>JAPVLO010000236.1:3600000-4200000 GCA_027257055.1 Cephalopachus bancanus
TTAATTTTTTTTTAAATTATAAGACCCTCATGGGATTTTCCCAGGTTTATTTTTTCAATATAGCTTTGGTGAACTTAAGCTTTGGCGTTTCATTCAGGAATTGTTATTGTGCTAGAGAAAGAAACAAAATAGATCATATTTTGAAATTGTTTTTCATTTGTATTGAGGAGATAGTCATTTCTTCTTAGTTTTGTTGTTGTGCTTTGTTTTTGGTAGGTTTTTTGGTTGAGTAGGTAGAGAATTCAACATTTTGTCTATCGGTTGACTCAGAATTCAAGAGCATATTGATATTATTAGCTTGTGTCTGAAAATGTTATACTTGCATCAAGTCCTTGTTGCTTTCTTCTTATTAATTTTAAAATAAGTATTGTCATGGCAGGCCAGCACTATTATGATAGATAAGAGGAAATAACTGAGATTGTTTCTTATCAAAACTCTTGACTTAAATTAATTCCAAAGAAAGCCTATTTTTGGTTAATATTCCTAGTTTAGTTTCTGAATCCTCATATGTTTGTAATCTTAATTGGCAAAGTGTCATTCATATTGTCCCCCAATTGAAGGAGGAAAGGGAGGATGATAATTGTCACCATTCCCCCTCATCAGTTTTCGTTTTTAAATTATTTCTTCATGAGGCAGTCGGTGATATTAAATGTTTATGACTCTTTTCTATGAGGACTTGATGCCAGATGAGCTTCTGCTATGGTATCTTCTAAGTTCCATGTTCTCCTGTAATTTTATTGCTCCGACTCCAAAGTCTTTGATACCCCCATTGTTGTAGCTGTGGGGGCGGAGGATGTATAAGGATAGATTAAATTGCTGTTTTGTTTTGATGTTTTGTTACTTTTTTATTCCATTACTTGTTGTGTTATATAGTAACAAAGTCCGATAAATGACAATAGATTCCAGGAGAAGAGATGTTTTGAAATTGTTTATCACTATTTTAGTCCTAATCCTCTGAACATTTCAGTACTTTGTGTTCTCAAGCTATCTCATTGATGTTGTTGCTTTTGTTCTTATTTCTAAATTTTAGCTACTCTCATTGAAATTAAAGGAGATTGATTTGATTGGGTATTATACTGAGTAGAATCTTAATCATGTAGAAGAAAACATGTATGAAAGTTGGAATTTGAATTTATGATCAAAAGTGTTGAAGAATGTTGTATTTTTCAAAACCAAAATAAAAGCACATTACATGATTGGCCTAATGACTGGGTAAATCCACACTAAAATTCAGAATATCCTCAGACCATGAGGATATTTTGAAGAAAATTTGCCTCATTGGTGCATTAAATTGTTCAGTTAAAGGCTTGAACGAGTTAATACTCTCTGATCTCATTATTTGAACCTTCGTTTGTCAAGAACTCTTTCTCTATTTCATAAAATATGTTGAATATAATGTTCAATGAAATATGAATTTTATACATTGAAATATGAATTTTAATGTCTTTCACTTTTATGCTTTTCTCTGTTGGGTATGTCTTTGCTCTGTCCTTTGACTCCTCTTTTAATTTCATACTCAGAGTATAAAATAAGGACTAGTATTCAAAAGTTCAAATAATGAGCTTTCTATTAAATCTGTAACATGTAAAAGCATCAGGATGTATGTAACAATCCTGAGAGGTACTGAGAAGATTGGTGGATTTTAGAGTCTTACTGAACTGGTTTCACATTCAGGCATTGTCATTTATCAACTGTGTGACACTGGGTATGTTTAACCTTTCCAACCTTTAATTACTCAACTAAAAACTAAAAACACTAATTTCTGCCTTATAGAGCTGCTGAGAGGATTAAGTGAAAAAGTTATATTAAGGGTCTTATACAGTACTAGGCAAAGAATATTCAATTAAGAGTTGGAATTATTCTAGAGCTGGTGACGGGAATTGTGTATCTTTCTCAGTTTTTCTTTCTTTTATTTTTGAGTCAGAGTCAGGCACATAATTTTGAACACTCATTTATTTTTTATTTTTTATTTTTATTTATAAGTTGGAGTCTCACTCTGTCACCCAGGCTGGAGTACAGTGGCACGCTCACTGCCACTGTAGCCTCAACCTGCTGGACTCAGGCAATCCTTCTGCTTCAGCCTTCCAAGTAGCTGGAACCACAGCCGTATGCCACCATGCCTGGCTAATTTTTTGATTTATTGTAGAGATGAGGTCTCACCATGTTGCTCAGGCTGGTCTCAAACCCCTGAGCTCAGGCAATCCCCTCGCCTCCACTTCGCAAAGTGCTGGGATTACAGGCGTGAGTCAACTGCACCCAACTTCTCGGTTTTTCTTTATTTAACTCTGTAACTATGTTTCTAATTATAAAACTAATGCATGATTATTCTTAAAAGTAAATACAAAAGATAGTGAAAACCATCTTCAAATCCCCCCAGAAATAATTATTAACTTTGCATTGTATTTACAACCAGTGATTTACTTATATATAAATAATCATATTGTATATGCTGTTACTTTCTACTTACCTTTTAATATATTTAAATCTAAGTTGAGTAAGTTCTAACAGCAATAAGATATTTAATTATGTCTACCATAATCTATTTAACATTTATTTAATAACCACCTACAAGATATTTGCATTGTTTTCTAAGTGGTTTTCCATTACAAACAACTCTAAAATAAGCATGACATTGTTGACATATTTGCACACCAGTGTTCTCAATATATTTCTTAAAAAATAAATGCTGGAGCCGGGCTCGGTGGCCCTAGCCTGTAATCCTATCTTTGGGAGGCTGAGGTGAGTGGATTGCCTGAGCCCGCGGGTTCGAAAACCACCTGGGCAAATTGGCAAGACCTCATCTCTACAATAAATAAAAAAATCAGCCGGGCGTGCTAGCGCGTGCCTGTAATTCCGGCTACTTGGAAGGCTGAGGTGGAAGGATCGCCAGAGCCCAGCAGGTCGAGGCTGCGGTGGCCAGGAGTGGCCACTGCACTCCAGTCTGGGCGACAGAGTGAGACTCCAACTTATAAATAAAAATAAAAAATAAAAAATAAATGAGTGTTCAAAATTATGTGCCTTTAAATATTACCAAGTTGTTTCCTAGCAAAGTTCTGCTGTAGTTTATATACCCACTAGCACCACTAGAGAATGTGGCAGTGCATACACAAACACACATGCACACAAACACATACACACATGTACACACACAATCAGTCTGCTGCTCAAATGAGGAAGAAACAGAAAACATATTAAACTGTGTCCAAACATAATCAGTGTTGGAGAAGTAGATAGAGGAATCCAAAAACCCATGGGCAGTTTCTCTCCTCTCCATCCAAAAGCCATAGAAAATGAAATGACAACAGAAAAACAAAACAAAAACAATCAACCCAGCTCAAAATGAGGCTCTGCAAAGAGACAGAGATGATGTGTAAACAAGTGCCAGTAATTAGTGCAAGCAGAATCAAGAGAATCAAGAGAAATATACCCAAGTTATGCCTGAGCAAATGGGAAAACCCCGTAACAATGTAGTCATCAAGATGAAGCATATAAACAAAGAAACAGCATGGCAACTGTTGGAGAAACCTACCAAATAGGAAGGTGACAGAGAAGAACTCAACATCCTCAAAACAGACAATGGCCTTTTGTGTAAAAATAAATTCTATTTCAGAATAAATTAATATTTTCTGGAACAATTTTTTTCTTGCCAAAATTTTAAAAATAGATATATTAAACAAAAGATCAAGGATAAGATAATAAATAAGAAGAGATTAAAAGAGAGAAAATTAAGGCAAAGCAATCTTTGTAGTAACTAATCAATCTAAAAGAGTAAGAAAGAGAATCAATGTAGGAAAAAAAATCAAGGCAGTAACAAAGTTCAGACTGTAGAAAATCATGCCAAATGCAGGGATGAAAGTTGTAGATATAAAAATTACATAAAGAAAACATAATAAATATTCAATACAAGGTACCGTGGATTAAACATGTAGAATCTTAATATTAGTGAAGTATAGGTTGGGGAAAAAGATGGAATTTAAAAATTGAATCTAGTGTCAATAACTAATTATAATAATGATGACAATGATGATAACTTCCTGAATGCCTACTATGTGCTGAGATACTTTACACATATTATGTCATATCATGTAGTCCTTATTACCTACCCTTTGTAATTGCAGATTATGAGCTGAGACCTAGAGGACACAAATAACCTGCTTAGGGTTAGATAGCTAAACAATGGTTGGACAGAAAATATGACTACAAATACTGCAGTCTTAACTACTGTGCTGTGCATTATATATTTGTAAGCACCTGTAATGAAATTTACTTATTTAAATTATTGTTAAATTAATTAAATTTTATTAAAGGTATGTTTAGGTTCCAAAAAAGATGCATGAATTCTAAGATTAAAATTATGCAATCTCACTAACATCTTATTATGTTTCTCTGAAATTACTAAACCTCCAGTAAAAAAAATAAATAACCTAAAAGGGAGAAGAGAAAAGAGAATTGGTCTCAAACAACTTCACAAATATTAAATTTTAAGACAATAGAAAAATGCTTACAAGTTTCTAAGGAGGAGAAAATGTAACCTAAGAATATTATTATTGATGCATAAAGAAAAATGAAAGATCTCCTATCCTCAATATGTAAGGTCTTAGAAAATATAGCATCCATAAGACTTTATTTTTGAAAAATAATATCTTAGTACAACAATCCAGCCCCCAGTAAAAAGTCGTCAAAATAAAGAACTTTAGAAAAGGACAGGCCAGAATCCTAGCATTTAGAACTAAAGTTATACAACTCAAGGAAAGTTAAGGTTACCAAATAAAACATAATTGAAATATTTTTTAACAACTAAGTACTGACAATGTATAAAAGTTATAAACCTGAAAAAAAATATTGTAATAGAATTCAAAATTATGGATGGGAGTTATTGAGGAGAGAGGAAGGATCTGTTCACTAGTTTATAACAAGAACTCAGTATTTACTCTAAATTTTTTGTTTGTAGTTATTATGGATACATAATGTCCATGTTTATGGGGCACATGTGATGTTTTGATACAGTCATAGCAATGTGTAATGATCAATTCATGGTAATTCAGGTATCCATCAGCTCAAGCATTTATCATTTCTTTGTGTTAGGAACATTACAATTTTACTCTTTTAGTTATTTTAAAATATACAATAAACTATTGTTAGCTATATTCACCTTATTGTGCAATTTAACATTAGATCTTATTTTTTTCTATCTTGCTATATTTTTGTGCTCATTAGCTATCCCCTTTTTATCCCACCCTCCCTACTACCTTTACCAGCCGTTATTCTACCCTCTATCTCTGTGAGTTCATTTTTTTGTTTTGTTTTGTTTTGTTTTAGCTTTCATGTATGAGTGAGAACATGTGATAGTTGCCTTTCTGTGCCTGGCTTATTTCACTTAACATAATATCCTGCAGGTCCATCCATGTTGTTGTGAATGACAGGATTTCATTTTCTGATGGATGAATAATATTCTGTAAGAGTTTATGGATTGTTTTTACTAATTCTGTGAAGAATGATGATGGCATTTTGATAAGGATAGCATTGAATCTGTAGATTGATTTGAGCAATATAGTCATTTTATTGATATTGATTCTTCTGATTCTTGACCATGGGATATTTTTCCAGATATTTGTGTCATATTCAGTTTATTTCAAAAGTATTTTGTAATTTTCCTTAAACAGGACTTATCCTTCCTTGATTAAATTAATTTCCTAAGTATTAATCTTTTGTATCTCCTGTAAATGGGATTGTCTTTTTGATTTCTTCCTTGGACAGATCGTTATGATGTCTACAAACACTACAGACTTTTTTGCACATTAATTTTGTTACCTGCAACTTTGCTAAATTCATCTGTCAAATCTAAGAAATTTTTCAGTGGAGTCTTTAGATTTTTCTAGATATAAGGCTACATCATCTGCAAAGACGGACAGTTTGCCTTCCTTCTTTCCAATTTAGATGCATTTTATTTCTTTCTCTTGCCTGATTTCTATAGTTAGAACTTCCAGTACTAGTTTGCATAGGAGCAGTGAAAGTGGTTATCCTTTTCTTGTTCCACTTCTTAGAGGAAAGGCTTTCAACTTTTCCTCATTCAGTAAAATACCAACTGTGGGTTTATTGTTTATGGTTTTTGATATCTTGAGATATATTCCTTTTGTGCCTAGTTTGTTGAAGGTCTTCATCATGAACGAATGCTGAATTTTATCAGGATCTTTGCATCTATTGAGATAATCATGTTTTTTGTCCTTAATTCTGTTTAAGTGAAGTATCACATTTTTTATTTGTTTATATATCGAATCATCCTTGCATCCCTGGTATAAATCTCACTTGGTCATGCTGTGTTATCTTTTTGATGTACTCCTGGATTTGATTTGCTAGTATTTTGTTGAGGATTTTTGTGACTATATTCATCAGGGATATTGACCTGTTTGTCTTTTTGTTGTTGTTGCATCCTTATCTGGTTTTGGTGTCAGGGTGATGCTGGTCTTCTAACATAAATTAGGGAGATTTTTCTTCTCTTCAACTTTTTAGAATGGTTACAGTACTATTGGTACTATTTCTTCTTTGTATGTTTGATATACTTTGGCTGTGAATCCATCTGGGATTTTCTTTGTTGGGACACTTTTTATTACTGATTCAATCTTGCTACTCTTTATTGTCCTACTCAGGTTTTCTGTTTCTTCCTGATTCTGTCTTCGTGGATGGCATGAGTTCAAAAATTTATCCTTTTTTTTTCTCTAGATTTTCCAGTTTGTTAGCATACAGTTGTTTATAATAGTCGCTGATGATCTTTTGTATTTCTGTGGTTTCAGTTGTAATGTCTCCCTTTTCACTTCTGATTTTGTTCATTTGGGTCACCTCTTTTATTTTATTGGTTAGTTGAGCTAGTGGTTTATCAATTTTGTTTATCTTTCTAAAGAACTAACTTTCATTACACTGATCTTTTGTATTTTTTATGTCTCTATTTCATTTATTTCTGTTCTGATCTTTATTATTTCTTTTCTTCTGCTAACTTGGGGTTTGGTTTGTTCTTGCTTTTCTAGTTCCTTGCAGTGTATTGTTAGATTGTTAATTTGTAGTCTTTCTACTTTTTAGATGTAGGCGTTAATTACTATAAACTTCTCTTAACATTGCTTTTCCTGAATCCCACAGATTTTGATATGTTATGCTTCCATTTTCATTGTTCAAGAAATATTGTTTCCATCTTAACTTTTTCTTTGACCCAGTGGTCATTTTGGAGTATCTGCATTTATCAACCTAAATCCAGATATAATACAAAAAACAAACTATAACATAATCACATAGTGTCGCTTCAAAATACAAGGATGATAATATTTATCATACATATACATTGAAAGTGTGAAAAACTTTATATAATGTTTAAAGCTTTTCACTCTTTCAATAGATACTAAAAAGACTATTAATAAATATTCAACATTCCTATTTATAAATTTAAAATCCCTTCAGAAATTGGAAGGTGATAAATATTTTCTTACATGAATCTCTTTCCTTATTTCTTTTTACCTATCTAATTAAAATCTCTGTCTTTTGCCTCTTGTCATAGAATGAAACAGTAAAGTTTGAAAGAAAAAATAGATGTTCACCATGACCACTGTTACTTAACTTTAAAAAATTAATAGACTATGCAAATAACTAAAATAAGGAATACAGGAACAAGAAGAGAAATAATTTAGCTCTTAAACAAAAGAAAAAAAATGATTCAAGCAAAATCCAAGGGAATTAACTTGAAAAAACTTTTAGAAACAGTATGAGAAGTTAGGGAAGTTCTCACAGCTTTCCTATATAAGGAGTATGTAAACAACAACTGAAATAATAACAATGGAAGGAAAGAAAAGAACCCTTTACCAATATTTTTAATTTAAAAAGTTTTTTAATTAATTTATTAATTAAAATAATTTATTTTAATTAATTTATTTTATTTTTTATAATAATAATTTATTTTAATTTATTAATTAAAATAATTTTATTAAATTTAATTAATTTAATTTTTTAATTAAAAAAACTTTTTTAAAAAAACTTATTTTTTACAAGACAGAATTTTAAAGGAATTGATTCCTTCTAAAGTATTATGAGTTTAGTGAAATTTCATTGGATACCAATGGGCCTTAGTTGACATTTTCTTTGGTGATTATTTTTTTCAAACTTGACACAGTAATGCTAAAGTTTATTGAAAAGAAAAAATATTTCTATATGTATGAAGAACCAGAAAAATGGAAAATAAAGAGAAAAGCATATCCTTTCCAGAAGTTTAAATGAATTATAAAATCATAACAATGAATGCAGTATAGCACTGGTCCAGTGTTGTTTATATAAAGGGAATAGAAATTAACCTGGAAACATAATAATGTAATAGAGTATAATTTCATGTCATTGGGAATATGTGAGTTATTCAATTTAAAAAACATAGTGCAACCATTTGGGAACATTTAAATGTAGCACCATATATCTAACCTACCCCTTCTTCCAAATTAAATTTTGGATAACTTAGATAAGTCAAAATTATAAATATTTTTTTCTAAAAAGAGGGAGAAAATGTAGAAGGCAACAAGTTATATATAAATGTTTCATTTTATTTTTAAAATATTATGAGACAAGTTCCTGTTATGTTGCCCAGACTAGTCTTGAACTCCTGGGTTCTAGCAATCCTTCCACTTCAACTTCCGGAATATCTGGTATTATAGTTGAATGCCCATGTGCCCAGCTTATAAATGTTTTCATAAACATGGATTAGGTAAAACATGACAAAAAATTCAGAACCCAGAAAAGAATGATTGTATGTTTGACCTTGTTAAAATGTTTAATTTCTACATTATTTTATTTCTCTCTCTACTATTTCTACCAGATAAATCTTTTCTTTCTATAATGAGCATATTTTTGTTTTTCTTTCAAATTGCATTTTTTAAGTACATAGTTATTTCCATTTGCATAACAGTTAAAAATAAAATACAGTAAAAAACCATCTGAATTCCACTCTTTTCCTAAGGACAAACATACCATCAATGTTTTGTAATATTTTTCATATGCCCATTATAACTATTTGTGTCTCTATATGATCCTCTTTCTCACTTTCTCTTCAGCATCACTGATTATAGATTGTTCTTTGCAGTTTATAATGAGTTAATCTCGTACTCTAATTTGTCTTTCTCACATTTCTTAAACAATTGAACATCTTTTCATACATTTACTTGCTGTTTGAATTGGATTCTCTGTGAATTTCCTATTGCTACTCATTTTTCTTAAGATTCTTTGTTTTCAGTTTCAAAAGTTCTAAGTAAAATAAATACATTAACCATTTATTGGTGTGTACACATCAGATATTTTCCCCAAGCTCCTATTCATGCCATAACAAGTTTTTAATTGTTATATTGTTCAATTATTTGTACTTTTGTAATTTGTATGTTCTCTGGAATGGCCAAATTTTCTTCTTGAAACTCTAGGTTAAGCATAGACTGTCTACATTTTTAAGAGAGTTTTTTTTTAAATACTTAATTCATTGTTTCATGTTTTACATTTAATTCATCTTGAATGATGTATTATTGTTAGTGAAATAATGATCAACTTTATGCTTTTCCAGAGATGGCTAGAGCAAAAGCATTATTTACATTTTAATCTGTGTTCCTAATGGTTATATTTAGACAGTAGGATGGCATGATGGCATTTTTGTTTTGTTTTGTTTTTTACCTTATATCCGAACTGTTCATGTTTGAGCTGTTTCAATTAATATATATTACTTTTAAAATTTAAAAAAGTATGTGGGTATGTGTGTATATACATGATTTGCCAGTATGATCTTTTTATTACATCTTTTCTCTCTTTCTTACATATACTCACCTACCACTTGCATACAAACCACACACAAAATTCCCAGTTTTGCCAATTCATATGTCACTTTACCAGAATAACCCAAGATTATTATAACCCCATGTTAATAGTACAATGCACATTTCTAATGATATCTGATGATTATTGTTGTTAAGAAAGAATGAAAGAAAGAGAAAAAAACAGTGAAAGAGAGAAATGGAAGAAAGGAAAGAGGGAGAAAAGGAGCGAGGAAGGGAGAGAGGGAAGGAGGGAGGGAGGGAGGGAAGAGAAAAATACATAAAGAGAATGAACGCCCTGGCCTGAACAGTAACTGCTCTACCCTGGGTATAGGCAAGCTCATGCTGACTGCCTTTCTTGTTGTCAGCGTTGTCACCAGAGAGTCAAGTTTGCAGTGACACACTTAGACAAAGACACCTCTAATATTTTTTCCAAGCAACGCTGCTCATGGCTCTGCAGAAATGGGGCCCCAGGAAAAAAAGTCTCTAACTCAGTGTAGTATACTGAAGCCCAGGAAAGTCAGGATTCAAGTTTCAACTCAGACACTTAAGCCATGGATGTGGTATCAGACAAATCAACCTCTCCCATAAAACAAAATTGTGCCGGGCTCGGTGGCTCAGCCTGTAATCCCGCGCCTTTGGGAGGCTCTTGTGAATGGATTGCCTGAACCCGTAGGTTCGAGACCCGCCTGGGCAGCGAGACCTCATCTCTACAATAAATCAAAAAATTAGCCAGGCGTGGCTGCGCGCCTGTAATTCCGGCTACTTGGAAGGCTGAGGCGGAAGGATCGCCGGAACCCAGCAGGTCTAGGCTGCGGTGGCCGGGAGCAGCCACTGCACTCCAGTCTGGGCGACAGAATGAGACTCCAACTCAAAAAAAAAAAAAAAAAAAAAATTGTGATTGCCAAGATCTCATCCACCTTAAAAATTACATATTTTAGAACATTCACTGGGTCTTCTTGCTGAGAATTTCATTAATCCCATCACTTTCTTGCAATTAAACCTACTCTTATTTATTTCTACTATAAGTAATTGTTAATTAATTTACCATTTATATACATTTACACAGAATATATTTTTTACTGTTACTTAAAGGCCATTTCCTTTAACAAGTTTTCTTTTGGAAACATGAAAAAAAGTCTATAGCAAAAAATATTATAATTTCTGGGTTAACAACAACTACAAATACTTTGGACTTAATTTCTGTCCTGAAAATGACTCATCTATAAATATGTATTGTACATTTCAAAGTAATTAGAAGAGAAGATTTGGAATTTTTCCAGCACAAAAAAGTGATGAATGTTTGAGGTGATAGATGTACTAATTCCTTGATTTGATCATTATACATTGTATGTATGTATCACATGTACCCCATAAATATGTGTAATTATTATGTATCAATAAAAAATAAATAATTTCACATTGGATAAATTAGAATGTAAACTAAATAGTTTGTAAGTTGTAAAAGTAAATAGTAAATAACAAAGCAAATAGGCACACTAGATTATAATATAGAATTTATTTATCTCAATAACCACAACATATGTAGAAGGTAGAGATGATCCCCATTTCATAGATGAGGAAATGAAAACAAGTACCCTAGAAGACATTGATGAAACAGGCTCCTAGGACCAAAACCCTTGAATCTTCCTGCCCTGACCTTTACCATGGTCAGTTTCTCTCAGAGTCCCTTATGAATCGGTGAACCTGGCCATCTCTTGCCCTGCAAAGAGACAAAGACTTAACTATGACTTATTTTATTTCATTACCTTTTTTTCTAAGAATAAGAATTACAACTAATGAGTTAAATTTTGTAAACATGTTTATTCTATCAGAATACCTAGTTCATGTTAAACAAAATGAAATAAATCAGAGAAAAGGTTTTTAATGTAACACCGTGGTTTTTCAAATCATGTAATAATACTTTGCCTCTTGGTATGCTCAGTTTTCATTCTAGAATTTGAAACACAACAGTGCTACCATATTACTAGATCAGTGGAAGTCACTAGAAGAAATCAAGCCCTATATGAGTTATTACATAGTCTTTCGGAAAAACTTGCAATAGTTTTCCATTTTAAGACAAAGATTTACCTTTTAAAGTTTCTAACGTTAGTATAGAACTAACATACACTATGAATATTTAATTTATTCCCTTCTTTATAAGATATTCATCACTATATTGATGGTTTGTTTTGCAGTTGATGACATCTCATATTCTAAGAAATTTGGTAGCAATTCTAGTGTTTTGAAAGCAGTTCTTACTGAGAAAATTCTGGAAAGATTATGAAATGTTTATTGCAATGAAGAAGGAAGGGAAGGAGGGAGAGAAGGGAGAAAGGAAAGAGGGAAAGAAGGAAGGGAGGGAGAGAAGGAGAAAAAAATTCTGTTTTCCATTTACAGCTTTAGAAATTAAGGGCTGGCATTAAATTTTTATTAACCATCCTTTTATTAATATTAAATTATTTTGTCAAAGCAAAGCAAGTACAGTATCTCCAGCAAGTCTTGTATTCCTTAAGAAATTAGGAATTTTTTATGGCCTCTGCTGAGAAGAGGTTTGCAAGATTACTTGATGCTGATTTAATTTTGGCAAAGGGCACTTAGGGAGACATAACGAAAATGGACCCTGACATAATTTTGAAATTTCCCTCAGCAATAAACAAGTTGTCTCTCTGCCTCTCAACACTTCTGCTAGCTTCCACTGCAGAAAATTTCTGGAAATTGGACCGGCTTCAAGGGCACCAAAGCAGGCTTTCTGCCCAGAGTCAGAGGATACCTGCTGTGGCTCCCTAAAGCAGGGCTCAGGTTAAGCATCTATGAGTCATGGGAGGGCAAGCCTGCTGACCCCAGCTGCCTTGAAAGTACACTGTCATAATGAGTTCTCATGTGCAAAAACTGCTTTATGGAACCTTTTGAGTTTCTTTAGTCCATGATCAGGGATTGTTTAGTTCAGCCGTGGAGAATGTTGGCCCCTGAAACCAAAGATACAGGCTATTATTCCCATTATCATAGCCAGCTACAGGATAACTTGAAGCTTTCCTCACAAGGAGCACAGATTTGGAAGGGACATCACAAATCTGCTGATCATTCAGCAAATATTTATCAAATTGATGCTCCTGGAGAAAAGGCTAATTTTTAAGAGCATGGGCAGTCATGGCTTAATCAAACCTTGATTTTGGATTTCACACATCCCGTAGTACAAGCCTCAAGTCATTTATTAGCAATGCAAGTATGGGAAAGCTTTCTTTCATTTATACAATGGGGCTTACGTTTTCACCATGAAATGATGTTTTTAAAGAATATATGAGAAAACACATAAAAAGTGCTTGGAACGATGGCTGATATTTGGTAAGCTATAGCTATGAATTTGACATCTACCATGAAAGGGATCATAAGGGCAGAACTCTGACTTTTCCTGTTTCCTAAATTCTGTTTCTAAATTCAATAGCATTGTCTCTTTTAGTCTGATGAAGCAGTTCACCACAAGTATAAGATAATCAGCACGAATAGTCCAAGCTACAGATAACACAGACTTACCAGTTTCAGAGGAGGGAGGTGTTACCTTCAGAAGCATGTTCAGGAAAAGTTTCACAGAGTAGAAGGCACATTCCATCTAAAAAAAGAAATAAAGCAAGGGGCTGCTCAGTTCAACTAGGATGCATGTGTCTAGCATAGGATAACAGTAATGTAACCCCAGAGAGGAGTGTAAAGGATTCCTTCATCTTACAAATGAAGAAACTGATACCCAGTTCTGATACTAGTTCTGATCACACAGCGGTTCAGGGCAGTTAAATGACAAGACTGGACAATACCCCAGGTCTATGGCAAAGCCTGCCCATTGTGCAGCACTGCCTTTCATTCCTTGACTTGACAATACATAATAATTTGACCTGTACCCTTCCTCAACCTCTTGCATTGTTCCAGTAAAGCCACTCTGAGAAACATAGGAAACTATTCTGGTGGAATAGTAGAAGAGGTTCTATCCCTGCTTCTACCCACTGTGTAACACTGAGTAAATCACTTCCCTTATCTGAACTACTAATATATTTCAAAAGCTAGCATTTACCAAGAACTATATAAAGCATATAAAGCCAGGAACTGGTAAGCACTTTGGTTGAATTATTTCTTACCATCCACTACCACGTAACAGCATTTTTTTACAGGGTCATACTCAGACCAAAACCTCAAGCCCCATCCCTAGATTTACTGAATCAAAATTTCTGATTGCCCAAGAATTTAAATTTCAGCAGGTTTCCCCAAATGACTCTAAATGTTTCCACCTTTTGTGATGATCACAAAAGTTTAAACCTTGCTGACTTACTAGGTACTCTAATAGTACTCTAATTTGTCTGATGAAAGCTGAGGCCCAGAGAGATGTTACATATTTAAAGTCACACAGCTAGTTTGAATTCAGTTTCTTTGTTTGTTTTGTTGCTGTTTGTGTTTCTTGTTTTGAGAGTTTTCAATATTTGACCTAAAGTGCAGCTGAGATTTTATTCTTCAGCAAAGCACCAGATTGTCAGCTGGGCTTCTTATTTCCTGTCTTCCTACATTCATTGTTTGTTGTTATTGTTCATTTTCCAACTTAACTTGCAGTCTATGCTTTATAAACTTTAGCAACTTTCACTGTCCACTGTCATCTTCGATCTTCAGATCTCAGAACCACGGATAATTTGGTGTTAGAATGGAATGGAGAGATGTTTGACAAGCCTATGTCAAATTAACAGCCGTTCTAACAAGAGTGCTGAGGAGTAAGGGTGGATGGTGCATTTGACAAATACTCACTGGGGTAATTCACCGTGTAATTGGCCAAATGCACAAAAGCCATCAGACCACAGCTGTTCAAAGGATCCCTGGCTGAGGTGGATGCCACAGTCCCTTCCCTCTAGAGCTTTGTCTACCCCTGAGGATTCAGTCAGCACCTTTCAGTGTTCTGAAAGGGAGCACAAAAAACACTACTAGTTAAATCCTCTGCCCTTTACCAAATAGAAGATGAAGGCTCCATGTACTAACTTGGAGAGCTACCCAAGGTTCTTGGAAAATACTCCTAGCCCTTAATAAAAAATCCTACCATCACTGAGTTTTAGAACTTTAAGGTATCTAAGACATCATCTAGCCCAGTGCTTCTCAATTTTTAATGTGCTTAAAAGTGACCCAGGATCTTGTTAAAGTGCAGGTTCTTATGTAGGAGGTCTAGGGTAAGGCCTGGGATTCTTCATGTTTAACAAACTTCACAGGGATACCAAAATGACTGAGTTGTGAACCACACTAAATAGCAAGGATCTATCCCAGGAAATGCAAATAAGTTACACCTTGAGCACCACCTCAGAATGACTCATGATTGCAGCCTTGAGAACTACATTGAGGATTCTGTAGCTGAATCTGGGACTAGCTGGTCAATTAGCAGTGCCTACTATAGGGTTAAGAATAAGAAATCTACCTGAAAAAAAAGTATCTCACTATTACATACAGAAACTGAAAGCCAGAAATTTCAGTAACTTGCTCAAGATCACATAAACTGGTTAGTGATAGAGTTAGGACTACATAAAGCTGGAATGTAAACCTAGATTTCTCTCTCTGAGTTGCACATTTGAATCACAGATTGCAAGTGAAGCTGTTTTAAAATATCTTTCCTCAGTTCTATAATTGGCAAAAACAACCACAGAATTCAAATTGGATTCAAGAAGCCAGGATTACTCAGTCTAGCTCAGCCTTTAGTTTTCCTATCCATGAGATGAGGAAGTCCATGTCTGGTCTTTCAAATTTACTCTGATGTTGTAGAGGGCAATGAGATAAAAGATATGAAAGTATTTTGACAAACAATGAAAGACTTGAATAAATGGAGGGCAATTTTGTTAAAATTTGTATAGGATAACAAGAAGTGTTTCTTACAAGATTATTCCTTTTAAAACAGAATGTATAAGTATGTATATGCATATACAGGGTGCCAAAAAAAGTATACACATTTTAAGAGATGTTGTCTATGTATTACTTTTTGAAGTTGAATTAAATTATGGTATTTTGATGTTTGCTCAAACATGTTTCTGCATTTGACTGTCCTGCCTGTGGCATTTTGATTCATTTGATTAATGCCATCTTTTGATGAATGTCATACTTAAAATGTGTATACACACACACACACACACACACACACACACACACACACACTCACACACACACAAGGTTTGTACACACACAACAACTTACCATGATCCTAGGTGGAATTTTATCTGAAATTATTGCAAATAGTCTTCTGAATTTTTATTAATTGTTGTTTTTACCCATGTTTAGTATATTTGGCTTGCAAGAAGCATACATAGCACAGGAAAAGGGAGACAGAGAGAGAGAGAGAGAGAGAAACAAGTCGCTCATATCTTGCTAATTATACCACATTCTGAGCTGAGGTGTCTTCCAGCAGCAACAAGACTCCATGTTTTCCCATTTGTGTCCAAAAGAGATGGAGATTTGTTTTATTCAAAGCCTCCAATAAACCTTTTCTTTCATTTCATTGGCTCATCACCGAACTAGTCTTTGGCAAGAGGAAGGGAATTACCAAGACTGTCTCAAAGCCATCAAGCCTAAACCTGGAACAGGGGGTCATGCTCTACTGTTATTACAATGGGTGGAATAGATTCAACTACAGCATCTGCTGTAAGGAGCTAGAGAGAAAATATAAAGAATCGGTCCTTCCTCCCTGTATATGCCAATGTATATATTTCTTCTCTTCCAGATCTAGAAGTTTAAGGTTGCAAGCATTATAGCAATAGTTACCTTTTGTTACACACCTAATTGTGTGTCAGACGTGAGGGTAGTCTCTTTAAATAACTTATCTTTGTCTTACTACAGCTCTCTAAATAATGTAACTTCATTTTACAAATAAGGATATTTCATTTCATTTTAGAGACATATGAAATTGAAGCTCAGCTAAGCAATGGAACTTGCCCAAGGTCTCATAGCTAATTATCAAAGGAGCTAGAGTTCTAAGCTGATTCCACGGCTCATGTCTTCAAGACTTCAGAAACTATATAAATGTTCTTACCTACACTGGAATTTAGAATGCTACTGCAAAAAAAACCAATAAAATGTTAATATATATTATTATTATAATTATTATAATGAAACTCTCTTTATAGATAAATTTAATTTGGAGAAAAAGAGACTTATTGTCTAAAATATATGAAGCTGAAAATAAGTCAGAAAACTTAGTTCTGCTGATGGCTACAAGTACTCCGTTCCCAAACTTTGACTGATATTGTGCACAGATAATAAAATTAAATACTTTGAGTTACCTCTTGCCTCTGCCTCTGTCTTTAATCTACTATAAAGATTAAAAAGCCAAACTCCTCAAATTAAGCATCAGGAATATACAGCATTATTCAGCTCTCTTTTTAGCCCTGCGAATAATGAGGTCTTAAATTTAGACACTTTCCAGAGAGACTGAAACTGGAAGGTTTACACAGTCCAGAACCTAGAGGAAGCTCTCTACCAGAGGGCTATTGCAAAGAGGTGCACATCTGGATAGATGCATTATTTATTTTATAAAGAGAGATTGAGCAACTGCTGTGTCACCCTCTGTCACCACTCCACAGCTGTTTGCAAACTGGTTTACCATCCCAAACCTATCCTGGTTATGACAGCACAAGTTTAGTTCCAGCACTTCTTCACTTCTCTAATAATAAAGTTTCTATTCCTTGAGTTTATCATATGGCACTGTTTTAGGTGCTTTATGTGAGTTATCTCTTAATCTTCACAACAATTTAATGAGACAGATGCTATTCTATCTATTTTTACAATTGAGGAAATTGAGTCAGAGAGGTTATGGTTTTATAACGTTGCCTTTAGTCCAGTCTGCTTTTAGCCTGAGCAGCCCAGCTCCAGCACCCACATTCTTAAACACTAGCTACTACTTCAACTTAAAAGAGCATGAGTTTTTATAGGGTCTCCCAGGGAGTTACTACAATCGTGAGATAAAGACTGTTCTAACATAGAGTACTCTCATTTAACAAAGTGGATCTTCCTAAAATGCAGTCAGATCCAAGTTAGCAGTAAAGGTCCAGAGGGAGGTAAGATCCCTCAGGTTCTATGAATTGGCACTTAGCACTGGCATGCTGCACAGAGGCAGTTATAAGGATCTCCCTCTACTCTCCACTTACCTTCCCCAGACCTGATGGGTCTGTGTTCCCTCAGATCCCAACTCATGAAGACATCTCTGTCTGTCCTGCCCACTGCTCCTGTCCTCTATGCTTGTCGCTGTTCCTACAGCTGCACGTTGGATGTTCATAGTTCCTAAATGTCTTCCCTTAAAATCAATAGGGAATGTCACTCTTTTAAGAGGATGTATTAAAATTTCTAGGAGGCAGTGTAGCATCAGTCTTAAGAGTGAGACTTTGAAATCAGACTGTGTACAAATCTGAGATCTCTTATGTATTCCTTGTGTTACTTTCAGCAAGTGATTTAGTTTTGGTTTTGATTTTTTTGGTTTTTTAGTGTCTCAGCTTGTTTGTTTAGGATAAGAGAGTGAATCCATGTACCTACTGCAAAGGATTGTAGTGAGGAGTAGATGGCAATAATTCATGTAGAGTGCATGCAACCATGCCTGGAAGATCATATACATGTCCCTAAATTTTCACTAATGGTGTTTCAGTAGCTATTTCTTGAGTCCTAACCAAACATTCACCTTGCCTTCACAGAGACCACGTTCTAATGAGAAGACACACTCTAAACAAATGCCTGTTGAAGTCATAAATAATTATAAATAGAAATGAGAGCAGTGAAGGAAGTGTCTGCATTGCTGTGATAGCATATAGTGGAGAACCAGATCAAGTAAGGGACAATCAGGGAAAACTCACTGATGGAGGGAACATCTGAACTGAAGTCTGAACAATGAGCAATGTGCAAAAGGAAGGAAGGAGCAATGGAGATCCTCCTTTTCTCAATTATCTGATGAAGCAAATGTTAGAAATTTCTTGATTCTATTCAAACAGCCACATATTACTCAGTATTAATGATGTTCTATTAAGAAGGTGTCTGGAGCTTATAAATCTGTTTTGTAATTAATGTTCCATTTACATTTGTTATGAAGACATTTGTTCTATAATCACACTGCCCTTAACATTAGTTATTTTTCTTTTGTTACACACAGTAGGCACATGCTTACCCAATATACACTTTAAGTTATTTTGTCAAATTCAGTTTTTTTTTTGGCTCTACTGAGTCAGTTCCTCTTAGTACTTCTATTTTTTTTTAAGCACAGCTATTAGATCCAGTTGAGTATGAGACATGTGTCTAAGCTTTCACTCACAGAATTCAGTAATCTCTGCGAGTCCATGTACCTTCCCCATCCAACTCATGTCTGGTCAAAAGGTCGACTTTGGTACTACCTTCATCCCCCCTATCATTGAAAAACCAAGCAAAACTCAGAATCTATAGAAGCAAAGTGCATTGGCCGTGTTCCCTGCATACCTGTGGGACAGAACGATGGTGTTTGTCTGTTATCCTCTAGTTCATGTTTACAAGAGTGCTACCCATTTGGTTTACATTAGGTCAGCTTTTTGGTTTCTTGGCCAAATTAAATGAAAAACAGTAGGAGGTGGAAGTAAGGTTATGTGGAGAGAATGTCTCTGGTATGTGTGAGTGGAGCTAATTATAATCTACGTGGGGTTTGTGAAGTATGCAGGTAATGAAAATCTTTTTTAAAGTCAATATCTTCCAGGAAGTAGTTATCAGATTTTTAGATGGATCCAAATGTTGGAAACCTTGTCTTCTCTACTTCTAGCTTAAAGCTAGATGCAGGTTATAAATTCCTTTCACAGTGGGTGGTTTTGCATGTTCAAGTGTATCCTCATTACCATATGGGATTGAGGATTGGGATCAGTTGCAAAACCAATAAACAAGAGAAAATCACAAGTACCCCAATGACTTGGGAAGACTTGAGTGGCAACTTTTAAGTCAATCATATCCTGCCAGTAAATCTTGAAATTTGACCTGATTCACTTCCACATTTATTACTCACTGTCATAGGTTTTAGAAGACTATAAAGGGAAAGGGAGTGTGGTTGGCAGCCACCCTTTTTCCCTCTTAGTGATGTGCACTGTCATCATTCTTGACAATATGAGTGAGTCCCAAGGAAAAAAACATAGATCCTCTTCTCCTAATGGTTGGCTGTTCCCCCCTCCCCCCCCTCCCGCTCATTAGGAACAGTTGACTGGATAGTTTCCAGCTTGGTGGAAAGAAACCAAAACAAATGTCCTCTGTGGAGTTGTTTAAAATGGATTAGGAAATTGTGAATTATTAGTTAGATGATGTGTATAAAAATCTTTAGCAAATTATCACCCTAAATGTTTTGAGTTGGGTGAACCAGCTAATGACAGGATTAGATCAACTGTTTCTCACCAGTTTGGGAGTTGAGTCAATAAGTCAGATGAAAATTAAACTAGAACAAGCCTTTACCTCTCAGGATAGAAGCTCCCAGGTGTTAAAACCTCTGAGTTATCATGATTGGGTAGGTGGATTCTCATACCTACCTCCCTGAAACTTATCAAAAATAGGGTTTGGGTTTATATAAGCTCATTGTAAGGCTTAGTTTCATTCCAAACTTCCTGAAGATCTGTAATAATTGGAAGCCAGGGCCTCCTTGGAAGGAAAGAAATGCCCATTAAAATTTATATATCATAAATATAGTTTTCTTCACTTTTTCCTTCTTCAGAGGTTTTCAATCTGCTCCCAGTCCCTTTTTTTCCTTGTACAATGAAGATTAATCTCTGCTTTCATTTTTAATTGAAACTAGTAGCTTATATTTTATTAAATTAAGAAAAGGCACCCAGAAATAATTCTACTAACCTTCTAAAACAAATTATTCAATTCATCATACATTTTATTAACTCTGTTTTAATAATATTAAATATAGCAATTTGAATGGATTCTCTTCTGCCCCAAATTTAACATTCATCCACCTATCTCAATCTGAATATTATGCATTAAAAAAAACAAATCAGTGATCTGTAGTTCACGTATCATTCTTAATGAATTCCATGTAAATTAGCACATATATAGAAAGTAGTCCTCTTCCAAGGGAAATGAATTTGATACTTTCAGAGTAAAAGGAATGGAAGATAATATGATACTACACCATGAAAAAAAATTAGTAAGACTACTTAAGGATTTCTAATTCAGAGGGATATTACAGAATTTGCCACAGCAAGCCTCTATATTGTGAAGAAAAGAAATACTAGCACCAGATTTAAATTATAGCTTGCAAGGGAGCCCCAAAGCTGTAGGATTTTTGCCAGGCAAACGTTCCTTAACCATCATTCTTCGATTATGCCATACATTTTTTAAAATGGCAAATGGTAATTGTATATTAAATGGAACAGGAAGGCAAACGTTGTATAAATCAAATGTAAAAGAAACTTTATGCAATAGCCTGTGGGCTGAACCTTTAGAAGATGTAATTTTGACCACCATAGTGGTGTTTAAAATTGGGGGTTTAAATGTACTGCAGGAGACTTTGTTTTTTGGCCTAGTTCACTGTAGAGCAGACTTCTTACTCTTCATTACTCCTGCTTCACATTTTTATATGACCTCTCTAGCCTGATTGGAATGTATGATCCCAGACTTAGTCTAATCCTTTCAGTAATTCAGTATAGCAAATTTTGTTTTGAATACTAACTTGTACCAACTGTAGTGGTCAGCTTTGGGGATACATCACAGGAAGATACAGTCCCCACCCACATGTTTCTCATCATGGGAACACGGATTCCATGAGCTTCTACCAAAAGGAAGGAGCCTGGTGGAGAGAATTAGTAACACTTTCCTAAGTTCACCTATGTTTTCTAGATAATGAACAAAGAAGTCCAGAGACAGTAAGCTGGGATTAGAACCTGTTCTCATCTCTGAGGTCAGTGTTCTTTTCACTCTGCTTGTGTGTGCTGAAAGGATCTGTATGAGATAGACCATGAAGGAAAGGAGCTTCAGCTCTCTAGGCAGCTCATGCTTCTTGAAGGTCTTCTCACCACTGATTCTGTAGTATTTATAGCTTTTATAAAAGCCATCTCTTCTGGGATCCTTTTAAGAGAAAAATCTTACTCTTCTCTTTCTATTACCAATGTCTGCCTCTTACTTCCTCTATAAACATTACAAGCACTCTAAGCAGTAACCAAGCTCACTTGATTTAGCCGCTTGGGAAGGTGGATTTTTGTGTGTGTCAAAAGCAGAATCTTTTCACCTTATGATGACTTTAGAATAGGACTTCGCAGGTCACTAGTCCATAAAGAACAAATTTATTAATGTGATTGCTTAACAAAAATTAAGTTTACTAAGGAAATCTGAAGGTACACATTCAGGTGGTTTATACATGAGAATTTAAACATTAAATATCAAAACAACAATGACTAGCTAGCACCACAATATCTTAAAGCAGCTGGTGTCCACTTGATACGTATTTATTCATCACACACTGAAAATAATTAATGGGAAGAACGCAATTTTCAAATTGGCAAACATCAATTTAAATCATCATCTTACCACACACCTGATTTAAACTACTCATAAACTGAGCTTTTATGGGAACAGTTCTTATAAAATGCTAGTAGTACTAACTCCATCTTCATAGTCTTGCAAGATTTCAAAGCACTTTACAATAGCATAATAGAAATTAAGAAAAAAACAGAGTCAAAAGAATCTTGGCTCTTTTATTCCTACTAGCTTGTATTAAAAATGACTTTCCTCATATAACTACCTGGGTGTTTTAGCAGCAATTTCCAATATATACTCTCTAGTTCTAACCTCTCAACTTTGGTTGCTATTTCGTCATTCTGTTTGGTACAGGGATTCAAAGAGTCGAAGATATTAGCCTTCTCTTGCTCTGACAGGATCTCCATTTCATATTCAGATTAGGTGGACTTTATGTGGCCTCTTAGAACACTTAGCCCATGCTAGGTAGTTTCAGAGTGTTTTTCCCTTGGAACGAGTGCTTTACATTTTCCCAAGTGGTTAACAGTTCTTTGCTTTAGCATTTCAAGTCACTGGGGTCACAGTGTCGTTTCATGGGGATAAAACAAGATTTCCTACCCACATACTAGCCACAGTAATTGGAAATTGCACAGTTAAGGTTTCTTGGATTTTTACAATCTTGTACTCTTTTCTTGATGATATGAGTGGTGAAATGGGATCTAAAGTAGCCCCATTCTCCCTTCCCAGGCGAAGGCATATGATGTTATTAGGTCACTGAGGGCTATGGATGTTAACAAGGACATCCCTGTAGAACATATGCCTATCATGAAGAAAGACACAGGAAGGAAAGCAGTAAACCTGAACCCCAACTTGGAATTGCTGATTATTATATAAAAATCAGGCCCACTCTTCAGGGTCTAGTGTAATGTATTTTAAGCAAAATGGAACTCTGTTAACTGAGCATGTTTTTTTTTCCTTGTGAAAAATATTTGGATGGAGATAGGAATAATGAAATGAAAACTTCTTAATCCAAAAAATTTAACATGAATCTGTCCTTGTTAGAACCATCATGTCATGGGTCAGTCTGAAAAATAACTCTAGTTGGGAGAGAAATCCATCTCTCCAACCAGTTGGTGTGCAAACCTCCCTCACTCAGAGGATCATTTGTAAGAGGTTCTGGAATGTGGGTGCAAGTTAATCAGTCTTTTCCCAAAACTTTAGCACTTGACTCTTGATTGAAAAGCACAGTAACTCTAGGCAAAGCATAATTTCCAGAACAGATCACTGAATGGCAAATAGGATACTTTCTTTATTGGTTTCAGCTTGCTTAATAGAGACTCCCAAAAAACCTTGGCAGTAGTTAAAGCTTGAGATTAAAAAGCAAGTAGCATAGATCCTTGGAATGAAGCAAGTCCTGCAGCATATCTCTTTGTAAAAGTACTCTATCTACAGAGAATGACAGTTGGTTCACAGTCTCTCTCTTCTTGCCACTTTCCCTTATTTACATTTGCTTCCTCTCTCTTGTACTGTCAATAAAATTCTCAAGGCCCTTTGAATCGGTGAAAGGGTCAAGACAGAAAAATTTGATATTTTGGTATGTCATCCAGGGCAATAAAGATTGCCACATGGTCCTTCTCATTAGTTAAAGGGAGATTGTCTCTCATGAATGTCCTTATGGTGGCGAGGGGGCAGTTTAGTGGTTTCTCCTGTGTCTTCACTGCTTAAGTAAAGAGAAATTGGGAAATTCATTTGGGCAAGTCTGGAAAGGCTGGTATGGAAATTCAGTTTCAAAGAATAGCTAAATTGATGTGACAATTGCTATGCCCTCTATTTTCTGAAATTTTGTCATCTGAGTATAACCTGATACAAAGAAAGTGGTGTTCCAAGATAGAACTCGAAATTGAGGAAAGTCTCCAGATGTACAGTTGTATAGCTGAGTAATGAGAGGCAGAAACTTTGGAATAAACAGATTAAGTACCAGCTTTATTACTTCCTGTGTAGTGTCTGTGCTAAATGTCAATCACCCTCTAGCCCTAATTCTCAACCACCTCGATTTCCATTTATTAAAATGGGAATATTAATTTTTAATAATACCTCCTTCACAGAGTAGTCAGAAATCAACAGCATATAAGATAGTTGTGTAAAGCCTTTCCTTCCTTCCTTCCTTCCTTCATTCTTTCCTTCCTTCCTTCCTTTTCTGTCAGGGTCTCAGTCTGTCACTCAAGCTAGAGCACAGTGGCAGGATCATGTCTCACCACAGCCTCCTAGCCTCAGGTGATTCTTCTGCCACATCTTCCTGAGTAGCTGGTATGTGCCACCACACCTGGCTAATTTTTATTTATTTATTTATATTTTTTGTAGAGATGAGGTCCCACTATATTGCCCTGGCTAGTCTTGAACTCCTATGCTTCTCTTGCCTAAGCCTCCCAAACTGCTGGGATTGCAGGTGTGAGCCACCACACCTGGCCTATAAAGCCTTTAATGCAATGCCTGGCACCAATAAATACTCAGTAAACGAAAGCTATATTCATTCTGTCTCTGTGAAAACTGCTTTTCAACTTGGTGATGTGGACTGTAGTCAGAACCCTCAGCTCTTTCATTATTTTTCTAGCTTCTACTATTTCTTTATTTGAAATCATGCCCTTCTGCTGCACTCCAATAGACTGCCAGTTTTCTAAGTGTGGACCCCAGACTGGCAGCTGAGCATCTCCTGGGAACTTGTTAGAAATGCAGATTATTGAGATTCATCCTACATTGCCTGATTCAGGACATTAAGTGTGAAGACTAGAGATCTGTTAACAAGATCCCAGGGGATTCTTCTGCACGCCCGAGTTTGGAAACCTCTAAAATAGACTATGACCAACCAACCACTACCTGAGTCAAGCATCCCTGATTGACTTTAAGACAGGCTGGTGGCAACATGGACTATAATTAGCAGCCTGGAATTGTTATACTGTTTTATTATTTATTAACAGGAAGATTTTACATAACTGACTTTATTTTTCTGAGCTTCAGTTTCCTACCCTGTCACATGAGAATAATACATCTTATTCTGGGGTGGTATAGAAGGTGTATCTAAAAAAATTTTTTTTTTATGTTAAAGATGTGGGGTACAATCCAGGGTTAGGTTAGGTATGCAAATGTTCATTATGCAGGTACCCTTGTTGATGAGGTGTGCCCCTCCCTTCCCTGGCAGTTTCCCTCAACTGCCAATCCCACCCCCTTCTCCTCCCCTGGCAGTTTCCCACTACTGCCAATCCCTTTCTTATGGTATTATGATAATTCTTCAAGGTCCTCTTGTGAGTGAGAACACATGGTACTCTCTTCTTTGTTTCTGTGATAGATCACTGAGTATCATAGACTCTAAAATCCATCCAAGTTGCTGTGAAGTCCATATGTTTGTCCTTCAGTATAACTGCATAATATTCCATTGTAAAAAATCTTTTATCAAAAAGTCACCTTATAGGCATGGTCGCTAGCACCTATAATCCGAGCCCTTTGGGAGACTAAGGTGAATTGCTTGAGCCCAGGAGTTCAAGACCAGCCTGGACAGCATAGTGAAACCTCATCTCTACAAAACAAAAAATTAGCCAGGTGTAGTCTCATGGTCCTGTAGTCCTAGCAACTCAGAAAGGTGACGCAGAAGGATTGCCTGAGCCCATGACGTCGAGGCTGCAGTGAGCCGTGATTGTGCCACTGCACTCCAGCCTGGGTGACAGATTGAGACTCTGACTCAAAAAAAAAAAAAAAACCTTTGTAAAAATAGATATTTCTTCTTTATGGCTGCATAATATTTCACTGTGTATATGTACCACAATTTTTTTAGCCAGTCCTCTTTTGATGGTTAGCATGGTTGGTTCCATGTTCTTGCTATTGTGAACAATGCTGCAATAAACATACGTGTGCAGCTATCTTTTTTATAGAGTGATTTGAGTTCTTCTGGGTATGTTCCCAGTAGAGGGATTGCGGAGCAGCAACCTGGATGGAATTAGAGTCTATAATACTGAGTGATCTTTCACAGAAACAAAGAACTGAGTATCACATGTTCTCACTCATAAGTGGAACTTGAACAGCTATCGAAATACATAAGAAAAGGATTGACAGTAGCGGGAAACTGTAGGGGTATGGGGGGACGGGGAGGTGGGATTGGAAGTAGTGGGAATCTGCTTGGGGAAGGGGGGGGACACACCTCATCACCAAGGGTACCTGCACAAAAGAATATTTGTATATCTAACCCTGAATTGTACCCTACAACTTTAAAATTAAAAATTAAAAAAAAAATAAAAGCAGTTATTTCAAAGGGAAAAAGAGGAAGATTGAAAGGATAATTGCTACTGAATTTAACATTCAGATCTAAAAAGTTTTTATGTAAACAATAAAGAAGATTAAAAATAATTAATTTTAAGGATAGCTTACCTGAAAGCTTTCCACTTCAAACTACATGCAAAAGACTGTCAATGCCCTGTACCTTTGCCCTTGACATTGTAACTTTGTCCTCAATGTACTTCACACCTTTTGAGGGGAAAAGAGCAGTAAGCAAGATAAGGAAAAGAAATGTAAGTGCAGTCATTTTAACAGCCAGCAACTCAAACCCAGCAGCTGCTCAGTTCTTTAGGTCTTAGCCTAAAAAATTGAAACCCAACACTATTCTGCATACTAAAGATTTTACTCTAACAAATTTTCTTCATCCTAATTTGAGTTACAAAAATTATTACAAATAAAATTCCTTTCATTTCTGTCCTGCTTCACCTTCTGTATTACAGAGTTGTTGGGACGTTTAAATGAAATGAATTATATCTTTATTAGGATTCTTTGTGTCTCAAATAACAGAAAACTCAACTCATGCTGGAAAAGGAAGGAAGGAAGGAAGGAAGGAAGGAAGGAAGGAAGGAAGGAAGGAAGGAAGGGAGAAGGGAGGGAAAGAAGGAAGGAGGGAAGGAGAGAGAGAAACAAGGAAGAGAGGGAGAGAGGGAGCAAGAGAGAGAGAGAAAGAGAGGAAAAAGAGAGAGAAAATAGAAAGAAGAGTAGGAGGAGGGAGGAAAGGAAGAAGCAAGGAAAGAGTATGTGTTGTCTACCTTAGCATCAACAAGTCCGGCATGTCTAGATACAGAGACAAGTTAGCATCAGGTCATGAACTTAATTTTTGTGTTGACTGTCTTCCAAGTTGGGATCTCCTCTTACAGTTGAAACATCTCAGCTGATTCTTTAGATTCAGGGCCACTTACATCAAAGTACAGATCCAGTGAAAAAAATGTGGAACTCTATGCTGGTATTTCCATCTAAAGGTTCACGGCATGCCCTTGACTCAGAACAGATCATGTGCCCACCACTGAGCCATTCACGGTGGCAGAATTGCTCTAAATGGCTTACATCCACCCCAAAGACACAAACACTGAGAATGGTGACATTAGTTACCTGCCCAGGACAGTTACTGGGATAACTGAAAGGGTCAATGTGTAAAATGCTCAGTCCTGACATCTACTTTCTACTCTCTAAGTTCCTTTCTCTGAGGGAAGAATGGGCATCGTTTTTGGAAATGGCACCATGGGAAATATAATTTCCAGATCTCAGGAACCTGAGCATGCTGCTCTAGAAAGAAACCCTTTTGGAGACCCAAACTTTACAATAGGAAAGGAACTCAAGAAGTGGTCCCATGAAGTTGCAATCTTCAGATAGGTGTTGCAAAATTAAATTCATCTTGTCGATGACTCACTAAGAGGTGAAATGAGTTACTAAGAGTGACAAAATTAATTTGTTCTATCGATGTTTATTTATTGAAGACCCACTACTTGTCAGGTACCATGCCAGATGTTTGGGGATATAACAATGAATGAGAAAGACCGTGTGCCTGTCCTCATCAAGAAGTATAGTCTGGGGGAAGACAGATATGAAACAGATTATTATAGTTGCCCATGGCCAGCATTATAGTGAACTATCAAAGTCTTATGAGGAAAGATGAGCCAGGCATTCCCTGCTCTGCCACATCAGCAGTGTGTGCATCTCTCTGTTTGTTATCCTATGGGCTCTATTTTCTTCCGTAGTCAGGAGAATGTTTGCCTTGTACTAAGCATTGTTCCCAGGACTTTACAGAAGCTATCCACCAAAAGAAAATTAAAATATATGATAATTTCAAAGTTTTGTTTTATTTATCCAGTCCATGCCATTTTTTTAAATGGCAAAGCTGAGCACAGTAGCACATGCTTGTAGTTTCAGCTACTTGGGAGCCTGAGGAAGGAGGATCTTTTGAGCCCAGGAGTTTGAGGCTGTAGTGCACCATGATCACACATGTAAACAGCCACTGCACCCTAGCCTGGCCAAAATAGCAAGACCTTGTCTCTAAACTCAATTTTTTTAAAAAATTAAAGTATGTAAGTGAATGACAGTAGAAGATCAAATGTATTCATTTAATGAATATTTATTGAATGTTTATAACAAGATCAGTTACAATGTTTGGAGTGCTTGCTATGTGCAAAGCTGGGCTGTATGCTTTGCATAGGCTATTATTTCATACTATTAAACAACCCTAGGAGCCTGGTATTGATATTTTCCCTACTTTACATATAAGAAAACTAAGCTCAGACAGGTTTAATGGTTTAATCAAGAGCCGAAAGCTAGTTAGTTCCTCATCCCAGAATCAAAACTTGGATTTTCTGAGTCCAGAATCAGAACTTGGAAACTCTGTATATCACCTCTTAATAGAAAACATGCACACTTCCACGTGTTGATTAAGCCATTCCGGATCAAAAACAAAAACAAAAAATTTAATAGCTCAATCTTGGTGATCCAAAGAGTAGGGTAAATGGACATTTTGGTATGGTATCAGGAGAGGAATTCAGTTAGTTTCTGAGGAGTGGAGCAAAGAGGTTGGCATATATGGAAGGCTTTATAGAAAACATGAAGAAAAATAGTGGAGAAAACCAGTCCTTCAAAGGAGATCAAGATGGGTAACTGGTGATCTTAGCACTTAACCCTGCTGTGCAGTGTAATAAACTACAACCTGCTATGGTCTCCTCCAAGTCTCTGTAAACAGAGATACACTAGAAACACTAAATTACAAATAAAGATGGACATGCTTAATACCTCTACTCTTCACAGCTTCATGGTAATGGGTAGGAATTTTTGGAAAATTTGTTGTTGTTGTTGAAGTTAATTTATTTGTTGATTATTAAGCCTTAATTAAGTTTATAGAAGCAGTCATTTTTTTTTTTTTTTTTTTGAGTTGGAGTCTCACTTCGTTGCCCAGGCTGGAATGCAGGGCATACTCACGGACACCTCAGCGCCACCCTGCTGGGCTCTGGTGATTCTTCCACCTCAGCCTTCCAAGTAACTAGAACTACAGGCATGCACTACCACACTTGGATAATTTTTTATTTATTGTAGAGAAAAGGTTGCCCAGGCTGGTCTCGAACTCGCAGGCTCAGGCAATCCACTCACCTTGGCCTCCCAAAGTGCTGGGATTACAGGCTGAGCCACTGAGCCCAGCCATAAGCAGTCATATTTTAGGGTTGAAGTATTCTAATGATGTGAGAGATATCAAGGAGTAGCAGCACTTCATCTGTTGATAGTTGATATAGGTGTTCAATTAAGCTCACCCACCACCACCACCCTCTACCTCAGCCTTTCAGGATCCTCAGTAAGGTTGAGGTGACTAGTTTTACCTACAGAAAACTCATCGCCCATAAGGGCAGCATTTTTTTTTTCTTTTAGGCATACTTTTTTTTTTTCTCCATGTCACTGGAACCTATAAATATCCTGATTCATGTACAGCATGTCATAACAATCAACTTTTCCTAGTGCTTTAGTTTCCCAAATTCTTCTCACATTTATTATTTATCTCCTCAAATCCTATTGTTAGACCCCAGAAGAAACCTAGATTCATAGAGCTTAAGTAATTTTCCCAGGTCAAAAAAAACAAATAGAAGAGCCAAAACTGCAATCTTTTGATTTAAAACCCAATATTCTTTCTGAAGACTGTTACCACCATGAGGACCCAGCAGCAATTCTGTCTCCTCACAATAGTGTCTATAATACTTGGCACAGGGCCAGACACACAGTGAGTGTTCAATCATAAAAAATTTTAATGAATAAATGAAAAACAGAATAAATAATAGGACTTTAGGAATTATCTAATCCAACTCCTGAATATCAGTTATGAAACAGAAACCCCCTAAGATTAAATGAATTATTCAAAGATAATTTGTTTTAAATTTAGAACAGGTTTCCCTTAATAGTAGTCCATTGTTGCCGGAGACTTTTTATTGCGGTTGTCACTATTGTTTTATATTTTTAACTCAGAAAGGTCTAGTATCAACTCACCACTGTTCTTATTATAATTGCTCAATAGAAAAACACGTCCAGGTGTTACGATAGGGGAAATTCCTGAATATCCTCATGCATACTGGCTGAAGAAATTTTGCTAAAAAGCTATATTCTTGGTGGCTAAAGAAAGAGTTAACAACCCAGAAAGGAATGGAAAATAAGCACACTATTGAAAGAAAAGGAGTTATGTTTCCCATTTCCATGGACTTCACGTTCCTTGAGTGTTGGAAAGATTCTCCCTTCTTCAGCAGTTTTATTGTAAGAATTATCAAGGTTTAAATTCCAGCTCCACCATTTAGTAACTGTGTGACTTTGGGAAATTTGGCAATGTCCTCACCCATAACCTAGGTGGGGAAAAGAGCCTGTTCCAAGGATGGATGTGAACATTTAGTGAAACCACTGCTGCAAAGCACTGGCAGCTAGCAGTAGTCTTTAAAATTTCCTTTCTTCCCTAGGGAGAAAGATGTCATCATTAAAGCTGTAACTTGGCTTTTCCATGACAGAGCTCTTTCAATATTTATCTAGTTTTACTTCCAAAACTTATAAACTTTTAAAACTAATTTCAATAATATATTTGTTTAGTGTTTCTACAAAGCAGAATAGTATCATAAAACAAACATATGGAAAGTCTGATCATCGGGCAGAGATTAATTAATCAATTATTATGTCCTAGCATACTTTATAGCTTCTATTCCTCAAGATTTTAGAATTGAATTTATAATACAGGGCCCTAAACTACATTTGAAAACTAATTGTTAACATATAATCTTAGGGACATTCTTCTTTGTCTTTTGCATAACTCATGAAGCTCAGAGCATTGTATCTTCTAATTAAATGTTTAGTTACATACCTTGTCTATATATCATCAGTGCCTATCACTAGCCATTTTTTTTTCTTACACTTTCAGAAATGTTCCTAGCAACTGGTACATTCTGATTCTCCACTAAAATAAATATACGTTGCTATTAATAATAATTTGTTGTGGCTAGGTTTTATTATCTGTAGCAATGGGCACCTCTTAAAAATAAGGCATGCAAATCTTCCTTTCTTAACACAAAAACATTATATCATAATTTAGTGTTTGAGAATCATGATGTCAGTATTTATCCCTTACTTTTAGCACTTCAGGAAGAAATTATCTAAGAGAGATTGTCTGACTGTCTGCGGAGCCAACTAATTTTTCCTCTGAGACTCAGAATTCAGTTGAACACAGTCAACTCTAGGCTTGTTCTCTTCCTTTCTAGTCCTGTCCCCTTCCTTTCCTTTTATCACTTCCCTCTCCAGTCACATCTCCACCACCAAGTCTGTCTGGCTGCTAGACTTATTCAGATCTGTTGTTATTTTGAACTCTAATGTACTTTGGCAAGTCACATGTGTCCTGCATTTTATTCTTCAAAACTAATCCTTTACCCTATTTATATTGACATTGCAAATTTAAGGTGACATCTCATAACTGGGAGTTTTAAGAGACATCAATTAGATGATGTCGTACAAAAAATTACCTGGCATAGATAGCAAGTACTTGTTAGCTACCCACTATTTTTAGTTATATTTTTGTTATTAATTCATCTATAATTAGGGCTACTATTATGTGCCCAATTCAATAATTAGCTCCCTAACACTATTCCATACCTAGTGTAGTTTAATTTTTTATGTGTTCATATCAAGACTAAATTCTTTCACAGGGTGTCACACCCTTGATTTCCCTGCATGCCCTAAGTAGAACTAATGAGAATGATACTAGCAATAGTCTATTATATAATTTCATCATTACAGCAATCCTCTAGGGTTGGGTTATTATATCATTTAATAGATGGGGAAACTGAACCTCAAATGGCTTATAGTAGCAAAGCTTCAATTCAGACTCAAGTTAATGTAATTGCAAAACTAGTTCTCTTCATCGCTATGACAAATGCTACCTTTAGTGTCTAGCATGGTAAGCACCAGCAAATCCCCACTGTTTTGATTGTCTTTTTTTATTCTTTTCTCTTGCAGATGGACCCACATGAGAACATCTTACTGAGCACTCTCGAGATAAAAAACGAAATGGCCACATCTGAGGCTGTAATGGGACTTGGAGACCCCAGGAGCACGATGCTGGCCTATGATGCCTCCAGCATCCAATATCGGAAAGCTGGGTTACCCAGGCATAGTTTTGGCCGAAATGCTCTGGAACGACATGTGGCACAAAAGAAAAGTCGCCTGAGAAGACGTGCCTCCCAACTGAAAATCACCATCCCCGACTTGACTGATGTGAATGCCATAGATCGGTGGTCCCGCATATTCTTCCCAGTGGTTTTTTCTTTCTTCAACATCGTCTATTGGCTTTATTATGTGAACTAAAATATGGCCTCCCACAGGAAGCAAGGACTAGATTCCTCCTCAAACCAGTTGTACAGCCTGATGTAGGACTTGGAAAACACATCAATCCAGGACAAAAGTAATGCTAAAATACCTTAGTTGCTGGCCTATGCTGTGGTCCATTTCATGCCATTCCGGTTGCTTCTGCTAAGGAATGAATATACTAAGGTCCTTGTGGTTTTCCAGTTGAAATGCAAGTGATTTGTACACATCGTGGCAAGAATGAGTCTGAGTGTTCTACTTTATCTGTTTAGTATGCAGCCTACTTAGAGGGGAATTATTTAGAAGATAATCTTAGAAGGCTCAATAGCACTGTCAGTCATTTCCCTGAGAAGTGGTTGTAGCCAGATAACTCCCATCTTCATTTCTGAGGTTGGCATGCTGTTGAGATGGCATTGTGCTTATGAAACATTATCTGCAATGCCACGTAAACACATTACTTGAAGATGGTAATGTGCTTGTCTTATTAAGATGATAATAATGTAATGGGAAGATAATCATCACTGATTCTAGAAGATCCTTATGTAGTTGGAGCAGGATATAGGGAGTAGAGATAGAAACTCAGGAAACCAATTTAGCCAATCTCTTTGCTTGAGCATAGGAAATCAACTGTGATGTCTTTCATTTTGGCATTGAGAGACAAGGAGACTTCTAAATATTATCATGCATGGTGGCCAAAGGAATTTTTGCTAAAAAGCTATGTCCTAGGTGGTTAAAATAAGAGTTAACAACACAGAGCACAGTAGAAAATCCAGAAAAGACTGTAGCAGCAAAATTAAAATAAGCAAGCAAGCATGACCCTTATCAGCTTCACACAGCATCTGGTCTGTACATACTGTGTCCAGTGGCAAAGGGTAGAGGAAGAGGGATTTTTTTTTCCAGCTTCACAAGCTTTTGACAGCATACCTGAAAAGGTTTTTATACTTTAACCAAAAGGCAACCATAAAATACTAAAGTTAGAGAAATTAGAAGTATCTTGGATGGTCAGATTAGACTGGGTATCATTCAAATATACAAATATAGAGGACAGGCAAAGCTAATAAACAGATTGTTTTTCTCAAACTCTGTCAGATGTCCCTGCAACATTTCCCTCTAAGTTTGTTTCAGAATTTCATAGGATTTCAAGAAAAGAATTTGTTCATTGCTTTAAAAGATTCATGGTCTTCTTCAACTTGAAGAGACAAAGTAAGGCTTTGGAGATTTAGTGAACATATATTCTCATGTGCAGTGAAATTTACCATTTTAATTTTTTAGAGCAAACAATACTTCAAAGAGTATGTGCACAAGGAGAGTTAATTTGTGGATTCATTGGGTTTGATTTTTTAAGGGAGCTTTTGTTGTGTATGTTGCAATATGTCTAATCAAGGAAATTACGAAAACTAGTGGAAAATAAGATAGCAACATAACCACATTAACATGATGAATGTTATTAGCCTCAGTTGATACTGCAGAAAAATATGTAACTGTTAATCAGGCAGGCATGATGTAATGTTTTTATTCTATTTTTAAATTATGTCATCGTGCTTCTTTCTATACTAATTGGACATATGCAGTCATATGTTAGAGAGTAAAGAGTATAAGCTAATATATTTTATACCTATCAATGTGAGGCTCATATTTTGCTCTTCTCATAGAAAAGAGAGAATTGCCAAATTTTCCTTAAAGTTTGATTTCATTGAACACTTTCCTGGAGGATGACTTTGCTATCTCTATTTTAAAAACAAGCCAAAATCCCTCTTCTGTTTAGAGTAACATTTCTAATTGTGCATAGTAGCCAGCATCTGCCTGTGGATAAAATGTATGTTTTCTTCCCTTCATGATTCAGCAACTTGCAATATGATGGAGTAATATGTCCCTTGCATTCCAACTATCAGAGAGCAGCAACAAAAGGTTTACCATTTAACTTTCTGAATTTGCCCCAAAATGAGATGGTATTTTTTTTTTTCACCAGTGTAGGGAACCTTGGCTCTTATACTTTAACTACATACTTGAACCCTTCTGTCTGAGTATAATCTTTGGGCAGAATCTAACCAAGGTTCTTCCCATAGACTCAGAATAGAGATTCCTCATGTTTCTCCTAGGCGATCATTTTGGGGCATCACACTAATAAAAGTGCCTGGCCCTTGTTTCCAGGGGGTAAAGTTTGAGTAGAAAATATCAAGAAGGAGCATATTGATAACTCAGGGGCACAATTCCAAAATGCCGTTCTCAAAAGTCTTTTCTAGAAACAACTCAGAGCCCAAGTCTAGAAGTGGCTCTTATGTGCATTTACTGTAAAAGCCATACAAATATTTGATATTGTCTTTTATGGTTACAACAAAATTTTGAATGTTTCGGGAAGTCATCAGAGCAGTCTAGATCAAAGTGGAGAAAAGCATCTTTGCATCATGAGCCTCAAAAATCATATGACCAGGAATTCATTTCTGCTGTCAATTTTAGAAGAACTTAAGCAAAGGAAAAAAGATGGGACTAATGTCCAAGAGTGAATACCATGCACTGGAACTCAGTAACCACATAAGTAGAAACAATTGACTCATCGTCTCCAGAAATAATAGTAGATGTAGAATTTATTCTTAATCTGTATGTTTACTGTGGTTAAATTAGAATGCAGTCATCAAATGCAGGGAGGGGTGCTAGACCTAATAAGTCTTGAGAGACCAGTCAGCTTGATGTCCGGTGGTTAAACCAAAGGACCATAAAGGTGTGTTTTGGTAATTCTCATATGGTGTTACTATCAGTTTATACATATGTATAGCTTTTCTTTTGATTATAAATAGCCACCAAATAGCCAGCAATTAAGGTGTTTTTCATCTTCGTGAAATTCATAGACAAATTCTGACTCTAAAATGCACAGTCTACATGAAAACTTTGATCTCAATCTGTATATATATATTGTACATGACTGCTAGTAGGTATGAAATGCATTTCAGAATTGAAAACTCATGCAACATAACCATGTGTTTGCATAAGGAATGTTACAATTCTTTCTACTGCAATTTAATAACAGGGGAAAAGACTCAAGCAGTGCCATCTAGACCTTTTCTCTTCTCATTTCTTCAAAACCAGTGCTAAATAAAATAATAATAATGCTAAAAATGGTTTATGAACCAAAAGACTTTACATTCTAGCATTAGAAACACACAAAAAAATCTGTCAGCTTACAAAAGCACAACACATAAAGAAAGTGCAGTGGAATGCTTAGTGGAGAAATGAATTATGTTTATTTTAAACAAGACCTGTATTAAATTGGCGACTAAGACAATTTCCATTTTCTAGAGGTAACTGTGGTCCAATTTTATGACTAACTTCATGCTCAACCACAAAAACAGCCAGACGGCATCAACAAAAACAGGTCTCACAACATATCTACATGTATATATGTGTATATATTGATCCATGTAAACATACATACATATATATGCATTCATATGTTGGAAAACAAAAAGGATAAGCTAATATGTTGTTTTTTTTAATTAAACCAGTGTATGAGTATTTTTAATTTGGCAGCCAACAATCAACATACTGAAATAATTAATACAGGGTACTGAACATTTCTCTATCAGCAAATCAATGCCTACAGTTCTTATGAACCATTGCAGTCTGACACTACAATTATACTGTACCTGGGAACATCAGAAGTTAAGTAGCTCTTACATTGCTTGTCTAATTGCTCTCTTTTTCAAGGAAACAACATTATCCATCAGTGATTAAAAACAAAAGTCTTAAGGAAATGGAAAATGATAAAAATTCCTCTTAGGGGGAGAAAAGAAAAGGAAATAAACCCCGCCATGTTGGTTAAGGCAAAATACTCAAAACTGTAGCAATCATGCCATTTTGCTAAGTGTCCAGAGTACGTGTAATGTGAGCAACCATAACTTTCACTGAGCGTGTGTAAATATTTAAACAGATTTCTTAAATATTTTTAACTTCTAATTTGTATTTTATGGTAAGGCAATGTGCTAATTCTGTTTATGGCTTAAGTTGATGTGTTATAATATGTAAATAATTAAACATGCTGTAAATGAATAGTCAATAGATACAAATAATTGTTTAATTTTTTCTTAATTTTTATTTATTTTTTACTGAGTACGGTTACTACAGTGCCCCAGCAAAGTAATTTAAACACTCTTTTGCCTACATAGTTTGGGAATCCCAGACAGAAGGGTTTCAATTTGCTGTCTCACACACATACACAGTCACACAGTCACACAAGCATACATACTCAAACACACACACTCTTTTACTTGCCTGCCCACTCACTATCCCTCTCTCCTCCTCTATGGGAAACACTGTAGTGTTTCTGAGCCAATGTAACAACCAAGAGATAGCCTTAGAAATGACATTCGTAAAACGCAAAAATGATCATTGATAACTTGATAGAGTTTTTTAATATGTTGGAGTCCAAGAAACCAAAGTTTGTGACTTAAATCTCAAATTTTCAAAGAGTAAAAGTTTGTATAGATGGCACTACAGAAAATAAATGTTTATTCATACCAGCTCCAAAAAGTTGTTACACATAATACATACTAGAAGACTTTTTTTTTAGAAATTGCATTTTATCCTTAGATAGTATTGTTCCTTTCAACCAAAGACTCCAGAATTACTTTTAAAAAACAAAAAAGAGAAAACTGAAAAGAAAATGAAGGGAAAAAGGACACTGCTTCACACCAAAGGTTTAAAAAACATTTTCCAAATGCACTAGGAACAATGTAAAAATAGTAAGGAGTGAACAGAATGCTAACTAAGATAGTGCAAGACATCACTGAAAAACAAAAACAAAACAGCACTCTTAAATCGCTATCAATTTTATTGGAAACTGAAAGTAGAACATTTCTGTAGATATATGCAAAATTCTGACATCAAATTTTAATTTTCTTTGAGAAATGTTTTTGTGATAAACAAATATGATCCAAAATGATGATAAACAAAACTTCATGTCCTTTGAGTTCCAAGCCAAATGCCACTCTTTGTCACATGTCCTCTAATCTGATGCTCATGCATGTGTCCTTGCACCATTTGAAGCAAGTTGACAGTTCCATCAGCTTGTGTCTTTTTCTTTTCTTCCTTTTTTTTTCTTTTTTTCTGGTTCAATAATGTGAGTTCAACAATGGTCATTTTAGACATAATTAATTTAAACAAAGTTGCCTATAATTTAAATTCCATAACATTTTCAATTTTTCTTTGCATGGGTGTTTAAATAGTTTTGTTATGAATATTGTCCCTGCGCACTTCTAAATTGTCCTTTTATAAAAAGTGGTATTCTAGTTTCTTCACAATGTAGTGATTATCAGCCTTACTAATTACCTTGTAGCCTTTCTTAATATGCACATAATGCACATTTTCCAATGGCTAGAAAATGCAAAACACAAGTGGATACCATTGCATCTATTTTCATGTCTTTCTAAAAACAAGACTTCTAAATCTCTGGGATAAATGAGATAGTGAAAAAAAATGAGGATTATAAATGAATAGCACATAATTATTTTCTTGAATTTAAACTTATTGCAGCCAGTTTTAGCATGTAAATATATAATAATGTTGGCTAGTGTGTAATTCTTGAACTAAAATATAAATAAAAATAAAAAGATTGTGTGTGTGGTTTCATTGCATTCAGAATATTTATTTTTTAAACCATCCACATGAGTTATATTATAGAACAATGACTTTTGTGAAAAACGATGAAAAGTTTGGGAACTTGGGACCTACTTTAGGCAAACTTGAATGTGAGCTCTGATATGTCACTTATTAGGCATATGATTGTGTAGCTGGATAACCCGTCTGACTCTCAGTTTTCTTATTCATAGAACAAAGACGTTATTTACTTTTCTCATGAGATAGTGTAATTATGAAATAACCCCATAAGAAATCTTTAGCACCATACAAGATACATGGAAAGTCTATACATAGTAGATGCTATTGTTGTTTTTCATTACCATCATTCTAGACGACTCTGCATATATTTTACAAATGCTATACCATATCTAAAACCTCACAGAAATTAGTAAATGTTCTCTTTCTTTAGATATTTTATGTTAAGGGTAACTTAAGAACCTGGCTTCAATCCTGGAAACATGATAAATATTAGTTGGTCATTGATTTAAAATTCAGCATATATCTGTTAAAGAAATTGTGCTAATCATTTTACTTACTTGTTCTTTATTTAATCTTTACCCTGTTCCTGTAATTAGAAGAATCTCAAGCTCTGAAAGAATAGGTACCTTGCCAGTAATTGTGAAAGAACTGGGATTTTTACCCAGGCTGGACTCACTTCCAATCTTTGAAAGTTATTTCTATGCCCTCATTAAAAGTGAGGAACCAGCCTTGTCCCATGCTCATCCATTTGAGAGAACCCTTTTTCCAAGAAACCTATGCTGAAAACTTGCTGTCTGCCAGAGTTTGTGCTGATCTTGGTGAACACATGAGTTCCCTGCCCACAGGTTATGTGACACCGCTCAAGGACATGGAACTCTCCTGAACCCAGTGAATCATTTAGTGACAAACTTCTATTCTTTCACTCTTTGTGACTTTGGAATGTTCAACAGCACCTCTATAGAGTCTGCTAACCTGAGAGAGGTAGCCTATCAGACCACAATTGCCCAATAAAGTCACAGATTAAAAGAGATACAGTGCCAAAAAGTAAGTACCACTGAAAAGACCCACCTCTAGGATGGGTAAGACCTAGTTCTCACTCAGCTTAAGTTGTAAATTTTTAAATCTAGGTAGTGAAATACCTACATTTGTGCTTGACATTACTCATGCTGAGTTTCAGCATTTCTGTTCAGCAGAGAGACTACATGTAAGCTCAAATACATGAACATGCTAACATAATTGATGGTGGTGGTAATAGTGGGGTGTGTGTGTGTGTGTGTGTGTGTGTGTGTCTGCACTTGCATGCACACACGAGCCCATGTAGGTTGAGGGAAGGTGAGAAGGTCAAAAGGAAATGCTACCAGAGGTGGGGTCCATGGTGTACTACTTACCTTGAAAAAGGAAAATATCCAGATATTTTCTCCCAAAAGAGCTGGTCGGTTGGGGTTGGGAAAATTCCCCCACACATATTCCAACAACTATAATATCTTAAAGTGGACCATTTAGATATCATTTTCTCTTCTGAAAATTGTTCTAATTCTAAAATATCATATGACCTTTTTTATGCAGAACATTTCTCTGAGCCATGAATTCTGCCTCCCAGTGTAAAACTAGTTTAATGGGGAAAATTCTCAAGGAAGGCAATAGGCACAGTCAGTTCACACTCTGATTACCTAAAGCAGACAGCAGCAAAATAATGTAATACATTCTTGTCCCCTGAAATCTGTGGCAGAGCACTAGCCAAATGTGCAAACATTCTCCCATCTTCCACACCATAGCATCACCACCATGTGATCTAGAACCAAAGAATAATCTTAAGACGATGAGTCCCAGAACAACTAATCTTCTGATCAATATATCAGTTTGTGCATGTTCTGGCATTTCTTCTCTTTTTGTTTCAAACACCCAACTAGGTCATTCACATTTATTTGTATATCTGTTTTTGCACTTCAGAGATTTTAATTGGAAAGAAGGAAAAACCTCAGAGACATACTCAGAGATAAAGCTGACTGTCCCACATGTACTCAGGAAAGCGAAAGTGTCTTTAAGGGTAAGAGGAGAGATAGTCATTTCTTCAGAGATTGGGAAGGGGAAGGACAGCAGGCATCACGGCAGTAAAGACGTATGCTCTATTCAGTGATAGTGACGTAGGGAATGGCAAGCCTCAGAGCAGATGGCACAGTGACACTTAGGAGGACAGACCCTGGGCATTGCCCAAGGCATTCTTCTAAAGCAGCAAAGTCCTGTGACCACAGGAAAAAATCAAACAGGCTGGGACATCTCAGCAAAAAAAAAAAAAAAAAAAAAGTATTTTTTATAGAATCCTCACTACATTCCCACCAGTGACCTAGTGAGTCCTTAGTCTCTCCATCCTAGGAAGTGAGATGAGAAGTAATAGGATGAATTTGATATCAGAATTTAATATATGCTATTCCTAGAAAGAGACATCCACAGGGGTAAGTGTAATTGGCTCTAGATCTGAAAGTTAGAAAGCTAATGAGATACGAAATTTGATAGAGGATTTATATATCTCATCATCCTACATCTTGCAAACCCAAATGCATACAAAGGACTTAGTAGGTAATGTAAACAAGCAACACAAGCTTGACCTCATACAATAGTGAGTGATAGGAACTCTAGGGAACTGGAATGATGCACTCTATCTAAAGAACCAGCCACTGTTGAGTCCTAGCCAATTGTTACCATGGATATTTGCAAGTCCAGTGTTAGCAGATTGATATCAGGATGCAAAAAATCCTCCAAGTATTGAATCTTTCACTTTCCAGACAGGTATGGTGTGATGTGAGAGACTCTGACAGATTCATTTTTTCTTGTCCTCAAAAGTCCATGCTGATAATCTACAGCTGCTATCCCCAAGCTGAGGTTGAGGACAGCACACATGAGAAACTCCACACATAGAAAGAACAAGCTTCTATGCCATTGTAACTGGAGCAAGGTCAGTTCTCTTCCCTTTCCTTGAGGCTGACATTTTCCAAATGTAAGAAAGTAAAATGGGACTTTTTGTGTTCTCTCAAGAAAACAAATGGATAGAAACTATTTTAATATTAACAGGTACAGAAAATTGCAAGCAGAAGTTTTCACAATGGAAACAGGCTGGCTCTTAGAGGATTCACTTTGAGGGCCTCTGTCACTCACCTGTCTGCTGAATCAGAAATCCCTACCCTCCCTCCATACTTCCCAGACTCATCCAGCAATAGAGTGAGCCTGACTGAGACTTACAGACAAAGCCACTAGAAAAAGGGTTTTGGTGAGAAGCAAATGGGTTATAAACGGACAAGAAAAAATTGGGGATGCCATGGAGAGAGACAAGGGAGAGGTATGTATGCAGGGCAGGTATGTTAGGCTCAAGAGGACACTCCATCACATAAGGAGCTATTTCTTCACTACATCAACAACGTCAGTGATGGAGATGGGGGTACAAATTAAATGGACAATAGGAGCTACACAAATGTCCACTACCCTGGAGACCCAATGTAGATTGGAGTTTAGTAAACAAACCTGAAGTGAGGAACTAGCTAAAGACAATCTAGAAATTTTGGGCTGGAGCAGCAGTGAGAAGGAAGGAGTGTAAATGAAAAGGAAAAATTTTATTCTAATTATAACAATAACTGTACATAGTTGACAAACAAAACAGTTTGGAAATTGCTAGTTTATAGTGGCGAACTGAGGAACCTGATCCCAGTTTCCTCTAGGTGTCCCTGGAGATGACCAGGGAGAGGAGAAAGAAGATAGGGAGGAAGGGTAGGAAGAAATTAAAGGAGGAGGAAAAGATGGAATTTAGAAACATTTTCATTTTCAGCAGCTGACCATCTCTTCTTCCCCAGTATGTGCTGTGAATTTAATTCACACAACAAAGTTAAGGTGTGAACTATTGCCATATCTCTGCTGCAAAGGACACAAAATAACAACAATTGGTATTGCATCCCCCTGGGGCCAACTCCAAATCTCATGTACTTAACCCCTTTACTTGACTTCTACTCAACAGATGACTTAGCTTCAGTTTAGTTTCTGGAGATACAACATCTTTGAGAGTGAAGTTAGAAACAAGGCCAAATCTTTAAGAAAAAAAAAGAAGAAGAAAGGGGACGTATTTACTCCTAAACTTCTATTTTATATTTAGAGTTTTGGATTTTTAAATGTCATTCTGAAAGACTGAGAGCTGCCAAATTCTAGATATTTTGATGTTTCCCTTAATTTATTTGGATGATAGGAAAAGGTTGTTGAAACAAACAAAATGAGTAATTTTTGTATCTTCTAAAAAATTTTGAAAGTCTACTTTCTTGCTTGCTTCCTCTCTCTTTAAATATGGCCATTTTTTCTTTGTCTTCATTTGAGACAATTTTGAATTATAAAAGCAATACTTCTCAGTGTGGAACATTATGGTTTTTTGTGTGTTTGTTTGCTTTTGGTTTTTTGTTCTTTTCACGTCCCCAAACTAGAGATTGAAGTTTCATGATAGCTAAGAGAATACACAGAGAGAGAGAAAAAAAAAAAATCATGCCTGTCTGGTCATCTGGTCAACTAGATGAGGAAGCTGAAGCTTCCCAAAAAAGCAGCAAGTTTCTGAGCATGCTGGCCAATAAGTATTCTCAAACGGTGTGTGGCAACTGTGACAGAAAAATGTCACAGTTCTAGACACATTGATACAATAGTAGCCCAGGGCAGTGTCCACATCTCTCATTCTCTGAGTGGAACAAATCTGACTTAAAAAAAAAAAACAGCATAAGCAACTTGGCAAGACCTCATCTCTACAATAAATAAAATATTAGCCAGGCGTAGTTCCAGCTACTTGGAAGGCTGAGGCAGAAGGATATCACCTGAACCTAGCAGGTTGACACTGGGGTCGCTGTGAGTGTGCCACTGCACTCTAGCCTGGGCAACAGAGTGAGACTCCAACTCAAAAAAAAGTATTCTTTCCTCACCTAGTTTTTGTTACAAGCTTAAGAACACTCTCAGAAGGATCAAAGCTCCATTCAAGGTTGGCAGCCGTTCAGAAGTGGCTTGCCAAATCTTTATTTATTCATTTTAATTTCTCATTCCACTTGCTAGAAATTCATGTGAACATTTAGAGAATATTTCACTATATATAAAACAAAACTATCGATGCATAGAAAGTACAAAATGATTAATAAATAAAAAATACTTTTGAATGTTTAAGAAGCTTCACCTAAAATTAAATTACGGGGGAATTCTTGCCAGTTTGAAGTGAGTTTTCCCATTTCAGCTTTGGCAGATAGTGAAGAGGCTGGCTGCTGGCTATGGTTCTTGTTCCAGGAGCAGTCTTGGCACACTGGGAACAGCTTCACTGGGATCCCTGGTTTGGAGGGGGCAGGGTAAAGCAAACGCTGGGGGAGTTTCTGAAGCCCACGTGGCACATGCAAAGCCTGCTGGGCCCTCTGGCTTTCAATCACCCCTTCACAGATGTGTTACTCAGGGTTCTCCAGAGAGACAGGACTAATAGGACTTGTGTATATATAGAGAGATTTATTATAAGGAATTTACCTGTGCAGTTATGGAGAATAGCAAGTCCAAAATCTGCAGGGCAGAGATCCAGGAAAGAGCCAATGCCGGTGTTCCCCGTTCAAAGGCCATCTGTTTGAACAAGGTGAGTCTCTTGTTCTATTCAGGCCTTCAGTAAATTAGATGAGGCCCGCCCACATAATGGTGGATAATCTGCTTTACTCAAAGTCCACCAATTTAAATGTAAGTCTCATCCAGAAAAGTCCCCATAGAAACATTCATAATAACATTGGGCATCATACCTATGTAATATTGAAAAGGATGGAAGAACATGCAATTTAATAATGGACATTTTTGCTTATGGAACCAGTGTTCTTAGCACTGTCAGGTTTTGCTCCTACTTCTTTTTTTTATAATCAATATTTTTTATTATGATATTGTGGGATACAGTTAAAAGTTAGGTATACAAATGTGCTTCGTTCAGGCACCCTTGTTGATAAGAGGTGTCTCCCCGTCCCCATACAGATATTTACTACCGTTAATCCCATCTCCCCCCCCCCACAGTTTCCCACTACTGTCAGTCATTTTCTTATAGTATTACATTGGATGTTCACGGTCCACTATATGAGTGAGAACATGTGATACTCAGATCTTTCTCTCTGTGAGAGGTCACTCAGTATTATAGACTCTAGTTCCATCCAGGTTGCTGCGAAATTCATGATTTTGTTCTTTTTTATGGCTGCGTAGTATTCCATCATGTATATGTACCACATTTTTTAAATCCAGTCCTCTTTTGATGGGCAGCATGGTTGCTTCCAGGTTCTTGCTATTGTGAACAATGTTGCGATAAACATTTGTGTGCAGGTATCTTTTTTATAGAGTGATTTGAGTTCCTCAGGGTGTATTCCCAGTAGAGGGATTGCGGGGTCATATGGGAGGTTGATATTTAGAGCTTTTAGGAATCACCACACTGCTTTCCACAGAGGTTGCACTAGTTTGTACTCCCACCAACAGTGGAGAAGTGTTCCCTTTTTGCCACACCCTCTCCAGCAACTGTTATTTTTTGAGTTATTGATAATTGCCATTCTGACTGGAGTTAGGTGGTATCTCAGTATGGTTTTGATTCGCATCTCCCTGATGATTAGTGAGGTTGAACATTTCTTCATGTGTCTGTTGGCTGCTCAGATGTCTTCCTTTGAGAAGAGTCTGTTCATATCTTTGCCCATTTTATAATGGGGTTGTTCGTTTTTTTCTTTTCAGCACATTTGAGTTCCTTATAGATCCAAGATGTTAAGCCTTTGTCAGGCCAGTAGTTGGAAAATACTTTTTCCCAGTCTTAGGCTGTCTCCCTGCTCTCTTGATGGTTTCTTTGACTTTGCAGAAGCTTGTCAGTTTAATGAGGTCCCACTTGTCTATCTTCTCTCTTATGGCATGTGGGTTTCAAGTTTTGTTCAGGAATTGGATGCCAGTTCCAATTTCCATGAGGGTTTGTCCTTCATTTTCTAAGGTTCTTATGGTTTGAGGTTTTACATTTAGGTCTCTGATTCATTTAGAGTTAATTTTTGTGTATAGGGATAGATAGGGGTCCTGTTTCAATCTTCTGCATGTGGTCAGCCAGTTTTCCCAGCACCATTTACTGAATAGGTTCTCCTCTCCCCAGTGGTAGGTGCTGGAGGCTTTGTTGAAGATGAGTTGGTTAAGAAATTGAGGTTTTTCTTCTGTTTTTTATTTTATGTTCCCTGCTCTACTTCTTATTGTCTGTATCCATACTATTATATAGTCAGCTCATTTTTTGTACATTTTGTTTGTCACCTATCTCCCTTGTTAGAACGTATATTCTTAAAGGTATGAGTCCTATCTGGTTTTTTTTTCACTGATATATCCCAATGTAGAAAAATAAGAATAGTAGGTATTTTATAAATATTTATGAATGAATGAATCAATGGTTTTAATAAGTAAACACTTTTCCAAAGCTTGAAACTCAGAAATGCGTGGCTTATTTAAAAAAAAATAATACTGACCTGGCAACAGCCAAAGTTTCTAATTTAGTAAGTTTGTATTTTTTACAAAACAAACTGTATTTTTTATAAGCAATCCAGATACTGGCATGACCATCAATGTTTGAGAACACTGCTTAAAATCCTTCAGGGTACTGTTTTACCCTGATAATGTCAGTGCCTCTTAAAACTTTCTGAGTTGCCATATTAGGGCTCTAGTTAAAGATTTTATTCTATCTATAAATCCTCAGCAAAAAGTCTTCTAGACCAAAAAAAAAGTTTGTTTATTCATTCTCCTCTTAAATTATGATAATCAAAGTTATGATTGGGAATGTTCAGAGCTCAATTTAAAAAGCTTTAAAAATAAATATACAGTTACTAGAGCAGAGGTGTTCCTAATTTCTCTCATAAAATGGATACTCTTCCATTATGGGGACTTTTATCCTGCTATTTGTTGACCCTATGCTTCACCTTTCCATGTATCCTATCTATCTTCACCTCATGATTTTCTCTTCTCTTGACCCTGACCACTATTAGAAGCAAAGAACTGACAATGAAAATAAGACTGTGATGTTTGATGTAAGGTATACATAGAAAAGCCCAAAACTTAGTCAGAAAAACTAGATATAGGCTTTAACTTGCAATGTGAATTTCATATCAACTCTCTGAAGCTCAGTGTCCTCATCTTTAAAAAAGAAGAGGATAATCTTTTAGTATTTATGTGAAAGTGTTCTTCAAAGTGTGAAGTGCTGTATCTGTATGTGCTGTAAGATAAAATCAACATAATTAAATGCCCATCTTCATTTTCTGAATCTACATATATAGTGAACATTTCTTATATTGTCCTGTCTATACTTCCTTGAGGACAATGTCTTACCAAAAATGGCGAGAGTTAGACATGACAGGAGTTCTCCCTGGTGTAGGCAGTAAGGGGACACATTGCCTGAAAAGAATTTTAAAAGTCATAAAATTGACTGCAAGTTGGTCTAGTTTTCATTATCACCATAGACCCTCAATGGTAAACAGTGTCAGAAGTGAAACACTACTGCCCACTGCATCAGACTTCTTCACTGTCCCACCCTCACCTTGGGAAATCACCCTCCTCCATCATAGTCCTTGTGCTTAATAGAGTTCACTTCCCTGCAGACTCCAAACTGGACACAAGGCTCAGGCCCAACCAATTAATGATCTGTTAAATCCCACCTGGCTAGAGTGATTTGTTGAAAGATAAATAAGTGAGCAGTTCTATCCATGGCACACAATCCTGGGACTTCTGTGTGTGGGTGGGAAATATCTTTATTTTGGCTGGATTTGAGGATAGGGCAGGACACAAGAGTGACACTTCTGGTAGCTATCTTCCAGCACAAGGAGAGAGCCTGTCTGGGAATTGGGCCAACACAAATGAGAGCAGAGACAAGAAATGGAAAGGATAAGACCATGTCCAGATGGCTTAATTGGATCATGTGGAGACACTTGTGTCTGGACTTTTGAGAAGATGAAAGTTCCAAACTTGTTTGAGTTGTGTTGTTGTTGTTGTTGTTGTTGTTTTTGCCACTTGCACTCAGAATATAACTAAGACAAAAGTCTTTGTTAAAAGGAGCTGGATTTATACCGGGAGGAATCCTAGTGGAAGATTAGTTCATGTCAGAAACAAAGTCTGCCAGGTGGTCCTGTCAAGAAAAGAAGCCTGAGTTCCAGTGCCAATTTACCTCTGAGCCTTAGTTTTACCACCTACAGAGAGAGAGGGAGGGAAAGGTAATATAGATGATTGGTGGATAATTTCAAACTTTTATTCTAACTCCAAAAGTTTCGGAGCATAGCTAAGGCATAACTTGGTACATGATGAACATTTTGGAAACTGGTTCAAATTTGAAAGTAGAAGAAGGACTCTGAATCATCTGCCAAAACATAAATTAAACATATGAAATATAATTTCTATAATGCATTTTGACATCGGATTGACTATATGGAAATCCTTAGGTAATTAACATGACTTGGCTGCCATAGCAGTTCAGTCATTTTTATTGCTTTTGCAACTACATTTTGATGTCAAAAGCGTATGGAGCTTGTGTATTTATGGTTGTTCTGTTGATGCATTATAATTACAGATGTAATCAAAAGGAGAAGTTTGATTTTTCACCTAAATGACACCTTTAATCACTTCTGAATAAGGCATGACTCCAATTAGAGATATCTTCAAAAAATCATACTTAATAGCATCATTTATTAGAATTCTAAATAGAAGCACTTTATTTCAATGCCATTTTCTTTTAATGTACTTTCTAGTGAGGTAAGGACATGGTTTCCTGCACATTGTGGAAGTGAGTGAAATCCTTATGAGTGGAATTTAGCATAGCTGATCCTACATCCAAGAAATCACTGAACTAAGTTTTTCAAAATAAATTCAACATACTCTTTTTGACTACCTACCAAATGCCAAGTAGTATTGAAAATGAGAAGCTGGGCTCGGTGGCTCAGCCTGTCATCCCGCGCTTTGGGAGGCTGAGGTGAGTGGATTGCCCGAGCCCGCGGGTTCGAGACCCGCCTGGGCAACTTGGCGATACCTCATCTCTACAATAAATCAAAAAATTAGCCAGGAATGGTAGCACGCGCCTGTAGTTCCAGCTACTTGAAAGGCTGAGGCGGAAGGATCGCTGGAGCCCAGCAGGTGGAGGTTGCAGTGGCCGGGAGCAGCCACTGCACTCCAGTCTGGGTGACAGAGTGAGACTCCAACTCAAAAAAAGAAAAGAAAATGAGAAGTGAGCAAGTCTCCAAAATCTGTCCACAATTGATTTAGAATGTAATGAAGGATGCAAATGTCTAAGTTAGGCCTCAATGAATCAGTAGACAAGGAGAGAAAGAGAAGTGTACTACATGCAGTAAAAATTGCTTGAGTGACTATGAAGTCTAGCAAATGGAAGGAAAAATACTAATGTTCAAATGTAGCCAAGTTAAGATGGGGTTATATTGGATTAGGACTGATGTGTTTATAAGAAGAGGAAATTTGGACACAGATAAGCAGAGAGAATATGGCTATCTGAAGATGGGGCAGAGATTGGAGTATTATGCTGCTGGAAGCTAAGAATACCAGAGATTATTGGCAAGCCACCAGCAATTAGGAAGAAGCAAGGAAAGATCATCCCCTAAAGCCTTCAAAGACAGCCTGACCCTGGCATCTATCATGGGAAGAAGATGCCCCTGGATGTCACTGATTACAGAAAAGACAAAAGGAGTAGTTCTGAATTCTGCACACTGCCTACAGCAAAGCTTTCCTAGCTGACCAGCTGACCTATAAGCCAAAAAGCATTGTTTGCTATTTTAAACTACAAAAATTGGGAATTTTTTGCTGTACAACATTATTCCATTTTTAAAGACAAGCTATTACATTGACCTAAGTATTTTCCCTTGGTTTTTAGCTTCCCCCCCCCACCCCAATTGATCTTTCAGTTTTCTCTGGCCTTCCAGAAGAAGCAGCTTTATCTGATAGCCATTTTTCTCCTTACCTGGTGATTCAACATCCTATTGTAGATATTTAAATAATTCATAACCTTTCATTTCCACACACTAGAATGGAAATAACCCTTTTTCCCCCCCTAAAGCTGTATGGCAACATTCTTTTTGAGATAAATTCCCATAAACTTCATTACTTTTGTTCCTGGAAATGCATTTCTCCCAAAGAGTTAGAACTTTGGCAGAAGTAACCATAGCAACAATGAAAAAGGCCCTACTTCTCTGGGCATCATTGGTGCCTAGCATTATGCCTTATACAGGCAGGAACTCAACTAGCATTTAGTAGCTAAATTTGTGAGTAATTGAATGAACATTTTTGCTTTTATTTTAAGGCAGGAAAAAATACATTAAAATATCCAAGGTGTTCATTTTAGAAAATCAATTTTAAAAATTTAAAAAGGCCTAGGGAGGTTGGTTGTTCAAACGCAATGATGTGAGCTTTATAGAATTTCCACAACTTCAATGGTAAAGACAGGTAGAGGATATAAAATATTTTCAACAGAAATAAAGTGCCATGGTTAAGAGTAAGGGCTTTAGCACCACAGTCCCTAGAACTGAAGTCCTAGCCCATGTGATATGAGTTTCTGGGCAAATTATCCTCTTTGTTTTCTTCTCCTCATCTGTAAATAAGGGATGAGAAATATTATTATCATTTCATAAATATATTTCTAAGGATTATATGACTTAATTAATGTAAAGTATTCAGCATACAAAGTGGGCACTAAATAAATGGTAGTTAGTATTATTGTTGCTAGTTATTGTTTCATTTGAGTTCAGATCATGGTTAGACTGAATGTTTGTGCCTCCCTGAAATTCAGGTGTTGAACAGCCCCCAATATGGTGGTATTTGTATTTGGGACACTTGGAAGGCAATTAGGGTTAGATTAGGTCATGAGAATGGAGCTCTCATGATTGGCTTTGTGTCTCTATAAGACGAGAAAGAGAAATGCTGAGCAAGAGCAATTTTTCATGAACTTCTCACAGAGCTTTCCATCATGATAAACTCCTTAACTGGATGGTGCTTCCGCCTTCAGAAGATAGTATCAGACAAGTTAATGTTTACTGTAATTTGCAGAACTTTACTATAGAGAGAATTGCTAAGACAAATTACATGAACATTTTTGAGAGTTTTATACACATCACCTCACTGTGCTTCTTACCTTCCATAAATAAAAGTAACTGCTTCCCCAATTTTCTCCAACACTGTTACAGTTTTACTCATCTTAAAATATTTTCCAATTTGCTGTTTATAAAAAGAGAACCATTTTATTTTTCATTTCTTTGACTAACATTTCTTTGACTAACATTAAATATTTGAGATCAAATATTTTCCTGTGTTTATTACCCGTTTTTATTTCTTTTGTGAGCTGCCTAAAAATGGCAAATTTGAAAATAGATAAATTTCTAGGATGCCAAGTTAAATAGAGTTGAACTCAGTGAAATGACAAGAAACTTACAAGTGAACCAGTACTCCAAAATAATCTTTCCTGGAGGATGTAAGAAAGTTTGTATTATTTTTAATTACTGCTGGTGAAGTCCTTTGCTTTCTCCTTCTACTAATGAGTGATCAAAAATAGCAACATGCCTATCTTTGTCAATCAATGTCTTTTATTGTTCTTTTCCCAGTAATTATTATGTACATATTATATATGTGTGTGTGTGTGTGTATATATATATATATATATATATAGAGAGAGAGAGAGAGAGAGAGAGAGAGAGAGAGAGAGAGAGACTGAAACCCCCATCTTAGGATTCAGAATAATTTTTTTTTAAAGCTGAGAAAATAGACTTAGGTTACTATCAAAATATTTTCTCAAAAAATTCCACAGTCATGAAAGAACTCTTGATCCATGGCACTTAATCCTGTCTGCTATCACTATACTGTCATTTTTCCAATATAACATAGCACTTATAGACTATAATTACCAATTTTTGGCTTAGCTATGGGAGACCACATCGAATGAAAACAAAAGTAATAGTTGAATCTCTAGACAAGAATACTTGCATCTGAATCACCTAAGTCTGTCCCATTCCTTGTCTACCAAATTATGGTCTTTGGAACTGGAGCCTAAAGAAGCTTTTTTGGGGGGTCTGTTTTTTAACCAAACATCCAGGGGTTATTCTGTTGCATATTGTTCTGTAAGATATTTAATTATCATCTCTCTTTTTCTGTGAGGTGTTGGGGAGGCAGAGGAAAAGCACTAGACTGACTCAAATTTGATTTCAGCCTCGCATAGATTTTGCTGTGGCATTTATGCACTGCTCCTGTTAATTCACTCATTAATTTGAGTACAGTGAACGGACAAAATGATGTTAGAAATTCAGGTTTTAGAAACAAATTACTATTAATGATCTGGAAGGTTTGGATGAACAGTATTCCCCAGTCTTGCCAAAAAAAAAAAAAAGGCATTTTTTATTTACGAGTGTCTTCACTTAGCTGTTTTAATAAGACCTAGTCAACTGAAAGACATCTTTGCAGAAATGGTAGAGAACACAGTGTCTCATGCATAAACAATGTGTTGTCCTGAGAGTCAGCAGGATGAACTTGGAGCCAGAGAGGTCTGAGTATGAAATTCAGCTTCTTTCCTTATTAGTTCTGTGGCCCTTCTTGAACAACTTTCTAGTCAGTTTCATTATCTGTAAAAGGCAGCTAACAAGACTAACATGTTTTCTTCTTTGCAAGTTTGTGAATATTTGTAAATTTCCTAGCAGTCAATAAATACTTAGTAAAGCCCAAGATAGAAAATGATTAATCAAAATACATACTGTGTCCAATGTCAAAGAACATGGCATAACATTGAGTTGCAGGGTCTAGTAATTGGTAGCTTTTCCTTGCTTAATATAGAACTGTCTGATGCTCCTGTTTATGCTTTATGGACCTGAAGGATGACACACAATAACAGGTATCTCAAGGCATTTCCTTCATCTCAAATAGCAGAAGAAGCTAGCTCCTAGTCTCAAGATTATTTATTTTACTAAACACTTAAAAAAAAAGCCAGTTGTTTCAATAAAAAGGAAGTCACTATTTTCTTTTTTTTTTTTTTGAGTTGGAGTCTCACTCTGTCGCCCAGACTGGAGTGCAGTGGCTGCTCCCGGCCACCTCAGCCTCAACCTGCTGGGCTCCAGCGATCCTTCTACCTCAGCCTTCCGAATAGCTAGAACTACAGGCGCGCACTACCACGCCCGGCTAATTTTTTGATTTATTGTAGAGATGAGGTCTTGCCAAGTTGCCAGGCAGGTCACGAACCCACGGGCTCAGCAATCCACTCACCTCATCCTCCCAAAGGTGCGGAATTACAGGCTGAGCCACCGAGCCCGACTGGAAGTCACTATTTTCAATGAGTGGGCCGAAAGAGTAGAAAAAACAGTAAGAAAGAAGCCTCTCTCCTACTTGTAACAACCACAGAGGAAAACAACAAGGGGGAAAAAAACCCTTCTTTGGATGACAGAATGGAGGAAAAGGCTATAAAAGAACTGGTTCTGGATGGAAGCAGTTCTGGATGCATTGCAGTGCACATCTATTCATATGAAGCCATGACACCCAAATCAACTTGGCTTTCCACTTTTACATAAGCAACAAAACAGACCCTATGAGAACCCTAGCCCATGTGTTCAAGTGGAACTATCAGTCAGGGTGCCACACATTCTCCACCTCCAGAGTGGTTTGTGAAACAATCAGTTAATCTTTCTAACATCAACGATTTGCACTGGTGTGGACATGCCACCCACAGACCATTTGGCATTCTTTTGGGGAAACTGATATAAAATTTGAGAGAGATCTTTCCCTTTTCAGAGAACAGAGATTCCTGACGCATTGTTTGGTGTCTATATCCAACTATTACAAAAGCCCAAGATTCTTCAATTACAAGAGTCAATTAATCAAGTCAAGCCAAGTTGACTTGATCTACTAGGATTTTGATGTCATTGATCAGAAAAGTTGGGCTAGAAAGAACCATTACAGACTGTCCTCCCTTGGTTCTGCCTACAAACTTATTTGTTTTCAGTGATAGTTTGCTGTTTTTGAATATTTAAAGAAAATGTTCCTGATCAGGCACAGTGGCTCACACCTGTAATCCCAACACTTTCAGAGCCTGAGATGGGAGAAATGCTTAAGCTCAGGAGTTCAAGACCAGCCTAGGCAGCATAGTGAGACCTTGTCTCTACACAACAATCAAAAACAAAACTATCTGGGTATGGTGGCCCAGCTACTCAGGAGGCTGAGGCTGAAGGATTGGCTGAGCCCAGGTAGTCGAGGCTACAGTGAGCCCTGATTATGCTGTTGCATTCCAGCCTGGGTGACAGAGTGAGATCCTTCAAAACAAAAAAAAACCCTGTCTTCAAAGATGTTGCTGCTACCTTGTCATAATTATTGTATTAATGTGAAACTATAAATATAACCATATTTGATCCCACTAATTTTGACCTTACCCTGGAAATACATACCTACAGGCATTTGTGTTCTCCTGATTCTGAAGCCTGGGTGAGTGCTAGTGTATGCAGTCAGCTGGAAAAGTCATAAACCAGACTGGCTTTCTGAGAAAGATCTGCCAGCAATGCTGCTGCAAGCATATTGTGTGAGCAGCTGGCCTCAGCAGTAGTGAGAATCTACCAGAAAAGAAGATGGAGCATAGGCTTGTAAGCAACAGTTTGAGATCAAGGGGTTTCAGAAGGCAGAGTTTTTTGTTGTCCCCACTCCCTTCAGGATGGGGTCCTAACGAGAGAACCCCTAACCCATATATCCGTAGGAATGAGTTAGAGATTGCTGTCGAGTTAATCTACAGTTTGAGTAGAACTCATCTCATTCCAAACTCAAATGATGATTCACTCTACTTGGCCCCCCTCCACTGAACAGGCTGTGCAGTCTCCTTGGCTCCTGGCTAAGTGGAGGACTTCCAGGTTGTGTCTTTCCTTCTGCCTTCACCCCTCCTTTCTTGAAAATTTTCCTACCAGAAATGACCTCTTAGGTCACTGGGACCTCACCATCAGTCCTTGGTAGATTGATTGTAAGGCAGGACAGCAAAGGAGACAAAGAGTAACTTTTAAAATCGTACACATCTGGATTTGATTCTCAACTCTTGATTTTTCTTCTTCCTCCCTCTTTCTTCCTTCACTTATGGAGCACCTATTACATGCCAGACACTCTATTAAATGCAAGAAATTCAAGGATAAATGTTTTTAAAAATAGTCTCTATTTTCTTGAGCATTCAAAGATTGAAGACCTTCGATAGCTTGTTTGGGTCAACTCATTTCATCACTCAGTTTCCTCATCTGTGAAATGGATAATAATATGCCTACTTCGCATAAAGAACACTGCAGGTATGTGAATTCTTGGAACATAAAAGCTAAAAGATCTTAGAGAGGAAAAAAACACATTTTTTAAAAGATTGTTAAAGTCAATGAGCATTACCCAGAAACCACTATGGGTTTAACTTTGTGGTAGTAGGGGATAAGTAGAAAAAAAAATGTGAACCTATATGTCAATTGACCCCATCTTTTGTTAGTCTCCCAGAGCCTTTTCTATAAAATGATGACAGTCTACCTCCTCACAGGGGCTGCATAAGAAATGTAAGTTAATAAAAAAGTAAAAAATAAAAAATAAATCAAACATTTTAAGTACACTTTGCAAACTGAAAACAGCGGTTCTCAACTGGATGTGACCTCTTCTCCCATCCCATACACACACCAAGGAGACATTTAAGCAATATTTGAAGATTTTTTGTTTGGCACCACTGGCAGGAGAAAGTGCCACTTGTTGAGGAAAGAAGACTCACATATGAAAGTGATTTGTAGTACGAAATAAAAGTATGCATACTCCACTATAAAATACTTGGAGAGAAGTCATATGATAATTCTTCAGGTCTGTTACTGACCTGTCATATGACTCTGGGCAAGCTATTTACCCTCTCTGAGGTGTTCAATTTATCATTGAAAATGGACTAGGCTGGGCTCGGTGGCTCAGCCTGTAATCCCACACATTGGGAGGCAGAGGCAAGTGGATTGCATGAGCCTATGGGTTCGAGACCAACCTGGGCAACTTGGCAAGACCTCATCTCTACAATAAATGAAAAATTAACCAAACGTGGTAGCACATGCCTGTAGTTCCAGCTGCTTGAAAGGCTGAGGTGGCAGGATTGCCAGGACAAAGCAGATTGAAACTGGGGGTGGCTGTGAATGTATCACTGCACTTTAGCATGGGTGACAGAGTGAGACTCCAACTCAAAAAAAGAAAAAAGAAAAAAGAAAATGAACCAGATAGTTCTGAAGGCAGAGTCCAACATTAGCATTTAATTTTCAATTATAATCTCTAGTCTGGGAGAGTAAAATGAGCTCAAGTTTTTGAAAGTCATATTACTGACCCAAAATCATCCACTTAGTAGGTGGGAACAGTTGAATAAGTCATGGAAGACCTTTGAACCTCAGTTTTATCTTCTGTAACTAGAAGAAATAACAAATACCGTTCAGTAAAGATTCTGACACATAGCAGCTATTATTTCCAGTTATTGCATTATTATGGATCACAGAAAATAGTTAAATAATTTCCATGAGCCTGCTTGCTTCCATAGCACTGATCAGGAACAATAGAAGGAACCATGGTCTTTCTGGAGTGAGTGCAATCTCCCAGAAATTTCTGAATGTGAACTAAAGACTATTCTGACTATGCATCATGGGTAAGTTATCCCTCTTCTGAAAACTCAGTCATCTCATTTGTGAAGAAGAATAATAACTTCCCTAAAAGAATAATAAAAAGCTAGATGTATAATTTTGATATTTCTATTTAAATCTATTTTTTATGTTTCCCAGTGCCCTGTCCATCTGCAGAATATTCTTAGCTTCTCCATCTCTAGGTCCAAAGAAGAACAAATCTTCCCTTCAGAAATCAACCTCAGGATCCTCCTTACTTTTACAAATTCCAGGAAATAGGTGAAAATAAAATAAAGAAAGCTAGATTTAAAATATCTGATTCCAGGATTAAAAATAAAAGAGAAAGTAGACCATGCCTAGATTAAGATAGAGAGTGGCAATTTGAGGAAGACTTGTGTGGGAGGACAGAGTTTGAGAGGGCAGCTCTGGTATATGTGACACACTGAATACAAAATATTGGATGAAAAACAAGGAACTTTAAGAAGTATGACTTTCTGACTATCAGTAAAATCTGCACTCCCAGGTTCACTACAGCCCTGTATGAATAGCCAAGATATGAAATCAGCCCAGTGTTCATCAAGAGATAAATGTATAAGGAAAATGCGATACATATACACAATGGAATACTACTCAGCCTTAAGAAAAAAGTATATTCTGCCATTTGCAACAACATGGATGCAACAAAGACATTTGCTAATGAAATTAGCCAAACACAAGAAAACAATGACCACATGGTCTCACTTATATGTGGATACAAAAAAGTTAAACTCACAGAAGCACATAATAGAATAGTGATTACTAGGATTTGGGGGTGGAGAATATGGAAAAATTGGGAATTGGGGAAATGTTTATCAAAGGATATTAAATTCCATTTGCAGATGAGACATGAACAGATATAGAAAAAAGTGGTATATGTACACAACCAGAATACTATTCCATTGTAAAAAAGAATGAAATCTTGTCATTTGTAACAATATAAATGGAACTGCAGGACATTATGTTAAGTGAAATACATCAGGAACAGAAAGTTAAACACCACATGTTCTCATTCCTATGTGGAAACTAAAAATAAAGTTGACCTCCTAGAAGTAAAAAGTAGAACAGAGGATACTAGAGGATGGGAAGGTAGGAGGAAGAGGGAAATAGGAAGAGATTTGTTAAAGGATACAAAATTACAGCTAGGTAGGAGGAATAAATTCTAGTGTTCTATAGCACTGTAGGATGACTATAGTTAATAGTGATGTATAGTTTCAGATATTTAGAAGAAGGATATTGAATGTTTCCAACACAAAAAAATCACAAATGTTTGGGATGACAGAAATGCTAATGACCTAATCTAATCACTATACATTATATGCATTGCAACATCTCTATGTACCCCATAAGTATGTCCAATTATGTGGCAATAGACTTAACATGGGTTGATTTCCTATCTTGGCTATTGTACACAGGGCTCTAGTGAACCTGGGAGTGCAGATATCTTATCAACAAACTGATTTTACTGATAGTCAAAAAGTCACTCTTCTTAAAGCTCCTTGTTTTTCTTCCAGTATTTTGTATTCGGTGTGTCACATATACCATAGCTTTCCTTTCAGACTCTCTCCTCCTACACAAATCTTCCTCAAATTGTCACTCTCTTAATCTAGGCAGTGTCTATTTCCTCTTTTATTTTCAATCCTGGAGTCATTTAGGAGGAATAAGTTTAGAAGATCTGTTATACAACATAGTTATTATAGTTAAATAACAACGTATTGTATACATAAAAATTGCCAAGAAAGTAGATTTTTTAAATTTATTCATTTATGAGTCTAGGTCTTAATCTGTCACCCAGGCTGGAGTATAGTAGAACCATCACAGCTCACCTCAGCCTCAACTTCCTGGGTTCAGACGATTATCTCACCTCAACCTCCCAAGGAGCTAGAACTACAAATGGGCACCAGCACGCCCAGCTAATTTTATTGTTGTTGTTGTTTTAGAGATGAGATCTTGCTATGTTTCTCAAGCTGGTGTTGAACTTCTGGGCTCAAGCAATTCTTTTACCTCGTTCTCTGAAAGTGTTGGGATTACAGGCATGAGCCACTGCACCCAGAGGAGTGTAGATTTTAAATGTCCTCATCACAAAAAATAAGTGAGGTAATGGATAAAGTTAATTTGCTTGACTTTGTTATTCCACAATGTATACATATATCAAAACATCATGTGGTACACCATAAATATATACAATTTTTGTCAATTAAATAAAAATAATTACACTAAAAAACAATTACCTTGGACTTTGAATAGAAAATTTTTTTAAAGAATTTTTCATCTCTTTTTGGAAAATGTGCTGAAAGCTTAATTCTTATATATATATATGATAGTGTAAAGGAATTTAGGGGAAACCATGGAAGAGGCCGAGTTTCTCTTCCAAATGGACACAGGACAAAGTGAATAGAACATCTGCAATATGGAAGAGACCCAGTGACAGGGAGTATGAAGAAGTACATCTCTGAGAAGTTTTTGAAATTATAGGGAGGGCTCTATGTGCTCATAGACCAGAAATTGGGATTTTAACTTTCTCGGGGAGGAGACCCAACTGACTAAGAATTTTAAATAATTCACAACCGTTTAATAAATCACTCAACAACTCTGGATATCAGTTTCCTTACTTGTTAAATAGTGAGATTACAACCTACAAAGTGAACTCAAAAAGAAACAGAATTATCTTTTGGAGGGCGAGCCTCTTATAGTACAGGCTTCCTTGCTAGGTATGTGTTCTAGGAACCCATCAGCATCAGTGCACCAGCTAGCGTTGTTGTGAGAGGCTGCAATGCAGAAGAAGTATTCCAAGTTGTAGCAACAGGTGACTGGTTCTTCCACTATGACAACACAACTGCCCACACTGCGCTGAATGTTCAGCAGTTTTTGCCGCAAAATGGCATGACCTCCATGCCCCACACTCTCTATTCACCTGATCACCTGATCTCACCTAAGCAGCTTCTTTTTTTGTTGTTGTTGTTGCTTTTCCCTGGTGAAAAAAGTCCTCAAAAGGAAACATTTTGCTTATGTGAAAGAGGTGAAACAAACAAAAAATTGGCAGAAGCACTAAAAGGCATCAAAATTGATGTGTTCAAAAACTTGTTTTGAGCAGTGGAAAAAGCATCTTGATAGGTGTATTGCATGAACCAGAGAGTAATATGAAGGTGACTGAAGTTTAAACATGTAAGAAGAAAATAGTTTTTTAATAAGTAAATTCCAGTTGTTTTGGGGTTACCCTCTCTTATAATACCTAAACATCTTCCTCATCAAGGCATTGTAAGAATCAAGTAATAAAGTTGTGGGTGCATTTTTGAAACCTGAAAGTATTCAATAGATGGAAAGAGTGCTGAAATGGGAGTGAAAGTATAAATATTAACTTTGCCCAGAATGAAAATCAGTGGGACTATCACAGGAAGGTAACTAGTGGTTTCAGACTTGAATACAGTATTTAGATGCAATGCCCTACAATTGATTTGCACCTATAAGACAAACCAGAAATGAGAGATATTTTGCATAATGAAAAAAGACTTTTACGACTCCCAGGGATTTTGTCGTTTTTAGATAAACCTTAGTATGTAATAATGTGTACTAGATAACAGTGTTGTTTAAGAGTCTACAGTTGACGAGCATAAATACAAGCAGGAAAAAAAAAACTGCTCCCTTCATCATTTATCTGATCCATGAAGTCAAATTTGCTCTTAGAGATTCAGAGGGGCACTGCTGATAATATGCTCATACGCTAAATCCATTTCTTCTTGAATTATGCCACTCTCCCTTACAATATAGCAATAACACTAATTTTTCGGCAACAGAATCTACTTGATGGGTTGGAAATATTTTTAATGATTTTGGATAAAAGAATCCAGAAGATCTAATGTTAACTTACTTTCAAATAGAGAGAGATTAAATCTTTTTCGCAAAAAAATCCACATATTAAAAGTGTCATAATTATTAAAATTATCTCCCATATCTTTAAAGTTTGTTAGCATATGAAGTCTCTCTTGTGATTTATTTTCTAGATTTCTTTGTTACACAAACATGTATTTTAGGAATAACATATACTATGCATTGGATGTTATTCCTGTGAATTTTAAAGAACAAGATAAAACATTCATACATTTAGATTTCATAGAAAATTTCTCAAGGATGTATTACAGGTCCCACCTGAGATGAAGTCTTGGTTTGCACAGAATATGGCTCAGCTATGACTCAGCTACAGAAAAGGAAGTTGTGCCACCATCGGGTTTTAAAGAGAAAAAGAATGTGGGCAAAGTCAGGTGTGAATATGTTGACAAACAGAAATCAATCTTTTTTTTCACATAAAACTTATCCGTCTATAGTCTAGGAAGAACCAATTCATTGGAGAAACTCACTGGAGAAACTGACCTACCATACTAATGGTTTCTCCCAGTTCTTCAGAAATATTTTTTTACAGGAAAGCATACAAGAACAACCCTTCCTTTCTCCATGCTATTGACTCAAGGAGCACTGCTCTTTTGGTCATAAATACTGCCCTATTTACCTCTGATCTGCAATTGCTTAGTTTTCATATATGGTGTGAGACAGGGGTCTGATTTCATTCATTTGCATATGAATATTCAGTTGTTCCATCACCATTTATTGAGAAAACGTATGCATTACGTATTGAAGTGTGCTGGAACTCTTGTCAAAAATCAACTGACCATGAATTTAAGATTTATTTATGTATATTCAGTTCTAGTCCATTGATTTATGTCTAGCATTATTTCAGTATCATGAAGTACTGTATTAAGTTGTATTAAGTTTTGAAATCAGGAAATGTGATTTTTCCAACTTTATTATTTTACAAGATTGTTTTGACAATTCTATGTCCCTTGCATTCTAATGTAAAATATAGCATAAGCTTTTCAAATTTTTTTAAAAAGCAATACAGGATTTTAATAAAAATTCCATTGAATCTGTGTATCAGTTTGAGGATTATTGCCTTTTTAACAATATAAAGTATTCCTCACAATGAATATGGGATATCATTCCATTTATTTGTTTTTTACTTATTTCAACAATGTTTGATAGTTGACAACATACAAATTTTATACTCCTTTTGTCAAATTTATTCCAGATAATTTCTTTTTCTTGTTACTATTATGAGTGGAACTGTTTTTATAATTTCATTTTCAAATTGTTCATTGTAGGTGTACAGAAATATAATTGATTTTATATATATTGATTTTTATATTATATATTGTATATCCTGTTTCTTGAAATCTTGCTGTATTTACCACTTTAAAATTTTTTCTATATTTCTTAGAATTTTTTATATACAAGTCATTTGTAAATAGGGTTAGCTTTAATTCTTCATTTACAAATTAGATATCTCATTCATTTTTCTTGACTAATCACCTCGGCTAGGATCGTCCCTATAATGTTAAACATAAATGGTAAGCACAAATATTCTTGTCTTATTCTTTATCTTGACACAAAAACATTCAGCCTTTCACCATTAATTATGACCATATAGCTATATATGGATTTTCAATAAATGCCCTTTATCAGATTAACAGGTCCTCTTTTATTCCTAAATTGTTGGATGCGTTTACAATGAAATAGTGTTGGATTTCGTCAAAGGTTTTTTTTGAGGGGCATCTATTAAGATGATTATTTTTCCTTTATTTTATTAATATAGTGTGTTAGACTGATTTTTGTATGTTAAATCAACCTTGCATTCTTGGGTTAAGTCCCATTTTGTCATGATGCATAACCCTATGTATATGTATTTGGATATGGTTTGTTAGTGTTTTCTGAGGATTTTTACATTTATATTTTTAAGGATTATTGAAGTTTTTGCGAAGTCTTTGGCTTAGTATCAGGAAGGACTGTCTTCATAGGATGAGGTGGGGGTGTTCCTCCCATTTTTATTTTTTGCAAGAGTTTGTGAGGACTGGTATTAATTATTCTTTAAATATTAAGCAGAATACACCAGTGGTACCATCAACCCTAGGTTTTCCTTGTAGGAAGATTTTTATTACTAATTCAATCTCTTTGATTTTTATAGGTGTACTCAGAATATCTATTTCTCCTAAAGTCGGTTTTGATAGAGTTTTTCTAGAAATCTTTTCATTTTATCTAGATTATGCATTTTGTTGGCTTGTAAATATTCATTGTATTCCCTTTAATACCTGTTTTTTTTTCTGTAAGGGGTAACAATATCCGTGCTATTATTTCTGATTTTAGTAAATTGAGAATGAGGTCAATCCTAATTTGGTTTTACATTCTCTAGAACCTGGACTTTTCTCTCTGCTTCCCAAACTGTGGAAGTTTCAGCCTTGAGAGATAACAAAGGTGACTCTGTCTCAAAACAGGCATTGTGGATACTGATACCCTGCCAGCCACTTCTCTACAGAGTAAAAAGACTTGCATTTCAAACTGTGGTCCTCCAACTTGCAACACCAGCACACCTGAGAGCAGAATTTTAGGCCCCATACCAGATCTACTGAATCATAATCTGCATTTTGCCAAGACTCCTGGGTGATTTATATGCATATTAAAGTTCAAGAAATACTACTTTGAAGAAAATAGAATTTATCAAACCAGATATTTTCCTGCTACTCTATTTTACCTAGACTATAACATAGGTATACAATTTCTGAAGTTAGAAAATGTCAGAAAGATATTACAACAACTTTCTTAGCTGTTCCCTTACACCATAAGAAAAAAATGACTGGATGGTCTTACAAAACTACATGTTCAAAATAAGTAGAATACCTCTAATGTAAGCCCATTTTATCCCCTCTCCTTCCACAGGTCATTTTCCCATTTCCACTATCTCACTCAGCTGGTAACTCAACTTCTTTCCCTAGGAGGTTTGCTCCTTGTTTCTTGCTTCTATCTGGCAAAGTCAAACAGTGCTTTAACCTTCAGCAGGATGTCCATGACGTCTCATCTGCTCCTTCTATACTGTGGGAAGTTTTCAAAGGCCATCAATAATAGTAACTGCAGGTCTCACAATTACGGATAAGACTTTCTACTGCTCAGCCAGGCTAGTTCCTTTTATTAGTCACCACTCAAAAAGACAAATACTGCTTTTCCTCAGATAAAACAAAGTCTAATTATATACTGAAGAACTTTTTTATTATTATTTTTAACTATTCCCTCTGAAACAATAGCTTTCCCCAGTAGCATCTCTCCTCCATTTTGGTGCTGCAAAACTGACTGGCACTTTATCATTCCACCAGAGAATTGTCTGATTTTCCATGAAAAACCACACTGGCCATCAATATTCCTTCCAGTTGTGTCTTAAGAGAAATGGCTCCATCTCCAATGCATCTATATTCTTGCATACTCTTTTGAGTCTGTGTTAGCTCTTACATGTAGTAGATGTGCCATTTGGTCTCTTTACATTTATTAAAGAAAATGACCAGTTACAGTTACAATATAGTAAAAGTAGCCACACTATGAGAAATATATACCTTATCAGGACCATGGTTTCTATGGTTAGGAGCTCAGGTCCATTTGAGAGTGTTTCTTAAATTTTCAGTGGCTGCTAAGGAAGAGGTCTACATTATTCAAGTATTTACTTTGAGAAACTTTGTTCAAGTCAGCTTGAAAATTTTTTCTCCCAAATTAATATCTTGACTAGCATCGTGTTAGTGAAAGGAGACTCACATAATTATTTTGTTTAATTTTCTGTTTTCTAAAAGAAGAATTTTTACCTATATCCTTCATAAATAAGCAAAACCAAAAATCCAAGCAAAATAAATATAAGTACCAAAAATGTAAGATTGTATACAAGGTCTCTTGAGTCAATATGTTTATTTCCTCATCCTTTCTCTATTTTTATTTCTTATAAACTTTCTCTCAATTATCTCAAAGTTTCAGTGATTACAAGAAATGTGTTCATACTAACTCGCTTATGAATAGTTTGGAATTTGTTATTGCTGTGTTGAGATTTCAGGATTATCTCCCAAAACTCAAAGGTTGGAAATATTTTACAAAGAAGCAGAACAGGGAAAGCATTCAACTAGCAGGGTGACTATTCTCACTTTTCCCTTCTCAGGGAATTTATGAGCTCACTTCTTTGCTTTCTGTTCTATACTTCTGCCTCATATTTCTCACTTTCTTAAATTTTCAGCTGCTCTGTGAACATAAGTTAAAAGTACCATCCCCACAGCTCCCAAGTTTTTGTTTGTTTGTTTGTTCATTTGTTTTAAGTTGGAGTCTCACTCTGCTGCCCAGGCTGGAGGACAGTGGCACACTCACAGTCACCCCATCATCAACCTGCTGGGCTCCAGCGATCCTTCTGCCTCAGTCTTCCAAGTAGCTGATACTACAGGGGCACACTACCATGGCTGGCTAGTTGGCTAGTTGTTTTTTGATTTATTGTAGAGACGAGGTCTCACCATGTTGCCCAGGCTGATCTCGAACCCGCAGGCTCAGGTAATCCTCTCGCCTCAGCCTCCCAAAGTGCTGGGGTTACAGGCTTGAGCCACCACACCCAGCCAGCTTCCAAGTTTAAATGCCCTTTGAGTTCAAATATTAGAAGTATCATATGAAAACAACCTACCAAAAATAGCTCTGGATCGGATGGCTTTCCAGTAGAATTCTACAAAACATACAAGGAGGAGTTGATACCAATTCTATTGAAAGTATTCCAGGCAATTGAGAAAGATGAAATTCTCCCCAAATCATTTTACAAAGCTAACATCACACTGATACACAAACCGGGTAAAGATCCAAAAAAAAAAGAGAACTACAGGCCAATATACTTTATGAACATAAATGCAAAAATCCTCAACAAGATTCTAGCAAATTGGATCCAAAAACACATCTCAAAAATCATCCACCATAACCAAGTATGCTTTATTCCCAGGATGCAGGGCTGGTTCAATATCCTCAAGACCATAAATGTAATTAAATACACAAATAGATGTAAAAAAAAAGAACCACATGATTATGTCATTAGATGCAGAAAAAGTTTTTGATAAAATCCAACATCCCTTCTTGATAAAAACCCTAAAACATCTAGGTATAGAAGTAACATACCTCAAAATAGTAAGTGCCATCTACAATAAACCCACAGCTAACATATTGCTAAATAGAAACAGGAAACATTTTCCCTGAACACTGGAACAAGATAAGGCTGCTCATTCTTGCCCCTCTTGTTCAATGTTGTATTGGAAGTCCTAGCTAGGGCAACTAGACAAGAGAAGAAAATCAGGGGTATTCAAATAGGAAAAGAGGAAGTCAGGTTATCCCTCTTTGCTGATGATATGGTCCTAGACCTTGAAAATCCAAGAGAATCTGTTAAAAGCCTGCTTGCACTGATAAAGGACTTTAGCAAAGTCTCAACATACAAGATACACTTGCAAAAGACAGTTGCATTCCTATATACCAACCACAAGCAGGCAGAGACCCAAATAAAAACACCATCCCATTAACAATAGCCACACACACAAAAATGAAATACCTCAGCATCGTCCTAACCAGAGAAGTGAAAGACCTTTACAATGAGAACTATAAAACACTGCTAAAAGAAGTTCAAGAGGACACAAACAAATGGAAAAATATTCCATGCTCATGGATAGGAAGAATCAACATTGTTAAAATGTCCATCCTACCAAAAGCTATCTACAGATTCAATGCAATACCCATTAAATTACCAACATCATTCTTCTCAGACCTGGAAATGACAATACAGAAATTCATATGGAAGTATAAATGACAAAATTGCCAAAACAATTCAATTGTTTTTTGAATAGCCAAAACAAACTTTTTTTTCCAAAAATTCAATTGTTTTTTGAATAACCAAAACAATCCTTAGCAAAAAACAAACCAGAAGGTTATCACATTTCCAGACTTCAAACTTTACTATAAGACTACAGTAATCAAAACAGCCTAGTATTGGCACAAAAACAGTCATATAGGCAAATGGAACAGGATAGAGATTCCAGAAGCAAAGTCTTAATTTCTCAAACAACTCATCTTTGACAAAGCCTCCAACAACAACTACTGGGGAGAAGATAACCTATTCAGTAAATAGTGCTGGGAAAACTGACTGATCACAAGTAGAAGATTGAAACAGAACCCCTACCTATCACCATACACAAAAATTAACTCTAAATGGATCAAAGACCTAAACATAAAACCTCAAACTATAAGAAGCTTAGAAAATGCAGGAGACACCCTTATGGAAATTGGAACTGGCAATCAATTCCAGATCAGAACCTTAAGTGTTCATACCTCTAAGAAATAAGACAGACAAGTGGGACCTCATCAAACTGACGAGCTTCTGCAAAGCAAAAGAAACTGTCAAGAGAGCAGGGAAACAGCCCACAGAATGGGAAAAAATGTTTGCCAACTGTATATCTGACAAAGGTCTAACATCTAAGATCTACAAGGAACTCAAACATGCCAAAAGGAAAAAAAAACAAACAGCCCCATTAAAAAGTGGGCAAAAAACATGAATAAACACTACTCAAAAGAAGATTTACGGGCAGCCAACAGACACAGGAAAAAGTGCTCAGCCTCTCTCATCATCAGAGAAATGCAAATCAAAACCACATTAAGATACCACCTAACCCCTGTAAGAGTGACCATCGTTAATAAAACACAACAAGAGATGCTGGCGAGAATGTGGAGAAAAGGGAATGCTTCTACACTGTTGGTGGGAATGCAGACTAGTACAACTTCTTTGGAAGACAGTGTGGCGATTTCTGAAAGAACTAGAAATTGACCTTCCATTTGACCCAGCAATTCCCCTCTTGGGAATATACCCGGAGGAACTCAAATTATTCTATGACAAAGATACCTACACACGTATGTTTGTTGCAGCTCTATTCACAATAGCAAAAACATGGAACCAACCATGTTGCCCATCGAAGCTCGAATGGATTTAAAAAATGTGGTACATATATACAATGGAATATTGTGCAGCCATAAAGAAGGACAAACATATGGACTTTACAGCAACTTGAATGGATTTCGGGTCTGTCATACTCAGTAATCTATTACAGAAGCAAAGAACAGAGTACCATATGTTCTTACTCAAAAGCGGACCCTGAGCAATTATCATAATACTATAAGAAAGGGATTGGCAGTAGTGGAAAACTGCTGGTGGGGGGGTGGGATTGGCAGTTGAAGGAAACTGCTAGAGGAGGGAGTAGCAGTTGATGATATACACCTCATCAACAAGAGTACCTGCATAATCAACATTTGTACACCTAACCCTGAATTGTACCTCAGATCTTTAAAATAAAATTTTTTTAAAGAAATTTATTTTAAGAAATACTAGAAGTACATAACTAATGTCTTTGAAAATGAATTGCAAACCCTTGTAACTATATGTGTAATGGGCCCAGATTGCTCAGATATATTTGGTTAAGAGGTCACTTCCAATAACTAACGGAGAGAATGAAGTTAAGTTGTTGCCCCCAAAGTGGTTATTACCACACATCATGATTGTTTCTTACCTTACCCTTCTTTTTCAAAAATTAGCCCATGCTTTTCTTTCCTGAATGTTTCAAAGAATCAATTCCACCAGTCTCAAGCCTTTCAAGTACAAAAAGAATCAGTGGTTTCATCAAGAAAAGCAGTGAGATGGGAAAGAACCTGTAGCAGTTTTTTGGTGGGCAATTCAAGAACCTGTGAATTGTGATGGACTCACACACAGGGCAATTAAACAAGATCTGCTATCCCATGGAATTATTGATGGACAGAAATCCAGTTCTGTGTGCTTCTGTAGTCCTACAGTTCACACATTAAAGTCACTGCGATTAGTCTCTCTCGGAGCAGTGTCCAAATAATGTAATAACATTTCACAGTTATTAGCCTCTTCTAAGTTATTACACTTTGCTGAATCCTGGCAAGAAGCCCATGTCCTGGAGCAGAACTCAAATTTTAAACACTGTAGTGATTGTCCTATTTTAAATAATGGATCTGCCAATGGATACAAACGAATTTTATGATCCTTAAAGAATCATTCACTTATCTATTCCAAATATTAGGAGTTTAATGCTCTTGGCTGATTAAATCAAAGCAGGGGGCAATGATTTCTTTACAGGTGTCAGAAGAAACAATACAACCTTATTACTGCCCTTTTAGGAAAATGTCTGTGGGGTTCCAGTAACCCAAAAGGAACATTTTCAGCATCAGAGAAGTTTACAGTTATGAAAGTTACCTGGTAGGATACATTTGTAAGGTATAAAGGATACATGCACTGTACAGTAAAAGGATAATGTCTGTTATCCTAAAGGGCTTATCATAACCTCTAATGACATTAGATCTCTTCTCAGTGGCATAATTAGATCCAGAATAAATAAAACCTAGATGATATTGGGAAAAGCCATGTAACTTTTCTTGTTCTTTATTTCTTAAATAGTAAAGAATCATTTTAATGTATAAAGGTATTGTATGTAAAATATTTGGGGTTTCTCCCAAGACATGTGCTGTGACCGCCAGAAGTAGAGATGACAACTCTCTCTTTCTCGCTCCCACTTCTCTGTGTTAGATGAACTTACATAATGCTGACCTAGAGCATCTGTCCGATTGATGTTCTTTAAATAACTTAATAACTTAAACTGAGTCCTTCAGGTGCTCTCTCTTGGGAATTTAGAATTGAAGCACAGAAACTGATGCAGAGGTTTCAGTTGTCACAATGGACAGCCAAGAACATGTAGATGAATGGGCGGAAAAGTTTATTTTTAAAAGAAAAGGATCAGCCGGGCTCGGTGGCTCAGCCTGTAATCCCGCGCCTTTGGGAGGCTGAGGTGAGTGAATTGCCTGAGCCCATGGGTTCGAGACCCGCCTGGGCAGCGAGACCTCATCTCTACAATAAATCAAAAAATCAGCCGGACATGGTAGCGCATGCCTGTAATTCCAGCTACTCGGAAGGCTGAGGCGGAAGGATCGCCGGAGACCAGCAGGTCGAGGCTGCGGTGGCCGGGAGCGGCCACTGCACTCCAGTCTGGGCGACAGAGTGAGACTCCAACTCAAAAAAAGAAAAAAAAAAAGATAAGGATCAAGCAGATATCTAGAAGATGCCAACATTGAGAGAAAAAAGATGCAACATTGAGAGAAAAAAGAGAAGTAAAGGCAAAATGCTTGTGTTCTTGGAAGCTGTCCTCATGAATATGGGGCTATACTTAAGTTTTACAAGATACCCAGGATCATTACAATATATCTAGCCTTAGTAAGTCAGCTTGAGTTAGTTTCTAGTTTTTGCCATTGTTACTGGGAGAATTTTCTATTTTTTCATCTTGATTAAGTCACATGATATTAACTGAATATTCATTAAAACAAAAAAATAAAAATGTACTTGTGTCCAAGTCAGGCACCATCATTCAAAATACCTACACACAGACCTGGCAATCACACCCAAAGGACTTTCATAGACTTTTCCATACCATTCTATATAAATAAAACTCATTTTACTTATAATAAAAAGAAGACATAGAAAAGTTAAATAACTTCTCTAAAACCACATAAATCACATGTGAAAGAAACATAAGTAGACTACCAAGTCTTCTGACTTTCACACTCCTTACACTTTTCACGGCATATTCTGTAAGATGAAGATAAGCCCTATGAACAAACTGCAGTTGCACACAAGGAATTCTAACAATTAGAATCGCTAACCAAGTCTTCCAGCAATGCCCTGTTTCCAGCTTCACCAACTACTAACATGTATGAATTGGAGTCTTGGTTCTCATTCATAAAATGCATGCAAAGTAGAGGAAGAGATTAGGGATGATGAATGAAAAAAACCCAGGACAGTGCCTGGCATCCAGCAAAGTTGTATGCGATTTACTCCCATTACAATATAGGACTACTCTTTCTAGGCAAACAAAGCAAAGTAGAGTTAGATCCAATAGCATCCTCCTTCTACTCTGCTTCCCTCAAGCCTTGCAGGTAGTTAAGTGACCAGCAGAGCTGAAAGTGCTGATGACCTTCAGAAAGGGCTTTCTCTCTCCGAAGCAAATGGGCTTTGCATATCTGGTACCTCCTCAAGTTCTGGAATTGATTGTCTTACTTTTGGGGTTTTGTCTTTTATGTTTCTGCTCACAGCTTTTCTTTTTTTCAAGTCTTGGCTTGGTAAATTCTTCATTGAGCTTGTTATAGATGGCCAGACTTTGACCTGACACCTATTCCAGGTAAATTTTCATCCAAAAGGACCAAGCAGGAACTTCACGCATCAACCACCCAAACTCTTCACTTGCTATTTTCATGAGCTCTATTTAATGGAGTCACTTTTAGAAACTTATTTTTATTTGTACTAAACTATTGCCTTCCTCCTATAACCTATTCCTCATTTTATTTTGTGATGTAACATTCTGATCACCTTAAAGCCCATCCAAACCATATAGTTATTGTAGGTTTTTTTCTCACATTTTTGGACTTTTCCCTCTTTATCTCTCCTAAATATTATGTAAACAAAACTTACATCAGGAGAGCATTGAAACTTGCCCATTATTTAAGCTCTTGTTCCATCTCTCTATATATAAATTGTTTTTCCATTTTTGTTCTGTATATCCTAACAGTAACTGTTTCTAATTTGTCAAGCACTTTCATCGTATTTCTTATATTTCTCATTGTAAAGCATTTGAAACCTTTTGTGTAAGAGACATAAGATAAAAATAAGTTGAATGGCATCTACATGAATGGCACAGTGACATTTAGCTCACGGGTGCTTATGTGGGAAAGCTGAAGTGCTAACCTCTTCAGATCTCTCTGTTTTTCCGTCAAATCCTTATGAAACAACTAATGAATGTCAAGAAAATGTCATTGAAGTGCTTATTTAATATGTTCTCGTGATTTCTTATTAGGGTTGCATTATTGCCTCCCAAAAAGAAAGAGGCAGAGCTTTAGAATTACACTATTCTTTCAGAGGAAAAAAAAAAAATCTGAGACCTCCAGGGTTTAGCCTTAAAAGGATAGAAAAATTCATTCAGTCCTTGTATGAAGACTGCCCACAACCATTGCCATAGATTCAGAAAAAGCTTCACATTGGCTGAGTCTGCATTAGAAAGGAATGTCAGTGACATTGACCTCAGAGCCCAGTCTGAGAAATGGATCTCAGCTAGAAGTTTTAAATAAAATTAGATGTCAAATTTTATTAAAGTCTTCCTGTGACTTCATGGGATCCTAATATTGATATTAGGAGTCATATTTCTCTTGTTTAGAAGAAAAGTAAGAAGAAGAGGTGATCATCAGAGGAACAGCGAACAGAGTGAGAGGAAACAAGAGACAACCAGAATGAATTTTCACTATATACTGCAATTCCCAGAGGATTCACACAACAACTTTCAAGGGTAAAGGAAACTGATAGATGTTCTGCAGCTGTGTAGGATGGAAACTCAGACTGTGTTAGTCACCTTTAAAAATGTCACTTATTTCTGGAGAAGTGAGGACAGTACAATTGTACAAACACAGTTCTTTGTAAGGAAGTGGGTTTCTTTAGCTGCTCTTTACCCTTACATTCTGGCTATTTGGAGATACATTACTCTTCTTTGTGACTTTTCTGATAATCCTGCATATCTGCTTTGCTCTCTCACAGTGTCACCTCAAAGCAGAATTTGTATCTGTTTCTTTCTGTGTTTCAGAAATACAATATATGTTTGGATTCAAAATCCAGCCAGTCTAATTCTTCAGAGAGGAATTCAAAGGAGAAAAGGGGGAAGGGAAAGGGATGGAAGAAAATGAAGGAAACTAGTGGAGGAGAAAAAGGATGATTGGAAAGTGGAGGAAAGTGTAATAGTTTGGACTACTGCTTAGATTAAACTATGCAACACTGGTTTTCTTAGCATCCTCTGGAGTTAAGACAAGATATAGCCAGCATCTAATTTAAACCATTGTCACTGACTACCACATGACAGTGATGTGATCCTGAGAAATAACCTTTGAATTAGGCTGTATCATTATCCAGAATCTGGAGGGGACTGACTTAAAAACAAGAGTCACTGACAGGCAAAGTAGGACAGACACAAATGAGCATAGTAAAGTGTGCCTTCATTTATGTGTCCAAATATAGTCACTAATTCATGCACAGCAATACGATCTTGATCACTTCCTCATCTGATAATTAGCTAATATTCACTGAGCACATACTAAGTGCCAGTCTTTGGCTAAATACTTTGCGTGCATCAGCTCACCCTACAACCACTGAGGGAGGTTGGTACTATTATTATCCACATTTTAAATGAGAAAACTAAAGTGAGGTACAAAGAGGTTCAAATAATTGTTCAAGGTCACGAATAATATGGTAAAGAGTAGAGATTTACACATAGCCTGCACTACTAACTGCTATGCCCATGTTTTCTCCTGCCGTGCTTTTTTTCTCTTTATCTGTGGTTTATTTTTCTTACCTTTTGCCTCCCTTATTTTCCCAGCATGAACCTTATTCCTCTCAGAAGGCTATATTTTAAATATCTCAGCCTATCCCAAGTGGCTGAGGCAGTGGACAATACTCATCCTTACCCACATCTGACATTACTCTATCCTGCTGATGCTTTTCTTCTGAAGGCTTCTGGGTGACACTTGCTGGCTTCTGATCATCTACCATCTCTTGTCCGTGATGGTGATCAGAGTCCAAAATGTCACATTAGTGGATCTCAAATATGAAAAGCTAAGGACATTGTCCAAACTACTCATGCATTTCTTCCTAGATAAGTCCTGTTGCTCTTCATTAACTCATCTGCTAAATGAAACCAATATAATACCTACTGCATAAAGCTGTTATATGAAAAAAATAAGATGAAGCAAGAAAAGTACATTGACATGCCTGAAGTAAATGATATGCTTTCTAAGCTTTTACTGCTATTATTTTTACTATTATAATTTATTAGGGAAGGCTTTTTATCTTCATTTAGCAGAGGAAGAAACTGAGATCCAGAAGGGGAGTTTCTTGCCTCAAATTGTACAGCTAGTTCATGGCAGAGGCACAAAGAAGATTTTTTCATTAAACAAGCATTAGTCGAACACCTACTGTGTGCCAGGCTCTGCAGTACATGCTGGGAACAATAATTTGCACAATGCAACCTTATATTAAAATGTGTATTTCCAATATGGCATATTTCTCTAGATATTCATGGATATTCCCAAGGGGAAAAATGCTCCAAATCCTGGAGGAATGAATTGTCATCACAAGGTCAAATGATAGATGCTATGGACAATGTGTACAAAATAACTCAGGCACTCTGACACCTAAGCTGCTATCCATTCCTTTCCACTAAGCTGTCTTCAGCTGAATATAATTAGAAAAATATATCTTTAGAAAACTAACACCCATTATACAATGTACTCCAACATCAACTATAAATTATTCTCTCCATCAGTGCAGGAAATTGGGTGTTGACTGTGTTTAAGTTAGAAAAAAAAATGATTCGAATTCTACATGAGAATATCATTTATAGAGTGAGGGCTTAGCAAAAAGAGCCATAGACTAAGAGTTCAGAAAACTTGGTCCTAGTCCAGGCTGCTCCTCACTGTTTTGCTTCCTCCTATGTTGAATGACTACAGTTTAATTTCTGATGTGTTCGTCGGATGAGGCTGGGTTGGCCAGTTGTCAATGGGAAGGTGACCAGTAGGTTTATATATTGCCTTCCCTGCAGCACTGTCTTTATTTTAATTTAATTTTACTTTATTTTATTCATATATCATTCTGAGTATTCCTAGACATAAGTGCTGGGGCTCAGGTTTTGAGGAACAGAGTAGGAGTGGGAAGAGGCCAGTTCCTTTCCAGGTTTAGAAGTAAGTTAACAGAACATAGCCTTGCTTTCTCTTGTTATCACTTCCAGTGCCAGCCCTGCACATCTGGTTCTGGTCAGGATTGGAATGAGGTTGCAAGCAGAGTCAAAATAGAAAAAATCGAGACCAGGCAACATGAGACTGAGAAAGAAGAGAGAGGAGAATAAACAGAAATGTTACCAAGATTGGTATCTTGGGGGTGAGAGATCCCTTTTAGCAACCAGTGGCTCTCATTTGCAGTGTCTACCTACCAATAGCAAGTTAAATACTCCACTTGCATTTTAGAGATGAGGAAGTGAAGACTTGGCGAATTTAAGAGACACCCCAGATTAACCAGTAAGTGTATGAGCTGGGAGTTAAACTTACATCTGTCTCTGAAATCTACTCACTTTCTACATGCTATGTTTGGTATGGTTATAAAAGGATGTAGAAAACTGAGAATATTTACAACAGTAAATGCCAATATTCAAAACTCCAAACACTCAGCTTCTCCTTCTTTAAAACAAAGGATTTGAGATCCCATCCAGAAGCGTGACTTTGGTCAAACAGAAGCTTAACACTCTCTGACATCTTCCTTGGCAAAGTACACATAGTAATAAGTCAAATGCAATCTCATCTAATTCTCAGTAAATTAAATCCACTTTGAATAAACAAGATAAATAAGATAAGCCCAGTAGCCTTATAAGATTCTACAAGTGAAGATAAATAACTAAAGTATTAAAAAAATGTTCAGTTTCTTGAGATTTATGAAGGCTAAGAACTAAAATAGAGATAGATCCTTGAGTGGGGTGGCCTGATGATATATCATGAAGAGTAATAGTTGAGAGGAATTTTTTAAACGTCCTTTATCACTCATGCATCTTTTTCACCTTTAAACCCTCAAGTAATCATCCAGGCTATGCTTAAACGTGTTCAGAAATATAGAACTCACAATTTTTGGAAACCTCTTGCATTGAGCTCATCTCTCAGTAAATCGTGGAGAATATAATTTCTAAATAATTTATTTTATTTGAGAAACTCTATTAATTTGGCACTATCCCTGGACTTCTGACAAGCAAGCTGAAATAAAGGAAGAAAAGGCTGAAACATTTTGGTGGAGTATTTTCAAGATAATGTGTAAGCGGAATAATTAATGCAAGCACAAATGTGATATTAGTTTCTGGAAACGTTTATCTTATGAAATGGCTCATAGTTGGAATGGCAAGGCTTGGCATTAAAAGCAAAGGATGAAAAGTCTCTTTAAAAATTCTTTATTTTTCAATATGATCTAGCCAAATCACTTGGTGCTTATTATTTAATAAGATTCATCATCAAAGATATTCTTTTTAGGCCCCAGCTTTTTAAAAATTGGTTGCTTGGATGAACTGGTTTGGTGGAAGCAGGGCATTAAATAGTCAAATGGCTGGTCTTGTAAGCAAAAAATACTTAGGGAATGTAGAAGGAATGACTGTCCTGTGTACATTGTTGATGACAGGTAACACATCTTCCTTATCAATACAATATACTCTGTGATCGCCCTGTTTACCTCTCCAGCCTCATATCTTGCCACTCTCTATCCACGTTGTTCTTGACTTCCAGTCAAACTGAGTTATTTTTAGTTCTCATATTCCATACTCTTGCCTTTACCATTCCTGACCACCAATCTGCCCTCTACAGTAGTCTGTGCGATATTTTAAAAGAAAATAGTCATAACACTTCTCTGTTCAATCCTAAGTGGAAACTTTTTATCAAGGTCTTTCAACTTTGACTTATGGGGCCCGGCACAATTGGGTCGTACTTTCATTTCCACTTCATCTTCTCCATGTTTTCCCGAGCTCTCCCTCTATTCACACTGACCACTTAAATGTCTCTCCTTCCTCCCCTGTTTTCTTTCTCCATCTAGTTCTCTTTTACAAAGTAAGCGAAAATAAGGTGAACTATTCCTGTCTCTGACAAGGTCATTTTCCCTCACTCTTTTCCTTCCTGACACTTATCACTACTCATAAGTATATCTTATTTTTTTATTACTCTTGGACTTTCCAACTGGACTGAGAACTCAAAGATCATGATTGTTCATCATTTTATCCCCAGTGTGTAGGACAGAACCTGTCACATTACCATTTATTTAATAAACATGTTCTCTCAATCAATTGCTTTCCCCTCTATCTCAATGCCGAAGACCAGCTCCAGCCGGGTTCAGGGTACCCCAAAGGTGGAGACGGAGTCAGCGACTGGGGGGAAGAAAAAAGAGAGAAAGAGAGAGAGAGAGAGAAAGAAAGAGACTGGACTCCGGTCTAGTGCAGAAGTGATGTGTGTTATTGGGAATTACAACGGGTCTTTTATACACAAAGTCAGATGTGGGAGGGGCGTCCCTCACCCACCAGAAACCTTAATCCATGAAAACTTAATCAATGATTGCCTTTAAACCCTTTTCATATGATAATCTTAAAAATCCCATAACAAAGGATAACCTAATCTGTGACTGACATATTCTATAAACCTTTTTCATCCTAAGCTGATTGATTTATGCCAAGTTAAACAATTCTATAGAAGCTTAAGTATTTACTTGACAAACGAAAGTGGCCCATCCCAGAATGTTTGGAATGTGGCCCGGTCCAAAGTTAGCAGAGGGCTACCTGCAAGTAACCCAGCCGCATTCTTTCAACAAAATGGCTGTCTTCTAAAACTATATTCTACAATTTACACCTTCAATAAATCCTAAGATTATGACCCAGAAGCCTGTGACCAATACTAAGGCTCTTAGATGTGACATGAGTTTGAATTATAAGTTGTGTGAAAGCCAAAACTGCAGTTTGAGGAAGAATGGGAGCAATGAGCTTCTAAAGTTAGCTTGTGTTCATCCCGGTCTCAGAGTTTTTATGTTTTGAGCGCATAGGAGCTTAATCTGGTTAGTGCTGAGTAGAAAGGGGGAGGAAATGGGGTCAATAGCTCCCGAATGCATCCTAGTGGTCTAGGGATCAACGGCCCTTCCTGATCCTTAACGCTCAGTGGGCCTCTGTGGCCGGCTCCCAATATCTCAATATTCCAAATATGCTTTGGGTCTTATCACATAATACAGTCTTCCAAAGCATTCTCTCCTTCACACATCCTAAAACTCATTTTCTGAATTTTAATGACATGTGTGCTTAACCTTCCTTCCACTAAACTGTGATCTCTCTAAGAGTATGGGCCATGGTGTGTGCACTCCTGCACCATCAGGCTGAAGAGGGTCTGGCACTAGAAGGATGTCAAAAATTATCTATTCACAAATACTTGAGATATATAGTAAAGTGCTGTACAGTCATTATAAGCTAGGATGCCAGCTATTTTTTTAAGTATGTAAGTTTTGTTTTCTTAAAGCATGTACCTATGTATGTGGGTGTGGAGTATGTCTGTGTGTGTGTCAAAAGAAAGCTCTCGTTGACTGGAGTATGTGCTTGACATTTTTCCTAGCTTCAGAACCAAAGTCTTACAAAAGCAAAGGCAGGAAATGGGTTGCTCAGCATGTCTGTAAGACTATAGTCTGGATGGTTTTGTCTTAACTAAATTGATTCATTTTTGGAGACTCACCTAGCTATGCAGGATGTCTCCCAGAGATTAGCTAAGGTATCTTCATTTACTTTTGAATATATGAATAGCTTTGGAATTGCTTGGCAGAAGTTATTCTTTTCACATTCTCTCTGAGGTAATGAAACTGGGAAAATCTTTTTAGGGAAGAATGTGAATTAGAAATGATGTTTTCAAAATAGAGAATAGGTTTGTTGACACTATACAGAGTGACTTCTCAGTCCCTACCACACTCTATGAAGGTTGTGCTCTCTACTCTGGGAGTGAGGTGGTAGGGGTGAATGGAGGCTGATGCTGAGATGGTGTTGGTATTATATAAATCCCCTCTACCAGACAGGACCAAGTCGGTGTTTGAACCAATTATGTTAACTCCAATTCCTCTCCCAGGTGTTTGAAAGTAGTATTTTAGGATGCTGGTCATCTTTTCTTTTTGCTTGAGTTAAAGAGATAAGCTGGGGAATTGCATGGTAGCCATTTTGCAACATGGGCAGAGAAAGAAAAGAAAGTCATCCTGCCAAGGGGAAAGAATGAAAGAGACAAAGAAGAGCAGGAGAGATGAAAGTTGGTACGACTCTAGAAAAGCAGACAGATCCACAGATAAAGATGAGCACAAGCTGCCTTGAAACCTGGTATCTGTTTTCTTACTTCCATCTTTTTCAAGAATAGACTGTGCATGCTTCTCTGATATAGTCTGGCTTTCTGCTAAGTTGCTATTTTGGCTTAATATAGTTTGAATAGATTTCCCTTACTTGAAACCAAAAATACTTGACAAAGCAAAGATTCTGTTCTAATAGACTCTCGAGGCATTGAAAAGACTTTTGAAGACTTTTTTTGAAGACTTTTGAAAAATTGTTTTTAAAAAAGAGAACTGAGACCTATAAGGACATAAATTGAGGAAGACATTGGGCTGAAAGGAAGTGATCTTGTGTCCATCTAGACTGACATAGGAATCTTCTGTTCTCTAGCCAAGAAAGACAACAAAAGCACATAAACAAGTCAGGTACAGTGGCACATGCCTGTAGTCCCAGTTACTTGGGAGGTTGAGGTAGGAGGATGGTTTGAGCTCAAGGAATTTGAGTTCAGCCTGGGAAACATGGTAAGACTTCAATATATATTAAAAAAATTAAAAAATGAAAATAAAACAATGTTCATATACTTCCTCACTTGGTATTTGTTTCTCTAAATTGTCATAGAGAAGCCAAAATGTAACTTGAAAACAATGCTCCAAATTGTGTCGAAAATCAAATTTCTTACTAATTATTTATTAGTTGATTACTAACAAAATTATCTGTCAGGCCTAAATACTTTATTTACCTAACTAATCTTCACTATTTTTGATTCACAAATAATTGTATTTTAGGCTACAAAGTCAATTAAGGACACAATGGTTTGCAGTAAATGAGGTGTGAAGATATTTGTACCCTCAGAAATAAATCCTGGTGCCATCTGAATGTAAAAGACATAATTGTAGCATGGTTAAAACTGTCTGTTTCATTTACCATAATACTATAAGAAAGGGATTGCCAATAACTGCCAGGGGAGGGACAGGGACACATAACATGAATAAGTGTACCTAATCTCAAACCAGGCAAAGTGGGGACAAAAGGTAGGCCCATACTTTACCTGTACGATAACTACTTATGTATCTAATCCTGAATTATATGCCACATCTTTAAAATAAAATAAATGTTTTAAAAAAGAAACCAAAAAAAAGTCTGTTTTACCTGATTTAGTAACTAGTTCTATAGCTTGGTCTCAGTGCTGTGTTCTAATATTTTGAGTGAATAACACAAAAAATTGGTGTATGTATAGAACTTAGGCAGCTATTTAAAAAAGTTATCCTTGGACTGTATCCATGCAGTTAGTTTAATGAAGATATAAATTACTTGTAATACTTCATAGTTAATCTTGTAATGCAGATATTTCCCTGTGAAGTTCTGTGGCCCCATCTGTTAGTAGTTAATGCTGGTAATGACATCAATAGCAACATCAATAGCTGATGCAATTTGTGGAGGTGTACTGTGTGCTAGACTCTGTGCTAAGGTGTTCACGGACAACTCATTTGAATCTTTCAATGACTCAATGATGATTTTAAAAACATAGTGCTTTTATAAAAACAGTGTAGAGATCAGAGAAAGGAGCATTTATTGAAATAATTTGAATATTTATGTAGATTTGAACCAACCTGCATTCTTAAGACACACTGCAAAATATAAATTGAATGAAAAACCAAAACATATTTTAACACCCAGTTTATTTAAACAGGTTTCAGTTAGCTACTCTGTTGGCAAATCTTGGAGAACTGTCAGAAAGAAAGAGATTTCAAAGTTCAAAACCTCACTTCTGGGTATGAAAAACTAGTGAATTTTCAGTCTTCTAGAATATTAGTCTTCTTTTTGAAAATGTCTACTATTGAGTATTTTGTGGGGCACTTCAAAGTTGATTATATTTTTCGTCCAATTACTTAAAAATATGAAGGGGAATTTTGCTAATAAAGATGTTTCTCAAAGTTATAACTTCATTGTTATAACCATTGCTAATAAAGATGTTTCTCAAAGTTATAACCATAACTTCATTTGCTTTGGTAAGCCAAAATTTTATATATAAAGTATTGACACTGTTTATTTCTCTCCCAGTGCTTACAGGGATCCCCACATGTGTGTGCTGTGTTCTAGATGGAAAAAATACTCAACAAAGTTGTAAGAGACCTAAATTATAGTCCTTGCTTTGGCTTTAATTTACTGGGTATACCTGAACAGTCATTTAACTTTCATTTCCCCATTTTTCTCAGTTTAAAGTTGAAATTTGAATGTGCATGGTCTTGCTTTAAAAATAAAAATTTAAAGTCATGGTATTATATACTTAATCTTGCTGATTTTTTTTTCCCTACAAGGAGTGATGATCACTCACAAGCCATGGAAAACTCTATTGAGAGGAGTTTTTCTCCCCCTTTTTTCTTTCCACCCTTGCCTTAGACCTTTAGAAAGCATTATTTGATAGAGAAATTGCACTTTCTTCGGAGGGTTAATGGGAACTTTTGTAGCATGAAATCGTACAAATGTGATTGAAACAAATGGAGCATTTAAATCAATAACAACAAATCATTAGAACAGCTGGTAATTAACCTTTCATCTCTGCAAAAGATTATTTAGACAGCAAGGCAGGGCAGCATCTTGTATACAAGTATGGTGTGTGGTGTTAGTGGAAAACCTGCTGGTCCAAACACTGTTTTAATCATGAGCAAGAAATATGAAATGGAGCATACTTTAATTATGAAAGTGATGCTTTTCAGATGCAAAGCTTCCAGAGGTGACTGAAGATAACGGCGCAGGGTTTTCCATTTACATAGCAGTGCTCTTCTCAAGATTACAACACAATTTTCATAAACATAATTTATTTTGCTCTGCATGACTTGGCTAAGAAGTAATAGCTTTTGAAAATGTGAAATATATCATATAAAGAGACAAACCATACTCTTCCAAGGAAGGGACAGGAGAAAGAATTACCCTTTTCTTCAGATCAAATAACCACCAAATCATTAGATAGTTCTTAGTGTTTTAGATTATTTATCTGTCTCCTTTAGGGAGATTTCAGAAGAGTTCAAATTTGATTTGAAATAAGCTAGACTTGAGCAAAGGCAAAAAAAATCTCATTCATAGCATAGCCTCAAAAAGATATAAACACTGATGTATTCTTCTAAGGCAGATGGTAAAGCAGGTAACATTCTTTTGTCATTTATTCACTCAAAAAAATTATTGAAGACCTACTATGTGCATAGCACCTTGCATGTTACTGAAATAACAAAGTGACAAATTGATCTGTTTTCTAAACTCAAGGAACATAAAAGCTAATAAGGGATACAAGTGAATCATAATTACTATCTCTCAGGTAATCACTGAACAAGTTGGGTTAAATAAAAAGAAATTGGCATTCTTTCTTAAAGGGCAGGAAAGGCCATCTATAAAGAGTACAGGTTAAGCTAAGAACTGAGATGTGCATAGGAGTTATTCAGGAGGAGAAGGAAGGGATGCATTTGTCCTTAGAGATATATGAAATGCAATAAAAAAAGGACAGAGAGAGAGAGAGAGAGAGAGAGAGAGAGAGAGAGAGAGAATGAGCTGTGGAGCTGCAAATACTTCCATCTAGCAAAAACTTAGAATTCCATAAAGGGAGAAGAGAAACATGAGGTTGAAGAGATAAGTAGCAGCTTTGTCATGAAGTGTTTAATATGCTCTAGGACTATTTTTAAGGGTGGACTCACAGACCTGAGTCTACACTTTCAAGTCTCTGCCTTCTAGCCTCTTTCTAAATTATCTGAGCTGAGTCTCTAGGTTGCAGATATATTTTACAAAGACCTGCATCTTGTCTAGAGTCATACTATCAAACTCCATAGTAATACCAGTTTGTCTTAGTACCTCTGTGTCCTAACCAACAACTTTTTTCTGTCAAGTGTGCCAAAAAGGTCCTACATCCAGTTTTTTCCATTCTTGATCCATTGGGGTAACCAAGTCTTCCTTAGCTGTGGTATAGTCATTTTAAGTTGGTCAAGTATCATCAGCTCATAAATATGTCAGTCTCAATGAAGATTTTTTCCCAAGGGACAGTGAAAATTGTTCATAAAAACAAGCCAAGAATGGACAATTTTCTGATGTAAGCCAAAAGAAAATATCCTCTAAAGGAAATATAACTAATTCTGTAGCCATCAGCGTGCAAAATTCTGCTCTCATGAAGAAAGCTATTAACATATTCCTTTATGATTTACAAACAAGTTTCACTGGTAGCCTTTGAAAACTTTAGTTTTCCTTTAAAATGTGATGTTTTAGGGTTGTTTTTGACTAATCACATTATTACAAAGATTTGTGCATGTGAGTAAAATTTGAAGGGCTCAATTAACTAGGCATAACCTAATTATCATTTTAGTTTCCTTAAGATCAGCAACTAGGAAGGTAAATTTTGGGTATCTTAACCAAAGGATAGAAAGCAGGTTAGAAGAAAAGGAAATTCTGACAAAAGCATTATGATTTTCTCTAAATGGCATCTTTACAATGTCTATTGTAAGTAGATAACAAAAAATTTCAACAAAATTATTCAAGCCTTCTTCATTCTTACCATCATTGAAAAAGCATACTACTTTAGTCAAATTTGAAGTTTTTCTCCCTCTGCTGCATTTGACTTGACCATGCATAAATTCTATGTCCATTGTCACTCTTCCACTTTTATGTTTCTTGCTTTTCTTGGCTCCAGCCAAGAAAGAGGTGGAAGAGTCATTTATTATAACAATGAATTTTGAATTGTGCATAAGTGTTTAATGTTGAACAGACCAAAAAAAGTGGATTAATAAAACCTTTATCAACATAGAGAAAATGTTCAGTGAAATGTTATTTTTTAGTTATATTAGCCATTGCTGCTATTTGTAGGACACTGTGTTAAACTCCTCACATCAATCCAGTAGACACAGGCATTTTAAAATCCATTTATACATAAGGAAAATCATGCAGAAAGAAACTATGTGCTTCATAGGTCACACAGATTGGCAAAGTCTGACTGCCGCATAACTCAATCTATTTTGTCTTTTTTTCCCTAGAAATACACTCAGAGTAAATTTTCCAGCTTTTCTTTTCAGTTGACTGAAGCCATATTATTGAGTTCTAGCTGAGTCACTCTGAGAGGATTGTGGAGTATCATTTCCAGGCTTGACTCATAGTAATATCCCATACACAACTCTCTACGCTTCTTTCTCCTTATACCATAAAATTTGGAAGCTATCTCTGAGAATGATAAAATCACAAGGTAGACAGATATTGGTTTCTTGAAGTACCACATGAAGGACAGCCATTCACCAATGAGGGATACTCTTTTGGATCTTTTCATAAGAGAACAATAGATATCGGTTTCATTAAACCACTGGGCTTTATGGGTTTATTTATTGTAACAACTAGTGTTGTCCTAACACATATACACAGTTATTAACTAGAAGACCCTGAATTTGAAATAAGGTATGCCTTGCCCCAGAGCATTTGTTCTTAGTCACTTCTCAGCTGTCAGACCATATAATGCCTCCATTATGTTGCCTCTGGAATTGTTATAATGGAAACTATGTTAGAAATTGATTCCCCGAAGCATCTGCAAAATATTTCCCAATCCTCAATCGCAGTGTTAGAACCACCATAAGATAATGTATTCTTCTCACTCTAGGTGCTATGGCTTGAAATGGTTTGTATCTGCCAAAACTTAGACTAATTTTAATTGCCAATGTAGCCTCTGTTAAAAGGTGAGGCCTTTAAGATGTGAGTAGGTCCAGATGATGGACCAATGTCTTTCTTGCAAGACTACTTCATGGGACTGGGCTAGTTCTCGCCAGAGAGGGTTGTTACAAAGAGTCACGTCTCATATTTTGACCCTTTTTCATGCCTGCTTCCCTCTCTTGTTAAAATGCAGCAGGAAGTCCTCACTAGAACCTACCAGGTGCAACTGTTCAATCTTGAAATTCTAGTCTGCAGAAGCATAGGCTACATGAACCTCTTTTACCTTATAAATTATTTGATCTTGAGTATTATGTTATAACAACACAAATGCAGACTACCACTAAAAAATTAGAATCATAGAAAATATAATATGCCCTAATGAATTACAAAATGGGGCAATGACAATAACCTAACGGCTACTTCCTTATTTGCTTATTGATTTAGTGATTTCATTGGGTAAGATAATCTTTAACAACTGCCATCCCAAAACATAAATTATTTGGGCTTCACTGACTAAATACAAACAATTAGTTGCCATCTAGCACTATGGAATTTAGGAAAGTGAATGTGCATTGGAATATGGCAAAATAAAGGGGAAAATAATTTTTGTTTCTGGATGTATTCAATATTATTGAAGATGATAAAAATCATCATCAAGATGAAATTACCAAATCCTTTTTTTCTAGCACTTTGGTCTAAAAGACTCTTTGTAGAAATCTGTCTTGTTAGCATTAAGAAAATGAGTTGTGTTTGTATGAAATGATGTATTCTAACATCACAGCTTCCTCCAGCCACTCAATTCCCCTGAATTCTGAATAAAATAATATGCTAATGGGTTCAGAAATAAATGGTGCATTTACAAGGCCATTGACAAAACTGTTTTGTTAGATTTAACCTATTTGTTATTTTAAAAATAAAATAGGAAGAAAATATTTCACCAGTCTAAGGTAATATGTTGTTTTGAGCTACAATATGAAAATTATTTGATTGTCCTAGTAGGACTAAAACTAGGTGAAGTAAACAGTCCCTACTTTTGTTTAAATATTATAGAAAGTAAGAAGATCCTTCTATCTCAGAAAATCTCCCCCATCTGCTTTTTTGGTGCTTAAAGTTGTTAATAAGCTAAAAAGCCAAAACCTCAAAAGACATAAGAATCCCTCCTGGGTAGAAAACATTGGGAATAATTTAAACTAACTGAAAATGATCTACTTTGGAGATTTTCTCCAGAGCAGATTGATCAGCAAGAAGAAAACCGATAGCTTAATGTCACAAAGAGAGTAAAACGTTCAGAAAGGCAGAGAACTCCCCAAAACTAATTTTCTCCCACTTTCCCATTGTGCCCTGGGCCAGTTAGGTGATAAAATTTTATCTCCATGAATGTATGTGTACAACAGAAGTAAAATTCAATAGCATATTTTGGTCATGGCTATGTTCCATGAACATGTTTTCACAACCCTAATATACCATTTAAACCTAACAATAAAAGCTTTTAAAAAGCTTCAAATTGGTTGTAATAATTCATTTACGAACTTAGTTGGTGGTAGCTGTCTCATTTAAATCTCATTTTCATGGTATATGTGTAGGTCTTGTTTTTAATGTGCAAAGCACTTTGTTTGAGTTCAATTTTCCTGTGCTTATTAATCACATACAATATTAGAAATGGAACCTTAAAATAACATTACCTCCCAGAGAGTGGCTTTTTTACAGCTTTCCAGAGTACATTAAGTATTAAAATATAGCATGAGAAATTATTCCTCCATGCTTATCTATTATATAAGATATTTCAAAATTTTTATCTTACTGCCTGATGTATTTTCCACTAGTTATGTTCTTATCAACCTAATTCCTTTTTCAAGGGTAGAAAAAGTGACTTAGAAACAAGATAATGAAAATGTATTGTGGTACATTTATCTTAGGTCATGTATGGATTTCACATTCCTTATTTGTGAGAGATTATGGTATGGGCAATAGCAGAACTGGGGAGGGAGATTAGGAAAAAAATTTTTCTTTCCAGAGAAATCCTTTCTCACACCTTTCTTTTCTAAACCAAGAAGAGAAGATAATTTGGTCAGATTCTAGAACATTTGTTGGGTGATTTTCCAGGACATAAGGAAAGAGAAGTACACAGAACACTTATATTCTTCTCCTCTCTTTGGTCTCTTGTGTTTGACAGTAGGAGGCAGGGAACTAGGAGTTGGAGATGAAGATTTGGGATTAGGAAGAAGGAGTAGATGCTTGTGCCTCTACTGTAAGCCAGGGTGATAGTTAAGTGGAAAACCCTCCTTCTAGACCTTCAGGCCATTCTCAAAGATAGTTGGATTTCATTTTAGCCATTTGTAGTTCTATCAGGAACCTGGCAAAGAGGAAGGCAGGCTGTGATAAGATCCAAATTTCACAAAGCAACAGATCATGGAGCTATCAAATTTCATCAGTTTTGAATGTTCAAGAAATTAATAAAGTCTACGTACAGGTTATTGTCTTGGATTTCCACCAGCTGACTTTTGAGAAAGCAATCATACTTTGTCTCAGAGAAAATGAGTAACCTTTGTCTATTTCATTTTATTCCATTTCCATGACCAGATAATACTCCCAAAGTTCTTAACCAGAAGGTCGAAGAGGGTAAACAAGGTTTAAGTAATTGAAAGAACCTTTGTGTACGTTCATTTATTTTGGTGTTTTGGCAGAATAGTAGAAAATAAATACCAGTACAGCAGACTATTGATGTCAGTCTTATAGGAAGGGAATTATTTTGAAAACTGTGCTCTTTCCTGCCAAATCATTGCCTCTTAAAACTAAAAGCACCAAAAAATTAACAAAATGCTACATCTTCCCCTACCTTTAACCTGAGTCTTAAACAATAAAATAAAGTATATAAGTGGTATAGGAGGAAATTAAAGAAAGGAATTTTGTTGCACTTTTGCTTTAATAAGTTTACATTAAAGGAATGACCACAAAAGGAGATACAAGACCAAGAGTGGTGCCTCATATCTGTAAACCCAATGATTTAGGAGGCTGAGATGGGAAGACGGCTTGAGGCCAGGGTTAGATACCAGCCTTGGCAACACAGTGAGATTTCATTTCTATTAAAAAAAACAAAAAATTAGTTGAGCATGGTGGTGTGCAATTGTAATCCCAGCTTCTTGGGAGGTTAAGTTAGGAGACTCACCAGAGCCCAGGAGTTCAAAGCTGCAGTGAGCTATGGTCTCTGCACTGCATCCAGCCTGGGCAGCAGAGTGAGACCCTGTTTCAAAAGAGAGAGAGAGAGAGAGAGAGGTAGAAGAAAGATAAAGATCAATGAAGACAGAGGTTTGAAATAAGAGCCAACTAGGAGAAACATGATGCTTACAAGAAACCACAAAGATTCTGAATTTCCCACCATACAGTACTTGGAACTTAAGCCATATTTTAACAGCGGAATATCAAGATAACCTCAACAAGCTGAAATGTCTTGCTCCTCTAAGTGTCTGATATTAGGGTTACACGTCCATAGCACAAAGAACATCCCTTTGAGGATGCTAACTAAACGCAGAATGATTTTCATGCCAAACTTTAAATGCAGCTGTCAGAAACATGTTTCTGCTGAGGAGGCCAGGATCTAGATTCATGCAAGTGATATTGATAAGACGGGAAAAAGTAGCCTAAGACCTGGCTAGATGTTTGGTTTCCATTACGTTGTTATGTAGTCACGGTCAAGTCATCTACCATCTCTGCGCTCCATTTCCTCTCAAATAGGACAACAGCATTACCTACCACATAGGGTTGCAATAAGGGTCAAATGAGACACTAATCAAGGAGTACTAACCAGGATATTGGCCCACAGAGTTAAAACACAATGTCTGAGTCACCATTCTGCCCTGACCATTGTGTTGAGGACATGGGGAAGTTTCCTAATCCAATCAGTTCCCATTGTAGAGATGGAAAAACTGAGGCACAGAAGTAATAAAGGTTATTACAGGTGAAGTAGTGATTAAACAAGATGTTCTAACCCTGCATGAAAAGGAGGTCACATGAGCCATGTAACAGAAGTGTGCGCAGTTGCATTAAGGAATTAAGAAGCCCAGCCCTGAGACCTGTGCCTGAAACTTCAGCCACAAGACTTGTACTTGAAATCCGTTTTCACAAAACCAAAGGGCAACAGTGTCTGTTGGAGACAGCAAGCCATGGGCACAAGAACCTGTTTCAAAGGTGGCATAGGTTACTTTAAGCTGCGTAGTAAATCCCCAGGCTCTTCCCAAAGTGGAAAGCTGAGAAGATATCCTGTTTGAGACCTGAATCTGTAAGTTAAAAAAAAAAAATCTCCCAGCTTTGTCATTGTTCAAATGAGCTAAAATAAGACAGCTGGCAGACAGCTGGATTCACTCTGGTGTGCTTTTCCCAACTGCATGAGGTCATGGGGTGCAATCTTTCTGTCAGCAGTCCAGAGCCTCAATGAAGCTCCTACTGATTGTAGAAGCCTTTTTAGTGTGGCAGACAATAATTTCCATTAAGAGGCATATGACTATCTCTTTCTTTCTCTTTTTTATAATAAAAGGGAAACAATATGATATCTTTTTTTTTAATCTTCATCGTCTTCTTGCTTTGACACTGAGAATGGAGACTCTAGAAACTGTGAAATATGTCTTTGTACTCTCATTTTGTATCTTTAATAAAAATTATTAGAGACAATTAAATCTGTCTGAATCTATTTGGCCATATACTGACATCAGAATCTATTTTAGAACATGCAGCTCTCAAACACACACCCAAAATTTAGAATCTTTAGGACTTTGGGAACTGTCCCTTAGATGCTTAAAACTGGTATAAAATTATGTTTTTATCTACTTGCTTTAAGAGAAAGGCTCCAACATTTTTCCGAATTTAATAAGGATCCCTGTCATGAAAATGTTAAGAACTGCTAATCTTCACTTGCCTCACTGAATACTGAATCTGAGTTCCTACTCCAGCCCTGCAGTGGCAACACAGCTAATCTCTCCTTTGCAAGTGCCTCAAATCCAGTTCAAACTGACTTAGGAGTTACAGAAAATGTATTACTTCTTTTATTTAAAAAGTTCAGAACTATCTTTCTTCATAACTGGATAGATAGATGTAGACTTTTAAACAAAATCATCAAAGTTAATTTTGTTTTTTTCCCGCTTTCTCCATCTCTTGACTAAACTGTTTGTGTTTGTGTGTGTGTGCTTTGTTTTGTTTTAAGTAGAAAAGGTTTTGCCTCATAGTGACAAGAAATCTATGGTAGTTCTAATTTTACAAGCCCCCTGGGTGAGCAAACCCAGTGGAAAGAGTACATCTCCTACCCAGCAATTCCAATAATTGACCCTGATTGGACCAACTTTAGTTATATCCTCTACCCCTGAGCCAACCACTATTGTCCAGTCGGGGGATATTTGACACATCTGGCAATGCCTGGAGACAATTTTAGTTGTCATAACTTGGGTGTCTTACCAGTATCTAGTGTGTTAGAAGATAAGGATTCTACTCAACATCCTACAGCACACAGGTTAGTCCCCCATAACAAAGAATTATTGCCAGGGTTGGGAAAATCTTGTTATAACTTCATTATGAAAGACTGATTGGTCAGGTCTGGCACTCACACCTGGAATGGAAGAAAAGTACCCAGGGATCAGAAGTACAGAAGGGGAAAGTTTCCAAAGGAAAATCAAAATGCTGCAGCCAACTGAAGGAGGATTAGTTCCATGCAAGCAAAATAAAAAGAGATGTCTGCTAGAGACATGTTTAATAGAGACATCTGTTTAAGAGCTCCCTGTCACTGAAGACTTATGATGTGTCAGGTACTGTACTAAATATATTCTGGCCTTATTATTTAATCCTTATACAACAGTGAAGCAGTTATTATTATACTTATTGTATAGATTAAGCATTTAAGACTCACCCAGCTAAAAAAGAGGCAAAAAAAAGTATATGACACTCATGATTTCAAACTTTATAATCTAAGCTCTCTTCACATGATTATTTGTCTCATAAAGTTCTGTTTGGAGGAGAGAAAGAAAAAAAACTTTGCTTAAAAAAAGAAGAAATAAGCCGGGCTCGGTGGCTCAGCCTATAATCCCGCGCCTTTGGGAGGCTGAGGTGAGTAGATTGCCTGAGCCCACGGGTTCGAGACCCGCCTGGGCAGCGAGACCTCATCTCTACAATAAATCAAAAAATCAGCCGGGCATGTTAGCGCGTGCCTGTAATTCTGGCTACTTGGAAGGCTGAGGCGGAAGGATTGCCGGAGCCCAGCAGGCAAGGCTGCGGTGGCCAGAAGTGGCCACTGCACTCCAATCTGGGCAACCGAGTGAGACTCCAACTCAAAAAATAAAATAAAATAAAATATAATAAAGAAGAAATAAAAGAATTTTGCCTGGTGCTTATGAGTAACCTTGTCTTAAAAAGGCATTGTATAGGTTGTACATACTGTGTATATATATATATACATGCATGCACTGGTTTTCGTGTATATATTTTAGGTTATTAAATAATTGTTTTTTCATTTTGCTGCATGAGCTAGGTTTCTTTTGGGAAAAAAAGTTTTTTAGGGCATATGTGTTCTGACTTTTACCTATTCTTTATCACCAAACATCAAGCTTCAAACTGCTTGCCAAAGGCAGCTGTGATTTACTCTCCTCCTCAGCCTCTGAGAATTGATTATGATTCTGTGAATCATAAGGGATAGATCACTTTTTAAAAAAACAAACAAACCATGTAGCCCTGGATTTGAATATGTGTATGTGTATATATGTTTCAGGGTTAAACATAAGGATTAATGGCTTCATTAGCAAAGTGCTGTAGACAGATTTTATATTTGTCTCAGCCGTCGTGATTTGTTTGTAAATCGTGATTTGTTTGTAAATCCTATCAGATTTTATACCTTGATCATTTTAAATTGTTTATTATGGAAATGTCTAAATGTATTCCAAATATAATATACAAATTACGTTCTTTTCTCAATTACCCAACTTCAAACACCACCAATATTTTTGCCTTTTATCTTACTGAATTCTGAGTATTTTCTGGAATATGTTATAGCAAATGTCAGAGGTAATATTATTTAACTTCAAGATATTTTAACGTGCATCTCAAAAATGACATTTTCTTATACAACTATAATCATTACCCAAAACAAAATCAACACAAATTTATTAATATCATCTAACACCAAACCTAGATTTAAATTTCTCTGTCTAAAAAAATGTCTTTTACATGAAAAAGTGCTCAGCCTCACTAATCATCAGAAAAATAAAAATCAAAACCACATTGAGATACCACCTAACCCCAGTAAGAATGGCCATCATTAATAAAACAAACAACAACAGATGTTGGCGAGAATGCAGAGAAAAGGGGACGCTTTACCACTGCTGGTGGGAATGCAAACTAGTGCAACCTCTTTGGAAGACAGTGGGACTATTTCTGTAAGAAATAGAAATTGACCTTCCATGCGACCCAGCAATTCTTCTATTGGGAAAATACCCAGAGGAACTCAAATCATTCTACCAAAAAGATACCTGCACATGAATGTTTGTTGCAGCTCTGTTTACAATAGCAAAACATGGAACCAACCATGCTGTCCATCAAAGCTGGACTGGATAAAAAATGTGGTAACATATATACAGTGAAATATTATGCAGTCATAAAGAAGGATAAGCATATGGACTCACAGCAACTTGGATGGATTTAGAGTCTGCCATACTCAGTGATCTATCACAGAAACAAAGAACAGAGTACCATGTATTTTCACTCATAAGCAGACCTTGAACAATTATCCTAATACTATAAGAAAGGGATTGGCAGCAGTGGGAAACTGCCGGGGGGGGAGTGGGATTGACAGTTGAGGGAAACTGCCAGGGGAGGGAGGAATATATCTCATCAACAAGGGTACCTGCATAATGAACATTTGTATGCCTAGCCCTGAATTGTACCCCATATCTTTAAAATAAAGAAAAAAATTAAAAACATAGAAGCAAGATAAAATAATGTCCTTTTATTGTCAGTTTATTCACATTAGTATTTAAGCAAGGCTCGCTAATGATATTAAGTGGTTAGTACTTTTAGCATAGAACAACTCCTCTTCTCCACTCCTGTTTTTAGTATCACTGATTCGTTAGATAATCCAGGTAAGGTGTGCTGCTCCACATTCTAGAATTGGCAGATTGCTTCCATATTATGTAAGATAATAAATACATCATAACTGCATTTTCTGGAGACTGAAATGTGGGGCTAAAACTCTAATCAATTTCAGGAAGAATTCAAATTTTCAAGAATTTTCACGGTATTATATTCTTCCTTTCTTGTGTTATACGAAGAGATGCGGGTCTCATTTTGAGTGATGTTAAGATTGAGCAATAATTATAGGTAGAGCAGCCTGACTTTTTCATTATAAAGTATCTCACTAATTTTTCACCTAACGATTCACATTACTTGAGACCATTTACTTGAATCAGCTATTTGATCACGTTTTGTCAAATGATGGCTTTTCTAATTCTGACTTTGCTTTTGCTGTATTAGCTGTAATTCTTTATAAAAAGAAATGTTTGTCATTCACTGAGGTTATTAAATCCCCTTGATGATGTACTTGAGGTTATAAGTCAAAAGCAAGATAAACGTTTATTTCCCTTTAATTGTCAGTGTTATAAGTAATAGCTAGAGTCCTAGCAGTCTTCTGTGGCTCCCAATGACATGTATTTTGTTTCTGTTCTCTTTGGGGGGTGGAACTGCATATGTCTTATGAATTTTTAGATGTAAAAATACATTTAATCAAAAAATTGACTAACCATAGTGGCATGGGCCTGAAGTCCTAGCTACATGGAGACTGAGGCAGAAGGATCACCTGAGCTCAGGAGGTCTAGGCTGGGGTGAGATGTAATCATGCCACTGCACTCTTTGGTCTGGCAACAGATGTTTTCATTTATAATTTTGCATTGTAGTATGGTCAGAAAACACTAGTATAAAATTCAGCCCCTGAAATTTTTTGAAGACTTGCTCATTGGCTCAGCATTTGGTCAATTTTTGAAATTATCTTCTTGTTTTTGAAATAAATGCACATTCGTTATTGTGTTCTACATATGTCAATTAGGTTGAGTTTGTTGATACTGTCATTCCAATATTCTACTTCTTGATTTTTGTTTGCTTTTTCTGTGTTATGGATATAAGCAATGAAAAATCCCCTACAATAATTGTGGGTGTGCATATTTCTTGTTTTCTTCATGTCAAATTTTATATGCAGTTTTGAATTGTCATGTTTTCCTGGTGAACTCTAGATAGTATCCCTTGTTAACTCTAACAATACTTTCTATTTTAATTTTTAATGTTAATATATATTAATTCTTGATTCATAAAAAATGCACATACTTCAGATGTTGTGTTGATATAGTGTTTTATATATGTGTGTGTGTGTTTGTGTACACAGAGAAATAGGAAGCACTTGATTAAGGTATAATTAACATACAAAAAAATTCACATGTAGTGTACATCACCATAATCAAGATAACAAATATTTCCACCACGCACAGATGTTTTCTTATGTACCTTTCTAGTCCGTTTTTCCCACCACCCCTGTCTGCAAACATTCATTAATCTACTTTCCATCACTACAAATATTTCTATTTTCTACCATTTTAATAAATGAAATCAAATGGTTCATTTTTTTTCTCAGCTCTTTAGGTTGATTAATTTGTGTGGGTACATCAATAATTCACTTTTTATTGCTTGTTAGTATTCCATTGTAAGAACATATCTAATGTATCTATTCATACTTATGAACTTTCAGGTATGTTTTATTTTTGCAGCCTGGAGCCATTACAAACAAAGCGTCATGAATATTTGAGTACAAATCTTCATGCTGAATGTTTCATTTCTCTTTGGGTAAATACCTTGAGTTGGAATGGTTAGGTAGTATAGTAAGTATAGGTGTAGTGTTTTAATAAATTGTCAGATTTTTCAAAGTGCTTATATGATTTTACATCTCAATCAGGAGTATATAAGAGCTGCGGTTGCCTTATATTCTTATCAATACTTGTTTTGGTCATATTTTTTTAAATTTTAATCAATCTAATAATAGTGAACACAATATATCATTTTCTATTTATGTTTCAAACATTATCTTTATGTCTTATAAGGAGCATATATGTTGTTTGTTTTGCTTTTAATAAATCTTAAAATCCTTATCTTTTAACTCAATCACTTAATCCGTTAATACATAATGCAAGTGTTGATTTAAGCTTAAAACTAGCATCTTAATATTTTCTATTTGCCCCACATGTTTTACATTTATTTCCCTCTCTCGTTGCCTTATTTTGTTCTTACTTGCATTTTCTTATTTTATTTTTTCTTCAGTTATCTTGAAGGATAGTCTTTCACTATACATTTAGTGCTGTCCCGAAAGATTTGCATGTATTCTTAACTTATTAAAGTCTAATATTAATAGCTATTATTCTTATTCTTAGATAACCAGTGACTTGAGTGTTTTAATTCTGTTTACCTTTGTTGATTTATGCAATATTATTATCTTAATTTTATATGTATTAATATTTTAAACTCAACAAAATATTAACACTATTTGCACTGTCAATATTTATTTATATTTGCCTACATTTTATACCTTTTAATTGCTTTTTATTTTTTAATCTTTTACTTTTCTTATGAAACTTTTTTCTTCTGTTCAAAATTGTTGTTTTGTATTTATTTTAGTACAGAATTGATGGTCACCAATTTCTCTAATGTTTGTATGTCTAAAATGTCTTAATTTTACTTTAATTCTTAAATAATATTTCTACTGAATATAGAATTCTCTGTTAACAACTTTAAAATGTCATTGGCTTGCCTTGACTTTGCACTTACACCATTTCTATTGGGATGTCAGTCTTGAGTTCTTTTCCTGCTTATTTGTGACCTACCACAGAAACAAAGAACAGAGTACCATATATTACCACTCATAAGTGAACCTTGAACAATTATCATAATACAATAAGAAAGGGATTGGCAGTAGTGGGAAACTGCCAGGGGAGGGGATATGGGATTGGCAGTTGAGGGAAACTGCTAGGGGAGGGAGGGGCAACCCTCATCAACGAGAGTATCTTCATACTCAACGTTTGCATACCTAACCCTGAATTGTACCCCACATCTTTAAAATGTAAAAAAATTTTTTTAAAAGACAGTAATATTCTCTTTCCTGCAGACACTCTTAGGATTTCTCTGATTTTCAAAATTTTTGCCATAATGTGCATAGATACAGGTTTATGTTTATTTATCTTGCTAGAAGTACTTAAGACTCTTTATTCTGCTTCATGGCTAAATGCCCATAAATTCTGAAAACTTTAATCCATTATCTTTACAAATATTGTTGTCCTTCTCCTCTCCTGTTGGGACATACTGCTACCTTAATTGACCTTCTGCTTACCTGCTTGCTTACTTACTTACTGCTTACCATAATTGACCTTCTGCTACCTCTTTTCAGTTTTTCTAATCTTTTTTTCTTTCTGTGTTGTTGTTATTATTATTGTTGTTGTTGTTGTTGTTATTATGTGGAGTACAAGTCAGGATTAGTTACACAAACAGGCTTTGTGCAGGTAAACTTTGGATCTCCAACTGGCCCTCACTTCCACTGGTTTAAGACCACGTACCTTTTGTGATGGATGCTACATTCACCCTCTCTCCCCTGGCAGAGTCCATCAACTGCTGATCCCTCCCTTGCGCTAATGTGATTAATTTTCAGGTCCCACTTATGAGTGATATCATTCAGTATTCAGTTCTTTGATTCTGTGAAAAATAACTAAGTGTGATGGTTTCCAACTCCATCCAATTTGCTGTGAATTCCATGATTTTGTTCTTCTTTTTGAGTTTTATTCTGGTTATTTTATTTATGTATTTTAACTATTTTCCGGTGAAAATTTTTTAAAAATTGTCTTACTCCTGCTATTAACTCATCTTCGAGTCTTTTATTTCACATAATGTATATTTTTGTTTTTGAATTTTTATTTTTTATAGTTTCCAGTTCACTGTCAAAATTGTCTATTTCTTATTTCTTTTTGTACACATCTTTATATTTAAATGTTACTTAAGTTTTTGCATTTCAAGACACCAATAACCAGTGTGTCTTTTTATACTATCTAGGGTCCTTAATATTGCAAAGTCTACTAAGTACCTTGTTGTATTATAACGTGTGATAGGCATTATATTTAAAAACATGTTTGGCCGGGCTCGGTGGCTCAGCCTGTAATCCCGCGCTTTGGGAGGCTGAAGTGAGTGGATTGCCTGAGACTGCGGGTTCGAGACCCACCTGAGCAACTTGGCGAGCCCTCATCTCTACAATAAATCAAAAAATTAACCAGGCGTGATAGCGCTTGCCTGTAGTTCCAGCTACTTGGAAGGCTAAGGTGAAAGAATCGTCGGAGCCCAGCAGGTTGAGGCTGCAGTGGCTGGGAATGGCCATTGCACTCCAGTCTGGATGACAGAGTGGAGAGTCCAACTCGAAAAAAAAAAAAAAATGTTCGTACAAATGTTTTGAAAAGAAAGACTTACATTTTGCCTATGAGAATTAATACTCCTAGATGCCTCAGGGAATTAGCACACTGCAAACACCTCAATCTAATTTCAGGAATTGAGATTATTTTATTCTGAGCTGCAACAACTATAAAGTCTGCGTAATTCTGCATTCGAGACCTTATCCAAAGTGAGGAGGTTCACCAGACTTGTCCACAATTGGGAAAACTTGAAATGCAAGTCCTGTTCTCCTAGCCCTTAGGCTATCAAAAAGCATTTCTCCACTCTCAGTGGCACCTGTGGAATAAGACAAAACAAACAAAACAAAAAATACAGAAAAAAAGATAACACCAGAATGATTAACTAAGGAGAAATGGGAGCAGCAAACAGTGTAATCTGGTTAAAATAACACTAAAATTATTATAATCACTTAAACCAAATATATTTGGGATGTGAAGGCTGTTTTTTTTTTTTTTGGAGGATATATTTTGGGGGAAAGACTTTCTCTTTTTAGACAAGTAAAATATGTAGAATATCAGAATTTTTTTTAAAATGGAGTAAAGTACTAAAGTTGATGCTTACTCACTCAGGAACTAGGAAGTCTCTCTGGTCACTCCTGAGTGATAATGATGAGCTACGCACTGCATATTGCTCTCGCAGGAGTAGAAAAATGAAGGTTGGAGAACATTGCAGGTAACCACAAAAGAAGGGCTTATGTGTCAGGAGCCAGAGAAAAATTTTGTGGAATTTACCAAAATATCTTAAAATTATTACTCTAGGTTACACTAAAGCAGTGTCAGATAAATAATGATCATTTAACTTTTTAAATAGTTGGTTGAAAGCCATTTACCATCAATATTACTACATTAACTTATTATATATTAAGCTATATAACAAAGATGTGCTACTTGGTCTGTTGTTCCTGTATCTGGTCAAATGCTAATATTCTGCCAAAATGTTAATTTACACAAAGAAGCCCCTTCCATGCCATCTGCTGACTCAGGGAAATAGCATAGGGTTCTCATAGTATCCAAAAGGCTTTCTGCTAAATATTTGCAATGTGGTACTGATGGAAGCATGTAGCAAAAGCATCACCTAGGTAGTGACAAAAACAATAACAAACAAGGTTCAAACAAGTGGTTTATTTCTGCTGCTATTCAGGACAACCTCTAAATATCATGATGATATTTCATCTATTTCTAGTCCTCAGCATTTTAGTGTACTTCTTTTTTTCCTTCCCAGAATTGGAAACTCTTTCTGTGTTATAGAAAATTTTTCATCTCATTAGCATTTATGGGAGAAACTAGGTTCAAATGATGATTTCCCTATGCCCCTTATAGGTTAGATACAAACATATGATTAAGGCTTTGCTTATCAAAAGCAATAACCTGGAAATGGAAACTAGTGACTCAAAAAAAAAAAAGGGACAAGAGAGTAATAGCAGTAACAGGTTTTCAGTGGTATTGGTGGAAAAATGGCCACTATCTCTTCTTGTCCCTAGTGGCTACAGCGCAAGGCATAATGTCGCATGATGTTCAGTGCTGTCCTGGCCATCTGGCTTTGCAGTGTGATTTTGCCTATGATATTAGCTAGATTCTAGTTGTTCTTCCCTGTTTTCAGTAAACCTGGTTTACTAGTTTTTCATTCTGTTCTCTGTAGGCTGCCAATATTGTTTCATTAAATTTATTCAACTTAAATCAGCCACCAGTGTTTTCTGTTGTTTATGGTTATGGCTCATGAGTAGTATATTCATCATCATAATTATCATCTTTATCACCCTTAATGGCCAAAACTTACTGGACATTTCAGGTAGGCCAAGGCACTCTGTTAAACACTTCATGGGCATTGCTTCAAAAATGTCATTCAGCAAAAATGGTCTTTTTACCACTATGTGACATATGTACCGTAATTATCCTCATTTTACTTTTGAAAAAAATTGAAGCTTGAAGAAGTTAGGGAATTTGGCCAAAGCTAATCCCAGCACAAAAGCTGGGATTTAAACTGAAGCCTTATTAATCTCCACATTGAACTATTCCCATTATTAGTAGTACAATTGATGTTATTATTGAACTTCCTTTAACAGGCAGTATTATTTCTAATCTTCTTATCTTAGGCTATCCTACTTGTATAATAATATCCAGTTCTCTGTAAAATAATCATGGAAAGTATCATCAGCCTCATTCTGTGAATTAGAAAACAAAAAATAATTGAGTTTCTCAAAGTTGCAGTTAGTAGATATTAAAGACTGGGATTAAACTCAGATCTTTTGACTCTAGTGTGACTCACACTTTATTATACTGGCAAAATCCGAAAACAATTTTGCTCCAATTTTAAGTATAGATACCACATCAATATTAGTAACTACATCATAATACACTGAAAAATCAGAGACTATGCGTGTTTCAGTTAGGTTTGCATTCCCCAAAAAATCTACTTGGGATTTTCATTAAGTACTTGGTGGGGTGATAAATTGAATCAAGTGATATCATATCATTTAATCTTAAGGATAGTATGCTGTTGATAATTGTAAGTTTTTCCTTTTTCAACATGCAAAGGTCTGAATTCACTGAAAAACAACTCCTTCACTTTATCACCATTGAAAAGTAATACTTGAGGCTTAAATGCAAACTCCTCCAAAAAAATGGAATATTAAATTAACAGGGCAGAGTGTATCTATAGGGTTAGGTTCACAATGGCAGTAATTTATAACAATGAAAAATATACACGAACCAGAATAATCTCAATTTAATTCATTTTATTTACTGATATTCTGCATTTTCTATCGTTTATCAAAAATACTACCTATTTTTAAAATATTGGAAGTCTTTTTATCAAATTCATGTAATAATGGACACAGACTCTTGGAGTCATCCTGACCCCTCTCCCCACTGCCTGTCCTACTTCGTGTCCTGTAACTTTCCACCTAGTTGGACACATTCCAATCACACTGGCTTTCTCAATTTTCCTTGAATATATCGAGTAGGCTTCTGCCTCAGGACCTTTGCAGTTCTCTTTTTTCTGCCTTGAACCACATTCCCCCTGATAATTCACATGACTGGTTCTTTCACTTCACTGAAGACTCCAGGCAAATGTCAGAGCTATAATTGGGTGTATCACCGAGCCTATGTGAATTAGAATCATTTTACACTCACTCCCTTCCCCTCAGCACCCTGCTTTATTCCTCTTCATTGGCCTCGTAGTTAACTTTGTGTGTGTGTGTGTGTGTGTGTGTGTGTGTGTGTGTATTTACATACATTTGAGTGTTTAATCATTCATTGTTTGATTCTCCCAGTAAAAACACTAAAATATCAGCTGCAAAAACATGCTCTGTTCTTTTTTAGTTGCTATGAATTTCCAATAACTAAGTCAATGCTGAATACATAGTTATTGGTCAACAAATATGGTATCTGTTGAACAAAAGACGTTTGTTTGGACCCTCTGCTGAATTCCTAGCTGAGTTGTTTACGTTTGTCTTTTTGAAAAATCATCCTCTTCTCTCTGAATAGAGGAGTTCAGCCCTATTGGTCATTTTATCCTTTTTACTATTCTATATTGGGCACTCATTCTATTTCTTCTCATATTATGTTTGAATTCAGTGATTCTTTCTTATGCTGCTTGAAACTGTGCTGGAATGTTTAGCTTTCACCATAAATCACTTTGAATGTTAGCAAGTGCAATGCCTTGTATTTTTTAAATGGATTTTAAGAACCAGAGATAGAAATACATAGAAAAATACTCATTTTTTAAAAAAGAAAATACTTTGGAATTATTTAGCCTGGAAATAAGAGAAAAACAGTTGTACCTGTTTACTTGTTATCCTCATTCTTGTACAAGCTAGAAAGAACTAGAATAAGGTTGCCCTCCCTTCTAACTTTCTTACGGAGAGGTGACTTTCTTCTGTGACCTACCCAATGACTTAAAAAATCTGAAAACTGAAGCAGAACTGATGCAAAATTAGCCTTGATAAGATATATATAAGCCTACATATTATTTCAACATGTGAAACTCAAAGCATAATATTAAGAAACAAGTTAATTTTACAAATTTAAATTAATTTCATTCAATTCCTTTGTCTAAAACCAACATAAGACCACAACTGCATATTAATGAGGAGAATGAATTTAAACTACAACATCAAAGAAGAAAAATATTAGATTTATGAGCAGACAAATCTGTTTGAGATGTCGCCAGTGCCTTATACAAATTGTCTGACCTTCGACAAGATTCCTGGCCTCTCTGAGCCTCAGTTCTCATAAACATTGAATTACAAAGCAGAAACATGAAATAGCTACTGAAGAATGAGGTTATGTTATTTATTGCCACATGGTACATTCTATATAGTCCAAAGTATCTTCTCATTTGACCTTCATTCTCATAAACCTTTTACTTCAGAATCAGAAGGTTTATCTAGCACTATGTGTTTAAAGTCTGTCCTACAAATAAGCTCATTATAAATTACCTTTGTGACATATATGTCAATGATTTTCAGTCTTTAAAAAGCATTTTTCCAATGGATGAACAAAATAAAAAGAACCTCATGCACTATACTGTTATTTGTAACTTCAAAATAGATCAAATATTATGATTACTTTAGTAATGAGATTACAATTTATTGGATAGTTCATTTGCCCATCTTAATTCCTTCTATTTACTCCACTTTTTCTTAAAATTGTTTTTAATTTAGGTTTTTGTTTCTTTATTTTTTAACTTTTAATCTACTTTTGTGTTTTATTTTAAAGATATGGGATAAATTTGAGATTAGGTGTACAAGTGGTTATCGTACAGGTAAAGTTTGGGCCTCCCTTTGGTGACAGCTTTGCTTGATTTGAGATCAGGTACACTTTATTTTTTTTAATTTTTTATTTTGAAGATGTGGGGTACAATTCAAGGTTAGGTATACAAATGTTCATTATGCAGGTACCCTTGTTGATGAGGGGTGTCCACCAGTCTCCACCGGCAGATTCCCACTACTGCCAATCCCGCACCCCCCTCCCCTGGCAGTTTCCAACTACTGCCAGTCCCTTTCTTATAGTATTATGATAATTGTTCATTGTTCCCCTTATGAGTGAGAACATGTGGTACTCAGTTCTTTGTTTCTGATAGATCACTGAGTATTATAAACTCTAAGTCTATCCAAGTTGCTGTGAAGTTCATAACTTTGTCCTTTATGCATAATATTCCATCATGTATATGTACCACTTTTTTTTTAATCCAGTCCTCTTTTGATGGGCAGCACGGTTGGTTCCATCTTTTTGCTGTTGTGAATAGTGCTGCAATAAACATGCATGTGCAGGTATCTTTTTTATAGAATGATTTGAGTTCCTCTGGGTATATATTCCTAGAAGGGGGTTTCTAAGTCATATGGAAGGTTAATTTTTGGATATTTTAGGAATCGCCAGACTATTTTCCACAGAGGCTGTATTAGTTTACACTCCAACCAACAATGGAGACGTGTTCTCTTTCCCCTGCATCCTCTCCGGCATCTGTTGTTTTTTGAGTTATTGATGATGGCCATCCTGACTGGAGTTAGGTGGGATCTCAGTAAGGTTTTAATTTGCATTTCTTTAATAACTAGTGAGGCTGAACATTTTTTCATGTATCTTTTGGTTACTCGTATATCTTCTTTTAAGAGGTGTCTATTCGTTTCTTTTGCCCACTTTGTTATGGGGCTGTTTGTTTTTTCTTTTTGGCACATTTATGCTCCTTGTAGATCTTAGGTGTTAGGCCTTTGTCAGATATACAGTTGGCAAATATTTTTCCCCAGACTGTGAGCTGTCTCCTTGCTCTCTTGATGATTTCTTTGGCTTTGGTGAAGCTTGTCAGTTTGGTGAGCTCCCACTTATGTATCTTATCTCGTATGGCATGGGCACTTGGGGTTTTGATCAGGAATTGGTTGCCAGTTTCAATTTCTATAAGGATGTCTCCCGTGTTTTCTAAGATTCTTATAGTTTGAGGTTTTATGTTTAGCTCTTTGATCCATTTAGAGTTGATCTTTGTGTATGGTGGTTGGTAGGGGTCCTGTTTCAATCTTCAGCCTGTGATCAGCCCGTTTTCCTATCACCATTTACTGAATAGGTTCTCCTCTCCCCAGTAGCTGTTGGTGGAAGTTTTGTCGAAGATGACTTGGTTAAGAAATTGAAGTTTTACTTCCAGAATCTCTATCTTGCTCCATTGGTCTATATGCTTGTTCTTGTACCAATATCAGGCTGTTTTGATTGTGATAGCCTTTTAGTAAAGTTTAAAGTCTGGAAGTGTGAAAACTCTCACTTTGCTTCTTTTGCTGAGAATTGTTTTGGCTATTTGTGGTCATTTATGTTTCCATATGAATTTCTATATTGCCATTTCCAGGTCTGAGAAGAATGAAGCTGGTAATTTAATGTGTATTGTGTTGAAACTGTAGTTTACCTTTGGTAGGATGGACATCTTAACAATGTTGATTTTTCCTATCCATAAACATGGAATACTTTTCCATTCGTTTGTGTCTTCTTGGATTTCTTTAAGCAGTATTTTGTAGTTTTCATTGTAAAGTCTTTTCACTTTTCTGGTTAGGAAGATGCCGAGGTATTTATTTATTTATTTGTTTGTTTGTTTGTTTGTTTGCTTATGTGGCTATTATGAATGGGATTGTGCTTTTGTTTTTGTTTTTTTGTTGTTTTTACATCTATAGAATCTGTAGTAAAGTCTCATTTTTCATTACGCGTATGTGTGTGTGTGTGTGTGTGTGTGTGTGTGTGTGTGTGTGTGTGTGTCTCATTTTAAGGCTTTTAGTAATGTTACAATCTCTCCAAAGAATTAATTTTTGGTTTTGTTGATCCTGTACTGCATGGTTTGTTTTCTTTTACATTTCTTCTCATATCATTAGACTGTCCTTCTTCATTCTGTTTTTTGGGGGGTTAATTTGGTGTTATTTTTCTAAATTCCTAAGATTGACACATAGCTTATTAATTTTTAACTTTTCTTCTTTTGCCTTACAAGAATTTAAGCCTCAAATACTCCTTTAAGTACTATATTAACAGTTCCTTACACATTTTGGTATATATGATCATTTTCATTCATTTTAACACTTCCTAATGTATTTTGTATTTGACACAGATTATTTCAAAATGTATTTCTTAAATTCCAAACACACATATATTTTCAAGTCATATTTTCTAGTTATCCAGTAAAATTGTCTTGTATCATTCAGTGATTTTAACCCTTGAAATATGTTTCAACTTATTATATTGTCCATTATAGGGTTAATTTTTGTAAATATCCAGTGTGTGCTTGAAAAGAATGTATATTTTGCATATTGGAAGGATTGTTTTATTTAGATAGAGGTATTTGCTTATATATGAGATATATGTATATATGAGACATATTATGTATATGTCTGTATCTATATGTACACAGAGAAGAAACTAATTGTATTGGTGTTCAAACTTTTATTATTACTCATGTTTGCCTAATTGCTCAACCAAATTCTGATCATTTATTCAACACTTATTTATTTATCTATGTATCCATTTATGTATTATTTAGAGACAAGGTCTGGCTCTATTGTCCAGGCTGAAGTGCAATGGCGTGATTGTAGCTCACTGCAATCTCAAAGTCTTAGACTCAAGGGATCCTCCTGCCTCAGCCTCCCTAGTAGCTGGAACTATAGGCACATGCCACCACATCCAACTATGTTTTTAATGTTTTGTAGAGACGGGTCTCGCTGTGTGGTTCAAGCTGGTCTCAAACTCCTGGTCTTCAGAAATACTCCTGCTTCAGCTTCTCAAAGTGCTGGAACTACAGATATGTGCCACTGTGCCTGGCCTTAATAAATATTTATTGTCTTGATAAGTACTAGGCAGTGCTAAGCATTTTTCATGGATTATTGGAGTCAACATCCACAGCAATTCTATAAAATAAAAAAAAGGAAACCAAGACTCTAAAAGATTAATGAATTGCCCCCAGCCCCCAGCTGGTGGTGTGGAAGGTAGTGTGGCTAAATGCAAAGGGATGGGGTGGAGTGTGTTGAGAGGGGTAGATGATTCAAAACCAGTCCTGGAATCCAGTCTCCATTATTCCAAGTTCCTGTTTTCCTGACATTACTCAAAATTACTTTAGGTAATAGTCTTTATCATGTATATAACAAAGATTCTTTGTTTTTCCCCTATCCATCTGTTCTGCAGTGCTCCTAAGTGTCAATTTCCCCTTACCCGGGATGACTTTCCTTGATGATGTGGCATCTTTGTCTTGCAAATTTGAAGAACTAGTGGCTGTACTGTAATTCTCATACAAAAAGTTCTATTTGACTATATATCGGGGGAACATAACATCTAATTGGGAATATGGGCTGAGAAGAGATTCCTATTTGGGAAAGATGGATGGATTAATGGCTAGATGAATAAATAAATAATTAAAAATAATAGTATCTAGAGCATTCTAAGTAAATTGATGAATACATATTGTGAAAATTGTGCCAACGAAGGAATTACTGACTTTTAAACATTTAAATCATGCAAGAGTATACACAAATAAAACTTTAACACAGGTACAACTCCAAAATAGAGTTCTCTTGCTTTGTTCCAAACATATTTTCAGTCACTGTTTTAATGTCTTAGTGAATTAGCTGATGTTATAGTATAATAACAAGGCAACCTCGCCCCAAACTAAAATTTCCAAGTAGGAATTTGTCTTTACGGTTTCTTTTATAACTTGCAATCCACTTAACTTTCCAGATATTGTGAACTTTAAATGGTCTCTAGAGAAAACTATCCTAATAGCCTTATTTTATTGTTAATAAACTGTAAAGAATTATGATCAGCCCCTTATTGAAAAATGTATGAGACAAGATAATAAAAAGTGGGAATTATACAATAAATCATTTTGACCAGGTATGGAATAAACATAGATCAACTAAAATGCTAGTGCATTGACTAATGGCACTATCATGGCCATGTCTTTGGGGAGGAACTGGTTCATCTTTTTGCTGAACATGTGCCACAGCAGAAAACAGAATAATTTTGCCTTATTTTTATTATTTTTGTTTTATTTTTTTTTAATCACAACAGTTTGACACTGGCTTGGTAATATGAAAAACCCAAGTTTGAAATATACATAAGTACAAGTCTTGTACAGTGATACTGCAACAACTTATTTTTTAGTATTTTAATAACATTTGCAATGCTCCAATCATTTGAATAATAGCACATGAGAAATTAATAAGTATTGTCCAAAAATCTGATATTGAAAGTTTGGGGTTTGCATTTAAATGGGTAGATAACTTTACATATGCAAGAAGTCTAAAAGTGGAGAACAGAAATATGTTTTACAATATTTAAAATCCCTGACAGATTTCATTTCAGTGAAAAAAAAATACTTAACTAAATAAAAAATTTCCAAGAGGTTCTCTCTGGACTTGTGGGAAGTTGCTGTCTTACTGGATTCTGTAGGCAGCAGATAACAAGATGTCATGAACATTTTGAGTTCTTCGTTCCATTTAGCATCAGTTCTAATGTTGATTTAAAAGTTTTATGAGATAATCAAATGACAGAGTTACAATTACTTAAAATTTGTGGTACCTGAAAGGGTAAAATTGATCTTTTTTTAAGAAGAGTTTTATAGAAATTTAATTGCCATACAATACACTGCACACATTCAAAGTGTACAATTTGATATATTTTGACATATCTATACACCCATGAAACCATCATCACAATCAAGGTAATGAACACATCCATCACCCACAAAAGTTTCCTCATGCCTCCCCACAGCCCTGTATTCCCACCCCTTCTTGCACTCCTCCTCCAGGCAATAACTAATATGTTTTCTGTCACTATACATTGAATTGCGTTTCCAAAATGCTTACATAGACAGAAACATAAAATATGCCTTCTTTTTTACCTATCCCCTCTCATTAAGCACATTACTTTGAGATTAATTCATGCTGTTGCATTTATTAATGGTCCATTCTCTTTTATTGCTGAGTAGTACTCATTACATGGATATTCTACAATTTGTCTATTGATTCATATAATAATGAATGTTTGGGGTTTCCAATTTTTGGTTATTACAAATAAAACTGCTATGAACATCATTGTACAGATCTTTATAAGGACATATGTTTTCATTTCTATTGGGTAATACCTAGGAATGAAATTGCTATACCATATATTAGTGGTTTGTTTGGCTTTGTTTAAAAAAAAAAAACATTCCAAAGTGATTGCATTATTTAACAATCCCAGCAGCAATAGTAATGTATGAGTTCCAGATTTGCCACATCATTACCAACACTTGGTATGGTCAGTCTTTTAAATCTTAGTCATTCTCAAAAGAGTGTAGTGGCTTCCCATCTTGCTTTTAATTTGCATTTCCCTAATGACCACTGAAGTTAAACATATTTTCATATGTTTGTTGATTACAATTTTCTTTCCATTTAAAAAGAAATTGAAGGTTTTTTTTGAGTTTTTAAGTATTCTACATATATTCTGAATACAAATCTTCATTATATCATAAGTATAAATATAATATATGATCCCAGTGACTTTTATTGGCATTCTTTTCAGACTTTTTTGAAGAGCAAAATATTTTAATTTTGATGAAGTTAAATTTTAAATTTTAGTCTCTTATGGATTGTGTTTTTGCTGTCATAGCTAAGAAACATTTGCCTCACTGAAGGTCACAAAAGCTTTTTCCCATATTTTCTTCTAAAATTTTATAATTCTAGGTTTTATTTTAGTTCTATGCTCCATTTTAAGCTAAATTTCTGTATATCGTACAAGGTATGAATTGAAGTTGATTTTTTTGAATGTGAATATTCAATTTTTCAAGTATAATTTGTCAAAAGCTCTCATTTATTCACTGAATTGCCTTTGCACCACTGTCAAAAGTAAGGTGTTCCTTATTTCTGGAGTCTTTATTTTGTTGCATTGATCTATTTGTCTACTTTTGTTCCAGATTCATCACACTGTATTAAATACGGTAGCTTTATATGATGATTTGAAATCCAGTATCATCTGTATGTGTGTGTGTGTGTGTGTGTGTGTGTGTGTGTGTGTCTATGTGTATATATATATATATTTCAAAGTTACTTTGTCTAGTGTAGGTCTTTTTGTTTCCATAGTGATTTTACAATCAATTTTTTAATTGCTGGAAAAATGTCTGCTGCTGTTGGGATTATGTTGAATGCATAGAACAATCTGGGGAGAATTGATGCCTGAACAGTATTGAATATTTTTGATCATAAACAAGATACAGTTTTTCATTTTTTCAGGTCTTTAATTTCTCCCATAAATGTTTTATGGTTTTAGTATAACATGACTTTCACATAATGAATTTCACACAAATTTATTCCTAAGTATTTAATATTTTATGTTATTATAAACAGTTATGTTTACTTAATTTCAGTTATTGTTTATTGGTTACACAGAAGTACAATTGATCCTTTTTGTAAATTTTATCTAATGGGATCAGTTGATACTTATTTCATCTGTAAATAAAGAGGGTTTTATTTCTTCTTTTCCAAACTGTATGCCTCTTATTTCTTTTTTCCCCCTTTCTTCTCTATTCCTTCCTCTCTCAATTTTTCTTTCTCCCTTTCTTCCTTCCTTTGTTCTTCCTTCCTTCTCTCACTTCCTCTCCTCTTTCCTTCCTTCTGTCATTCTGTCCTTGCCTTCATTCTTTCTTTTTTCCCTGACTACACCAGATAGAATCTGTAAAGCAATGCCTAATACAAGTGGTAAGAGCAATTTCTTTTCTGCTTCTACTTTGTTGAGAGTTTCTATCAGGAATGGATGTTGGATTCTGTTAAATACTTTTAATCTGTCTTTCTAGATTACTGGGTTTTTTTCTCTTTTGTAGATAGTGTAGTGAATTATATTGGTTGATTTTTGTATATTTAATACTACTTGAATTCCTGGAATAAGCTGCAATTGGTTACAATGTATTTTACTTTCATAATATCAGATTTAATTTGCTAAAATTTTGTTTAGAATTTTGCATTTATGTTTATGAGGGATAGTGGTCTATAGGTGTCTTTACTTGAAAGGTCTTTGGATTTGGTAGCTGGTATCATAGAATGAGTTAGGAAGTAGTCCCTCAGCTTCAATATTTGGTAGAATTCACCAGTGAAGAGATCTTTGCTTGACATTTTTTAAATGGAAAAATGTTTGACTACGAATTCAATGTATTTAATGAATACAGGGTTAATGTTCTCTTTTTCTTCATGGGTGATCCTTAGGACTTTGTACATTTTAGAAAGTTTATAGCATAAAATTCATATTTTCTTACTATCCTACTAATATCTGTAGAATCTGTGGTGATATACCTCTCATCATTAATATTGGTAATTTGTATATTCTTTGTATTGTTTTTAGATTCGAGTAGCTACATTTTCTTAATTTTATTGATCTTAAAAATGTTTGATTTAGTTGGTATTACTCTGTTGATTTGCTGCCTTCTCTTTCATTTATTTTGACCTTAATTTTGATTCTTTCCTTCCTTCTGCTTACATTTGACTTAATTCCCTCTTCTTCCATTTTCATAGGGTAGATGCTGAGGTTGTTGGTTTGGAACCTTTCCAATGTTCTAATATTGGCACCTTAATATTTACATGTAAGAAGGTAGACAGTGATGACCCAGATTTTGTTTGAATGATGGGCAGTCGCCCATATTCAAATGATGAAAACAAATATGAAAAAAAGAGAAAAAAACAAGCCATGGGATTCTCTTCAGCACTGTAGTCTCATCTCATTTGTGGGAATGCTGAAAGGAGAAAAAAGGGTCAAACCAAGAGATTTATACCAGGGAAAATGAAGAGATAGAGTCAATGCTTGGACTAGACTTCAGTGCAAAAAGAACACAGTGCTGAAACAGTGCTGATTCAGCTGCCCAGGCCCTGAGCTGTGAGAAAGGGAGATTCCCAGAAGTCTCCAGCATCCTAGGACCTCATCAAAGATGCCCAAGTTAAGCAGTAGAGAGAGTTTTAATCCTAGTTATAGAACAAAAACACTGTGGAAGAAAATCGACCAGAGGTTCTTTAACATAAACCTTATTCAAGACAGCTGTGCATGGTAACAAACCAAATTGTGCAAATAAAATATTTGCAGTTATGTCATTAAAATGTGTTAAAATACACAGAACACACAAAAATACAATATAAATGCAAAATACAAAAAGTCATCTTTACAACAAGTACATTTCAGATCCAATAACCAAAGTGTAGATTTTTGAAGTGAGAAGCACCTGGGTTCCCAATCTTGCTCTGGTACATATTAGTCATGCGACCTGGGCTGAGGCATTGCACATCTTTGTTCTTCACTTTCAGTATCTGGAAGATGGACATAAATTTTATATAGGAAAAATATGTGTTGCCATACAAAGAGGATTCTTGAAAAAGAATGATAAGGAGGAAAAGCTGGTTTTACCAGAGAAGAAAACACAACATCTAGCTGCCATAGTTAGAAAAATGTGGTATCAGTACAAAAATACAGACAGAAATATCAATACAGAAGGAAAAAATAATGAAATAGAACAGAGTCCAGAAATCCTAACAACTAAATAAATTTTATCTTTGTCACAGGAAGCATTTCACATACTTGGGGAAAATTTGCTGTCAATATTTTGAAATAAATGGGTATCTCTGGAGAAATGGAAAGTGGGAGACTGAGCTATTATTCAGGAATACCTGAGTACTGACATGACTTTTCTCTCACTGGTGAAAATATGAACCTGCTGACATCGAAAACATGATATTCCATATATGTCTATAAATGGGAATGCTTACTTTATTAAATGTGTGTTTTCCTGGAGCCATGATAAAATCGGTAAACAGTAAATGAAAACGGACTATGGCATAGCTTTCCAGATCCAGCAGGCCCTGCTAGCGTGAGAATGTTGGCTAGCATTCAAGATGCTAAGGACCAAGGAAACCTCTTACCAAAAATTTTGTTTCTTAATAATATCAGGGTAGGAAATCTGAAGTTTAGCCCAAAAGCCAATAAAGACAAAATGATTGACAAATTCAAATAAATGACAAAAAAAATTCTTCACAAGGAAAAAATACATGACACATACAACAACAAAAACAAAGGCAAAACAGAGTGAGCAAAAAGGAAAAATATGGTTTTTTCTCAAATACCATAGGCTAATTTTCTTTTTTTTTTCTTTTTTTTAATAATCAATATTTTTATTGTGATATTGTGGGGTACAGTTAAGGGATAGGTATACAAATATGCTTCATTCAGGCACCCTTGTTGACAAGAGGTGTCTCCCCATACCTAGACAGATATTTACTACCGTTAATTCCATCTCCCTTCCCCTCCCCTCCCATAGTTTCCCACCTCTGTCAGACATTTTCTTATTGTATTACATTGGATGTTCAAGGTCCACTATATGAGTGAGAACATGTGATACTCAGATCTTTGTCTCTGTGAGAGGTCACTCAGTATTATAGACTCTAGTTCCATCCAGGTTGCTGCAAAATTTTTATTTTGTTCTTTTTTATGGCTGTGTAGTATTCCATCTTGTATATGTACCACATTCTCTTAATCCAGTCCTCTTTTGATGGACAGCATGGTTGCTTCCAGGTTCTTGCTATTGTTGACAATGCTGCGACAAACATTTGTGTGCAGGTATCTCTTTTATAGAGTGATTTGAGTTTTTCAGGGTATATTCCCAATAGGGGGATTGCGGGGTCATATGGGAGGTCAATATTTAGAGCTTTTAAGAATCGCCACACTGTTTTCCACAGAGCTTGCACTAGTTTGCACACCCACCAACAGTGTAGAAGTGTTCCCTTTTCACCACACCCTCTCCAGCAACTGTTATTTTTTTAGTATTGATAATTGCCATTCTGACTGGAGTTAGGTGATATCTCAGTGTGGTTTTGATTTGCATCTCCCTGATGATTAGTGAGGTTGAACATTTTTTCATGTGTCTGTTGGCTGCTCGGATGTCTTTCTTTGAGAAGTGTCTGTTCATATCTTTTGCCCATTTTATAATGAGGTTGTTTGATTTTTTTCTTTTCAGCACGTTTGAGTTCCTTGTAGATCCAAGATGTTAAGCCTTTGTCGGACCTGGAGTTGGCAAATACTTTTTCCCAGTCTCTTGGCTGCCTCCCTGCTCTCTTGATGGTTTCTTTGGCTTTCCAGAAGCTTGTCAGTTTAATGAGGTCTCACTTGTCTATCTTATCTCTTATGGCCTGTGGGTTTTGAGTTTTGTTCAGGCATTGGATGCCAGTTCCAATTTCCATAAGGATATAACCTTCATTTTCTAAGGTTCTTATGGTTTTAGGTTTTACATTTAGGTCTCTGATCCATTTAGAGTTAATTTCTGTGTATGGGGATAAATAAGGGTCCTGTTTCAATCTTCTGCATGTGGTCAGCCAGGTTTCCCAGCACCATGTACTGAATAGGTTCTCCTCTCCCTAGTGGTAGGTGGTGGAGGCTCTTTCAAAAATGAATTCATTGAGAAATTGAGGTTTTGCTTCTGGAATCACAATTCTATTCCATTGGTCTATATGGCTGTTCCTGTACCAACACCAAGCTGTTTTGATTATTGTAGCTTTATAGTAAAGTTTGAAGTCTGGTAATGTGATACCACCTGCTTTGGGTTTTTTCTTTTTGGTTTTTTGTGTTTTTTTTTTTTTTGCTGAGGATTGTTCTGGATATTCTTGGTCGTTTGTGTTTCCATATGAATTCCTGTATTGTTTTCTCTAGGTCTGAGAAGAATGTTACTGGTGATTTGATGGATATTGCATTAAATCTGTAGATTGCCTTAGGTAAGATGGACATCTTCAAAATGGTTCTTCCAATCCATGAGCATGGGATATTTTTCCACTTGTTTGTGTCATCTTTGATTTATTTGAGCAGTTTTTTGTAGTTCAGTGTAAAGGTGTTTCATGTTTCTGGTTAGGAAGATGCCAATGTATTTCATTTTTTTGTGGCTATTGTAAATGGAATTGTGTTTTTTATTTGGTTTCTGTTTGTTTATTATTGGTGTTAAGAAATGCGATTGGCTTTTGCACACTTATTTTATATCTGTAGACTTGCCAAAATCCTTTATCATAAGGATGTTTTTGACAGATTCTCTTGGGTTTTCAAGGTACACGATCATGTCATCTGCAAAGAGAGATAGCTTGGCTTCTTCTTTTCCTATTTGAATACTCCTGATTACCTTCTCTTCTCTGATTCCTCTAGCCAGGACTTCCAATACTCTATTGAACAGGAGGGGTGAGAATGGGCATGTTTGTCTTGTTCCAGTTTTCAGTGTTTGTCTGTTTAGAAGTATGCTGGTTGTGGGTTTCTCATAAATGGCTTTTACTATTTTGAGGTATTTTCCCCGTATGCCTAGCTGTTTGAGGGTTTTAATCAAGAAGGGGTGCTGGATTTTATCAAAAGCTTTTCCTGTATCTAATGATATAATCATGTGGTTTTTGTTTTGACATCTGTTGATGTATTTAATTACATTTATGGTTTTATGAATGTTGAACCAGCCTTGCATCCCAGGGATGAAGCCCACTTGGTCATGATGGATGATTTTTGAGATGTGTTGTTGAATCCGGTTTTCTAGGACCTTGTTGAGAATTTTAGCATCTATGTTCATCAAAGATATTGGCCTGTAGTTCTCTATCCTTGTTGGGTCTTTACCTGGCTTGGGTATCAGTGTGATGTTAGCTTTGTAAAATGATTTCGGGAGAGTTCCATCTTTCTCAATCGCCTGGAATACCTTCAGTAGGATTGGTATAAGCTCCTCCTTAAGTGTCTTGTAGAATTCTGCTGGAAAGCCATCCGGTCCAGGGCTTTTTTTGGTAGGTAGTTTTCATATTACATAGTCAATTGCCTTGATTGTTATTGGTCTATTTAGGTTCTCAATTTCTTCTTGTTTCAACTTAGGCAGGTTGTGTGATGACAGAAAGTCCTCCATTTCTGAATGGTTTTCAAGTTTGTTTCCATACAAGTGTACATAGTAGTCTCTGATGATCTTTTGTATTTCTTCAGGATCATATGTGACTTCATCTTTTGTGTTTCTGATTGTGTTTATTTGTGTTTTTTCTCTCTTTTTCTTGGTCAGTCTATCTAGGAGACCATCAATCTTGTTTATTCTTTCGAAGAACCAGCTTTTTGTTTCATTGATTTTTTGTATTAGATTTTTGTCTTCTATGTCCTGGATTTGGGTTTTTATTTTGGTGATCTGGATTCTTCTGCTGAAATTAAGGTTTTTGTGATCTTGCTTTTCCAGCTTTTTTAGGTGGCTTCTTAGGCTGTTAATTTGTGATCCTTCCATTTTCTTCATGTGTATTTGTAGGGATTTAAATTCCCCTCTTACTACAGCTTTCATGGCATCCCAGAGATTTTGGTAAGATGTTGTTTCATTTTCATTTGTTTCCAGGTATCTTTTAATCTATGTTTTGATTTCAACATTGATCCAGGAGCTGTTTAGCATCATGCTGTTTAGTGTCCATGTCTTTGTGGGTTTTGGGGGGACCTTGCTGGTGTTAATGATTATTTTTATACCACTGTGGTCCAAGAAGGTGCATGGTGAAATTTCAGTACTTTTAAATTTGCTTATGCTTGATTTATGGCCAAGTATGTGGTCGATCTTACAGTACGTTCCATGCGGTGATGAGTAGAATGTGTATTCTGTGGTCTTTGGATGGAGGGTTCAGTAGGTGTCAATTAAGTCCATTTGATCAGGAGTCACATTGAGGTTTTGGATCTCATTGCTGATTTTTTGTCCTGATGATCTGACTAGGGTTGTGAGTGGGGTATTAAAGTCCCCAGCTATGATGGTATTGGAGCCGATATCTCTTTTTAGTTTACCTAGGAACTGCTTTATGAAAGTTGGTGCTCCTATGTTTGGTGCATATATGTTTAGGATGGATATTTCTTGTTGATGGATTGAACCTTTTATTATTATGTAGTGGCCTTCTGTATCTTTTTTATTTTTGATAGCTTAAAGGGTATTTTGTCTGAGATTAATATCATGACTTCACCTTTCTTTTGTGTTCCACTAACCTGAAAATTTGTTTCCCATCCTCCTACTTTGAGTCTGTGAGTGTCCTTTCTATTGAGGTGCGTCTCTTGAAGGCAATAGATTGTTGCCTGGTAATATTTTATCCATTTTGCCATTCTATGTCTTTTCAGTGGTGCATTTAGTCTGTTCACATTCAAACTAATTATTGAAATGTGAGAGTTGATCCCTATCATAATGTTGTTACAGAGTTGTTGTTCTTCCTGTTTGTGTGTTGTCTTTCTTTTGGTTTTAAAGTTGGATCATGTGTGTTTTTAATCTTTTGCCTGTACTCGTGTGAAGAACGTTGTTGTTCTTTTTCCCTTTTCTTCTGTGTTCAATACTTTCTTAAGTGTTTCTTGCAGAGGTGGTTTGTGGCAACGTAGGTTCTTAGGGATTGGATATCTAGGAAAGATTCCAATTCTCCCTCACTGATGAAGCTTAGTTTGGCTGGGTAGGTTATTCTCAGTTGAAATTGTTTATCTTTTAGAACTTTAAGATAGGGCTCCAAGCTCTCCTAGCCTGGAGGGTTTTTGTGGATAAATCTGCTGCTATTCTAATTAGTCTTCCCTGGTATGTAGTCTGACCTTTTTCTCTTGCAGCCTTTAGGATTTTTTTTTATACCTACTTTGTTTAGGTGAATTGTTATATGTCTGGGAGTTGGTCTTCTCATTTGTTGTCTTTCAGGGGTTCTCTGAATCTCTTGTGTTTGAATTTTTTCATCCTTGATGAGATGAGGGAAGTTTTCTTGAGTGATTTCATGAAATGTTTGTTCCAGTATGGCCTCTGTTTCTCTCTCTGCCTCAGGAAGGCCAATTACTCTTAGGTTCGGTCTCTTGAAGTGATCATTCATCTCTTGAAGATTTTGTTCTGTCTTTTTGAGCTTCTTTTCTATGCTTTTGACAGTTTGGGTTAGTTCTGTGTTTTGGTCTTCAAGCTCTGAGATTCTATCTTCTGCTTGGCTGATTCTGCTTTCCATGCTTATTAGTTTGTTATTCATTTCCATCACAGTATTCTTTACTGCTGTTATTTCTGACATCAGCTTCTTCCTATTTACCTCTTGTCTCTTCTCAATTTTTTTAATTCTCTCTATTAATGTCTTGATGTCTGGGTTTGTGGCATGTGACCATTCATTCTGGGGGCTCTTCATTGTTTGTGTTCCAGAATCTGTTTTCTCAGTGTCTGATCTCCAGGGGGTCTGTGTGAGACCTATATTCTTCTTTTGGTTTTTCTTCATATGTGCGGTTTTTCCCCCTCCTCACTTTTTCCTTCCCTCCACGTCACCATCTTCTTTAATTCTGTTATTCAGTGTCTGATCTCCCAGGGGGTCTGTGTGAGACCTATATTCTTCTTTTGGTTTTTCTTCATATGTGCGGTTTTTCCCCCTCCTCACTTTTTCCTTCCCTCCACGTCACCATCTTCTTTAATTCTGTTATTCAGGGGTAGAGGGATTGCTTTTACTTCTGTTTGTTCAATCTCCTATTCTTTATGCATGCTCCCTTACTTTGTTGAATTCTGGAGTTGCACTGTAGGTTAGGGGTGGTCCTTTTTGCAGTTTTGAGATTTACTTAAGGGGGGAGCTGTGATTCAAAATCTATCTGCAGGGTCCTGGTATTTGCCGAGAGGTGTATGGATAATCTGAAACCCATTTCCCACTGCCTTGGAATCTGTCCATGCAGTGGGGCTGTAGGTTTACTCCCTGAAATAAAATGTGGTTAGCAGAGGGAAGAGAATGCAGCAGACAGTGGGGGTAAGAGTCGGGTGGAGAGAGAGAGGAGTAAGGGGGGAAACAGATGAGTGTACCAACAAATGGAGAATGAGACCTAAACTGAAACAGATAAAAACAATAGATCACGGCTACAGACTAACCAACTCCCATAAAAAAATAAATAAAACATGCAATGATGCTAACATACAAGCTAACCAACCACCTTATTGGTGTACTGTTCCTTTATACAAAGATATGGTTTACAGAGAGGAGAAAAGAGAAGAAAAGAAAGAGGAAAAGAAAAAAAAAGGAACAAAACAGTAGGAATAGAATTAAGTCATTAAACTAACAGAACCAATCGAGCACACTCTGAGACTTTTAGTTTAAGTCCATTGTCCTTTGAGCTCTGATTTCTAGCTGTCTTTTCAAGCTGGTAAGTTAGTTCACAGTTAGGGTCAGTTGCCCCTGGCCTGTTGTGAAGGACAGTTCAGATCACCCTTGTTCACCATTCAAATCTGGCCTCTGTCTGTTTTTCAAGCTTGTTTCTCTCGTTTTGTTGTAGTTACCTTGTATCACCAGCAGGTGGTGGTATCTCAGCTGCTCACCCCAGAGGGGGTGGAGCCAGACAGGAGTCGGGCAGAGGCCGGAGATGGGAGCCTGCCTCAGGGCTCGCAGAAGGAGACCTACAGCCAGTAGGATGTCATGGTGGCAGCAAAGGTGGCAGCGATCCCAGCAGATCTTGCCTGCAGGGGCTTCAAGGACTGAAGTCGTGGATCGTTTCAGGCACAGGTGGCACCATGCGCTATGGCCATCCCAGAGGCCACAGGCCACATCGGCGCAGCAGCTGCTGTGTCTGCGGCTGCAGTGGCTGTCCAGACTGCTGCAATGCCCCAGCAGTGGTGACCACTGAGCTCTGTGTGAAGAGCAGGCTGCCTACTTTGGGATCTGCAGCCCCCAGGGAGAGAGCCAGAGACCCTCTGCATTCTCCTTTGCAGAGGGTTTCATAGACCAGACTGCCCCATCGCCATCTTGCCGGAAGTCGTATATCGACTAATTTTCTTAATAGACAACTTCTTCAAATCGATATTTGAAGAATTGTTACTGAAAATATTAAAATCCTAGCAGAAAAATGAGTAAATGACATTAATACAGTTCACCAAAATGCAAATTTTATTTTAATATTAGAGTAGATATTCAAACTTATTATAGAGAAACTTCTAAATTAAAATGGTAAGTTTCTATTGTCACATGTCATATTAACAAAGATCAGAGTTCAAGACATCATTTTATTAGTAAGGATGTGTGTCAACAGACACATTCTTCTTTGATTGGTTAGATAGTAAATTGTTTTAAGCTCCATGTAGGCCATTTTCTCAATATTTTAAAGTTTCAATATATCTTTTATCAGAAATTCCTCTTATAAGAATTAATCCAAAATATTTACTTACAGACATATACTTAACAATTTTATCAAAGCATCACTTTGATAGCAAGACTAGGAATAACAGAAATATCTATATATAAGCACCTGGTAAAGTAAATAATCCACAATGTGAAACAAGGCAATAGCTTAAAAGAACTGGACAGTGTCTGTGTGTTGATATATAACTTCCATGATATATGAGGAAAACAAAATGCAAAACTGGTAGTATGTTAATATTTATACCAAACATTAAAGGGTACATGTTTTCATGTATACATGAATAACCTCGTCAGTGACATGACAGTTGTTGGCTTTTGGCCATTGTCATATTGACTACACACAATGTTGATTGGACTAGGAGGGAGATTGATTTTCTCTGGATGCGCTTTTGAAACTTTTGAATTATGTATCATGCTCACCTAAAACATATGCAAGTAAATGAGTAATAAAAAATAGATTAGGACTAATACCTGTATATTTTGACATCTGTGATCACTCAGGACTTAGAGCAAAATGTCAAGAAATTTGTTTATGTTGTTTTCCTTCTATTTAGAAAAATATCGATCATCAAATTTACTAGTTTGTGCATGCATGTGTGTGTGTGAATTTCTCTACTTAAAGAAGATTTTGTATTTATGCAGATACTAATTTAATCATTGATTTGTCTCAATAAATAATTTAGATCTTTCAAATCAATTATCAACATCAATCCCACCAAAATAGTAATGTTGAAAACAAACATCAAATTGTATTTAGTTTTTATATTCCTCATTTTACACTAGTATTTAATTTTGATTTCTTTTTCATTAAGATAAGAGACTTATCTATAAAATTCATTACAATTAGTAGAGGATTGACCTACTATAAACTGCATATATTTAAAGTGTGCTATTTGACAAATTTTGACATATGTGTACATCCAGGAAACGATTACCATGATCAAGATATTGACCATATTCTATCACTATCAGAAGTTTCCTCGTGTCCCTTGTAATTCTACTTTAACACTGTATCTCCTTATTCTTCTTGTAACTCTTGCTATGTTTATATTTTCTAGAGTTTTGCATAAATCAAATCCTGTATGTACTTATTTTTCTGACTGATTTAACTCAGCATAATTATTGTGAAAATCATTTGATGTTGTTGCATGTATCAAAAATTATTTCCTCTTTATTGTGGAATAGTATTCCATTATATGAATAACCACAACTTGTTTATCTATGCCCCTATTTAATAAAATTTTGCTTTGATCCAGTTTTTGTCTATTTCAAACAAAGCTGCTATGAGCATTCCTATACAAAATTTCTCAAGGACATATATTTTCTTTCTTCTTGGGTTCATATCTGAAAATGATATGGTTGTACAATAGGATATTTTATGTTTAACTCTTTTTTAAAAATGCTAAGGTTGGTATACAATATTACAATCCCAGCAGCAGTGTATGAAAGTTTCAGTTCCTCCACACTCTTGCCTAGAATGGATGTAGTCAAGTCTTTTTAGTTTTAGCCATTTTGATAGGTATGAAATATCTCACTGTCATTTTCATTTTCAGTTTCCTAATAATGATGCTTACATTTTCTTGTGTGTCTATTTGGCATCTGTGTATTTTTTGGAGAAATGTTTGTTCAAATTGTTTTGCCCTTTTTAAAAAATTTCATTTGTTTATTTTCTTACTGTTGAGCTTTGATAGTTACACATATATTCTGGATGCATGTTCTTTATCAGACATAGTTAAGTAAATATTTGATCCCAGTCTTTGGGAAAAGAGCAGAGGTATATGAAAAGAGGTATATAAAAACGCATGAAAAATGCCCAGTTCTTTTACACTATTGCCTTGTTTACCACTGTGTAAATTATAATGTTTATGGCATGTTAATATTTATAATAAACATTTATGTCCAACAGATATATGAAAAAATGATCCACATCATTAATCATCAGAGAACTGCAAATTAAAATTACAATAAGAAATCATCTCACCCCATTTAAAACGGTTTTTATCCAAAAGACAGACAATAACAAATACTAGTGCAGATGTGAAGAAAAGGGAAGCCTCATACACTGTTGATGGAAACGTAAGTTAGTACAGCCACTATAAAGAACAATATGGAGTTTCCCCAAAAACTATAAATAGAACCACAATAACTCCACTACTGGATATATATCCCAAAAAAAGGAAATCTGTAAGTTGAAGAGATATCTACACACATGTTTATTGCAACACTATTTACAGTAGCCAAGATTTAGAATCAACCCAAGTGCCATCGGTGGATGAATAGATAAAGAAAATATGGTATATAAATGCAATTAAATATTCTACCATTTAAAAAATTGAAAACCTGTCATTTGTAGCAACTTGGACGGAGGACATTATGTTAAATGAAGTAAACTGGGACAGAAGAATAAATTTTGTGTATTCTCACTGATATGTAGTAGCTAAAAATTAAAACATTTGAACTCGTGGAGACAGAATAAAAGGATGGTTACTGAAGGCTAAGACGAATAGCAGGTAGGGTGATTAAATTGGAAATGGCTAGTAGGTGGAAAAGTGCAGTTAGAATAAATAAGATCTGGGATTTGATAGTACAATAGAGTGAACACAGTCAATAATAATTTATTGTATATTTCAAAATGGCTAAAACAGTGGAATTGGAATGCTCCTAACACAAAGAAATAATAGGTATTTGAAGTGATGGATTCCCCAATTACCTTGATTTGATCATTGCACATTGTGTACCTGTATCAAAATATTATATGTAACCTATAAATATATACACCTATTTTGTGTCCATATTAATTAAAAATAATTAAAGATATGCACTTATATGTTCTTATGTATACGTAGACTACCTTATCAATAACACTGATAGTCATTGAGTAGAAGTACTGAGTGCAGGAGCATATATATATTACCTCAAAAAATAATATCCATACCCATTATAATCACAACCTATTCCTCCTGTTCCCTCAGTCCTGGGCCTCAAGTAATCAGCTTTCTCTCTATATTTACCTATTCTGGACATTTGAAATCAATGGAATATTTTATAATATGTGGCATTTTGCATCTGACTTCTTTTCACTCAGCTTAATGTTTTCAGAGTTCATCTATATTATAACATTATCAGAACTTAATTATTTTTATGACTGAATAATATTCAATTTTATAGATATACTATATTTTGCTTACCCATTCATTAGTTGATAGGGTTGTTTTCACTATTTAGCTATTGATGAGAAATGCTTCTACGAACATTTGTGTACAAGTTTTTGTGTGAACATATGTGTTGTTTTTGTGATTATATGGCTAAGCATGGAACAGTTAGGCCATCTTTATACCTCTGTGTTTAATATTTTGAGAAATTATCATACTGCTTTTCACAATGGCTTCACTATTATGTACCCCACCAGTATGATATTGTATGATATTTTCAATCTCTTCACATCCTCACCATCATTTGTTATTTTCCTTTTTATTTGATTACAGTTATTCTAGTGAGTTAGAAGTATTACCTCCTTGTGAGTTGGATTTACATACCCCTACTGGCTAATTATAATGAGCATTTTTTCATGTGCTTATTGGCCATTTATACATCTTTGAAGCAATGACAATTTAAATGTTTTACTCATTTTTAAATGAAGCTTTTTTGTCTGTTTATTGTTGAGTTATAAAAATGCTGGATAGTAGAACCTTGCCAGACATATAATTTTCAAAATATTTTTTTCCTATTCTTTGGGGTGCCTTTTCATTTTCTTAATAGTGTAAGTTAAAGAAAAGTTTTAAATTTTGACAAAGTCCAATTAATCTATTTTTTTCTTTGCTTGTACTTTTGGCATCATATCTAAAAAGCCATTGCCTAATCCAGGGTCATGAAGATTTATGTTTATGTTTTCTTTTTAACCTTTATAGTTTTAGAACTTACTTTTAGAGTTTTTGTTCCACTTTGAGTTAATTTAATTTTTAAATGTGGTGTGAGGTAGAGGGATCCAAATGCATTATTTTGCATGTTACCTTCCAGTTGTTCCAGCATCATTTATTTAAAATATTTATCTTTCCCTGTTAAATTGATTTGGCATCTTTTAAAACAATCAATGGGCTATAAATGTGTGGGTTATTTTGGACTAATTTTTATTCCACTGGTATATATGTCTAGCCTTATGCCATTACCCCACAGTCATGGTTACTATGCCTTTGTAGTAAGTTTTGAAATTGAGAAGTGGGAATCCTCCAAATGGGTTCTTTTGTTTCAAAATTGTTTGACTATTCTGGGTCTCCTGAATTTCCATATGAATTCTAGGATCAGCTTGCCAATTTCTGCAAAGATTTCAGCTGATATACTGATAAAGATTTCATTGAATCTGTAGATTAATTTAGGGAATATTACATCTTAGCAATATTAAGTCTTCTGATCTATTAACATATGAAGCATTTCTATTTATTTAGGTTTTCTTTAAATTCTTTTTAAAACATTTTGTAGTCTTCAGTGTACAAGTCTTACATATCATTAGCCAAATATATTTCCTAGCATTTTATTCTTTTTAATTCTACAATAAATTGAGTTTTTAGTATTTTTATTTTCAGAAAATTTATTATTAGTATGATACAACTGATGCTGCATATTGATATTTTATTCTGTAAACTTGCTGTACTTGTTTATTGGCTCCAATAGTTTTTCATGTGTATTCCTTAGAATTCTATATATACAAAATCAACTACAAATGGAGATAATTTTGCTTCTTCCTTTTCAATCTGAAAGCTTTCTCTTTTTTTCTTGTCTATTTACCTGTCTAGAACCTCCAGTACAATGTCAAGTAGAAGAGACAGGAGTGAGAATTCTTGTCTTGCTTCTAATCTTAGGGGGAAAGGTTTTAATCTTACATTATTAAACATGCCATTAGCTATGGTTTTCATAGATGTCCCTCATCAGGTTTGAAGTTCACTTCTATTCCTAGTTTGTTGAGTGATTTTAAGAAAAAAGCGTGATAGAGCAACATAACAAGTCCTATCTCTACAAGAAAGCAAACAAACAAACAAAAATACAAAACAAGAAACTGGGCATTGTAGTGTGCACCTTTACTATGAGCTACCCCAGAGTCTGGGGCTGCAGTATCACTTGAGCCCAGTAGGTTGATGCTGCAGTGAGCAAAGATCATGCCACCACACTTCAGCCCTTTTTGAAAACAAGACCTGTCTCTTTAAAAATTAATTAAATAATTTTTACAGTTAATTAACTAAATATAAAGTTAAAAAGAGTTTGACTTTTTTCTTTTAAAGGTACTTTTTTCTAGTGTCTTTTCTGCATTAAAGGAGATGATCATGTGAGTTTTATCTTTTATTCTACTATTGTGTGTATTGACATTGATTTTCATATGTTCAACCAATCTTGTGTTTCTGGGATACATTCCAATTGGTAGTGGTTTATAATCATGTTTTTATGTTATATTATATTTTCTACTATTTGTTTAGAGTTTTTGTGTTTATGTACCTATGTGAATAATAGATATCGGTCTGTAGTTTTCTTATGATGTCTTTATCTGCTTTTTGTAACAGGATAGCATTTTCCTCATAGAATGAGGAAGAAAATGCTACCCCTTTTTTCTTTTCTTTTTAATCAGAAGTTTGCAAAGAACCTATGTTAATTCTTCTTTCAACTTTTGGTAGAATTCATCAGTGAAGTCATCAAGTTGTGGGCTTTTCTTTGTGAAAAATTTATCAATTCTATCTATTTGCTGTATATTTATTCAGATTTTTCTCTTTCTTCTTGAGTTTGTTTCAGTAGTTTGCATTTTCTAAAAAATTGTCTATTTTCACTAAGTTATTTAATTTGTTGGACATAGAGTCATCCATAGTACTTCCTTTTAATCTTTTTTATTTTACTTGTTTGAAGATAGTTTTGCTGGGTATAGATTTCTCCGGTAATACAATTTACTTTCAATACTTTAAAATTATCTTCTTACTCATATGATTGCATTGTTTTTATCTCTAGAATTTCAACTCTATTGTTTTATTTTGTTTTTACATCTTTTGTGTCTCTACTTAAGTTTTTGAAAGTATAATTACTGGTTTAAAGTACTCATCAGCTAATATTAATATCTGTGTCATTTCTGTGTCATTATTTCCAGCCCTTACATCTTTAATCCTTTTAGATGATTCTTTCTCTCATCTTATGGAATTTTCTTATACATAGGAACTACAGTATAGTTCTATACTATAGGAACTACTGTTATTCAATAAAGATCCTTTGTGGTTATCTCTCTGTGCAGTTTCCTCTTCTCCAGTACTATGTCCTGTAATTCTACTTGCATTGATCTTCTTAGACTCTCAGTTCTGTCCCTTCAAGTCATTTGGGTTCTGTTTGTGTTTCCTTCTTTCTGCATCATGGCCTGGAAACTTTTTCAGGACAATAAACTAGGGTTATTTTGGATGTTTCAGGTGAGAGGGTATATATGATCCCTACCATACCATATTGGTTTGAATCAGAAAACAGCTCTTTTTATTTATACCTCAAACATTCCATTGGCTTAGAATCTCCACATATAAGAAATCTGATACAACCAAATATATTTTTATTCCTACAGTTTTCTTGCTGTTTATACATTTATGAATTCACTCATTTATTATTCAATAAATATGTGAGTGTCTAGTAGTGGGAGACCTTTTGCTAATCACTATGACTATAGCAGGGGGACAAAACCAAGCACATCTCATGCCTCAATGAGCTCATTATCCAGTGAAAAGCAACTTTCCATGTTTCAAAATAAGAACTTTGAAACAAATATGGTCCTTTGAGACTCTTTCTTTTAAAATGAACTCAACTGCAATGACTTTGGAATGTGTTACCTTGACTAGGTTGAACTCTACTTTCCAGTATTTATTTATTGTGTGTCTCCAGTTAGGGTGTGTCACAGGTAAGATTCTAGGGAATGTGGAAGGAGAAAAGGAAGCAGCAGCCAAAATTTAGCTCACACCCGTATTCGATTATCTGCTGACTCCATTTTAGTGAAGCAGAAGTTGGACCTGAAACTCCTTTACCTTGATCTGGATAATTTTTTAGCTTCTCTCATGTCTGAACAAGATACATGTGTTTGGTCTCATGCTGAAGAGCCTTGAATTCTACAGAACACTTTTGTCACCAAGGTCATACAAAAAACCCTGTTTACTCATTCTCCTCCACTTTATATCTGTCCTCCCTTCCCGCAAGACACAGAGAAAACAGCTTACAGAGACTGCTTAGCTTGCTTCTACAATTGCTTCAGGTCAATTCCCTGTTCAGAATTTCTTCATCTCTCTATCTCTGTCGATCCCTATGCTTATCTCTATCTCTATCTATCTATCTATCTATCTATCTATCTATCTATCTATCTACCTCTATCTCTGTCTCTCTATCTCTATATCTGTCACTGTCTATCTCTATCTTTATTTCTGTCTCTATCTCTGTATCTTTCTAACCTCTTCTAAGAATTGCTAAGTTTTGGATATGAGAAATTTAGTGCACTTTTCTTTTCAACTTTGGGACATACCTTAATTTCAGAATAATAGGAAAAATCCCTCTCGTGTCACTGTTAACTTTTAGTTTGAAGGCATATGAAGCCATTAAATGATTTTAGGAGGGGCATAACATAGGATTTGCATTAAAATATAGTCCTATCTTCTGTATAAAAAACCATAAGGGAGACAATAGGCAGGATGTCTAGTTAAGATGCAGTTGGAGAAATCCAGGGAAAAATTGATAAAGGCATGAAAAAAATGTCATGGACTATTAGGAGACTGAGATAGAGATATGAGGAAGTTGACTCAACAGAATATGTTAAACGTCAATACCTTTAAGCTCATAAAGTATTTGTATTTTCAAAGAGAAAATAAGAAGGGAAAAAGTCCAGGAGGAAATAGCTTATTAGGAACATTTCAGACACCAACACTCCTAAGTAGAAAGATATTTATAATAAGGTGTCTCTTCAATATTTTTCAACACTTCTCCATCATCCTACTTCTAAAATAGACTGTATAGCTCCTTGGAAATTGTGGCCTACAGGCTAATACCTCCTGCATGTCTGGCAGTTTATTAGAAATACAGAATATCAGGCCTCACCTGTAACTTTCTGAAGCAAAATTTGTACCTTAACAACATTTCCGGTCGAGTCACTTGCATGGTAAAGTTGAAAAAGCTGTGCAAAGATTCTAGCAGATTGGAAAAAACCTAAATCACATTTTGCTCTCTCAACCATTTAACGTATGACATTCCAAGTCAAAAAGGAAGTGACTGACTGTAGAAATGTTTGGAATTTTCCTCCCCACTCTCAGAGCATCAAGGAAAAGCTTCACATTCTTCTTCACACTTATTACCTTCAAAGTACTATTTTTGCCTCTTCCGACTCGTTGGAGCTGGTGGGACTCCTGACATCTTATCACCACTTGTAATTTTTACACATCACAACAGCCATGGCTGTCAGTGGGATTTTTCCAAAGCATTTGGCATAGAACAGAGTTAGCACAATGCCAGGAATGCTAATAATAAAAGGTCTCCCTTTGGTATGCCTCAGAAGCAGATGTAAAACATTATCTAGTTATCACTAGATTAAAGAAGTTTCTTCTGATGAAGGCATTTTCCCCCTTTTATAATTTTCTCTTACAAATAATGAGCAGAAAATAGATGAAGCTATTTACATCTCTGAATACTTTTGATAAGATCAAGAGTGAGCACTGGGCTTGAGATGGAAAGCACCATATTAAGTACACTTATCGATAGATAGCAACAGTCCTTTTTATCAATTTTCAGCTGAGGTCTGCTCATTTAAACTTGTCACAAAGCACTGCCTAGCATTGTGCCCACTCAGAAACTGTTAACTGACTGATATCTAAATAAATGAGGAGCTATGGCACACCTGGTTAATTTTTAATCTTTGCATGGCCCTACAAAGATTTACGTGCTCGGTCCACTTCTTCAAACTCATCTCTGGGCATTCTGCTCTCTTTATTTCATCTAAACGAATTTATTTCATTTCCTCTATGCCAAGGTGATTCCTTCCTTTGCTCCTTCACACATTTGTCTTCTTTGTCTCTATCTTTCCCATTCCCTTTTTGACTGTGTCATTCCCTTTCTTTGGATCTAAACCTAAGTGTCAACTATTCAGAGACCTTTCAAGACTACTTTCCCCTATCTCCCACTTAGAGAAGGTCACCTAAGATAATTTTTTCACACTACCGAGCTCTTTTCTATGATAGCACTTACCATGATTTATAATTCTTTATCTCTTCTTGGTCTCCTCTACTGAATAATGAGACTTATACTATTCTAACCACTCTGGGCCTAGTATATAATCACTGTTCATAGTCAAATATGAGTTACACAAATACATGCATGCTACCTTACTACCAAAAGTGAGCTCTTGTACCTGTAAATTTCCAAGGCCCCTTTTATGTGCTGTGTGGCTATATACTTAACCCTATGTTCTTTTGTAACTATGTATTGTGCTCATCCAGAATAAATGGTTAGACTTTTAACTCCTAGAGGAAAGGCATGTTTTTTGTTTTGTATGTCTTATTTCCTGTACTTGATAGGTCTTAAATAAGGTTAATTTAAATATTTAATGAACTAGTCCTCTGTCCTATAATTCCTATCACACAAGAGAGCATTTAACCATTTTATCCAAGCATTTGCAAAATTTCCATTGAGATATATGATTTCCATTTCTCCTCTGATTCTTGCCCAGAATTGGAGAATTAAGCCATGTTTCCTCTTGACTATGAGATTTGAGAAGAAATGTGAAAGAAAGAGAAACTTGCACTCATTCAAGACTCGTTAAATAATTCCAGAAGATGCTTTTTATACCCTGAGTGGTGTCTTTTACTGAAAGAGTGGATAAAGGAGAGAAGCATGATTTGGGGAATAGAGAACTTTCAGGGACATTAGCTTTTGACATTTTTAACTGAATCTAAGACATCAGGCAGAGATATCCTTCATGGACAAAGAGATTTTGATCTGTGGCTTCTGATACTCTGAAAAAAAAGTCACATACTTTTTGTTTGTTAAAAGCAAACAAACAAACAAAAACAAAAAAAAAACCCCAAAACTCATTTAACAACCGAGTGTGTGGGTCAGGTACTATTCTAGACTCCAAATGCATAGTGACCAAGGAAATCAAGTTTGCTGCCTGCTCAATTACCATGGGAAGGAAGCGATCAGGAATAGGATACATAAACAAGAGCTAGATTACCCCACATAGCACAAGAAAGACACAAAGGAAACAAAACAAGGTAGAGGGGTGACTGAGGGGTACTCTGTCAGTGTGGGTGGTCAGAAAAGACTTTTTACAATGGGTGGTACTTGAGCAGAGACCTCAAGGATAAAAAGCCATCATGCTTTCCTTACCTCTCCCCCATCCTTCTTTTTCTTCTGCTCACCTTACCCCAAAGTTCTATGAATAAGACTGTGGCCTCCCAAAAATAAGATTTCCACTTCTGACCAAGGAATGATGAGGTCACAGCATCTAACATGACTACCTGGAAAACTTGTTTAAATGAAGGAAGAAAATAGAAAAAATTGAGCATGGAAGAGATATTTGTTCTTGCTTAAAAGTTCAGAGATGGAATTCGGGTCTTCACAAAACTCAAAACTCGAGCTCCCAATTTAAAACTCCGTGTGATGAATTCAATTACCAAATGCACATCATGATATTTAGAATTAAACAGTTCAATTTCAAGGAAACTTTTTGTCATTGATTCCCACTGTGTCTTCCTAGCAAGCACCACTGTACGGAGTGGCATAATTTGCTTGTTACTCCTTTGTTGATGTATTGGTGCAATATACTTTCTCCTATTATTTAGACACTTAAATGTATGCCTTTCTATATATGCTTCCAGGCAGTGAGAGGAGTTGAATGTTGTTAATTTAACCACCGTTCCCTCTTCCTCTTGTGCTTCCCATTTAACTCCAAGCCCTGTGGAATAATAATGGTGATTTATAAACTGTAATTTTAAAACGGGCCTGCATTGTCTTTTCTTACATTATTTCTACCAAGTGTGAAGTACCCCTTATCTCCTCATTCTTTGACTTCAATGGAACTTTTGACTTCACCATACAGGAATCAATAAAAATTTTTCAATGTTGATAGGAAGAGGAATAGTGTGAATAAAATTTCTAGTACTGCCCTCATAAGAGACTGAAAAATTGATGAACCAGTCAGGATCAGAACTAATTAATAAATTAGGATTCCTAGAGTTGTGCTAAAATAATCATTTAGTGTGCTAAATCTTTTAGTGTGCTAAAAGAATCTTTTCAGCCCTCTTGATTTTGAAATTATTTGTAGTAAAAAGAGAATCTACACAATCATGAGAATGACAATGGCCTACAATTTTTAGTGAGCATATTTAACTCGCAAACATTGTGCTAAGTGCTTTATTCACATTTTCACATCTGAATCTCTCAGCAAACCCATAAGTGGCTATTCTTGTTTCCAGAGTAGAAATGGACAATTCCGGAAGGAAAATATAGTATATTCAATCTCAATACTTGATCTAAGACACATACCTTTGATGTAGCACACAAGATGTAGCCCCCAGGCTGAAAACGGACACACATTGTGGGTCATTGACAGGATTAAGTAACATTCTCAATGAAATCTGAAATTGGCATCAGGTACTCTAGCCTATGCAGTATGCCAGTATTCTATTAATCAGATATAAAGCAACTAATGATACCTTAAAAGAAAGAGATTAATAATAACCTCCAATTATGCAATAAATTACTAAGCTTAGCAGGTACTTTTCCCCCCAGACTTCAGTTCTTAGTTACAGGGCTTTTCTATCGTCAAAAAGAAAATTACGTTTTTTTAAGTTAAAAAAAAATATTTTCTTGAATACATGCTTTCAAATCAGTTAATGTAGTTTAAAATTAAAATAATATTATTTCTTAGCTTTTTTGCCATTTTTCATATTGTCTCTACAATCAAGCGTCATTGATGAAATGGTCAGAGATTTACTTTATTTACTAGTATAACTAATCTTTTCAAGTGTTTGTTATGTTTAATCATATGCTCATTCCTGAATATTATTTCCATAGATTCTGATTTAATTAGTCTGGAGTACAGCCTGGCCATGAGAATTTTTTTTTTTTTTTTTTTTTGAGTTGGAGTTTCACTCTGTCGCTCAGACTGGAGTGCAGTGGCCGCTCCCGGCCACCGCAGCCTCGACCTGCTGGGCTCTGGCGATCCTTCCACCTTAGCCTTCCAAGTAGCTGGAACTACAGGCATGCGCTACCACGCCCGGCTGATTTTTGATTTATTGTAGAGATGAGGTCTCGCTGCCCAGGCGGGTCTCGAACCCGCGGGCTCAGGCAATCCACTCACCTCAGCCTTCCAAAGGCGCGGGATTACAGGCTGAGCCACCAAGCCCGGCTTTTTTTTTTTTTTTTTTTTTTTGAGAATTTTTATAAGCACCTCAGCAGTTTTTACCATGGAGCTTTAGAAATTGAGAATCACTGACTTTTAATGCATTTTTTAAAGGAAATGGAGAATGGACTATCACAGAGGATTGCTTGCCTCAATTTTTGTCTTTGTAAAATAAAGCCTTTTAAATTATATTTTGAGGAAGAGGGTCTTTTGTAAAAACAAACAAAAAAATCTAAGAAGTAATATTTAACCAGAAGTTTTACTTTTTATTTTTTGAGTCAAGGTCTCTGTCAGTCAGACTAGAGAGCAGTGGGATGATCATGGCTTGCCGTAGCCTCTAACTCTTGAGCTGAAGGAATCTACCCTCCATAGCCTCCTAAGTAGTTGGGACTACAGGCATATGCTATGACACTTTACCAATTTTTTGAATTTTTAGTAGATACAGGGTCTCCCTATGTTGCCCAGGCTGGTCTCTAATGCCTGACCGCAAGTGATCTTCCCACCTCAGACTTTCAAAGTGCTAGGATTACAGGCGTGAGCCACTGTGCTTGGTCAGAAGCTTCTCTTTTTAAAGTTGTTAACTTTATGGCTGCTCTGATCTTCAGGTTGCAGTAGGATGGGACAAGAGGCAGGATAAAAAGAGGACGACCTCAGCCCCACACCATTCTCACTGGTCATCCCCTACTTCAACCTGAGCCAAACTTAAGTCATTCTTTTCACTTTCTGGTACACACAGAAAATAGTAATGTTTGTGTTGCTCTTAAAGACAAATGCACAGACTGCTCACAGGACTCATGGAAAGTGGATGGCCATTCTAACCCCACTCCAGAGCTGAGGGAGTGATGATTCGGGCATACCTAAGATCAGTTTATGGCATTCTATTTGGAAATCAGAATTAGAGCAGTCTGTGCTGTCTTATGACATAAACATAGAACCAAGGACTCCTAAGAGCAGTTTGAAAAGCACTAGATGAACCCTGGTCTCTCTTTAGTTGCTGAGTATGACCTAGTAAACAACAAATGTGTTGACTGATTAAATTCACATAATAAATACATTTTGATGATCTACTGTAAAAGATACTGCTCTAGGCACTGGAAATGCAGTGATAAACAAAATAAGCCTGGTCCTTGCTTAAGGAATTTTCAGTCTACTATAGAAGATAGGACAGCAAATAATGAACACAGATAAAAGACTTTCAATTATGATAGATGTTAAGGAAAGAATGTGACAGAATAACCATGCAAGACTTACTTCAGTCAAGGAGGCCAGGGATAGTTACTCCGTAAAGGGAACATTTACGCCAAGATGGAATGATTGGGAAGAATCAGCCATATCATTGTGGATGTGCAGGGGGTTTTGGAAAACATGAATTTTAAGACAAGGGAAAGCATTTGCAAAGACCGTGAGATGGAAAACAGTCTGCTGAGTTCAAGAAAGCAAAAGTCAGTCCACGTGGCTTGTACTTGATGATCAAGTGGGAGAGAGACCCAAGATCAGGGTCTCTCTGCTATATGTGGTTATTCTATTTATAAATATACGTGCTAAGAATAGGTCTTCATTGAAAGAAACAGCAGGTCCTATAGTAAAAATCAATGGACTGCACAGATATCTGGTCAAACGTTATTCTAGGTGTTTCTGTGAAGATGTTTTTGAATGAGTTTAACCTTTAATGATAGACTGAGTAAAACAGATTGGCCAACTCTATGTGGCTGGGCCTCAGCCAATCAGCTGGAGACCTGAATAGAACAAAAACCCTTCCCTGAAAAAGAGAGAATTTCTCTGGCCTAAGTACCTTCAAGCTAGAACAAATAATTTTTTTATTGTTGTTCTGTTTCTCTGGAGAACTCTAACATACTACCGTTATAGAATTTAGCAGAGTTTGAAAGACATAAAGCAGTCAGCACAGTACCAAGCATGTAGCATTAGTTAGCAGGCATTAGCAGTATTAGAAATGTTGGTAGCTCTTATTGAATCAGGTAGACATGCATGGTTTAGTAACCAGGACTTAGTCATCAGAGTAACAGGGTAGTTACTACAGAGTTGTTTCTTACCTATATGCTCCACTATGAGACTGTTCAAAAGTCTTATAAAGGAGAGTATCAGGAGCACTGAATCAGAAGCAGCAGACTTTCTAGGAAGTACTGACTTTGTTAGAAGCCATGTGAAGAATTGAGCAACCAAAAAGGGAGAGTCAAGCCTGTTCTTCCTGAAATAACATGGCTTTGGCACTCAGGGATTCTGTTGGCTACTGACACTGTTGGCTACCAAGAGTGACAATGAGGACAGCAACAGCACGTGGTAGCGTCCTGGAGAATCAAGCAGTGGCTCACACAGAAACAGTTGTGCTGCCCAGATTTGAAGATGTAGAGACATGACATTCCCTGAAAGGGAGCCAGAATGAAAAAAGAAAACATGGTGCTCTTTTTGTGATAGCCAACTCAACCTGTTCACAAGTTACTTCCATGGTGTGTGGGATTCCCCAGCAAGGAAAATAACTTTCCAGAGGATTCAAAGCTTGCAAAACATGAAGAAGAAATAACCAGGAGGTAATGCTTTTGTTGATTCCATTTAACACTACTGAAGTCTTAGTGGTGGAGTTGTCTTCCCTGTGTCATCTCCAGACACAGTTGCAGATAAGTTGAATAAATGGTCAACCAGTGCTATATGTGGTTATTCTATTTATAAATAAGTGCTGAGAATAGGTCTTCATTGAAAGAAATGGCAGGTCCTGTAGTAAAAAAATTGCCAAGTATATTCATATGGATGTGATTGGAGTAAAAGTAGTAAAGAATGAGCAACAAAAATAATCACAATGAAATAGAGATCAATGTGTGCCCTTAAATGAATGTCGAGTAAATAGTAAATGCTTAGAATGAATACAATCAATTGTGGAGAAAAATCAATGTGGTCAGGATGCATAAGAACATTAAGTTTAATGGTTCTCATTTTAGATACTAATTCTACTTCAAGAAGAACAGAAGAACAATAATATAATGTGGGCTAGCTCTTTGCTGTTTTTCTTATAGGTGGCTGTATTTCTGTGATCCAACCTGATTCCCTGCCATGCAAAACCAGAAGGAATTATTTTACCTCATGATTCCATGATTCCAAATACCAGGTTCGACTTACTTTTAAAGTGAACTGGCCATTTTAAAAACTGGACTGTTTACAATAATGCTTGGTTTTATTGTGATTATTAAATTGATTTACCCATCAAGTACGTTTTACTCCTTTCTAAAGCATCCAGCAATTTCTGTTAAGGGCACTGACAATACAGAGATGAACAAGGCAGATAAAGTATCTGCCCGTGGAGATTATATTTTATGATGTGAGGTAAACCATAAATAGGGAAAGAAAGAAAGACTCAAGATGACATCATAAAATAATAATGCTGTTAGTACCAAAAATAAAGCAAATACTGAACAGAGTGCTTATGTGGCAGGAGGGTGCTCGCTCGTGTGAGTGAACTGCATGCAGGAGGGAGATGGGGAAACTTTCCGTACTTCTGAGATCAGAATAAGGAAGCAACCACGCAAAAAGTTGTGGGAAGAACATTGTAGCAGACTGAACTGCCAGTGAAAGAGCTCTGGGTCAGAAATAAGCTGGGAGAGAATAAGTTCTTGGAAGCAGAAAGAAGGCCCATGTGCTGAAACATAATGACAACATGAGAGACTGGTAGACATGAAGTTAGCGAGATAGACTGGACAAATCATAGAGTACTTTCTAAACTTTGGAAATGAGATTCCATTATGTCTTGAGTGCCTTGGGAATCCATTGGATAGTTTGAGTAAGCTGAATTGTTCAATAAATCCCTGACCTCATAACTGCTTGGTTAGATAGTAACTTGCGATTCGACTGCCAACTTCAAATGCCAAAATTTATTCACATAACAAATATGTGTTGATCACGCCATATTATTCACTGGAAATACAGTGGCAAAGAAGATATTGCCTCTGACCTTATGGATCTCACAGTCTAGTAAGAAAAACAGAAATTAAACAAATAATCAATTATTGTCTTGACATTGCCCAGGTAAAGACACAAATGAATAGTTTCTACCTAATTTGAATTTAACACAAACTAGAATACTGAAATTCATGACGCCATACTGAACAAGCCCCATTTTTGTGAGAGGGTCTGCAAATAAGCAAATGACCTTTATATTAGGCCTTATTCAGTTGCAACAGATTAAAAAAAATCAAACTAGCTTAAGACAAAAAGAAGTGTATAGATGATTTATTATTCATGCAACTGAACACTTGAGATCTGAATAGGCATAGCTAGCCTCAGTCTTGCTAGTTTAGCGAGTCAGACAATGAAATTCAGTGCAAGCAGAAACCCTAAAAAATAAAGGTAGCAATTTTGGAAAGAAAGGACTTCCCTCAATCTATGATCTACAGATAAATTCTGCCTAAATTCTTTGGTGATCCTTGAACTGCTCATGAATTAGGGAGGCTCCAATGTTCCCAGCCAAGATGACATATGGAAAACTGAAAGAGTTAAACAATTTTAGCTGCTGTCCACAAAAAAAGACAGAGTTTGCATTTTGAGTCCCATCTCAAAACATTCAAAAACTTATGGGAAAAATATGCTTATAATGAGAAGAATCTATGTAACTACCTGTCAGACAAATGGAAACTTTGAGAATCAAGTAACTGTTCCAGTTTTCCTTTGCTTTCTAACCTTCAAGGTGGCAATTCAATCTATTGGGTCCAAGACTGGATCTGTCTGGGCTGTGTGTCATCTGCAGTACTTTTCCTGCCAGGACAAGTACACTAGTAGTCAGAGCTTAGCAGGAACTGACACAAAGTGGGCTGCCACTTCTGCCCTGAGCTAACTGGGAAGGACAGGAAAGCAGCTGGCTTCCTTGGCTCTATAAATCATTCCTCCAAATGAGGGCTGTCCAAGTGCTGCTATGTGCCCTGGGAATCCTTAAAGAGCAAGACAAGGAGTTATGAATAGAGTATGCTGGACTGTATTGTGGTGTTCTGAATTCAGAAATATTAGAAACTAGAAGAGATGAGTAGTGATGAGAAGTTACATTTAAAGATCTCGTCTCATCTACCCCAAAATGCCTAAAAGAGTGCCCTAGAGGAAAGCAAGGATAGCGTGAGTTAGAAATACCTGATATGAAAAGACTTTTCTTTACCTAGAGAAAAAAGTCCATATCCAGGCCCAGCGTCATTTCTGTCTTGGAATTCAGAAGTGAAATATGGTCACTGGGAAACCTGTTAACACATTTATTTGACTTGAAAAGTGAAGTCAGAATTTTTCTGACAGAAAGTAAATCTGATTTGGGTTTAAAAAAGCAAATAAAAATTCTAGAACTATAAAGTAAAACATTTGAAATGACACATTTGCTGGATAAACTGGGCAGCAGATCATCAGATAAAAGGATCAGTAAGCCAAAAAATAATTCATTGCCATCTGACTTGCACTACAAAAAAATACTAAAGAAAGGTCTTTAGGTTGGAATGAAACCAAAGAAATCTGTATCTACAAAAAGAAAGAAAATGCTGAAAAAAAATACACATATATAATTTTTTCTTCTCTTAATTTCTTTAAAGGACATAAGACTGTTCCAAGGAACGGTGCAGCATATATTATGGAATTCATTATTATATGCATACCTACCTACATAATAAGTAAAATATCAATAACACAAAAGCCAGAGAGTAATTGGAACTATATTGTTGCAAGCATTCTTCTATTTTACTAGATGTGGTACAACTAGCTCTAAAAACACTATGATATATTAAGGATAAATATTGTAATACTAGAGCAGCTACTAAAATAATGCTAAGAGATTTAGCTAACAAGTTCAGGGAGGCTTTAAAATAGAAACATTTTAAATATTTATTAATTGTAGGAGAGTGAGAAAGAAGGAAGAAAAATAATTTTTTAAAGGCAGAAAAAGTAGAAAACAAATGACAAAATAGCAGTTAAGTGCAACTATAGCAATAGTTAAATTCTAATGAACTAAACACTCCAATGAATAGGCAGTGATTATTAGATCTGATTGAATTTTTTAAAAACTCAGTTGTATGTTGTATATAAGAAATCTACTTTAGGATTGGCAATAGCAGTTTACTACTGGGGAGGTGGGGGAAGATACAACACTGATAAGGTTACCTGATCTCAAACCAGGCGAAGTGGGGTCCAAAGGGAGGCCCAAACTTTACCTATATGATGTTCACTTGTATACCTAATCCTGCATTGTACCCCACATCTTTAAAATAATAAAAAATAAATTAAATTAAGTATTTAAAACAAGAAATCTACTTTAAGTATAACAACATATGTATGTTAAAACTGAAAGGATATACAAATAAATGTCATGTAAACAGCAAGCATAGAAAGCTGAAAGGCTATATTAACATCAGAAAAAAAGTGGACTTAAAAGACAAAAAGCGTTATCAAAAATAAAGAGGGGTATTTCATCATACTAAACAAAATCTATCAGAAGAATATAACTCCCATAAATGCCTCTGAGCCTAATAGTAAAGCATTAAAATATGTGAAGGAAACAGAATTAAAGAGATAAATCCCCAGCCACAGTCGGAGATTTTAAACACCTAGACCTAATTGATATGGATGGAATTCACTCAAAAACCATAGAATGCACATTATTTTTTTATTTTTTATTTTAAAGATGTGGGGTACAATTCAGGGTTAGGTATACAAATATTCACTATGCAGGTACCCTTGTAGAATATACATTCTTTTCAAGTGCACAGAGAATGCTTACCAACATAATCTATATGCTAGCATAAAAATTAGTTTCAATTGATTTCAATGAAAATGAAGTCTTATGAAGTATATTCAATGAACACATGAAATTAATTTAGAAATTAATAAAAAGATGTCTGTTAAATGAAACAAACCACACTTCTAAATAATCTGTGGCTTTAAAAAGTAGAAAACTTGTTAGAAAACGTTTCCATCTGAACAATAAGGAATAAACAGCATATTTAATGAAGTGATAAACATTAAATAAAAATGATAAGGCATAATAATATTAATAGTCTGCTGTGTTTCACTCAAAAGCACAAAACATCATTTCTGTGGTTATTTTTTTCCCAAAAAATGCATAATCTTTTTTTTTTTTTGAGTTGGAGTCTCACTCTGTCGCCCAGACTGGAGTGCAGTGGCCGCTCCCGGCCACTGCAGCCTCGATCTGCTGAGCTCTGGCGATCCTTCCGCCTCACTCTTCCGAGTAGCTGGAATTACAGGCACACACTACCACGCCCGGCTGATTTTTGATTTATTGTAGAGATGAGGTCTCACCAAGTTGCCCATGCGGGTCTCGAACCCGCGGGCTCAGGCAATTCACTCACCTCAGCCTCCCAAAGGCACGGGATTACAGGCTGAGCCACCGAGCCTGGCTAAAAAAATGCATAATCTTATTCTAATCATGAGAAATTGGACAAACTCAGACTGAAGGACATTCTACACAATAATTGACCAGCATTCTTCAAGAATGTTAAGGTCATGAAAGACAAGAAAAAACTGAGGAACTGTCACGGTTCAGAGCAGTATAAGAAGAAATGAGAGAAAAATAAAAAAAAAAAGAAAAGAAAAACTGATGAAACCCATGCAATTCCATAGTTTAGTAGTGTTGTACCAATATTAATTTACTGGTTTTGATAGGTTTTTTGTGGTTACATAAGATAGCAAAATTAGAGAAAGCTTGGAAAAAGTATACATGAACACTCTGTACTGTTTTTTGTTTTTAATTTTAAAATTAAGTAAAACTAAAAAAAGGTGTAGAATGCATACAGAGCAGTGTTTAGTGAATTGGTAGCATATAATAATTACAACTTCAAGTGTTTTAACCTATAAAATAAGAAGGGTTTAATTCCAGTGATAAGTTTCTACTTCACAAAGTTAGAAAAATAACAAATTAAATTCAAATTAAATAGAAGCAAGGAAAACAAATATAAGAATATAAATTAATAAAATAAAAAACATAAAACCAATATAAAAAATTAACAAAGAACATACCAACTTTCCAAATTCTACTTTTATCTACCCATTAAAATAAGAGAAAATAAGGGAAGATGAGATATGTCGTGATTCTTATAAGTTTACATTGCCTCAGCATCCATTTTGAATATAAGTTGGACTTTCTCATATCAAAGCAGGGCTTAGTCACTCTTGACAGTGTTTCCAGTTCTTTGCCTTCTCCTGATTCCTCAGCAGGGTTTATCTAGATATCTGCCTTATTACAACTGCCTCCTGGTGACCATCTCCCTTTGGGACAGTTAGATACAACCTACTTCACTTGCCCCACTGACTCCCAAGCCCTGCACAGATATTCTACAGTGACCTCTTCTCAGTCACCATGTGACTCCACAGAACTCCTATCTGCCTTCTCTAAACTTACCAACCAGAACTCACAGAAAACCTGCTTAGGAAACACCCCCAGCCCCACTAAAGGCTTTGGCCCACAAGTTCATCTCTCCCTCTTGCTCCCTACTCATTAGTTGAATGTGTGTGTGTCCCCAGTGGCTCCGTCTTTCCTATAGGTCCTGTGAGGCATGCTGACCTCTTCTCTATGTATCTGTGAGTAATAAACTGCTTCCATTATTTCATGTTTTGTTGTGTTGCTTCCTTTGTTGTCTCACCAGAACCTAACTTTTTTCCTAGTCAGGGCTCTCTTAGAGAATGCCTAGCTTGGTAGGAATAAACTAAACATATATCAGACAATAGCCACAAGGGCATCTGTCAATATTAACAAATTTTCTGTGACAGGGAAATCTAATCATGAATCAGGCACTTAAATATTAGTCCATCCACCAGGATGAGAAGTATCCTGTGAAAGGCACATTGTAGACATCCTCTGGAGCTCCATCAGGGCAGAGCTGGTGTTTATAGCCACTGTCAAGAAGGAAAGACCTCAACACCAAATTAGAAAAGAAAATACAAGAAAAATGTACATATATTGCTGGGCTCGGTGGCTCAGCCTGTAATCTCACGCTTTGGGAGGCTGAGGTGAGTGGATTGCCTGAGCCTGTGGGTTTGAGACCCATCTGGGCAACTTGGAGAGACCTCATCTCTATAACAAATAAAAAAAATCAGCCGGGCGTGGTAGCGCGTGCCTGTAATTCCGGCTACTCGGAAGGCTGAGGCGGAAAGATCGCCAGAGCCCAGCAGGTCGAGGTTGCAGTGGCCGGGACTCCAACTCAAAAAATAAAAAAAATTTAAAAAAATAAATGTGCATATATTAATTTGCTTTTGCCAGGCACCTCGAAGAATTCAGGGACAAATTTAAAACAAAATTACAACTTGAGGCTCTTTAAACTACCTAAGTAATATTAATTTGTGCTTCAAAACTCCTTCAAGGAAGGCTTATTATTAAACAATTCTGGTATTCCTGTACTCTTCTTAGCACCAAGACAACATTCATTACAGTCCCTACAGGCTAGAGGAGCCGTTTGTGTCTGATTTGTAACTTACGCTAAAGGTATTGCCCTGTAGTTTCCAAGATTTATACGGAAAAAAGTTTTCTATTAAGAACGTCCTTTTTCAGTTTTCCCAAGAAAGACCCTGGTAAACAGAAGTCCTGTTTCACCACTTTCAAAATATTCACAGCTTAAAAGCTATAGTAATGATCTGCCCACTATTCTAGATTCTAGTCTTCACTTAGAGCAGAGGTCAACACACATTTTCTGTAAAGAGTGAAAGTACATATGTGAGGCAATGATTATGATCCATAGAGACTTTGTCACAACTTTTTAACCCTGCCATTGTAGCACAGAAGCAGTCATGAACAATGAGTAAATGAATATGATGGTTATATTTCAATTAGACATCACTGACAGAGATTGAAATTTGATTTTTCACATAATTTTTATGTGACACCCTTTCCTCCAACTATTTAAAAATGTAAAAACCATTCTTAGCACAGGGACCATACAAAATAGGCAATAGGCCACATTTGTCTCATAGACCACAGTTTGACAACCACTGACTTAAAAGTTTTGTCTGATACAATTTTTTGTTTATTCACTGGTCTTCACTAGCATACGGTTTATATGTGTGTATGCATATATACACGCACAGACATATACACGTAATAAGACATGCACACACTATCCTATTATAGCTCCCAGAGAAGCAGACTAGGATTAGAGCCCAGAGCTCTGAGTTCAATTCAGGGTGGGAAGAGGAGGAGACCTGAGAGAGGAGCTTATGCTATAGCTTTCCCATGTGCTGCTTTCTGCTCAAATAGATTCACATGCACATGTATACATACACAATATACACAAATATACACACAGTAGGATATGATCAGGTATACAGCTAATTATATTAACAAAAATGGAAGTAAATGAAGCAAAACTTATATTTATGAATACTTGAGGATTCCATTAATCACCCTAGATTTTTTCTACATTACCTCAGCAGAGTTAGAATTGAAAAGAGAGTCCATTGAACACATTTTATGAAATATAAATTAAATAGTCACTTACTTGTGTTTAGAATAGATCCTTAAATTGAAAAGTAGCCATTTTATCTTAACATAATGGAATTGAGTAGAAATAAGGTGGTAGATACAATATAATCAAGAGACAGCAATTTCAGCACAAAGTTTAAAAACTGAATATAAAGAAAAATACTAGATATTAAGTATCTAGTGTCTAAAATATTTAATTATTAATGATATTTCTCAGAGTCATATTATTAAGTGTTTTATAATAGGCTGACATGCATGATAAAGTTGTAAGTACTTATTTGACATGTAATGCAATTTAAAAACTAAGATAGCAAGCGTGGACCTAAGCCCATCAATAGTTCTGGTTTCATGAGAAAGGCCACAATCCTACAAGGAAAGTATGAACAGTGAAGCAAAAGATAGCATAGGATATTATGGTGTATTTATATTATGGTATATCAATATTTATTCTAACAAGTAAAATGTAGAGATTGGATTGATTTCCAAAATCAAAGTGTTCAAATTAAGAGAACCTATCTTGTTTCCATTATTCAAGCAAAGTAATGTTTATGAACATTAAAAGATTGCTGAACAAGAATTCAGTAGATCATAGATCAATGACCAAGTGAAGAATTGTCTTTAACAAAGGGTGTGTTGGCAACAGGATATCTACATGCAAAAAGATGAAGTTGCTCCCATACCTCACCCCACATACAAATATTAACTCAAAATGAATCTAAGACCTGAATATAAGAGCTAACCTTTAAAACTATTGAAGGAAAAAATAGAAATAGCCGGGCTCGGTGGCTCAGCCTATAATCCCGCACCTTTGGGAGGCTGAGATGAGTGGATTGCCTGAGCCCGCGGGTTCGAGACCCGCCTGGGCAGCGAGACCTCATCTCTACAATAAATCAAAAAATCAGCTGGGCGTGGTAGTGCATGCCAATAATTTCGGCTACTTGGAAGGCTGAGAAGGAAGGATCACTGGAGCCCAGCAGGTCGAGGCTGCAGTGGCCGGGAGCGGCCACTGCACTCCAGTCTGGGCGACAGATTGAGACTCCAACTCAAAAATAAAAAAAAAAAAATTTAAAAATTTAAAAAAGAAAAAACAGAAATAAATTTTCATACCTTCATTTTGGAAATGAATAGTTATACTATATAACACAAAGACACAAAAGAAAAATAAATTATACTTCATGAAAATTCAAAGCATTTGTGCATTAGAGAACAATGTCAAGAAAGTAAAAAAAAAATGCAATGTAGAAAATATTTGCAACTCACATATCTGGAAAAAATCTAATATCTAGAATATATAAAGAGCTCATAACACGTATAGATGTATTTATATATTTGACCATATTCAAGAGTTATTCAGTGAGCAAAGTTAACAGGTAATAAAGATACATAGATGAATTATAATTGAGGTTTTTAAAATAGGCTTTGGTTAACAGCATCTACTAATGACACAGTAAGACCCCACCTGATGACTCCCTGCAGAAAAACAGCTATGAAAACTGGACATTAGTAAAAAGATCAGCTCTCTGAAGCATTGGAGACTGAGTAGAAGGCAGGTTTAGGTGGGGAATGCACAGTGAGAACAGAGGAGGAGGGGAGTCCAACAAAGCACATTTTATTTTTGCTGCTTTTTTTAGCCTAAGGCTAAGTGCAGTTGCTATGGCTCATGTGAGGTGGCAAGGGCGTTTTTGAAAACAAATGCTTTATAATAGAGTTTAAAGTCTGGGATTGTGATAACTTCTGGGTTTTTTTGTTTTTTGTTTTGTTTTGTTTTGTTTTGCTGAGAATTGTTTTGGCTATTCATAGTCATTTATGTTTCCATATCTATACCTGTATTTTTGGTCCAAGTCGAAGAAGAATGCTGCTGGTAATTAATGGGTATTGTGATAAATCTGTAAATGGTCTTGGGTACGATGTACATCTAACTATGTTGATTCTTCCAGTCCATGAGCATGGAATATTTTTCTATTGGTTTGTGTCATTTTTTATTTCTTTGAGCAACGTTTTATAATTTTTGTTGTAAAGGTCTTTCACTTCTTTGAGTAAGAAGATGCCAAGGTTTTTTTTTTTTGGTGGATATTGTGAATGGAATTGTGCTTTTTATTTGGATGTCTGTTTATTTGTTGTTGGTGTACAGAAATGTGACTGCCTTTTGCACATTTATTTTATACCCTGGGACTTTCCCAAAGTCCTTTATTAGTGCAAGGAGGTTTTTGACAGATTCTCTTGGGTTTGGGGGGTATAGAATCATGTTGTCTCCAAAGAGACATTACTCAACTTCCTCTTTTCCTACTTGTATGTCCCTGATTTCCTTCTCTTGTCTGATTGTTCTAGCTAGGACTTCCAACACTATGTTGAACAAGAGGGGTGAGAGTTGGCATCCTTGTCTTGTTCAGATTTTCAGGGGAAATGGTTCCAATTTCAGTCTGTTTAACAATATGTTGGCTGTGGGTTTCTCATAGATGGCTCTTACTATTTTGAGTTATGTTCCATCTATGCCTAGGTGTTTGAGGGTTTTTATCAAGAAGAGGTTCTGGATTTTATTGAAAGGTTTTTCCACAAATGATTTAATCATATGGTTTTTATTTTTACATCTGTTGATGTATTTATTTACATTTATGGTCTTGCGGATGTTGAACCAGCCCTGAATCCCAGGGATGAAGTACAAGAACAGACATATAGACCAATGGAACAAGGTAGAGTTTCCAGAAGCAAAACCTCAATTTCTCAACCAACTCAACTTTGACAAAACCTCCATCATCAACCACTGGGGAGAAGAGAACCTATTCAGTAAATGGTGCTGGGATAACTGGTTGACCACATGCAGAAGATTAAAACAAGACCCCTGCCTATCACCACACACAAAAATCAACTCTAAATTGATCAAAAGTCTAAATATAAAACTTCAAACTATAAGACCTTAGAAAATACAGGAGACATCCTTATGGAAACTGGAACTGACAATCAATTCCCGATCAAAACCTCAAGTGTCCATGCCATAAGAGATAAGATAGACAAAAGTAACCTCATCAAACTGACAAGCTTCTGCAAAAAAAGAAACCATAAAGAGAGTGGGGAGCAGATCACAGACTGGGGAAAAATATTTGCCTACTGTATACCTAACAAGGCATAACATCTAGAATCTACAAGGAACTAAAATATGCTGAAAAGTAAAAAACAAGCAGTTCCATTACAAAGTGGACGAAAGATATGAATTGACACTTCTCAAAAGAAGACATACAACCAGCCAACAGATACATGAAAAAATGTTCAACCTCACTAGTCATCAAAGAAATGCAAATTAAAACCATACTGATATACCATCTAACTCCAGTCAGTATGGTCATCATCAATAACTCAAACAACAGCAGATGCTGGAGAGGATGCGGGGAAGAGGGAATACTTCTACACTAGTGATGAGAGTGTAAACTGGTACAACCTCTGTGGAAAACAGTGTGGCAATTCCTAAAAGATCTAAAAATCAGCCTTCCATACGACCCACAATCCCCCACTGGGAATATACCTGGAGGGACTCGAATCACTCTATGAAAAGGACACCTGCACATGCATGTTTATTGCAGCATTATTCACAATAGCAAAAACATTGGAACAAATCGTGCTGCCCATCAGAAGAGGACTGGATAAAAAAATGTGGTACATATACACGATGGAATATTAAACAAAGAACTGAGTACCACATGTTCTCACTCATAAGCGGACCTTGAACAATTAATAATGATCATGATATTATAAGAAAGAGATTGGCAGTAGTTGGAACCTGACAGTGGTGAGGAGGCAGGATTGGAAGTAGTGGAAAACTGCCAGGGTGGGGAGTTTTCATCAACAAGAGTACCTGTGTAATGAACATTTGTATACCTAACCCTGAATTGTGCACCACATCTTTAAAGTAAAAAGTTTAAAAAATAAAGCATACACATGCAACTTTTTTTCTAGCGAGGGGAATTGAGGCTGCTGAAGAGAACAGGAGAATTCCAGAAACTGGAAAATAGGAAATTCCCCAATTTTTTTACTCATGTCTCTGATTGATCCATGAATCAGTAGCCAGAATCAAAGCCACTCAGTTAGAGGTAAAATCTCTGAAAACGACAAAACTAAGTATAAGCTAACTTGAAGGTAGGTTAGTAGGAATTATTCAATTTGAAAATAAAAGGAAAAGGAAAAACTTAAATAGAATAGATAGAGCCTCAGTGAAGTCTTAAATAATATCAAATGGTTTCAATATATGCACAACTGGTATCCCAGGAGGAGAGGGAAAAATTTATGACAGCAAAAGTGTTGCAAAATAATGGCCAAAAAATTCTTCACATTTGATGAAAGAAATTTGCAGATACAAGATGGTTAATGAACATAAAGCAGAATAATCATGAAAAAGTCCACACTGAGTCTTATCTCACAATCAAACTGTTAAAGGTCAAAGATGAAAAGCAAATCCTGAAGGCAGCAAGGAAAAAATAACACATTGCTTACAAAAGAACAATGATCCAATTAACTTCTGATTACCTAGAAATGACAGAGGCCCAAAGACAGTTGAGCATTATTAAATTGCTGATAGAAACAGAAACAAATCATCCCAGGTTCTATGTTCAGAAAAATACAAACGTTAAGAATAAAGATTTGGACTAAGGAAAACTAAGAGACTTCTTTACTAGCAAACATGCTTAAGGAAATCCTACAGACTGAAAAGAAATGAGACCAGATGGAAACTCGGATCCTCTGGCAACAGGGGAGAACATTGAAAATTGTAAATATCTGGATAGATCAAGAGACGATTTTATTATTTCTGTCACATAATTTCTTTATAAACTATATAATTTTTAAAGGTAAAATGTATGACAAATCAATAACACATAGATATGTTTATAACAAAGTTTGGGGTGTAGATGTTTATTTACTCTTGCAAAGTTTCTATATTTTGTATAAAGAGATGCCATGTTAACTCTAAGTAAACTGGAAAGAATTAAGGACATATATTTTTCCCCTAAGACAATAACTTAAAAAAATACAGTGAAGTATAAAAAGCATTTGAAGAGAATGATGAAGAATATTTTAGAAGATTTGGGGGCTAACCATCTACATGTAAGAATAAGATTCAAAGACTTATCATGGGCTTCTGTGGCAGCTAGAGAAGTGCGCTACTCAAATCTCCCTTCAAGAAAGATTTTGCCATCCTGTTTCAAGCAGTGCGGTAAACTGACAGCTTCCAGCTGTTATCACCTCAGAAGCCTCTTCAGCTGTCAAGCTGAAGCCATGCTCTTCCTGAGCAGCTCTAGTCAAAGTCTGAGCAGGGTGTGGGTCATAGGCCTGGACACTGCTTACCAACATAGAACTCCTATGATGGAAACATTTGGTCCAGAGATCCCTATGGGTTGACCAAGACTTTTGCCATATCTATACCACAGTTAGAAGCTCCCCTGCCCAATGTTGTTTCTTTTCCTTTTATCTTTCTTTCTCTTTTTTCTTCACGAACACAGAATTTATTATTTGATATCTCTGTCAGCCGTGTACAGGGTATCTTTCTTTTTTAGTTTTCATATATTTTTTAAATTTTGAATTTTAAAGATGCGGGGTACAATTCAGGGTTAAGTATACAAATGTTCATTACGCAGATACCCTTGTTGATGGGGTGTGCTGTCTCCCACCCCCACTACGCCCGGCAGAATCCCATTACTGCCAATCCTACCTCCCCTAGCAATTTTCCACTACTGACAATCCTTTTCTTATAGTATTACGATAACTGTTCAAGGTCTACTTATGAGTGAGAACATGTGATACGCAGTTCTTTGTTTCTGTGATAGATCACTCAGTATTATAGACTCTAAGTCCATCCAAGTTGCTATGAAGTTCATAATTTTGTCCTTCTTTATGGCTGTGTAATATTCCATCACAGCTTCCCCCTTTCAATTTTCACACCCAATAAATCTCCTATATTCTGAACACCATCTAACTATCTATTTCCCAGAGGACCCAACTAATTCAGTTTTCATTCCAAAACTAGAGTCATGCTTACTTTCTTTAACAGCTGCTATGATTTAAAAGTCCTCTTCAAATCTCATGTTGGACTTTAATTGCCATTGTGATGGTATTAAAAGGTGAGGCTTTTAAGGGGTGATTAAGTCATGAGGGCCCTGACCTCATGAGTAGATCGATGCCATTATCACAGGAGTGAGTTGCTGATACAAGGATGAGTTTGGCTTGACTTTCTCTGTCTTGTAGACACATTTCTTCACCATGAGATACCTTCTGCCAGGTCATGACACAGAAAGAAGGACATATGTGGCCACTTAATCTTGGACTTCCAAGACTCCAATCTGTATAACTGTAAGCCCAAATCATTTCTTTTCTTTATAAATTCTATGTTGTATTCTGTTATTAAAACACAAAACTGACTAAAAGAACAGTTTTCCTTAGATACTTTTCTCTGAAGCAGGAGGAGGACAGGATGAAACATGCTTGAAGATTATGAGAAGTGATATTTAGTAACACTCTTATGTACATGCTGCCTCCCTGAGAAGCACAAGACAATGGTGTAAACACATGTGGTGTCTACATGCTGTAATTGCCAAAGTAAAAATCACATCTTCTATGCTGGCTTTCCCTTTCCAACACAGAAGTGAGATCAGTATTTAAGTACGTATAATGTTGCCTCTCTCCCTCTAAGTCAACATTATGCATATTTAAATTCTACTTAGAGTCTATAATACTCAGTGATATCACAGAAACAAAGAACTGAGTACCACATGTTCTCATTCATAAGTGGACCCTCAACAATTATCACAATAGTATAAAAAAGGGATTGGCAGTAGTGGGAAACTTCCAGGGGAGGGAGGAGAGGAGCACACTTCATCAATAAGGATACCTGATCTCAAACCAGGTGAAATGGGGACCAAAGTGAATCCTAAATTTTGCCTGTACAATGACCATTTGTATACCTAACCCTGAATTGTACCTCACATCTTTAAAATTAAAAAAATTAAATATGTATAATGAGCATTCACAATGAGTATTTGCTAAAATAGACGTGACACTTGGAATAAATTCAAGCTACTTATATTTGTTGTCACAACATATCATTCATGGTAAAGTGATGTAAATAAAAATGTGAGTGAGGCAAATCTCTTAAGTGTCTCTGGTCTTCAGAGAATACTGAAATCAAAAAGAGACCACTTTAATAAGAAATAAAAGCATAATTTTGAGAATAGAAACAGATAAAAAAGGCATTTTGCATTTTTCCAAAAGAATAATACTGAATTTAAAAAAAAAAAAGTCAGTGAATAATTTACCAGGTCACTAATCAGAAAGTTGAAACTTGGAGACAGTGGGAAGTTGCTCAGCATTAAAAAAAGAAGAAGAAGAACTCAGGCCCAGACATGGAACCCGAATGTACTACAAATTAATTGTGGCCATGGGCTCTGAACTTAGTGTCCTCATCTGCAACTTGGACAGAATAACACTTGGCAGGAACATTATGCAAATGAAAAAGATAAAACAATCTATCACAACTCCTGACTTCCAAAGGAGTCTCAGATGGTTATGTTATCAATTTTATTAGTAACAAATTGATTATCTACAGCCCCTCTGCTATTTCTAACCAAGAAATTAGAGTTTAACAAGAAAATGATAGTGATCTACAGAACTTGAAGCAAACTGATTTGGGTTCAAGGAGTTTAATAAATCACCTGACAGTAACAGCTGAAGCTGCAGTAGCAGCAGTAAGCCAGTTTCCTAGAAGCAGTGTTGAATGTGGTAGTTCATCTTTGAAACAAAAGGATAAGAAATAATTGGAAATAACAAGGAGTAAAGCAGTCTAAGAAAATACCAAGAGAACAAGAAGACAAGTCACAGAAAAAGAGAAAATATTTACAAGACACATCTGATGAAGGACTGTTACCCAAAATATACAAAGAGCACTTTATGATTGTTATTTAATTTTTAATTTTAAATATGTGGGATACAATTCAGGGTTAGGTATACAAATGTCCATTATGCAGGTACACTTGCTGATGAAGTGTGCCCCCCTCCCCTGACAGTTTCCCACTACTGCCAGTCCCACGCTTGCCCTCCCCTAGCAGTTTCCCACTACTGCCAACCCCTTTCTTATAGTATTACGATAGTTGCTCAAGGTACGCTTATGAGTGAGGACATGTGATACTCGGTTCTTTGTTTCTGTGATAGATCACTTAGCGTTATTTCAATAGATTTAGGGGATACAAATAACTTTTGGTCTGGGCTTTACGTGTACCCTCCATCCCCATCTGTGCACATTGCACCTGAGTGGTGATTTTTTTTGTCCCTCTGCCCTTCCCCCCAACTTCTGAGTCTCTATTATACCTTTCTTGATGAGTAGGTGGCTTTTTGGTTCAGCACCCACTTATAAGTGAGAACATGTGATGTTTGGCTTTCTGACAAGAATTCTCAACAGTTAAGAATAAGAAAACAAACAACCCACTTTAAAAAAATGGACCAAAGATTATAATAGATACCTCACCAGAAAAGACATACAGATGGCAAATAAGCATATGAAAAGATGCTCCACATCATATGTCACCAGAAAAATGCAAATTAAGACAACAATGTGATACCAGTACACAGCTATTAGAATAACCAAAATCAATTGAATGACATTACCACATGCTGGTAAGAATGTGGAGCAACAGCAACTCTCATTTGTTACCAGCGAGAATGCAAAAATGGCCCAATCACTTTGGAATGCTGTTGGGCAGTTTCTTACAAAACTAAACTAAACATGCTAAATAACAGATGACAGAAATATCACTCCCCTTGGTATTTACCAAAGGCGTCTCAAAACTATATTCATAGAAAAGCCTGCATGTGGATGTGTCAGCAGCTTTATTTATAATTGCCAAAACTTGAAAGCAACCAAAATGTGCTTCAATAGGTAAATGAACAAATAAACTGTGCTACAGTAGTGGAATATTATCCAGCACTAAAAAAAAAAGTGGTCAAGTCATAAAAAGATGTCGAGATAACTTAAATGCTTGTATGTGCGCTATTTAGTGAAAGAAACTAACCTGAAAAGGCAAGCTACTGTATGATTTCAGTTATATGACATTTCTGAAAAAGGTGAATCTATAAAGACAATAAAAAGATCAATGGTTGCCACAGGTTGAGATGGAAGGATAAATAAGTGGAGAATAAAAGATTTTTAGGACAGTGAAAGTCCTCTGTATGACACTTTAACTGTGGATACATGTCATTACATATTTGTCCAAACCCACTGAATGTGCAACACCAAGAGTGAACCTTACTAAACTATGGACTGTGAGTGGTTATGATGTGTCAATGGAGGTTCACCAGTTGTAACAAATGTACCACTAAAGTAGGGGATGTTGATGATGTGTGGAGGCAGAAGGTATATGGAAAATTCCTATCCCTTCCTCTCAATTTTGCTGTGATCTAAATCTGTTCTCAAAAATTTACAAATTTTTTAAAATTTAAAAACCACAAAAAAGGCAAAAGAAATGCTGGAATATGAAAAGTTTTACTTAGAAAGTTGAAAATTATTTTGAATATAGAAGAACCAAACAGTCTTTGAAGTTCTCAGAGACTGTCCATCCTTTCATCCATCCTTGGATTCATCCTTCCTTTCAGTCAATATTTATTTTTAGCTGTGATAAATACCTTAATTGCAGAACTTGGATTAAAATTTCAGAAACAATGTCAATTTTCCTTTACAAGATTAGGCATTATAAAACATGGAGACCATGCTATGATAAAGTGGGATTTATACCAGAGATGCAAGGATGGTTCAAAATACATAAGTCAATAAGTGTGAAATATAAAGGGAATGAAAGACAAAAACTATGTGATCATTGCAATAGATGCAGAAAAATATTTGATAAAATTCAACATCTCTTCTAGATAAAAAAAATTCTTAACACTTTAGACATGGAAGGAATATACCTCAACATAATACAAAACATGTATGACAAATCCATAGCTAATACCATACAGAATGAGAAAAAGCAAAGTCTTTCCTCTAGAACTGGAACAAGACTAGGACACCCACTTTCACTACTCCTACTACAGCATAGTATTGTTATAAAAACAAAACATGAAACAACGGAACAGAATAGAGAACCCGGATAGAAAGGCACATACTTATAGTCAACTGATTTTCAACAAAGACAACAAGAATATATACTGGGAAAAGGACATCTTCTTCAATAAATGGTGCTGGGAAAACTGGATATCCATATGCAGAAAAATGGAACTAGATGCTACAAATCATAATGTTCACTAAATACAAAAATTAACAAAGGCTTAAAGGTCTGGCCTGAAACAATACAATTAGTAGAAAAAAAACTAGGTAAAACACTTCAGGGCATTGGTTTCAGCAAGTATTTTGTGGATAAAGTTTCAAAAGCACAGACAACAAAAACAAAAATCGACAAATGGAAATATAGTGAACTGAAAAGCTTTTGCACAACAAAGAAAACAATCAACAGAGTGAAGATACAACATGTAGAATAGGAGAAAATATTTGAAAATTATTCATCAGACAAGGGACTAATATCCAACATATACAAGGAAGTAAAACAACAATAAAATATCAATAATCTGATTAAAAAGTGAGCAAAAAGAAATGAGTAGACATTTCTCAAAAGAAGATATACAAATGACCAAAAAAAAAAAAAACACGAAAAAATGCTCAACATCACTAACCATCAAGGAAATGCAAATCAACACCACAGCGAGATATTTTATCCCAGTTAAAATGGCTATTATCAGCCAGGCTCGGTGGCTTAGCCTGTAATCCCGCACCATGGGAGGCTGAGGTAAGTGGATTGCCTGAGCCCGCAGGTTCAAGACCTGCCTGGGCAACTTGGCGAGACCTCATCTCTACAATAAATCAAAAAATTAGCCGGGCGTGGTAGCGCGCACCTGTAGTTCCAGCTACTTGGAAGGCTGAGGCAGAAAGATCGCCGGAGCCCAGCAGGTCGAGGCTGCTGTGGCCGGGAGCAGCCACTGCACTCCAGTCTGGGTGACAGAGTGAGACTCCAACTCAAAAAAAATTAAAATAAAAAAATAAAATGGCTATTATCAAAAGGAAAAAAAAGTGTTGGTAAGGATAGGGAGAAAGGGGAATTTTTTTACACTGTTGCTGGGAATGTAAGTTAGTACAACCATTATGGAAATCAGTATGAATGCTCCTCAGAAAACTAAAAATAGAACTACCATGCAATCCAGCAGTCCCACTACTGAGTATTTATCCAAAGAGGAGGAAATCAGTGTGTCAAAGGGATATCTTTACCCCCTGTTTATTGCAGCACTATTCACAAGATCCAAAATATGAACTCAACCTAAGTGTCTATTAATGAGCAAATAGATAAAGAAAATTTGGTACATTTATACAATGGAATACAATTTAGTCATAAAAGAATAGTATCATATCATTTGCATCAACATGAGTGAAACTAGAGGTTATGTTCAGTGAAATAAGCTAAGCACAGAAGGAAAAATAACACAATTTGTGTTTCTGAGGTTAAAACAAGGTTTAAATCCATATTTAGTGTACTAGTAGCCTTGTTTTGCTAATCCAGTGAAGCATAACTGGCCATTATGCGTACAGATGTGTTTGTCAGTATAACAGACTCATATGTGGGAACTAAACAATTTTTGAACTCATGAAAGTTGAGAGAATTGTGGATATTAAAGACTGAGAAGAATCAGGGGAGGGAAGAATAAGAAGAGGTTAGTTAACTGTCAAAAAGTCACACCCAGAGAGCAGGAATGAGTCTCGTATTCTGCAGCACTTTAGGGTGAATATAGTTGTTGTGGGAAAACAGAGAGATCGTGACACTGAGGCTATTTCAAGAGGCAGTGTTTATTGGTGCCGATGCTACTCAGCAAGCTAATGCTGTAAGGCTGAACAGCCTGGAGAAAAAAAAGAAGGATTTTATATACTAGTTTTGGGAAGGGAGGGGGCTGAGTTTCATGGTTACACATATTTTTAGAATTTGCAATGTTGTAATCAGTAGAAACAGACCTTCAAAGAATAAGTTGTTTATAGGCTATACATAAGCAGGAGTCATGAACTGATAATCTCACAAAGAAAGGATGCAGAGGGTAAGGTTGTGAATCGATACTATCTTACACTTATAGGGAAGCGACTTATGGCTGTCTGGTTTTTCTCACACCCCATGTCTAGCAGGTTTGTAGCTTGCAGGTTGATTTTTAAAAAGAATAATTTTAACAGTTTTCAGCCCCTCTCTGCCACATTCCCCCCTTTGATGCTTGACCCTCTATGGGTTGAAGAGCGCCATCCTCAATTTGCTGTATTAACATTATGTGGGCCGTAGTTTTAGTTCAACAGCTGTTATTACAAACTTAGAGGTGGAGTTTATAATTATTGGGGCATGCAAGGAAGGATAAGACAGGATCTCAACAATAGGACTGCAGATCTAATAATGTACTTAAATCCTCCCAGACCTGAGAACGTCTTCAAACCAATTGCTAACTTTTATTCCATGCCATTTTTCTACTGAGACATGGGCAAGCTTTCTAATATTAGTGGCTATATCACTTATAGATTTACTATTATCATCTATTTGCAAACAGTCAGAGCTATTAAATTTACCACATACTCCTCCTTCTTCTGCTAGCAGGTTGTCCAAAGCTAAGCGGTTCTGATAAACGGCAGCGTGCATTTGGGTTTGTTGTTGAGCAACAAGTTCAAAAGACACGACTGGTTAGTTATAATTTCTAAGACAGCTTGTAATCTGATAATACGATTTAGCATATATATAGGCGTGCGGTATCCCTAACTTCCATCTTGTGCCCATGTAGCCAGGTCATAAGTATTTATAATTCTCTGGGGTGGCCATCTGTCATCTTTCCAAACCTGGGTCCCTCCTACATTAAGAATTTGATCAAGAGACCGAGCAACCCATGTTTTGAGGCTCTCATAAAGGGGATTCCCAGATCATCTCCCTTCAGGTTAGGCAGAAGGAAAAATCCTGGCTGGATTATTCCTATGGTACATGTGCCTTTCCATAACGCTGGTAGTTGGGTATATGCAACCTTTCCACATATCCAAAACAGCCCTTTGGAGGCTTTCCAGAGGTCTGGATTTACAGAGGACAGGTTTTTCCAGCTTTGACTTATAAAGGGGATACCTTGAAATGGGTTAGCCTGTTCAGAGGATAGTACTGTACAGTTACTTATAGTTTGTATAACAATAGAACATTGAGAAGATTTAGTTGCATAAACAGGTGCCAAATACCACACAGGCTTTGTTGGCCACCAGGTTCAGTGGGTTGAATTCCAGTATAATATTCTCTTGCAAGGAGTTTCTTCTACCCATTAAGTATAATCAGAGCCAGTTCTGCTTAAGCAGTCTTCTCCGATTACTTTTGAGGAAAGGACCCATTGTGGGGGTAGGCTTTCTGTTCTAACAGTTAAAGAATTATTCCATTGTAGGAGCTGGTATGCATTAAGACTAGTTCCCTTCCAAGGCCACGCTTCAGTCATTTGGGCTCCTCCACATGCCCAACAATTGGTGACACCAAGTATCCAGGTTATGTTTTCAACCAAATTTATAAACAGATTTTGGCCTACTTCCCATGGTTGAGGGAAGGGGGTTAACTTTGGCTATTAGGTAGCCGGGGGAGTTATAAATTGCACAACTTCTTTAAGTAGTTCCTCGGTTTCTGGTGCAGGGTGAGATCCCAACAGACCCAATTTGTGTTTACGAGGTTAAAACAAGGTTCAAAACCATATTTAGTGTACTGGTAGCCTTGTTTTGCTAATCCAGTAAAGTACAACTGGCCATTATGGGTACAGATGTGCTTGTCAGTACAACAGACTTCTGGATAGGATGAATAATGATGGAAAACTTTTATGTCTGGCCAGATAGTCTATATGCATTTACATGCCGGGTGTGTGGGGGAAGCAAAAGACACCCAAATTAGGCAGAAGTGCACAAAGGCACAAGAAAGCTTCCCATTATAAGAAGGAACAGAAATGCTAGTGAGACTTTTGCCCAACATATTCAATTTGTAGGGGTTGATTCTGCCTGTCTTAAAGCAAATAACATGAGAAACAGTATAGCAGTTGGCAAGAACAAAGGCCGGCAAAGCGTATGCATGTAATTTTAGAAACAATGGCTTATCTGTAGGTCTTGATTCCATTGGATCCTCAAGCTTCTGCGGTGCATAGATCAGCCAGTGTCCAGTGTGTGACTGAAGCAAAGCCAATGGATCCTCTCAAGTTTCAGCTATGCACAGAGTAGTCAGCCCTGGAGTAGCTAGAGCAGGGCATGGAGAATCTGTTTTGGGTTTTCCATTGGCCTCGGTGACTTTCTGGAGGGTCAGCATAAAGGGAGCCAACAGATTTGTGGTGCACTCCCAGTTCTGGAAGCCAGGCTTAACTCTGCTGGAATGGATCCAGGGAACTATCTTGGCTAACTTTACTGCAGTTGGGGTAGACAAAAGAACAGTGAATGGACCCCTCCAGAGAGATTTTAGAAGCTATACATTCCATCTTTTACCCATACTATAGTACCTGGTTTAAAGGAATGGGCATCAGTAGTTAAACTGGTAACCGTTCTCTGACTTGATGATGGATGGCATTTAAGGTTGAACCTAAGGCTTGCATTTGTTGTTTTAGAGTAAGATTTCCTAACTCTTTCAAGTATCCCTGTATGCCATTAACAATAGAGGGTGGCTGCCCATAAAGGGTATCAAAAGGCGAGAAACACGTTTGTTTCGTGGGGCTAGACATTATCCTTAGAAGGATTGTTGGCAGAAGCTGGACCCAGCCTAAATGAGTTTCTTGGCATAGCTTACTTAGTTGTGATTTTAAGGTTTGTTCATTCATTCCACCTTTCCCAAACTTTGTGGCCTACAAAATGTATAGAGCTTCCATTTGATTTGTAGTCCTTTTGCCACCAAATACCAGCCCATTGTCCAACCCCGTAGTGATTGGGAGTCCAAAGCGAGGAATGATTTAACAGGAGTTGGGCCACTTCAGTGGCTTTCTTTGTCCTTGTAAGGAAGATCTCAACCCATCCTGAGAAAGTAAACACAAAAACAAGAAGATATTTTTGTAGCCTTGGCAGTGTGGGAGTTATGAAAAGTCCAAGAAAGGATCCCCAAAGGGTGTTCCCCCAACGTGTTGCACTTTTGGGGAGACTTTGGGCCCCTGCCAAATTTTGAGCATAAATTACACATTGTTCACAGACTACTCATGCTATACTGGAGAGTCAGGGGACATAGAAGTACTTACTGAGGGTATTTTCAAGAGTGGTTTGTACACTGTGTGTTCCTTGGTGAAACTGCCTGACAAATGCTGGAACCATTGATTACAGGATTGCTATTCAGCAGTCTTGAAATTTCCACCATCTAGTTTGTAAGTAGTGTCCTGTTTTGGTTTCAAATCGTGTTTTTTCATTTGGCGTGTAGCAAGGGCTCCAGTTTATCAGCAGGTTCAGAAGCAACACCACGGTTATTGCAATTGTTTCGACAGTCTTTTTTTTTTTTTTTTTTTTTTTGCTGCTTTGTTTCTTGATCTGCTTTGTAATTTTCTTTCTCATTTATTACACTTCCCTTTTGATACCTTTGGCAATGTATGACTGCTACCTCTTTTGTTGCCTCTACAGCATCTAGTAGTTCTAGAATTTCCTTGCCATATTTTATGTCTTTTCCCCCTGAATTGATTAAGCCTCTTTCTTTGTATAAGTCCCCATGCACATGTAAGGTAGTAAAAGCATACTTAGAGTCTGCATAGATATTAGCGCATAGCCCTGCAGCTAGCTGGAGGGCTCAAGTGAGTGCAATGAGTTCTGCTTTTTGAGCTGAAGCTCCCATTGGCAGAGGTTCCACCTCGACCGTGGAGTTTAAAGTTACCACCGAATAGCCCACAAAGCGCTCTCCCTCCTGTATGAAGCTGCTTCCATCCATGAAGTACTCAACTTCAGGGTCCCTGAGGGGCTGGTCTGTTAAATCTGGATGGTTAAAGAACACTTCATTCATTATTTCAATGCAGTTATGGTCTGGCTGCCATGGCTCTACAGGTAGTAAGGTTGCCAGCTTTAGGGTCTTTACTACCTCCAGGCAAATGCATGAGTTTTCACATAGCATTCCCTGGTACTTAACCATTTGAGCATTGGTTAGCCAATATTGTCTCTTGTATTTCATTAAATTTGTCACAGCATGAGGCACCCTAATAGTTAGCCTTTGTCCAATAGTTAGTTTGTCAGCTTCTGTTACCAGCAGAGCCATGGCTGCCAGGGCTTATAAGCAAGGCTGCCAGCCCTGAGCCATAGAATCTAGCTGTTTGGATAAATATGCCATGGGTCAATGCCATGACCCCAGCATTTGAGTTAAGACCCCTATAACAATGCCAGAGCGTTCATGCATGTATAGAAAGAAAGGCTTATTCATATCTGGGAGTCCCAGACCAGGTGCACTGGTGAGGGCCTGTTTAATTTGTTTGAAGGCCTGTTGTGGAGCCTTTTCCCATAGCAGAGGCTCCCATTCACCTCCCTTTGTGGCTTCATAGAGGGGTTTTACCATGATGGAGAAGTTAGGCATCCAAAGTCTACAGAACCCCACAGTCCCCAAAAACTCCCAGATGTGATGCCAGGTAGTTGAGACCGGAATTGAACACACTGCCTGTTTTCTTTCAGGGCTAAGTTGGCGCTGGCCTTGGGACAAATGAAAACCTAGATACCTAACTTTTTCCTGACATATTTGGGCTTTTTTCTTTGAGACCTTATAACGCCCCTCCCGTAGGAGGGTGAGCAGTTGCTGTGTCCCTTGCATATGGTTTTTCTTGGTTGGTGTTGCCAACAGCAAGTCTTCTACGTACTGGAGCAAGGTATAGTCATACTGGTTTGCTGGAAAGGCTTTTAAATCTGAGGCTAGTGCCATACCAATAATGTTTGGAGAATTCTTGAATCCTTGAGGCAGCCGGGTCTAAGTTAACTGTCCCTTGGTGCCGTTTGTCAGGTCCTCCCATTGGAAAGCAAATATTGGTTGGCTTCCTGAGGCCAGGCAGATGCAGAAGAAGGCGTCCTTAAGGTCCAAGCAGGTGAAGAAAGCAGGCTCAGCAGGTATGAGACCCAGCAGCATATACAGGTTTGGGATGACAGGCTGTAGAGTGACCACGACCTGTTTTATGGCTCACAAGTCTTGAACCTGTCAGTAGTCGTCCCTGTCTGGCTTCTGCACTGGAAACAGAGGCATATTCCAAGCATGCTGACAAACCCAGAGGATTCCATAATGGAAGAGTCTCTCCAAGTGCTTATGGATTCCTATTTGTGCTTTGCTTGGGATGAAGTACTGCCTCTGATAGACTGGCCTGACCCCTGGCTTTAGTTCTACAATCATGGGGAGTATATTTCTTGCCAGTCCTGCAGGATTGCCCTCTACCCACACTCTCGGGTATTCAAAATGGCAGCTCTGGAGATTGCTGTGAGACTTTCATTAGGCTGTAGAGTCACCATTTCTCTTCCCAGGGGACAGTGAGGGCCATGACTTTAGCCTCTGGCCCTCTTAATTTCAGAATTACATGATCAGGAGAATCAAAATTTGAGCTCAAAGCTTTCCCAAGAGGTCCTGTCCCATCAAGGATACAGGGCAATCTGGGAGATACGGAAACTCTTGTATGATTTCATGGCTACTGACCATGCAGTGTCACAGCACCATGAAGGGATGCCTGGCTTGATGCCCAGTGACTCCCATAACATTAACCCATTTTGGGGAGAAGGGACCTACGGGCTGGATGATCACAGAGTGTTCACCTCCCATGTCGACCATGAAGTTCATACATTGGTCCCCTACTGTCATGCTGACCATAGGCTCCTGGGGACCTAAAGCTAGTAGGGAGCTCAGTCTGGCCTATTCTCGTTGCAATTCTTCTATAGAGGCCAGACCCATAAAGTTGTTAGGAGCTGGTAAGTCCTGTTGATAAGTGGAGACTTGTGGGCCATTTTTCCATTGGGCTTCCCCATCAGTTATTCATTGGGGGCATTCACCCTTCCAGTGGTCTTCTTGGTAACAGTGGGCACACTGCCTTTCCCTAACTTCATAGGGGGTTGTGATGTTCCTTGTGTAGGCTGATAGATGGGGTTCAGGTGTTCCTGGGCAGACTGAGGTGGCCTGGGCCTCACTCTGTGAAACTGTTGACCTGGCTGGCTATCTTTATCCTTGCCATCTGCCTCTGTTTCCTCTTGGTGGTCCTGTTATTTGGTATTCCACAATGGCAGCAGCAAGCGTGGCCATTTTCTTTTTCTGCCTTCAGTCCGCCTCTTGTTGGACCTGTTTGTCTCAGTTAATGAACATTTTAGTGTCAACTTCTAGCAGCTGGCTAACATTCATTCCAGCAAAGTCCTCTAGATTTTGCAGTTTATGTCGGATATCCTCCTGGGACTGCCTGACCATAACTGCATTTATCATGCACTGATTTTCAGTTGCCTCTGGATCAAAGGGAGTGTATAGCCAAAAGGCTTCACAGAGTCTCTCATAGAACTGACATGGGCTCCCTGGAACATCTCAGAGACCTTGCTCACATATATTTATGGTTTTTTCCCTCCTTCTCTCATATCTCCTTGGAGGGCCTCCTGTTATTGTTCATGCATTTGCAACCTTTGGTTACTGTTGAGGTCCCATTGGGAGTCCTCCTCTGGGAACTTATTTTGGGCATATGCCTGGGCTTTGAGTGTTTCACCTGGGGGGCATGCTCCTCTAGCCAATTTATAGCATTCTATGTAATTCTCTGATGTGCTCAGTATTGCATCAGAAGGAGTTGGTGACAGTCCACCCAGGTTGGCCTCTGGGTCTGGATAATGGACTGTATTAAGTAAATCATAGCCTGAGGCTTTGCCGTGAAGGACAGTGTATGATTTTTCCAATTCAGGAGGTATGTGGTAGTGAAATACTGGTACACAAATTTGCATTGCCCACGTTGGATATGGCCTCCATGATCATAATAAATAGGTCCGCTAGTCTCCCTCAGTGGCATCTGGAAGGCATCACGACATTCTCCTGATATGAAGTTAGAGATGCATTCTGGCAGCTGCTTTCTGGGTGGGACATTGGGAATCAAAATAGGTGGTTCAGGTGTGGCTTCTGATCATTTACAAGATGTACTACGTTTAGGGGTGCATTCCAATTGTGGGCCTCTGACAGTGGCTGGTACTGTCAGAGCAAGCAGCAACAGTGGTTATACCAGAGAAAAAGGTGGTGGGATTTTTGTTTCATCAGCTAGCACCAGCTTATCAGCCAATTCATCAGACTCTAATGGGCATTTGGACTGGGCTGTTTTGAGGGCTATCATAACTTTGCAATTGTTTTCCTAGTAAGCTTTTAGCCAAGAGGGCCGTGCAAGAGCCACATTCTACCAACAGTCAAAGTAAGGGAATTGGTCTGTGTGACTTGGCTCTCCTACTATAATTCTATATACTCTACTAATGGTTCTTCTATCTAAGGATCCCTCTGGCGGCCATCCAACCCCAAAAGAGGGTCAATCTATTTCACAGAATGTACAGAGCTATCTTTGAGACAATTTGACATCATAAAAATCTCCATAGAAACATTTGTCAAAGTTCTTAAGCATACAATCAGGAGGGGCATTCTTACTTTGGTTGCTACCTATTTCTTCCCCCTAACAGACAGCAGACACACACAAATAAGGGAACGAGGGGTATGGGAAACATTTGCTTTGTCTATCTCCAGTCCTTACAGAGATATTTCAGACACCTCTTAGCAATTGGCAGGTTAGTATAAATCCCCAACCTAGACCAACCATGTGACAGGGTTGGGACCACCCTTAGCTGTATGAAGTTGTCACCAACTTAGATCAGGACTCAACACTCGCTTTTGCCCTTTGATCAGGTTGGAACTCTTCCGCTGTTCATTTCATTCACACACAACCACACAGCACACTCTCCAACCCTCCACCCTAATCCTAAGAGTTAAAGGGTTCATCTCCAGACAGTGTTTCCTTCCACTGCCTTTCAGTCCTTTCCATCAGACTTGAAACTACTAGTGGACTCCAGGAGGTGATCAAAGCTCCCCTTCTGCTATCTACTGGCAGGTCTATGCAAAAAGCTATGTTCCTACACTTTCCGTTGAGTGCTGCCCCTTTCACTAGTTTCTGTGCCTCTTCTGGGTCCCTGTTGTGCTCTTGGGAACTGGTCTTGGTGTGCCAGGAGGGGTCTCCCTCTTGAGGATCAAAAGAACCACTGTGCGCCAGGTGAGATGTCCTCTTCCTCACCCTGGGGGTCGTACACCAATGACAAAGGAGGTGGAACACACTGTCTCTGAACTCTCCATTTCTTAGTCAATGCACCAAGAAATGCTATGGGAAAACAGAGAGACCATGACACCAAGGCTATTTCAGGAAGCAGCATTTATTGGCACGAGCACAACTCAGCAAGCTAATGTTCCAAGGCTGAGCAACCTGGAGAAATAAGGATTTTATATATTAGTTTAGGTAAGGGAGGGGGTTAAGTTTCATGGTTATGCATATTTTTGGAATTTGCAATGTTGTAATCAGTAGAAACAGACCTTCAAAGAATAAGGTGTTAACAGGATATACATAACAAGCAGGAATCATGAACCAATAACCTCACAAAGAAAGGATGCAGGGAGGAGGGTAAGGTTGTAAATCGATTACTATCTTGCACTTACAGGAAAGTGACTTGTGGCTGTCTGGTTTTTCTCACATCCCATGTCTAGCAGGTTTGTAACTTGCAGTTTTTTTTAAAAAAGAATAATTGTAACTGTTTTCAGCCCCTCTCTGCCACATAGTTACTATAATTTATTGTATATTTTTTAAAAGCTAGAAGAGAGTATTTTGAATGCTTATAATACAAGAAAATAATAAATATTTGAGGTGGCACATATGCTAATTACCTTGGTTTGATCATTACATGTTGTATACATGTATCAAAATATTGCCCTGTATTCCATAAATAATAACAATTATTACATGATAACTAAAATTAAAAGGGGAAAATAAAATATGGATATCAATAGCCAAGTAGTTAAGAACATTGATGCTGGTATCAGAATTTCTGGGCTCAAGCTCCAGCTCCATCAATCTGACCTTGGTCAAGTTATTTAACCTCTCTGTGCTTCATTTTCCTCATCTGCTAAGTGCAGGTGATAACAGCACTTAAGTCCGGGAGTGGAAAAGAAAGATAGTAAGTGCTTAAGAGTGGTTATTGAGAGGGGAAGCCAAATTCATCTATAGTTTCCCTTGCACTCACAAGAAAAGAAGGCAGAATGGCAAGTAAGAAGAAAAAAAAAGAATTTATCTTTAGTAAGGGTCTACTTTCTGCCTAGCAGAGTAAAATCTTCGTTATCGTTTTTAAATGCTTGCAATTGTGTATGTCAAATGCTATAACATCCAGATGAGGAAACCATGCCTCAGAAAGTCTCACAAAAACACCCAAGACCACACAAATGGTTTTAGCACAGTGGGCATCTGACCACCTTAAGGTCTGAAGCCAAAGCTGAAGAAAAGAGGAGCAGAAGGGAATACCTCATTTTGTAAAATGTTGCAACTGACAAAGTGCTTCTTGAATTTGATTTTATTTCAAATTCACAGAATTTTGGTGAGGTAAGTAACCTTGGGAGGCTGGATTTTATCAATGAGGAAAATAGCAACTCAGAAAGGTTATGTCATATGCCTGAAGTCACAAGCAATATGTAGAGGAGTCAGGGTGCAAGACAGGTATTGTGGTTCCCATCCCACTTTCTTTCTCTAGCTCCATTCTCAAGTGAATGGAAGACAAAGGAATCTGAAGCAATGACTGCCAGTATCCCAAAGAAGGGGAGTGTAATTTCTGTTTTCTGAAAGGTTACTTGACAATTTCTCTTCTCTTGAAGCAAACGTATCATAAGACATTCTAAATTCCAAAGGGCAAGGAAAAAAATCTGTCTTTGACATGACTCTAGCCCCAGTATCTATCATAACACTGGCATTGGATAAGCACTTGATACCTATTTACTGAATAAATAAATGAATTAAGTAGATGCAAAGAGAATGCCAATCCCCCAAATCCCTAATAAGAATGAATTACTTGCACTGACACCTATGAGAGCTTTCACTACTCTCAAGCAAGCTCTGGTTATGTGCTTGGATGCTTCTTGAATACATTTCAGCTATAGTTTCTAGATGTTCTGTGGGATTCCTCTATATATCATTTTCACTTCTAGAAATGTAAATCTCTAGATTTGCAGTGGTCGCCTAAACTCCTCTTTCCTTCCTGTAAGAAACAGAACATCTCACCAAGCACATGACCTTTTAGCCTTCAAAGTAACCCCAGCCCTGCATCCAGGGAACCACTATTTGGAACCCTTATAGATGTATTTGACCTCCTGCCAGGTCAAATGATTAAAAATGAGGATTTGCTTTTCAAGGAGTTATTAGACTTCTTCAGCAATCAACCTAAAATGAGTTTAGTATGACTCCTAAGGCTAAAATAACATAGCCTGGTACACCAAATAAAAGCTAATAAGCAGAAAGAAGGGTGCTTTTTTTCCCTTTGGAAAAAGAGTGAGTGAGAGAATCTCTCATGGCAGAGCAAACATACTTGTTCCTTTAGCTCACCAGATGGGGATCTGAGGTCCCGGAGGTAGGGACTGAGCCGTGGGGTGCCTCCACATACTAATGAGGTTTGCCCTAGAATTTGAGGAGACAGATGGATCTGCAGGTTGGAACCCCTCAGCAATCTCTCTGGGAGTTGGCATGATTTCATTGGGCCAATTCCCGCCTCTGGTCACTGCCCCTTTCTCTGCTCTCTCTTGTTCTCCTGCCTTCTCTTCTATTTTTTTCCCCAGCTTTTCTAATGTTGTATGCCACAGCAAATATTCTAACCCTTGTTTAATTCTGTCCACATCCCATTGGCTGACTATTTTTCTGGCCTTCCATGATTCTCTCTCCCCCTCACTCCTTCACATTCCCCTTTGCCTCCAGTATCTTAGTCTGTAACAGTTCCATCCTGATCCTTTCTGACCCTGTTTATTCCTGCTTATTATTAAATTCCTGTTTATTCACAGCTGTTCCAGAAAGAGGCTGAATGAATTAATGGAAAGGAAAGAAAGCGACTACTAAAAAACTCTCATTGCTGTGTCTGGTGCTCAATTTAAAGAGTTTGCTTCTGGAAAAAAGAATAATGAAGGACACAATTTGACCATGTGAGAAAGTATAAGGTCCTTTCTACCTGCTGCTAGCCTTTAGAACTCTGCAGATCGCAGCCAATATATATGAATCTAATCTTATACTGTGGGGCAGGAGTCAATTTCCATTTATCAAGTCAGATTCACCACAGAGATAATAATCCTCAGGCAACAAGAATCATGCCACTAGCTTGTAGTACACTGGCTTGTGGAACCTGAATAAACTGATCTTTTATGTGGGAATGCACAGTCTTCAAAGGCCAATTCCCTCTAGCGGAATTTGAATATTACAGCCCTCCTGTGAACTATTTTGTCTCTCTTCAAATGGCACCAATAGTAGACAGAGTACTCTTGCAGAAACAAAAATATTCTTTTAAGGAACACAGGGAAGTATATGGTATATTCATACACTGGAATATTATTCAGCCTTTAAAAAGAAGAACATGCTGTCACGCTCTACATGGATGAAACTTGAGGACATTATGCTAAATGAAATAAGCCAATCATGAAAGAACTAATATTGTGTGATGCTACTTATATGAGGTATCTAAAGAAATCAAACTCATCAAAACAGAACACAGAATGTTGGTTGCCAGGAGCAGAGGGGAGGGGAATACGAGGAAGTAATGTAAAATGGGTATAGAGTTTCAGTTTTGCAACATGATAAAATTCTTGAGCTCTGTTCCCTTCAGACTTTTCAAAATGCTACCCCATTTCTCAGTACACTGTCTGTCCCCATTGCTCATTTTCTGGCTAACTTCCACTCATTGTCATCTTGGCTGGAATCCATTCTCAGTTAATCTTCTTTGACCTCCCAAATGAAATTCGTTTTTTCGACACCCTTATCCAACACTAACCACAGTTCTTACTATTGCTGTGATTGCTCTTCTCCCCTGACAGGACACACGTGTCTTGCTTACCATATTCTCTTTAACCCCTAGTGCAATATTGGAAACCTTATTAATAGGAAAGCAAGTAACCACAACAACAACCACAACAACAAAATTACAGGCCTTAGAAGGAAACACTAACCACCTTTTCCACAAAGACATAGACTTTTATTTTGTGGAATGGCCCCCAGATATTCAGACATTCTTGTTATTACTTTAATGTGGCAGGCATGTTCCCAACATGTGCTACCCTCTACCTGTTTCCTTTGCCTAAAACGTTTACCTTCCTCCTAGTTACTTGCTGAACTAACTCACATTTTTCAATTTTATCTCAAATATAACTTCAATGAGGTCATATATATAATTTATTTACTACTGAACATCCCTCTCCAATTGATCCTTTGAATCCCTTAGCTATCCTAACTTTTACCTTTTCCTTAGAACTTACCATTTTCTAACATACTTTATGATAATTTTTATTATTATGCTTATTATGTATTGTCAATTAGTCCCACTGCATCCTGATTCTTACTGGAATTAATGTAAGGCCCATGAGGCAGGGACATTTTGTTGTGATAAAAAACATACATCATAAAATTTTCCACTTAGGCCATGAATATGCAGTTTGATAGCATGACATGTATTTACATCATTGTGGAACAAATCTCCAGACTTTTTTCATCTTGTAGAATTAAAATCTTATGCTCAATAAACAATAACTCCTTTTTCTCTTGCCATGCTCAGTCCCTGGAAACCATTACTTTGCTTTCAATTTTTTTTTTCTAATTTTAGATTCGGGGGTGGGGTACACATGCATATCCATTACATGGGTATATTGTATAGTGATGCTAATTGAACTTCTAGTGTACCTATCACAAATGGTGAACACTGTATCCAATAGGTAACCTTTCAACCAAAACCCTCTCTCTGCCTCTCCATTTTTGGAGTATCCTGTATCTATTATTTCCATCTTTATGTCCACAGGTACCTATTGTTTAACTCCCACTTATAAGTGGGATAGTGATATTTGCTTTTCTGCTTCTGAGTTAGTTCACTTAGGATAATGACCTCTGGCTTCATACATGTTTTTGCAATGGACATAATTTTATTCTTTCTATGACTGTGGTGTGTACATACTTACATTTTCTTTATACACTCAGCTGTTGACAGAAACTGAGGTTATTTTCATGACTTTGCTATTGTGAATAATGCTGTGACAAATATACGAGTGCAGGTGTCTTTCTTATTCTTTTTTTTTTTAAATAAATTTAACTACTTCAGATATCTAAGTGGGATCCACAGTACTTGTTCTTTTGCATTTGATTTATTACACTTAACATAAGGTCCTCAAAGTTCATTGATGTTGCAGCATGAGATAAACTTTCCCTCCTTTTTAAAGCTGCACAATATTGCATACCACATTTTGTCTATGCATTCATTTATCAATGGATATCTGGGTTAATTATATTATCTAGGCTGTTGTGAATAGAAGACAGGGAATTTTGTTTGGTTGGTTCACTGATGCGTTCCAAACACCTAGAACAGTGTCTGTCACATAGTAATTACTCAAAAAAAATTTGTTGGATAAATAACATATAGGGAGCAAAGTGGGGTTATTTGCTAATATTAGAACTTTCTGAGATTTTTCATCTTCTATATACCCTTTAGACACCAGAGTTGATGACTACCTTATGCCTGAGGTACCTATAGCTTGGTCCTTAATGAATAACGGAATCTTTGAGTAAATGGAATAGCTAGGAATCCATGAGACCTGATTATCCAGATATCTCTTTTTCACAGAACTGCCCTAGCATCTGGGTTTTTGAAATGGGTCTAGGTTCCATAAGATTACAGGTACAATGTCAACATCTTAGCTGGTATAACTATATAGACATCAAGATATATGAACATATAATGAGATGAGTCCTTGGCCTTTAATGAGGCAAACAGCTAATGCTGTCATGTTCTGACAGGGAAGAAGTTTGCTCAGGTACAAAGTGTACACAGTGGGTGGTGAACTCCTTAATTTAGGGATGACTTAGTTGTTGGTGCTGAAGATTATGTGAGTTTTGTTGATTTCCCCCAGCCAGCTCAAACTTCAATGAGTGACTAGAATCTGAAATTCTGGTATTTCACTTGGAAAGCCAAGAAAAGGATTCCTTTCTACTCAAAGACCTCTAAAGTTTAAGATAGAGGCTTATGCAACTTGCTATCCTTCCTGTTAAAAAGAAAATGTTCCAAATGTTTTGATGCCTCCAAGATCTTGGTACAGATTTGAAGGCAATTACAAAAGCTTGCATGACTGAATTTATTTAATTTCATCATGGAGTTCATGGCTATTGAATCATTTAATCAAATTGGGTTTGCGTGTGTTAACTATGAAGTGAGATTGGCAGAACAAAGTCTTACAGTTTCACTGAAAGAGGCTGGTGATGAGTATTCCCAAGTCTTCATTTATAGATACTTGTATACTATAGACCTTGATATTCTGAGGACTAAATCTGCAAATGTTCAGAAATCCCCAATTTGCAAATATTCCCATAGCATATAAATTCCCTTAAAAGAAATAATATTTGAAAAATGAAGTGTTTTCTTCACATTCTTGATTCTGTATATCAGAAAAAAAATTGCTCTTGAAGCACAGTTCCCTGGAGAATCATATTTCTTATGCTCAGCCTCTAGAGAGATATTCCACAGGAATTACTGCATATTTTCAACTGAAGAATCACTCACCAGTCAAGTGCCTTCCTGCCACACACCACCTTTATAGTGCACAAAAGTGGATATTGCCACAAAATTAAAATTAATATATCATGGGACATTAGAATTCCTTAGACTCCATGAAAACTTTGCTAAATCTATGAAGGTCGAGCATCTATGGCATAGCACAAGGCAATACATCAAGTATTTCAGCTCTTTAGAGTTACTTGAATGCAGAGCCAAATCTCAGCTTAGCTACCTAATATTTTCAAAATATTGGACATATTCTTATCTGGCTCTTTATTTATAAAATAGAAGAAATGGTGGAAGTGGGGCACTGATCACAGTGTCAGGCACATAGTAAGCATGAGATGATGGCAGGGGAAGCTACTGCATCCACACTTGTCTCCTGTCCCCTTGGTCATTCTCCATTTAACAGCCAGAGTGATCTTTTGAAAACTTAAATCAGTTCCTGTCACTTGATTATGTAAAAGCCCTCCAGTGACATCCCACTATGGTTAGAACACATTTGGAAGAAGGGGTGAATGAGATAATGCATAAAATCTTAGACTTCTTCTCGATTATTCCTCTTTTTCACTCATGATACTCTGACCACAAGGACCTTCCTTCTGTTTCTCAAACACACAAGGTGTTTCATTTCCGCACCAAGGCCTTTGTACTTGTTGCTTCCTTCTTCCTGAAAGATGTTCATTCCTGCAGCTCTGCTTAGCTGATTCTTTCTTATTTGAGCTCATATGTCACCTCCTCAGAGAAGTCTTTTCTAATCTCAATCCTTTCATCACTCCGCATGCCATTATTTGATTTTGTTAACTCTGTATTTGTTATGATGATCAGTAAATATCTTGATTGTTTTTTTATATATCATCTATCTCTCCCAACTTGTATATGACTAAGCTCTTTTTTGCCTGAGTGTAAGAATTTCCACTTGTGCTTGAGATATAGCAGGCATTCAAAAATGCTGGTTGACTGAATGGATGGATGGATGGAGTGGATGGATGGATGGATAAATGAGAACTATGTCTGTTCTTGCACTGTATATGTTGATGGTGTGTTAGGAAAATTATGTACGTATCTACATGACAATGAAAACATCAAAAAGGTGAATATAATGTACTAAGGATGCTCAAAAAACACAGGACATTAGCCAACTATTAAAGTGAAATTTAGATATAGGGAGGAATTTTCAGAAAGTCGTATAACCTCCAAATCTCTGAGGTCTTAGTCTTGTCCCTTAGGGGCGGAGACAAACCTGCCCCTCATTTATAGGGAAGTTCTGGAGTCTGAGATAATGCATAAAATCTGCTGAGTGCTAATTAGCTCTATCTGTCAGGGCACAGGAAGCTAGCAGGTCTGAGTGGCTGATTGCAAGGTCTGTAGCTGAAAATACTTCTTGCCAACTGCCTGGAGGGTCTGATAAGGGAAATGACTACATTCTGTGAATTAACATATTCTAAGCAGGTCAAAAGTCTTGAATTGTGAAAAATAGTGGTGAAGATGGAAAGAAAGGTGAAACCACCTCCATTTTAGTTACCATGTCTAAGTAATGAAGCTGTGAATTCCTTGACAAGAATCGTTGCCTTAGAGTCAGCAGTGGGTGGCAGCTGAGTATAATTTCTAGGCATAACTACTGACAAAATTTTAAAAGTATACCTGTATTCATTGTGCTCATATCTTTGTTCTCTTTTATTTTGCCCTTTTCTACTTGAGTGATCAGACCCACCTTGTTGTTCTTCCTCTTTTCTTTAGTAGCAAAACAGTCCCAATTCTGCTACCCCATCTGAATATGCCTTTTCTGGACAACATCTCAAGAACTAGATTGCCTGGGGTATCATGATTTAGAAAAAGAGCACTGAACTAGACATCTGAAATGACCAAGGTTCTGGAGCTGGCCCCTGTTCTGTAGGTATATTAGTTATGACTTCTCTGGCTCAGAGTTATAGAAACACTGGTCAAGTTAGCTTAAGAAAGAGGAGGTTGCAGGGGACAGAAAGAAAATCATTGGCTGATGTAATTGAAGTTCAAAGAAGGTGAAGATTTCAAGTCATTGCTGGATCCTAGCTTTTTCCAGTTATAGCAATTTCTGTCTCTTCTTCTCTCAGCCCTCCTTCTTTTGACCTAATCCAAACTCTAACCCTTCTTATTTAAATATTCTTATACTGACGCCAGTGGTAGTAAATATGGCCACTGGTAGCCCCAAGCATTTTTCCTTATAACTCATTACCCCAAAATGAAAGAACTCTTCATTTCTGCTTGGTCCATATATTAAAAACTAAGTAACAAGGTGAATATGATCATACGAGAAGTTAGGCTAGTCACTGAGTATTGGCAGAGTGGAAGGCAGAGAAGTAGCTCATAAGCTTGATGGCTAACACTCCCCCCAAAAAATCACAAAGGGAAAGAAAGTCATCACAGGAGAACATGCTTGTCAGAAACATAACCACTGTTACTATTAGTTCTTCATCTGTAAAACAATTGAGTACAGTGAGATGGTATATGATAGATGTGGATATGCTTTGAAAACCACACAAATGAAAGCTGATATTGTCAGAGAAACCTTTTCTCTGTTTCAGGGTTCCAGAACCTGTGCTATGCAAGTTATCTGTTGGTATGTAATGTTGTTGAAAGGATTAAATAGGACAATGTATATCAGAGCTATTCACCGAGTATTTGGCATGAAGTCACTCTTCCTTATGCCACGTAATGTGTAATTTGCCACAAGTTGTATCTGAAAAGAAGAATCTAATGGATAGAATTCTGCCAAGTAGCAAATACATTTGGGAGTGAGTGAGTAAAATCACCAGTATTATTTTTCTTTTTTTTTTTTTAGAAAGCAGGAGTTTATTAAGAATACAAAGAAGCTCCCAAGCAGGAGGGAACTTGAAAGAGGGTTGCCCTGCCAATATTATTTAATTTTTGTTTTTCTCTCAGTGTTTTTTCTCTTCTGTCCTTATCATAAACCCTATAAACAACATTTTTTTTTGAGAGGGGCAACTGTGCTGAGTTAAATTCATGTATATTAGGTTGAGTAACCATTGTGTAAATTTTATTATACTGTTTGAATTCTTTACCATGTGAAGTCTATGAGTTTGTATGGGTGATACTGATAATATTGATGAGGATAATAGGTGTAATTTCACAACACAAAATCTTTTGAGTAGGGCCTTTCTTGCTGTGAACTGAAGCCCCACATTGAGTGTCTTGCTGTATACAGTGCATCTCACCATGAGAGGAGAAAGGTTACTAAGAACATTAGAGTATCTGGTATGGGTCTCCACATATATGTCACATGGCAATGAAAAATAGTGCTCTGTCAGCACTTTCTAGAGAGATTCAGAAGATGAATGGCATTTTGGATGTCAGTAGCAAGCTTCAGTCCATGGAAGCATTAAGATATTGTAAAAACAGTATAAGTCTGAAAACTAGGACATCTGTGTTCTCTTGCCAACTTGTTTCATGAACTTAGATAAGACACTTTGCTATTCTGGACATGACAGATTGCTAATGTTGGAGGTTGGAAGTGAAATTTGTCAGTTTTGTGTGTCTCATTATTGCAGGTGACCTGCCCCAGTCTAGAACTAGAGTAGGACCTGTTTATGCTGGTTGCTTCCTCTTATCCACTTTCCTCAACTTTCATGCTGGACTATTTACCACTTTAGTTTGAGAACATAAAATTCAACCCTAGTTTATGAACCATTCTTCTCTATCACACACACACTAAACAGCTCTAACTTTGAGAGGTCATCGACCACTTTATTGACATATCAAAACTATCTGAGTGGGGAGAGTTTTGGATTTAACCATGAGCCACAGCATGTTGAAAAATAAAGTCTTTGTAAATACAGAGAAAAGAAACAAAAAGTCCTAAAATTGAATCCTTTTACTCCCATGAAAATATAAACTTCTTTCCAATAATTTTTCCTCTACTAGATCCTTTTTTCATTGCCCGTAGAGTTACATGGTGACTCAAGTTTAATTTCCACCTATAGATAAAACTGACTTGCTACAACATCACTAACCTCCATTCTCAAGGACTCAACCTGTCTTTATGTCCACATGCATAAAATAACATGGTGCTATTCCTCCACTTATTCATCGCTAAAACCCCAGCTCCTGGCATACTGACACATAGAAAATCAATCAACTAAATAAATAAATGTATAAGTGAATGAATAAATGACTAAATGACTATAAATGATGTTTGGTGATAACACTGATATACGAAGCATTTCTGGTGTTTATTATTTCCACTGAGTGTGGGTTCCTTTATATCTTTATGCTTTTGCTATGAAATTCTACATTGGTTGCTATTTCACTGTCTTGTGAATACATGTGGGAAAAAATTCTGTTCTGAATTATTCAAAATTCAACATGTTGGGCATAACTACATTACTAGATTTTAGCATGCAGGTGTATGGATAAATAACTCTTCATATCCAACACAAGTGTAAAGGAGAGGTTTGTGCTCTTTAAATTAGATGGTTAGAGGACAAAATAAATAAACAGTAAACAGATTCAACATGAATAGGGAGATGGAGATAGATGAGAACCATCACAGCATAATTTAGAAGTAAGCAAGACTACAAAATCAAAAGTAATGTAACAGATAGCATTTGCTTCTAAACAGTCTGAGAATTACATGGTATAATCCTTCCTATTTTTCAGGTAAGGAAACTAAAGAACAGAGAGCTTTAGTGTCTTGCCTATGATCATACAAACAATCTGGGTTTCTGATTCCAAATTCAACGAGAGTTATGCAGGCTTCTGAAGTGAATGGTGATTGATGAGAGATCACAAAAGCAAGCCATAAGATCTAAATGATTGGACAGGCAGGGATGTCTGAGAATTTTCATAGATCTTTGGTTTTACCTAACCTCAATTTGGGCTCTTACTTCCAAAGTCCAGCCTATAGAAACTCAGTTCCTGTTAATGTCCTTTCAAAGTCTTCAACATCTTTTCATACTTCCTTGCCTCTACATCATCTACATGTATCTAATGACCAGTGCACATCTTTGAATGGATGGCTGTAGTTGTTTCTCTTCTCTGAACTTTTTTTTAGAAGAATTCTTATGAGCAGAATTAGTCAGGTTAGTGATTCTTAATCTATAGTAGATTAAATTTATTTCTGAAATTTAAAAAACATGAATATTCCTGCCACCAATTCTGATGAAGTAGATCTATGATAGGCACTTTGAATATGTATTTTTAATAAGACCCCCTAGGAGATTCTGAGGCAGATGATCCAAAGATCATACTTAGGAAAAAAATGAACTAAGAGAAAATGAAGAGAAAGCATCTAAATGTGATATACAAGAATGAATGAACCATTTGTAACTGTGCTACAGAATAGGTGTTCAACAAATATCCATTAGATTGGTGGGTAGCTGGGGAGGAAAGATTTTGGAGGAACAGGTTGATGAAGGGATTAATAGATAAATAGATAGAATGGAAGGATCAATAAATGATTGGATCCATGGGTGCAAGGAACTTGCTTTATTTTTCTTTGTGGCTATTCCAAATGGAGATTTTTGCCAATATTAGCAAAAAGTTCTCCCCAGGGTAAAATTCATTACCCTGGGTAAAACCATTAGAATATACAATAGGTGAATATTTGCCTTAATGGATTGATTTGTATTGTTTTTGTTCCACATTGAGTACAACTAATATCATCACTCACATGTTTATTTTTGAGAGGTGATGGGTTAAAATAAAATATCAAGGAGGTATTTTGCTTGACCTGAGTATTCAGTGCCTTTGTTTCTAGACAAGACATTTTGTTTCTATTATGTACAAACCACTATAGTACTACAGTTACTGCCCTTTGTGGATGGGATTACCTAAGAAATAATTTATATGTAAGGTTGCTAATTATGAGACTAAAGTATACACATTAAAGGCATTTGCCTTGTAATTTGTGATGAAAAACTCTGAGTGAAATAAAGCATGAAATATGATTATTGTGGCTGAGAATATAAGGATATAAAGCTACTTATTTATTTTAGGACTGGGAGTTAATAATATATTAACCTTAGAAAGGGGACTGCCACAGAATAAAGCTCTTTCTGCCACCTCTTTTGAACTAGGAACAATTTCCCCTCAGGTGTCCAGGGTCTCTGCTCATCACCCTAGATACCCTGTCCCACCTCATTATCCCTATCCTCTATCTCAGATGTTGAAACTCTGAGAACTTCTCTCTTTCACTAGATTTGTCATTCAAAAAATCTGCATGTTGTAAGAGTACACTGCATGAACTCTGGAGAAAAAAGTGTCTAGTTTTAAATCCTGATTCTGCCACTTACTAGTATTAAACCATGCAAGACCTCAGTTTCCTCATCTGTAAAATGCAAGTAATGATTGTAATCAACTCACAAGATTGCCATAAGGATGAAATACACTAATAATAAGTTAAGCATTTAGATTAGAAGAGTAGGCTTTCAATAAACACTGATGTAAATTTTCTCATCAGGAAAGCAATTTAATAACATTACAGAAACCAAGAAAATAAAAGCACAATCATAATTTTAACATCCTAATGCATACCAAATATTTTTCTTTTTTTTTAATATCAATATTTTTATTATGATATTGTGGGGTACAGTTAGCGGTTAGGTATACAAATATGCTTTGTTCAGGCACCCTTGTTGATAAAAGGTGCCCCCCCATCCCCAGACAGATATTTACTACCGTTAATCCCATCTCCCTTCCCCTCCCCCCCATAGTTTCCCACCACTGTCAGTCATTTTCTTATAGTATTACATTGGATGTTCAAGGTCCACTATATGAGTGAGAACATGTGATACTCAGATCTTTGTTTCTGTGAGAGGTCACTCAGTATTATAGACTCTAGTTCCATCCAGGTTGCTGCGAAATTCATGATTTTGTTCTTTTTTATGGCTGCGTAGTATTCCATCATGTATATGTACCACATTTTCTTAATCCAGTCCTCTTTTGATGGACAGCATGGTTGCTTCCAGGTTCTTGCTATTGTGGACAATGCTACGATAAACATACATGCGCAGGTATCTTTTTTATAGAGTGATTTGAGTTCTTCAGGGTACATTCCCAGTAGGGGGATTGCGGGGTCATATGGGAGGTCAATATTTAGAGCTTTTAGGAATCGCCATACTGTTTTCCACAGAGGTTGTACTAGTTTGTACTCCCACCAACAGTGGAGAAGTGTTCCCTTTTTGCCACACCCTCTCCAGCAACTGTTATTTTTTTAGTTATTGAAAATTGCCATTCTGAGTGGACTTAGGTGATATCTCAGTGTGGTTTTGATTTGCATCTCCCTGATGATTAATGGGGTTGAACATTTTTTCATGTGTCTGTTGGCTGCTCGGATGTCTTCCTTTGAGAAGTGTCTGTTCATATCTTTTGCCCATTTTATAATGGGGTTGTTTGTTTTTTTTCTTTTCAGCACGTTTGAGTTCCTTGTAGATCCAAGTTGTTAAACCTTTGTCAGACCTGGATTTGGCAAATATTTTGTCCCAGTCTGTAGGCTGTCTCCCTGCTCTCTTGATGGTTTCTTTGGCTTTCCAGAAGCTTGTCAGTTTAATGAGGTCTCACTTGTCTATCTTATCTCTTATGGCTTGTGGATTTCAGGTTTTGTTCAGGAACTGGATGCCAGTTCCAATATCCATGAGGGTATGTCCTTCATTTTCTAAGGTTCTTATAGTTTGAGGTTTTACATTTAGGTCTCTGATCCATTTAGAGTTAATTTTTATGTATGGGGATAAATAGGGGTCCTATTTCAATCTTCTGAATGTGGTAAGCCAGTTTTCCCAGCACCATTTACTGAATAGGTTCTCCTCTCCCCAGTAGTAGGTGGTGGAGGCTTTGTCGAAGATGAGCTGGTTGAGAAATTGAGGTTCTGCTTCTGGAATCTCAATTCTATTCCATTGATCTATATGCCTGTTCCTGTACCAATACCAAGCTGCTTTGATGATTGTAGCTTTATAGTAAAGTTTGAAGTCTGGTAATGTGATACCACCTGCTTTGTTTTTTTTTTTTTTGCTGAGGATTTTCTGGCTATTCTTGGTCGTTTGTGTTTCCATATGAATTCCTGTGTTGTTTTCTCTAGGTCTGAGAAGAATGTTGCTGGTAATTTGATGGGTATTGCATTAAAACTGTAGATTGACTTAGGTAGGATGGACATCTTCACAATGTTGATTCTTCCAATCCATGAGCATAGGATATTTTTCCACTTGTTTGTGTCATCTTTGATTTCTTTGACCAGTGTTTTGTAGTTTTCATTGTAAAAGTCTTTCACATCTCTGGTTAAGAAGATGCCAAGGTATTTCTTTTTTTTTGTGGCTATTGTGAATGGAATTGTGCTTTTTATTTGAGTTTCTGTTTGTTTATTATTGGTGTAAAGAAATGCGATTGTCTTTTGCACATTTATTTTATATCCGGAGACTTTGCAAAAGTCCTTTTTCAGTGTAAGACAGATTCTCTTGGGTTTCCAAGGTACAGGATCATGTCATCTGCAAAGAGAGACAACTTGACTTCCTCTTTTCCTATTTTAATACCCCTGATTGCCTTCTCTTCTCTGATTCTTCTAGCCAGGACTTCCAATATTATATTGAACAGGAGGGGTGAGAGTGGGCATCCTTGTCTTGTTCCAGTTTTCAGGGGAAATGGTTCCAATTCTTGTCCATTTATGAGTATGCTGGCTGTAGATTTCTCATAGATGGCTTTTACTATTTTGAGGTATGTTTCCCATATGCCTAGCTGTTTGAGGGTTTTTATCAAGAAGAGATGCTGGATTTTGTCAAAAGCTTTTTCTACATCTAATGATATAAACATGTGGTTTTTGTTTTGACATCTGTTGATGTATTTAATTACATTTATGGTTTTACAAATGTTTAACTAGCCTTGCATCCCAGGGATGAAGCCTACTTGGTCATAATGGATGATTTTTGAGATGTGTTGTTGAATCCGGTTCGCTAGGATCTTGTTGAGAATTTTAGCATCTATGTTCATCAAAGATATTGGCCTGTAGTTCTCTTTTTTTGTAGGGTCTTTACATGGCTTGGCTATCAATGTGATGTTAGCTTCGTAAAGTGATTTGGGGAGAGTTCCGTCTTTCTCAATCGCCTGGAATGCCTTCAGTAGGATTGGTATAAGCTCCTCCTTAAATGTCTTGTAGAATTCTGCTGGAAAGTCATCTGGTCCAGGGCTTTTTTTGGTAGGTGGTTTTATTACGTAGTCAATGTCCTTGATTGTTATTGGTCTATTTAGGGTCTCAATTTCTTCTTGTTTCAACCTGGGCAGGTTGTGTGATGACAGAAAGTTCTCCATTTCCAAAAGGTTTTCAAATTTGTTTCCATACAAGTATACATAGTAGTCTCTAATGATCTTTTGTATTTCTTCAGGATCAGATGTGACTTCATCTTTTGTGTTTCTAACTGTGTTTATTTGGGGTTTTTCTCTCTTTTTCTTGGTCAGTCTAGCTGGGGGATCATCAATCTTGTTTGTTCTTTTGAAGAACCAGCTTTTTGTTTCATTGACTTTTTGTATTATCTTTTTGTCTTCTATGTCCTGGATTTGGGCTTTTATTTTGGTGATCTGGATTCTTCTGCTGAAATTAGGGTTTTTGTGCTCTTGCTTTTCCAGCTTTTTTTGGTGGCTTCTTAGGCTGTTAATTTGTGATCCTTCCATTTTCTTCATGTGCATTTGTAGGAAAATAAATTACCCTCTTACTACAGCTTTCATGGCATCCCAGAGGTTTTGGTAAGATGTTTCTTCATTTTCATTTGTTTCCCGGAATCTTTTAATCTCTGTTTTGATTTCATCATTGATCCAGGAGTTGTTTAGCATCATTCTGTTTAGTGTCCATGTCTTTGTGGGTTTGGGGGGATCTTGTTGGTGTTAATGATTATTTTTATTCCACTGTGGTCCAAGAAGGTGAATGATAAAATTTCAGTCCTTTTAAATTTGTTTATGCTTGATTTATGGCCACGTATGTGGTCAATCTTAGAGTACGTTGCAAGCGGTGATGAGTAGAATGTGTATTCTCTGGTCTTTGGATGGAGGGTTCAGTAGGTATCAATTAAGTCCATTTGATCAAGAGTCACATTGAGGTTTTGGATCTCATTGCTGATTTTTTGTCCTGATGATCTACCTAGGGTTGTGGGTGAGGTATTAAAGTCCCCAGCTATGATGGTATTGGAGTCAATATCTTTTTTTAGTTGACCTAGACGCTGCTTTATGAAAGTTGGTGGCCCTATGTTTGGTGCATATATGTTTAGGGTGGATATTTCTTGTTGATGGATTGAGTCTTTTATCATTATGTAGTGGCCTTCTGTATCTTTTTTAATTTTTGATAGCTTAGAGGGTATTTTGTCTGAGATTAAGATTGCAACTCCTCCTTTCTTTTGTGTTCCATTCACCTGAAAATTTGTTTCCCATCCTCTTACTTTGAGTCTGTGAGTGTCCTCTCTAGTGAGGTGAATCTCTTGAAGACAATAGATTGTTGCCTGATGATATTTTATCCATTTTGCCATTCTATGTCTTTTCAGTGGTGCATTTGGTCCATTCACATTCAAACTAATTATTGAAATGTGAGAGTTGATCCCTATCATAATGTTCTTACAGAGTTGTTGTTCTTCCTGTTTGTGTGTTGTCTTTCTTTTGGTTTTAGAATTGGATCATGTGTGTTTTTAATCTTTTGCCTGTACTCGTGTGAAGAACGTTATTGTTCTTTTTTCCTTTTCTTCTGCATTCAATACTTTCTTAAGTGTTTCTTGTAAAGGTGGTCTGGTGGCAGTGTAGGTGCTCAGGGATTGGATATCTTGGAAAGATTTCAATTCTCCCTCAAAGATGAAGCTTAGCTTGGCTGGATAAGTTATTCTCAGTTGAAATTGTTTATCTTTTAGAACTTTGACGATAGGCCTCCAAGCTCTCCTAGCCAGGAGGGTTTCTGTAGATAAATCTGCTGCTATTCTAATTGGTCTTCCCTGGTACATAGTCTGACCTTTCTCTCTTGCAGCCTTTAGGATTTTTTATTTTATACCACTTTGTTTAGGCGAATTATTATATGTCTGAGAGTTGGTCTTCTCATTTCTTGTCTTGCAGGGTTCTCTGAATCTCTTGTGTTTGAATTTTTTCATCCTTGATGAGATGAGGGAATTTTTCTTGAATGATTTCATGAAATGTTTGTTCCAGTGTGGCCTCTGTTTTTCTCGCTGCCTCAGGAAGGTCAATTACTCTTAGGTTCGGTCTCTTGAAGTGATCATTCATCTCTTGAAGGTTTTGTTCTGTCTTTTTGAGCTTCTTTTCTATGCTTTTGACAGTTTGAATTAGTTCTGTGTTTTAGTCTTTGAGCTCTGAGATTCTTTCTTCTGCTTGGCTGATTCTGCTTTCCATGCTTATTAGTTTGTTATTTATTTCCATCTCAGTATTCTTTACTGGTTATTTCTGACATCAGCTCCTTCCTATTTTCCTCTTGTCTCTCCTTAATTTTTTAAATTGTCTCTATTAATGTCTTGATGTCTGTGTTTGTTGCATGTGACCAGTCGTTCTGGGGGCTCTTCATTGTTTGTGTTCCAGAATCTGTTTTCTCAGTGTCTGACCTCCCAGGGGTCTGTGTGAGACCTATATTCTTCTTTTGGTTTTTCTTCATTTGTGTAGTTTTTTCCCCCTTCCTACTTTTTCCTTCCCTCCACGTCACCGTCTTCTTTAATTCTTTTATTCAGGGGTAGAGGGATTGCTTTAACTTCTGTTTGTTCAATCTCCTATTCTTTATGTATGCCCTCTTACTTTGTTCAATTCTGGAGTTGCACTGTAGGTCGGGTGTGGTCCTTTTTGCAGTTTTGAGATTTACTTAAGGGGGGAGCTGTGATTCAAAATCTATCTGCAGGTCCTGGTATTCGCCAAGAGGTTTATGGATAATCTGAAACCCACTTCCCACTGCCTTGGAATCTGTCCATGTAGTGGGGCTGTTGGTTTACTACCTGAAATAAAATGTGGTTAGCAGAAGGAAGAGAATGGAGCAGACAGTAGGGGGGAGGAGGGTGGTGGAGAGAGAGAGGAGTAAGGGTGGAAACAGACAAGTGTATCAACAAATGAAGAGAGAGAGACCTAAACTGAAACAAATAAAAACAATAGACCACGGCTACAGACTAACCAGCTCCCATACAAAAAAATAAAATAAAATAAAACATACAATGATGCTAACTTACAAGCTAACCAAATACCTTATTGGTGTGCTGTTCCTCTATACAAAGAGATGGTTTACTGAGAGGAGAAAAGAGAAGAAAAGGAAGATTTTTAAAAAGGAAGAAAACAATAGGAATAGAATCAAGTCATTAAACTAACAGAACCAATCGAGCACACTCTGAGACTTTTTGTTTAAGTCCAGTGTCCTTTCAGCTCTGATTTTTAGCTTTCTTTTCAAGCTGGTAAGTTAGTTCGCAGTTGGGGTCAGTTGCCCCTGGCCTGCTGTGAAGGACAGTTCAGATCACCCTCCGTTCACCACTCAAATCTGGCCCATGTCTCTTTTTCAAGCTTGTTTCTCCCGTTTCGGTGTTGTTACCTTGAATCGCCAGTAGGTGGTGCTATCTCAGCTGCTTGCCCCAGAGCGGGCTGGGCCTGCCGATCGAATTCTGCCTCAGGGCACACAGGAGGAGACCCACTGCTGGCAGGACATCAAGGTGGCAGCAGAGGTGGCAGCAATCCCAGCAGATCTTGCCTGCAGGGGCTTCAAGGACTGAAGTCGTGGAACGCCTCAGGCACGGGTGGCGGGATGCACTACAGCCGCCACGGCCTCCATGGCGGGATGCACTACAGCCGCCACGGCCTCCGTGGTGGCGCTGGCAGCTGCTGTGTCTGCGGCTGCAGTGGCTATCCAGACCGCTGCAATGCCCCAGCGGTGGTGACAGCCGAGCTCTGTGTGAAGAGCAGGCTGCTGACGTTGGGGGTCTGCAGCCTCCAGGGAGAGCACCAGAGACCCTTTGCATTCTCCTTTGCAGAGGGTTTCATAGACCAGGTTGTCCTGTTGCCATCTTGCCGGAAGTTCCCTATTTTTCATTTTAATGCATCAGTTTTTGAAAGTGGAGTTACAAAGGTCAAAAATTCACTTCCTAAATTGAAATGTTCTTCAGGTGCTATGGGCACGTCTATGCTTTCCTCTCCCCCAAGTGCCCCAGGCTAAACACAATGAATTGTGTGATTGTGTTGATGCTAGAGAACACACCTAATTCAGAAGTACTAATATGTGAAACCCTAGATTAAAAGAATATTGATATGGTGAGTCTAGAGCTTTCAGTTTCAGCAAGACTCCTCATGCTTTATCGGCTTGGGCTCCATCAGAGACTCTGGGACTATCTTAGTCAGCTTGGGTTGCCATAACAAAATACCACAGATTGGGTGCTTTATTGCCAACAGAATTGTATTTCTCACAATTCTGGTGCCTAGTAAATCCAAGATCAAGGTGCCAGCTGATTCAATTGCAGATAGACACCTTTTACATTTTTTTGTGTGTCCTTACATGTTGGCGAGAGAAAGCAAATCAGAGAGAGAGAGAAAGAGGGAGAGAGAGAGAGAGAGAGAGAGAGAGAGAGAGAGAGAGAGAGAGAGAGAGAAGGCTTCTTTCTGGCATCTCTTCTAATAAAGCCACTAGTCACATCATGAGGGCCCCACCCTCATGGGCTCATTTTATTTTGTTTTTTTCATTTTTAATAGACTTCATTTTCAGAGGTTTAGGCTCATGCAAAGTTGAGCAGAAGGCATAGAGACTTTCCATATGCCCTTGCCCTCACAAATGCCTAGTCAATCACCAATATTCCCCACCAGAATCTCATCATTTTTTAAGTTTACAATTAATACAAACGTTTAAAAAAAGTATGAGCCCAATGAAGCATATCAGTGGTTATGCTGAGCCTGTAGACCAATTTTTTGTGACCTTTAGATAAAAGGGCACTAAAATTTTTACAAGATATAAAGTATCATAAAAGAAAAATAAAGATTTGCTATCTCTCATCTACTCTTTCAGCAGACAATGACATTAAAACCCAAAAAGAGCATTTACTTATCCACTGAGAAAAGTGCTGGCAGTCTTCACAGGTTGCTTCTTTGCTTCATCCTTCCCATCATATTTTGCCTTCTGCATGGGTTTGTGGTGCTTGTCCACAGTACAACATTACTCCAAAAGTCATGTCTCACTGGGACAGGAAAACCATGTGATCCAGGAGGAAAATGAAGGGCTCTGTGACCTCATTTAATTTAATTACCTCTTTGTAGCCTCTATCTCCAAATACAGTCATTTTGGGGGGCAAAGATTCAACACATGAATTTTTGGAGGATACGTTCCAGCCCCAAAGCAGGAACGATACTGAGTTTTATTGTGTCTGTTCTTCTCAATGACAGTGCCATGGTCTGTTTAAATCAGAACTTAATCCCCATTTAATAGATTGTGTGTGTGTGCTCCTTCTGTTAAACTATAAGCCACCAGAGTTGTTACAGGTACCTATTATTATTCCCTTATGTGTTTGAGTCTAGAAAGCCCAAGTGAGCGGTCTCATCTCATTGGCGGCAAGAGCTGGGATTGGAAAATCTGGAATGTAGAAATGGGGGTGATGGCCCTAGTTTCTTGCTTTAACCACCAAGATAATTCTTAAATGACATACTCAGGAGGCAGAAGCCATACCTCCTGCCTGTTTTCTGTTAAATGTGCCTTTGGATAAGCTGTAATAACCCAGGATGTTAGCGTTTAAGAGGCATATTACAAATTCACATTTCCAATCATGACTCTTTTCAAGAGTTTACAAAGTAGGTTTTCCGTCTCTGTCTTGATGACTTGTCTTCTTCAATCTCCCTCTCTGCTAATGTATGACACCAGACTTGGCTTCCTGGAGAGAAGTGATCAAGGAGCACGGGCTCCTTGCTGAGAAACACATTAGTGCAATTTCTAAAATATGCTCTTTGAGCTCATTTGATCTATGATATGTGTTCTCATTTAATAAATATTAGGCAAGCTTAGGTTCTGTCTACAAGTAGTAGAAACATGTACTGCCATGTTCCTTTAAGCAAAACCAAACAGATACTCTAGTAATTGTTTTAAAGTTGTTTTTTTCTTTATTTTTCTAAATAAAGTTGTGCATGAAGAAATTTAAATGACATAATTATAAAGTGTGCACTGAAAAAGAATTCATTCCTTCTTAAAAATATTAATTAGGCTCTTCTTAATCTCTATTGCAGATCTTGTTATGAACTTGTTTTTCTTCCAACTGCCTCCTTTGATTATGCATAAATAGGATATAATTACACATGGTGGAAGGTTATTATATACAAATATGTTCAGAAATTATGTGAATAAAATGCACAATAAACTTTAGTATTCTTTTCATAAAATAATATAGATTAGGGTCAAAATAAGTAATTTGTTCTTTTTTAATATCTGCCTTGTCTACTGCTTTTTCAGATTAACACAATGGAGCATGTCAGGGAATAGACAGAAAATAGTTATTTTGACTTCAAGCTGAAAGAAAACTTGGTTTTTTTGTATATTTTATTAACAGGTAAGTTCACCTCTAGTGTTGCTATTATTATCACTATCCCTTTGTTTTGCAATCTCTTCTCTGAATTTGTCAGCTCAAACTGTAAGATGAATTCTTAAACACAAATCTTAGTTTTAGGGAAAGAATAAAAGAGAATGTTTAAGGGACAGTTGAAAATATGCTCATTTTTAGCAATGTTTGTCTATGCCATAAATATTTTGTTTTCCCAGAAGATTCACAATAGGAACACTTTCCAAAAATTGTAATTTTAAGAACAATCTGTAGATTGATTTCCTTTTCTTATTCTAACAGGCTGTTTTAACAAGAGGACTCTGACTTGAAACTGCATGAGAATGCCTGTGAGTGTGTGTGATAAACAGCTAATTACCTGTCAGTTACCATAGCAATGTTTATAGGAAGACTAAGTTCATATAGCTCTGCTTCTCAATTTGAGAGAGGAAAATCCATATATTTTCTTTTCTTCAATCCCTAGTAGAGTTTCTGGCAGCAATTTTAGGATCCTCTTTGCTTGGTAAGTTCTTACATGACCAATTTAGCTTCTTTGCTTTAAGCAAAAAATGTTGATTTGAGTGAAGGATGGAAAGAATCAGCTTGCGAGAAACTTGGAATGCTAAAACAATAGATTCATGCCAGCTCTGAAGAGTTCTGCTAACAACAGCTCACATAGCACTGATCCAGCATGAAGCCTTCTTCAAAAAGCTCTGCCTAGTCCCATTAATTCTCCAAATAAAATTCTATAGATTGCTAAGAAAACACATTATTTTTTCAACAAATATTTTTGAGCATCTATCTTAGGTCAGCATATCCTAGCCTCAGGGGATACCATGATGAGCTGGCTTCAAGGCAGATAAAGGGAATGTCATACAGGGATCAAATCAACAAATCATAAAAATCCTTAAACGAATTATGGCAAGTGGTATTTTTGAAAGATGAATACAACAGTTTCTCCCATTCCACATGTTCTTCTGAAATGCGACCTTCCCAGATTTCTCCCATCAACATGTAGCCTATGCCCTCTCCCCTTAAACCTGAATGAGCATTAAGATTTCTGAGACTAGGTTATCACAACGCCATGCATTGTTAACACAATGTCTTACTCTTTGATGACATTTGCTTTTGAAACTCAGCTACCTTGCAGTGGGAAATTCTTAGACTAACCCAAGTAAAAAGTTGACAAAGAGAAAGTCCATGTAGATATTTTGGCCAATTGCTGGATGATGTCCAATCATCAGTCACCAGGCATGTGAGTTTATTCTTCTTCAGATGATACCTGCCCTCATCCATCTCAATGTTCCCAGTCCTCATGTCTTCCCAGATGATACCCTAGATAGACATCATGGAGCAGAAACAAGCTGTCTCCACTGTTATTCATCTAAAATCCTTACCTGGGGTGGTTTGTTATTCAGCAATAGTAACTAGAATACTTCTTATAAAGTTTGTTCCTTTTGTTCTAAGGCAATGGCAATCCCACACAAGGGCTTTAGACAAGAAAGGAATAGGATCCAATTAATAAATTAAAATGATCATTCCAGTTCTGATGTGTGAGAAACATTGTGAAACTCTTTAACTAGGAAGACCAGTTGGGACAATATTGCATAGATTCAGACAGTATAAAAGTAATCTAGATGAGGGTAATAGTAGGAAATATAAGCAGAATAATTCACTAATTAAATAAGAGCTAGAATCTATAGTATCTGGTGCTAGATTGGATGTGGTAGGTAGACAGCAGGAATATAGGAAACTAAGATTAAGTTAGGGTTCCTGTCTTGAGGGGAGGGTAGCTGATGGTGTCTTTTACTTTTATTGTTTTAAATGGAGGAGGAATCACACCTTTAGGTGGAGGGACATATTGGGGAATCAGGAAATGGGAAATGATGAAGTAATTCTTTGGATTTTCTGTAGATTCCTCAAACTCCACAGTCACAACTAAAGTTGTTCAGAAATTACTAAGCTATTCATGACATTTTAGATACTTTTATTCTTCTAAGTCAATTAGCATCGAGTATTCCTTCACAAACTTTCTGTAAATTAGCTGGAGGTGATTGATTGGCAAACTCATACAAAATGTTTCTAGGTTCAAAATCTTGCAAGAATAACTTTGGAGCTACAGTGGTGAATTAGATAGAATTATATAGAATCTCAAATCCAGTTTTAAATTCAGAATATAATACAGAGGTAAAACTCATAATGACAATAAATATAATGATTTATTCGTCATTTTAAAGGGGGAAGAATATAGGTTTAAAAGGCTAAGTCCAAGTCAATTATTTTATTTTTTATTTTTATTTATTTTTTAGTTGGAGTCTCACTCTCGCCCAGACTGGAGTGCAGTGGCCGCTCCCGGTCACTGCAGCCTCGACCTGCTGGGCTCCGGCGATCCTTCCGCCTCAGCCTTCCAAGTAGCTGGAACTACAGGCGCATGCTACCACGCCCGGCTAATTTTTTGATTTACTGCAGAGATGAGGTCTCGCCAAGTTGCCCAGGCGGGTCTCGAACCCTCAGGCTCAGGCAATCCACTCACCTCAGCCTCCCAAAGCGTAGGATTACAGGCTGAGCCACTGAGCCCGGCTCCAAGTCAATTATTAAAGACCAAAGGAGAAAGAAGACATCTGAGTGAGAGAACATTTAAAGCCAAAGAAAGAAAAGAAGGAGGTGGGGATGGTACGGCATGAGAGTTACATTAGAAGGTGTGCTCTTGTGTCAGGCTTACTTGTCTTACCAAGTCTTACAGTCAATAGTTTGGAAAATTTAACATCTTTGTTCATATACAATCTGGAGATAATAACAATGGTACCTGCCTGCTAGGCTTGTTGAAAGTATTAAAAATAAATCATGCATACAAAGTACTCAGCTAACTGCCTAGAACACAGTAAGCATTTAATGAAAGATAGCTGCTGTAATCATCAATAACATCCTCAGCACCATCAGTGTATCATCATTTTTTATTATTATTTAGGAGGAGTATTAATAGAAAGAATCAGATTATATAGTTTACCAAAACTTTTCTCTAGAAAAGAACTATATAAAAATTTTTGTGAGTAAGTAATTTTACAGGTAGTTTTACTTCTACTTAGAATGTAGAAATCTGGAAAGAATGTCACTCTCACACAAACAATGGGGGGGGAAAGCTGAATAAGCTATAAAATCAGAAGCTTTATTATCAGCACAGCTCAAAAAGATGAATTGGCAGAGAAATCAAATAACCTGAAATCCAAGGAAGAGCATGCCACTTCACCCACAAGGAGAAATGGGACACTTGGACAACCTCATCTGTGATAGAGTACAAGAAAAACATAGACCACCATAAAATCAGATAAAATGATATCAACTGCATTTGCAACAAACTGTTAAAGTTAAAATGGGAATTAATATAACAATATAGAACCCTGGATACATAGACAAAAAGGGAATTTGAACTCCTCACAAGCTCTTTTCTATGGACTTTCACCAAGTGCTCACAAGGAAGACTAGGGACATGTCAGGTGACCATAGAAAACCTCCTTTGGCATTGCAAATGTGGATAAAAGATCAACTCTAAACTTCAAGCAGGCTCTTAAGCATCTGAGAGACGGACAGCAAACTCTATAACCTTTAAGACACAGGGTAAAAAGTCAGTATTACTGGAGGATAAATGGAAAACAGCAATTTATCCATAAGGCAGGAGCAAAATGTAGTTCTGACTACATGATCTCATAGTAATAGTATTAGAGGTCTCATATCACTAGGAAGAAGAAAGTAACTCTCCCACACTATAGATGCAAAGAAGAGTTTGGCTGCTGGCAACAGGAAAAGTCAGGACTGCTGAGAAAACCTCATTTCCAAGGCCTAGGCACACAGGGTTTACCTACAATTGAAGCTATAATAAGATCAAGAAGATATTGACCCTAACTGCCAGCCTGGCAAGAATCATGTAAAGCAACAGAATCTCCCACTAGGTGTGAGACAAGAACATGGAGAGGTCCTTCTGGAACACTGGCATATAGGAAAGGCTGAAAGCTTAGGGTAAAGAAAAGATTTTTATTAAAACACTCTGGCAGCCTCAGCCTCATTATAAACTCAGGGCATCATTAAGGAAATTCAAAACTGGTATAATACTGAGGGAAAGAATTACAAACAAACCCCAAATGAGCTCAGTTCTTGTCTAGATTGATTCGGTTCTCCAGATTTACCATCTGAGGAGAAACATGTTAAATTTTCAGGTATAAATGTTATTCAACTCAGTATCCATTTTACACAACAGTGGTCCCCAACCTTTTTGGCATCAGAGACCTTTTTTGTGTAAGAGTTTTTCCATGGAAGGGAGTGTTGGTGAGGGGGGTTTCAGCAGGCATTAGATTCTCATAGGAAGGCACAGCCTATGCCCCTTGCAAGCACAGTTCCCAATAGGTACTGGTCCATGTCCAGGAGTTAGGGACCCCTGCTATATAAGATGCCTGGCAGTCTATCAAAAATCATGAGGCATATAAAAAATCAAAAGACAAAGCAAACAAAACAACAACACTCAGAGATGAGTCACCTGCTAGAACTGTCAGTCACTGATGTATTCTCAGTGATCTATCAGTCATTTTCATATTATTTAAAATAAATAAAATTAAAGTGTTAAATAATACAATGGATAAGGTAAAATTTTGCAAGAACAGATGAGTAATTTCAGCAGATATATAAATATTATGAGAAAAAAATTAAATGGAAATGCTAGAATTTTTTTTCAAATAGGGGATTGTAGACAAAATGGAGTGTGATACATAAAATAATAGTCCTCAAAGATGTCCATACCCTAGTTTCCCAAACCTGTAAAAATGTAATATTACATGACAGAAGGGATTTTGAAGACATGATTAAAGATCTTGAGATGGATGATGATCTTGGATTTTACATGCGGGCTCAATATAATCACAAGGCTTCTTAAAATAAAAATTGACAAGCTATTCCCAAAATCCACATGGACATGTAAAATAACAAACAAAAAAAAGTATTTTGAAAAATTAAAAAAAAATTTTACTGATTTGCAAAAAGGAAAAAAAACAGACGCCAGTAGGTCAATGTCAGAGGAGGAGATTTAATGACAAAAGCAGAGCTCAGAAAGAAATAATTGGATTTGAAGCTGGTAGGCTGCTGGCTTTGAAGATGAAAGAAGGGGTCACAAACCAAGTAAGGCAGGCAGCCTCTAGAAGTTGGAAAAGACTTCTAGGAAACAGATTCACCCCTGGAGTCTCCAGAAGGAATGCATCTCTGCTAACTCATTTTATACTTTTGACCTCCAGAATCATAACATAATAAATCTGTGTTGTCTCAAGTCACTAAGTTTGCAGTAATTTGATACAGCAACCATAGTCAATTAATCACAGGTTATGAGAGATGAAGAATTTACTAAACAGGCTTAGCAATAGACTCAACACAATTTTTAAAAAAGAACTTAAAATGAGGTCAGTAGAGATCATTGAAACTAAAATACAAAGAGAAGGCCGGGCTCGGTGGCTCAACCTGTAATCCCAGCACTTTGGGAGGCGGGGCAACTGGATTGCCTAAATCCATGGTTCGAGACCCACCTGGACAACTTGGCGAGACCTCGTCTCTACAATAAATCAAAAATTAGCTGAGCATGGTAGCACACAACTGTAGTTCCAGTTACTCGGAAGTCAGAGGCAGAAGGATTGGCAGAGCCCAGCAGGGTGAGACTGTGGTGGCCAGGAGCGTGCCACTGTACTCCAGTTGGGGCGATGGAATGAGACCCCAACTCAAAAAAAAAAACAAAGAGAAAAAAAAACAGAAAAAAATAGAATGAAGCTTCTAAGCATTGTGTTGATAATATAAAATGATCTAACATACATGTAATTGGAATTCAAGAATTAAATGCAAAAGACAGTAGAGCATAAGCATTATTTGAAAATATATGACCAAGAATGATTGAAAACATTAAAGGCATCAAACTACAAGTCTGCACTAAAAGAAGTGCAGAACAATTCCAACAGGCAGGGAAAAAGATAAAACTAAAACAATTCAAACTACCAAAAGCTAAATATTTTTTAAAAATTGAAGGCAGGAGGAGAAAAAATTGCATATTACTTATAGAGGAATAAAGATAAAAATCATTTTGGATTTCAAGCCAGAAGATAATGGAATGATATATTTAAAGAACTATTAGAAGAAGAAGGAAAAAAAAGCCCAAAATTCTACACCCAATGAGAATATCTTTTAAAAATTAAAGTGAAATAAAGATTTTTTTTAGACAAACAGAAGCTGAGAAAATTCACTGTTTACAGATACATGCTATAAAGAATGTTAAATAAAGTTGTCCAAAAGGATGTGATACCAGACATAAATTTAGATCTATATATGACAAAAGGTTCCAGAAAGTGATAAAATAAAATATAAAACTTTTCTTTTTATTTGTTTATTTATTTATTTTGAGTTGGAGTCTCACTCTGTCACCCAGACTGGAGTGCAATGGCTTGCTCCTGGCCAAGGCAACCTCGACCTGCTGGGCTGCAGCAATCCTTCTGCCTCAGCCTTCCAAGTAGCCGGAATTACAGGCACTCTACCACACCTGGCTAATTTTTTATTTATTGTAGAGATGCGATCTCACCAAGTTGTCCAGGCAGGTCTTGAACCCGCAGCCTCAGGCAATCCACTCACCTCAGCCTCCCAAAGCCACCGAGTCCAGCTAAAACTTTTATTTTTAAAAAAATATATTAAAATATATTAAGTATATTTTAAAACATATTAAAGCAAAACCACAAAGGATAGACTAATGAAACAGGAAGCAAGTATTTGTAAGATTCTTATACATATATTATTTAAAGGTAGGCAATGATAAAGATTCATATTGTAAACCCTGAGATAACCACTGAGAAAGTTAGAAATAATGGTAAAATTAATAACTCAATAGTAGAGATAAAATAGTATAATAAAAACAGTTGAATCAAAAGCAGGCAAGTGAAAAAGGAGCAAAGGCAAATGGAACAAATAGAAAGCAAATAGCAGGATGACAGATTTAAATTAAATAATAAAATAATTACAGTTGTTTTAACACAGTAGCTAAAATATAGAGATTGTCAAATTGGACTTTTTAAAAAGCAAGAGCAACTATATGCTGTCTACAAGAAACACAATTAAAATGCAAAGACTTCTGTTTAAAAATAAAAGGATAGAAAAATATATACCATGCAAGCATGATTAAAACAAATCTGAAAAGACCATATTAATATCAGAAAAGTAAACTTCAGAGAAAGGACTATTACAAAAAAAGAGTAAAATACATAATGATAAAGGTGTCATTTCACCAAGAAGTCAGGACTATTCTGTTACCATACCTAACAACAGAGCTTCAAAACATATGAAGCAAAAACTAATAAAACTGAGGGGGAAAATGGACAATTCTCAATTATTGTTAAAATATTCAAATTTCTTTCTCAGTAATTGATGGAATAAATAGACAGAAAAATCAGCAAAGGTATAAAAGATTTGAACCAATTTGCTGTACTTGTTTTAACACACTAACTAAAATATAGAGATTGTCAAATTGGACTTTTTATAGTTAATAGTATATGCCACCCAACAGCAGTAGAATAAAGAGTATTTGCAAGTATACATCGACCATAGTTTTTACCATAAAACAAATCTGAACAAAGTTTTAAAAACTGAAATCAAAGCATATTCTTTTATAGTAATGAAATTAAGTAGAAATCAACAAGTTTCTGCTGACCAAGGACTGCTTCTTCATTTATAATTTATCATGTGGTATTAATAGTTAACCTTGTCCAGAAATATAAATCCCTATGTAATATTATGCTTAAACCAAGTCTTCAAAATTTCACTACTAGAAGGTATTTCAGAATTTAGTTTTAACTTTCACGATATATAAGGGGAAAGTGAGGGCATGAGAGGCAGAATGCTTTACCTAAGTATTTTAGGGTTGAATTCATTATAATCTTTGCCTTCTACATAAACATCATTCTGTTACTGCCAGTTTCATGCCCTGTTATCAACCAGAAAGATTGTTTTGAGTATCTAATATATGTATAGATTTTTTACTAGAAGTTGGGACAAATGAAAAAGAGATTGTTTCATTGGTAAACAAAAACGATTGTATAATAATTACAAGAGGAAATCCCCGAAACAGGAATTATCTTTTTTGAAGGTTGAGCCCCTTTTTTAGTACAGCCCTCCACTAGGTAAGTGCTCTAGGATCCTACTGGCATCAGTGTTCTAGCTAGCATTGTGAGCGACTATGTTCAGCTTCAGGGATTTTTTTTTTTCCTTTGGTGAGTGGAAAGGGAGACTCATTCAAGGCATTTGCCCATTTCATGATGGGTGATTTATGAGCATGCAGGCCCACACTGCACTGGGTGTTCAGCAGTTTTTGACCAAAAATTGCATAACCCCTATGCCCCACTCTCCCTATTTACCTGAACTTTCCCTGAGCAATTTTTTGTTTCCCTGGATAAAAAAATCCTCAAAGGGAACATTTTGCTGATGTGGAAGAGATGAAACAAAAAATGGCAGAGGCACTAAAAAGCATTGAAATTAATGAGCTCAAAAATGTTTTGAGCAGTGGAAACAGTGTCTTGATAGATGTAGTGCATCAACCGGAGAGTACTTTGAAGGTGACTGAAGTTTAAACATGTAAAAGAGAAATATACAATTTTTATAAGTAAATACCGGTTTGGGGGGTTCCCCTCATAATCTAGGGAGGAATTTGGACATTTACCCTTTTTACCAGATAAGAAAACTTTTCAGTAAAAATTCACCCTACTTTTTATGCTGTCAGCAGGTCCCACTTCTGAGCCGGGAGGGAAGCAAACCATAGGAAACAAAATGTCTTAGGTGGCATCAGGAAAGTGTTTTACTGTAATGATTCAAGAAAGAGACAGGGTGTATGAGTACAGAGACAAGTTGTCAGATGTCTGAAGCAATAAAAACAACTCTTGGAAAAAATATTAATGAATACAAAATAAAGTCACATATCTTCCTAAAATCCTATTAATTGTCGATATCTCCTGCTCAAATTTACAAATCACTAGGCACATACTCCAGCCAAATGGATTAAGTCCATTCCCAGACAAAAAAAAAATTAGGAAATATCTTTTGGCTCAAAGATTCCAGCCTTATACTTGCAGGAACTTCTATCACTACCACATAGTGTGACTACTAAAAATTAATCCCACATAGTATAATTTTCCTGGACACTGTACAGCACAGATGTTCCTGTAGTTCCCTGTCCCTATGTGGGCTCCTCTCAGGTTCAGCCACTGTTTGTAAACTTGCCCTAAACACTGAAATGCTGGTCTCTGCCCAAACAAGCTTTTCCTTCGTGACTACTCTTTTCCTCCGTGACTGCTCTTTTCCTCACCATGTTAAGTGACCTATGATGAATTCCCATCTGAGTCTGCCTTCTTTTTCATTTTGGAAAGCAAAACCTTTGTATAACCAATTTAATTTATCAGAGAATTTTTAATAACTTCTCCAAAAGAAAAGAGGTTGGTTTCCATTTCTTCCCTCCCAAAAACCTTTTCTGAGCCAACTGGTTTCTTCCCCTGGTCAACTCAGTCGTCGTTAGAATAGTATTTCACAATCTTACAGGTGCTGTGGACCTCTGTATCTAGGTTTCACTAACAGAGACAAGCCCAGAACTTAGAAAACTACTCTAAGATTTGTTATCTTCAATGAAGGCAACTGGAAACTTTAAAATAGTAGCCTTTCCTTTAAACCAAATAAACACTTTATAACAAGACCAGAGAGACTTCCATGAAGCTTAAAAATAATATTTGTAAAGCAAGTAAAAGGTAATTCTGGAGTTCAAACTGAGAAATAACTGTATGGATTTTTCTCAAAGCCGAGCCTTTAAATAAGTTCAGAACATGTTCTTAGAAGAGAGACTTTAAAGGGGGATCAGTTAAACTGTCTTGGAAAATGGCTTCACATTTTGACCAAAACTGAAGTGAACAATTCAAATCAGCATCAAGCAAATGTTAGCTTGAGTATAATTCAAACTGAGTTAATATTTTTTGAAACCACTTGGCACAACTTCTGTACCAGAAACTGTGCCCAGGTAAAGACAGCATAAATGTCATGCTATAAAACCTTTTGGAGCCCAAGTTGTATAATTCTAGCTTCCTTATTACTCAGATATAATTAAGTAAATGAAGCCATAAAGATTATAAAAGCAGAGCACCTCTACTTTCACAAAGTATATTCTAGATTATTGTAGTATTAGAAAGTAAATTTGAAAAACTTTGGATGCAACAAAGGTAACCAAGTTATTTTATTGTGAGACATTATAACATGCTTTGTAAATCTCCAAGAGGAGTGAAGGTTATGCAAAGCTTTCAGCATGTGCTGAGAAACTGTTTTATCTTCTTTGGGGCATATGCCAATGTTTGGGAGTGGTCAAAAGAACCCTTATTGAGAATGCTGTGGTCATTGCTTTTTTCTCCTCAGTTATAATATTTGGGGACAGATAGACGACCCCAAGCTTGCCGCTCATGCCAACGGAAGAGAAAGTACAGCAATTTGTTAATATCCATTAGCTTCTTTGCCTCATTATGCAGTTACTTCAAGATTTTGATTAATGGAAGCATTATTGGAACTAACAGTACTTGGTTCTTTCTCAGGCAGGCAACACATTACTCCTGAAGGTGGACTCATTAATCTTTCTTACTTTGTTTCCCTTTACCCTCCTTCATTTTTATAAATGTCTACCTATGCCATTTCTGGGATGTCTTTCATTTGGAAGAATTTGGCCACCAGAAAATATTTTTAATAGAGATCAGAAGTACATATGACTCTCTCGTATTTATATACACACACACTCCTAATGTACTTCTCCAGTTGTGAGATCTGATTTGAGCAAAGCAAAGTCTTTCAAGCCTGTGTTTTAAAGAGAAGAACTTATGCAGATTGAAAGCTAGGATATAAATGTATGTGAACTATTATTTAGTCAGTTGTATAGCAAATGAGAAAATGCAAAATAATTAAGTTAAAATGAGGGGCAAGGAAAAGAACACCCAGCTCTGACTTTGGGAACAAGGACTTCCCTTCCTGTAAACCAACAGGAACTTCTGAGTATTGAACTGTGGAGAAGCAGCCATCGTTGAAAATAAGAGAAGGGAACAGGTGAAAGAAACCTTAGGAGTATACTAGTCTACTCACATAAAGATTTTTTTTTAACTTAAATTTTTTTATTTTAAAATTGTGGGGTACAATTCAGGGTTAGTTTTACAAATATTTATTATGCATTTACCTTTGTTGATGAGGTGTGCCCCCCCTTCCCCAGGCAGATTCCAACTACTGCCAATCCCACCTTCCCGTCCTCCACCCCCTGTAGTTTCCTGCTACTATCAATCCTTTTCTTATAGTATTATGATAGTTGTTCAAGGTCCACTTAAGAGTGAGAACATATGATACTCAGTTCTTTGTTTCTGTGAAAGATCACTCAGTATTATAGACTCTAAGTCCATCCAGGTTGCTGCAAAATTCATGATTTTGTTCTTCTTTATGACTACATAATATTCCATTGTGTATATATACCAAGTGTAAGACTTCCTTGTATGTATTTAGGAGAAATGCTTGGGCTCACTTATGTAATCAGCAAGAGATCTAGAGGTAAAAATCTGTTCTCCTCATGTGCAATGAATTGTTTTTTTGCCTCCATAACAATTGTATGAAAAGATTTGCCATCCCATTTCTCTGACACTGAAGACCCATGTTCTCATAAAACTGGTTCCATCTTATTCTTTCTCAACTTGGCAAATGTTATCACCATCAACCTCATAGTGCATATTACCAACCAAGAACTCATTCTTGATTTATAAATACTTTCAGTCAATCTATCCTCCAGTCTTATTGACCCAGCCTTCAAAATGTGCATTAAAAAAAATCATCCCTACTAATGACACCAAACTACATTTCTTTTTTTGGATTGTTTTCAATTTTCTGTTTCTGTGTTTGATCCTGACAATCTATATTCCACATAAAAATCAGGGCGATATTTTTTAAATAGCTGTCAAATGTTTAAAACTAGTTTTCCAGAAGAAAAAAAATTCCTAATTTATTGTGTATACTGATTTCTGTGGTGTAAATGTTCCATTATGTCTGACTTCAAACTAATATCCTTGAAAGCCGAGTCGTGAAGAAATGAGCATGTTTCTCTTTAACTGGTATGAGTCAACTCTGGGACAGGACTGTCTGTACCAAAAGTCATTCAGCTGTAAGTTACATGAGATTGAACTCGGATATAAGTTGAAAAGAGAGTGCCCTTTCATTCATGTAACTGAGAAGTCAAGGAGAGGGTTGCATCCTGGCATTGCTAGATGCAGGTGCTTGACATTGTATTAAAACTTTGCTACTTTCATCCATTTATGTATTCACTGAGTTGTTTAAAAATATTTGTTGAGTACCCAATCTGTGTCAGGCACTATTCTGATGTTGAGTACACAGTGGTAAAGTAGGCATATCTCTGCATTCATGAAGTCATGTTCTAGTGGTGGAGACAATCCATAAACAAATATTTGAGATTATAGGAAGTGATAAGTGCTATAAGGAAAGACAAAGCAAGGCTAAAGAAAGAGTCATTATGGTAGGATTCAAGTGTGATCCCACTGATCAAGGAGATGAAAATGAACAGGAGGTGAACTATATAAATACCTTGGACAGAGCAGCCCAAGTAAAGGGAACAACAGATATACAGGAGATGGGCCTCAGGCATGCACATAGCATGTCTGCATGTTGAGACGTGTCAAGAAAGTCTGTATGGTTGAAGTCAAGTGAGTGAGAGATAGCCAAATAGAAAGGGGCCTTGGTATGGGGGGAAAAAATGAAACACGGTACATGTAGGATCTTGTGGCCAAAATAAACAGTTTGAATTTTTTAAAAAAGACTGATGCATAACCATGAAGATTTGGGGCAGTGAAGTGCCATGACCTAATTTATATTTTTAAAGAATGTGTCTACCTGCTGAGCAGTATTGTCTGAAGGAAACAAGATGCTCCAAGACACAGGAAACCCAGTTGGGGGTCTATGGTTATGATCCGAGTGAAGTATGGTGGTTGCTTGGACCAAGATACTCATGCAGTTATAAAGGGGGAGAGAAAGAGATGGCAAGATTTGTGACCAACAGGACTTAATAAACTAGATGTGTGGTATAAAAGAATAAAAGGAGTCAATATTGATATTTTGGGATCTAAGCAAAGTAAAATATTCATACATGTATATTTTGAGATTTATGGGAGATGTATTTCAGAAGAGATGGCGGGGCTGAAGGTTACAATATGGCATGAATAGAAAGATAATATTTAAAGCCGTGGGCATCAAGTGCAAATAGGGACGAGAAGCTATAAAATCAAGTCCTATTCTAAAGCAGGAAATGGATCCAGTCACAAAAATAAAAGAGACAAGGGAAGACAGATGTCCTCAAAGTCAACTGAAGTCAATATGTCATGAAGGTGGGGGTGATCAACAGTGCCAGAAGCTACTGACACAATAAGGAAAACGAGAACATGACAAGAGTGATTTCAGTGGGATGAGGGATCATAGTTCTAATTGGTGAGGGTTAAAGAAAAAAATGAGAGGAGAAGAAGAGGAAACAGGGGACATAGATAACATTATGAAGGCAGTTAGCTGCAGAGGGCAAGAGAAATGAGACAGAACTTGAAGAAAGATGTGAGAATTAAGGGAAGGGGTTTTTTTGTTTGTTTTTAAGTTGAAAAAGCTTTATAAACCAGGGGGAATATCAAGTAGACAGGAAAACATTGAGAGCAAAGGTGAGCAACGGGTAAAGGCAAATAAAACTTTGAGCAGTAGATACTACAATTTGAGATCCAGTGTACCTAGGACAGGTTTGCCATGGAAACATAGGAAGCTCTCTTCTGATTGTTTCTGTTTTCACTGTGAATTAAAAAGCAGGATCATCAGTTGTGAGTGGATGGTAAGGGGAATGTATTGAAAGTTTGAAGAGAAAGGAAAAGATTTCAAATGGACTTTTCAGAAAATGAGAGAGTAGATTGACCAGGAAAATATGTTAGAATTGTCAGGCATTGCCAAGGGCTCACTTGAGGTTTTCCATCACCTGGATCATCTAGATGCTGCCATCATTCTCTGGCAAGCTCAATCCTGTTGGTGCCAAGATGTCTACCTGCTTCTCTTGGCTTATATCCTATCACCTTAGCAAATTCAGTGGAAAGAAAAGGCCTCTTTCCCAACAGTTCCAGAAAAAAATCTGAGCAAGTTCTCATCTGCTGGACTTCAGCCCTTGCTTAGACTCAGATCTCATTTCTGTGGTTGGGGAATGCTGTTCTGGGTCATCAGGGTGAATTCAGTTCTGTTCAAACACAATGACATAACAAGAAAGTGTGGTTTACCAAAGAAAATCATAATATATGTTACCATATATTATGGTATGAAGGAAGACCAGAAGCTGTGCAGGCAAAACTGCCCATATTCACCACTATGTATTACTGTCATATTTATTGACTGAAAAATATGCAAAGGAAAAATATGCAAGGTTAAGCATTGCAAATGATTTCTAAAAATCCCTTAAATTCGAATAGCCCTCAATTCCATAGTTTAGAAGCTTCCGAATTAGGCACATTTGACTGGGGCAAGAGGTAATCTGACAATCACATTATTGATAACTTTCATCAATCATCTGAATTATTCACCAGCTATACTTAGTGCATTTTTAAGTTGTTTCTACTATGCAAACTCCATCTGCAGGACTGGCTTACATTGCTACAGAAACACTTTTTATTTTTTTTAAGGATTTATTTTTTACACCTGTCATATTGTGCTGAATTTCTCTTACAGAAAATATCATATCAGAAAATTAATTCATTGGAATCATATTTAGCACTCTCTGCACCATTACCCTTCTACAATATGATTCTGTCTTTATTTAATGCTAACTGTACATGTATTAAAATTTTTTCTTTCCTAAAAATTTTGTTATGGATTTATATTCTCAGTAACTGCACATTCACATAAGTTGCTATGGTGATATTATAAAATTACTTCAAATCACGAGGCTTTCCTGAAACCACGCATGCTGGATTTGGAATAACATTTCTGAAAACCCTGTATTTTGGATTTTAAAAAAAAGTCTGAGACAACCAAGGATTCTTAATATGTTAACGTAGATAAACAAGCAAACAAGAAACAAAAATTTACTGCCTTTCTCCCCTACTAAGACTAGAGATATTATGCAGTGGCTTTGAAAAGGCATTGACTTTGGAAGATTATAAATAATTATTATTTGGGAGTGAAGCATTTATATTTGATGACCTTGTCATATTCCTTGGATTTTAAAAGGGTCATTATCTTTGTTTCTTATTCCTGAGTCCCAGCTCAGTACAGATAATATATTTTATACAACGAAACAAGGAAGCTCCAGGCTGTCCAGCTTCACATGACACAGGGGACAGAAACCTCCTATACTCAGACTTCTCTATCGGAAGCAGAGTTCTAAAGTTTACTTTAAGAGGCCGAAATGACGGAGAGAAGCATTTTTGATCCCAGGAAGCCTCTGTCCAAGTTCTGCATCAAACAACTCTCTGCTCCCCCTTTTTTTTTCCTCTTCAACAATTCAAGAACCCTAATCAATCTCCTTGGAAAGCCCTATTTCAGGAGGTTGTTCTTCCCTCATAGACACCTTACTTCAATCTTATCTCCAGTCTTTTCTCTGAATATAGAAATTACTTTCAATTTGAGGATTGAAAAGGAAAAAATCTGGCTGGAAGTTTTCCCTGCTAAGGTAACCTAGGCAATGAGTTCCCCTCACCCATCCTCATCTTTAAATAAAACTTCAAGCCTTTTTTCTGATCAATTGCAGAAATGATTTTTTTTAAAAAAAGGAAACTTTACAGGTGGGTTGGGAGCCTCTGGATAGAGTTTAGTCTTGACAATATTTTAGAAATTAGTTTTAAATATAAGACAGTAAGATGAAGAAGTGAGAAAAAAATTTAACAAATACAAATCAAGAATTTACAAACTATTAAAAGAGACTGTGATATATTATGTCTTTATAAATAACTTCCAATAATCTAATCCCTCTAGGTTTTCAGGAACATGCTTTATTGATCCTCTGCATGTTAGTGATGAATTATTGATATGATTCTGATATACCAGGGAGGCTTTCTTAAGTTTTTCCTTTCTTAAGTTCTCCATGCGTGTAATGGTTAATTTTATGTGTCAATTTGGCTGGGCCATAGGGTGCCCAGATATCTGATTAAACATTATTCTGATATATCTGTGAGGGTGGTTCTGAATAAGATTAATATTTGAATCTGTAGTCTGAATAAAACAGATTGCCTTCCCCAATTTGGATGGGTCTCATCTGATTCATTGAAGGCTTGAGTAAGACAGAATTACCTCTCTCTGCCTGTTAGTTTTCAAGCTGGGACTTCAGTCTTCTTTTGCCTTTGGACTCAGATTCAAACTGAAACTTATATTATCAGATATCCTGGTTCTCAGGCTTCAGATCCAGACTCAAACTGGAACTATGCAATCACCTGTCTTGGGTCTCCAGCTTACTGAATATAGATTCTGAAACTTTGTCCTCCATAACTGCATTGTCCAACTTCTAAAAAGATGATAGATAGATAAGAGAGAGAGAGAGAGAGAGAGAGAGAGAGAGAGAATTAGTTCCGTTTCTCTGCAAAACCCTGATTAACACAATAAGCATTGCTGCTGAGATGAGCTTGCCTAATGAAATCTCATTTAAATTTGATCATATATGGATTTATTGAGCACCTATCCTCTGTTAGTCTGTAAAGGAATACAGTCATAGAAAACATGCCCTTCTTCTCAAAAGTCAGAGAGACAAATAATTAACTGAAATGCATTGTATTAAGTGACAGAAGTAGGGGGACTCTGTGAGCATAGGGGAAGAGGTCCTAAGCTTCTTACTTAGGCTTACTAGAGACCAAGGATCTGGGCAAAGTCTTTAGAAAAGAGAAAACTTAAGATGGACTGTAAAGTGTAGATAAAATTTCAATAGGTCAAGATGGCTGTGAAGAGATTAAGAACCTGAGAAAGAGCCTTAAAGATGGCAATGAAAATGCTTAAAATTGTAGAAATTCCTGGCTAGAGTAACATTAAATACAAATTATTGAACACTTAGGAAGTACCAGGTATTAAGTATAACTCTGTGTACACATTGACTTATTTAATTGATGTGTAAACTGTATCAGTTAGCAATAGTTAGGTGGCAAGTAACAGAAGATCCAACTCCAGAAGACTTAATCACAGTAGAGGATTTATGAGCTTATTTAATTTAACATTTCAAAGGTATATCTGGGAGTGGAGAAGGCAGCCACGCTTTTGCAAGTAATTTGGGCTCACTTGCAAATATGCCTTTCATCTACAATAATACTTCACTTTCTCCATCATCTTGAAATATTCCACCAAATTATACATATATATATGTTAATTTCTTAGCTTCCTAGTACCTCAGGTCTCTCACCTGCATGAGGTGCTCATGAGGGTTACATCAGTTAATTCACATAAAACACTTTGAAAAGTGTCTGGCACAAAATAAGTGCAAAATATTAGAAGCTATTTAATCTATTAACTTAGAAGCCCTGACTAAAATTCAAGCCTGAGTCTTTTGTTTTGTTTTGTTTTGTTTTTTTGGCTGACCCAGAGAAACAAATGAAGCTCCCTGTCATCTGGTACTATAAAAACCCAGAAACCTTTATTAACTTGCATATCTTTCCAAGGAAATTATCATGCTTAACAATAACTCGAAAACTGCAAAAAGTTGCAGGACTAGAGAATTACTGAGAAAAGAGCCTATCATATGCATTGTGATTATATTGTTAAACATATTAAGTTTTAATTTTGTGACCATAAAACCATCACTGTAGATCCAATTGTTCAAGATGCTTAGTTGCATACCTCAATTTCCTTATGTAGATAATTAAGGAACTCAACTAAAAACTTTGAGAAGTTATTTCCAGTAACGTCCTATGGCCCTATTAATTGATTATTTATGTGTTCTAGGAATGGGAACTCAAGACTCTATATGGTTAAATTTTCAATAGTTCCACAAATATTTATTGACATTTCACTATATGTTAGTCACTGTGATGGGTGCCAAAGACGCAGTACTAAACAAAAAAATCTAGTGCCTGACTTTACAGAGCTCACAGACCAGGGAGTTGGAAGAAAACAAATCACTGCAATACACTGTGCATGAGCTGTTGGGAAAATCAATAACTTTTGACTATGACCTGAATTCAAAGTTTATAAAATGTTAGTAGAATTAGAAAGTTTCTAATCTCTCCACCATAATTTAGAAAACAAAGAAAGGTGGTTTTTTTTTTAAATTCAAATAATGAAAAGATACCAATCTATGGAAATTGGAGTACTATAAAGGGCTTTTCTTAGGTGGTGACAAATCTTTTCTGATAAAAATGTGCTTCTTGTTATTCCTTAGGATCAAGATGAAGCTTTGGTCTTACTTTTTTTTTTTTTTTCCATCTGTTAGACTTGCCTGGTAACCTGCTGATAGTTCGCACTCCATTATTATCTTAGAATGCTTTTAACTTTATCCCTAGTTGATATGCAAAATCTGCATAATTTGATATTCAGATGGAATGTGAAAGCTGAACATGAAGAAAGATTCAAACTATGATTCAGGAATAAAGATGTCTAGGCAAGTTCAACACTTCAGTGCTTGTCAGCAAGTGCAAAAAATCAGAAAATGCCAAGGGCAAAATGGAAAACTAGAAAAAAAGGCACAGAAAGATGAACTCTCTAAATTGATGGCAAAGATTTTCACCAGAATGCTACTGCAATCTTACTTCACCAGGTTCTTATATGATATGAGTGGTTAGGATGGCTTTGGTGGTGTGTTGGGAGCTAACTGTAACCTATATGTTTTAAAAGAGTAGCCATTGAATCCATGTGTACATTCAACAAATTGTAACAGATTACAAGGTATCGGTCAGGCAAAGCAGTGTCAGGGTACACAACATAGCACATGACAGGTACGGTTCTTGCCTTCACAGAGATTACAATTCAGTAAGAAGATAGACAGTAAATTAGGAAATAGTAAATAAAATAATGCCACGTTGTAATTCAAGATTTAAAAGATGTTTACAGGCTTTTGTCATAGAGAATAACAAAGAAGATCTGCTTAGGTTGCACAGTCACTTATGAGTCAGTTCTGGGTTGTTCTATGCCTTCCTTCTGTGTGCTCCTCTAACATCACAAAGAAATCACTACAGTCTATTTTGATCTTTGATTACATATTGACCCAGCTAATGAGGCATCCTAGGATCAGTAATAAAGTTACTTACTCAAGCCAATTAATGGCAAAGGAGAGATAAGAATCCAAATGTTATTTTCCCACTTCCTAGTGTAACAAGAAAGTGTTGGTCTTGGCAATTAGAATCCAGAATCTGCCTACCCCTCTCTCATTTTACAAAAGTAAATTCTTTCTAGAAGTGAATTCCTCAGTTGTTTACTTTCTAAATAAAACTCTTTTTTATCTCATGCATTATTCTGTTAAAGTTTGGAAGGATTATCCTTATAACAAAAACTACCCAACATGCAGGGCATGCCAAAAGACATATGTCTTGTTCCCTGATTTTGAAGGTGTTATAATCTTTTTGCAGGGATATTGACCCATAAGGGTGCCAGAAACTTAAAAGAGAGAGAGAGAGAGAGAGAGAGAGAGAGAGAGAGACAGAGAGACAGAGAAAGAGAGACTTTTCACAGAGCATTCAGCATAATTTTAAGATTATGGTAATTCAAAGAAAGAATCAACCTCAATGCACAGTAAAAGGAGCTTCACAGAGGATGAATATAAAGAGGATTATGAGAGCCAGGAGTGAGAAGAGAAGAAGTGGAGGAAGAAAGAGTATAGAGGAAATGAGGAGAAAGTCTTTGAAGGAAGAGTCGAAGTTAGGTATTATTAGTAATTTCTCTGGGCCTCTCACCACTGCACAATCTCCTGAACCCAGCCCTGGGCCCTGCTGCCAATCCCAGTCATTACTACCACTGGCCTTTGCCCCTACCTACCCACTGTGTTCTCCCCTGGACCCAGAGGCACTACTGAGGACTCCAACAGTTTTCACAGGCACCAAAGATCCTCTCCTCACAGCTAGCCTTTAAAAATGAAAAAGAGATTTAAAAAAAAATCTTTCCCAGACAAACAAAACCTGAGGGAATTTGTCACTACTATACCTGCCTTATAAGAAATGCTAAAGAAAGCTCTAAAAATAGAATTAAAACACACTAAACAGAAGCATGAAAACATTTGAAAGTGTAAATCTCACAGGTAAAAAGTACATTATAGTCAAATGCAGAATAATAAAAGGTTGTGATGCTGCTGTGTGATTTTCCATAGCTTAAATATAAAATAAATAAAAACAAAAATATTAGGAATAACCACAAAGGTTTGACAACAAATTCACAATATAAAAAGAAGTAAATTTCAACTTCAAGACCACAACATATGTATGTTGGGGAGAAAGTTGGTAGAAATGTAGAGTTTTTGCATGTAATTGATCTTAAGTTGTTGTTGAATTAAAACAGATAAATATAACCATAGGATGATTTATGCAATCCTCATACTAGCCACAAAGGAATACCCTATGCAAAAAATAGAGAAAAAGGAATTAAACCAAATCACTACAACAATTCATCAAATAACAAAATAAGACAACAAGATATAAAACAAAAAATAAAAAAATACAAAGCAGACAGAAAACAATTAATAAAATGACAATAATAAGTCCTTATTTATCAATACCCAGTTTAAATGCAAGTGAATTAAACTCGATCAAAAAGCATACACAGACTGACTATATAAATAAAGTAAGATCCGGTGATACGCTGTCTACAAAAGTTTCAACTTAGACAAGCTTAAGCACAGGCAGAAAATAAAGAGATAGAAAAAGATAATCCATGCAAATAGTAACAAAAAAGAGCAAGAGTGGCTATATTTAGACAAATTAAACTTCCAGTCAAAAACTGCCACTGGAGAAAAAAGTATTTATATAATAGCAAAAGAGTGAATTAAACAGGAAAAAAGAAGGAGAAAAAAAGAAAAGAATGAACTAAACACAAGGTTTGCTTAAGGAAGAAAATAATAAAGATTGGAACAAAATTAAACAAAATAGAGAACAGAAAACAAAAAAAATCAACATAAGAATTAGCTTATTGAAAAGATAACATCAACAAACCCTTAGCTAGATTAACAAAAAAAGAGACAAGATTTAAATAAATAGAATCAGAAATGAAAGAGGAGACATGACATTAAGAGATTCAGAAATTGAAAGAATCATAAGGTGCTATTATGAACAATTATATGTCAACAAATCAAGTAGTCCAGACGAAATGGATAAATTTCTAGAAAAACATAGCTACCAAGCCTATTTTAAGAATATATAGAAAGCTTAAGCAGACCAATAACAAAGACATTGAATCAGTAATCAAAAACTTTCCAACAAAGAAAGCCCACATTTTCTTTCTTTCTCTTTCTTTCTTTCTTTCTTTCTTTCTTTCTTTCTTTCTTTCTTTCTTTCTTTCAAGATGACTAACTAGCAACATCGGGTTCCAGTTCTTCTCAGAAAGAAGAAACAAAATTACAGGTGAATAATTATAACTTGAATTGTAATAATAAGAGAAGAGTGCCAGAGCCTATCAGAGAACCCATGGGAAGAAGCTGGGGCACAGAAAAATAAGTAAGCAAGAGTTTGGAATCCTGAGGAGCCTAGAGTCTCATGGCAAGGGTAGGTGGGTAGGAGTGTTTTTTGCTCCCCTGACCCCTCTGTCAGATGACTGGTTTCCAAACTGTCAGAGAGCTTTTCTGCCCTCACAAGTCCAAGCATTGGTATGGGTTGTGATTTGGGAACTTCCTGAGGGCATCACACCATACTGCCATTTTGCACAGGGTTTCTCACCTTCCCGTCAGACTGGAGTAGTGGTAGGCACCATACTGGGCGTGCATTTGTAGGCCTCTGTCCTTTCCAACAAACCTCAGTCCTTATGTCTCCACATCATTGGATCCCCCACAAACATTCCCCATTACCAACTCAGTTTTCAGCAGGCTCAAATGGCCAGCTAGACTCAGAAGAGTTGCGGGATCCATGATCATCTGACTCCTTGGGATGAAGGAAACAAGAGCACATGCTGTGCCTAAGTACTTCCTGCTTGAAAACTGGAGGTGACTATGTCCCTTCCATTGAAGAGGTACTCTACTGAACTTTTTGGGGGAGGAGTGTGCTCCTGTCTCAACAGCCAGGCAGCCCCTGTGTTTGGGCACAAATGTGGAGAAGGGAACTTCTCCTCCTACTACCTACCTACTACTGTAGATGCAGCCATAGCTACTCCCAGAGTGAGTTGGTGTGGGCATGCCTGTGGAGTCATTTCAGGTCTATTAGAAGCAGCTGTGTCTCCACTGGTAGTGAGCCACTGGGCCTGGGCTTATAAGAAAGGTAGTCTAAGAAGGACAAACATGGACTTCGCAGCAACTTGGGTTGATTTAGAGTCTATCATACTCAGTGATCTATCACAGAAACAAAGAACAGAGTACCATATGTTCTTACTCATAAGTGGACTTTGAGCAATTATCATAATACTATAAGAAAGGGATTGGCAGGAGTGGGAAATGCCAGGGAAGAGGAGTGGAATTGGCAGTTTAGGGAAACTGCCAAAGGAGGGAGGGGCACATCTCATCAACAAGGGTACCTACATAATCAACATTTGTATACCTAACCTTGAATTGTATCCCACATCTTTAAAAAATAAATAAAGTCTAAAAAAAAAAAAAAGCAACAGCATTCCTGCAGCAAATATCAGGCAAGTTGTAAAGCTATCTGTTTGGGATGAAGGAAGGAGTTCTGTCCGCAGGATATTTCAGAGGAGACCCACAGAAAAAGTGTCTTCCATGGCCTTCAGTTATACTGCAGCCTAGAAAGAGACAACAGTGTCTGCTTATTTCAAGAGTCATGAGTCAGGACAGGGGTATGATTGGGAGACAGATTGCATTCCTGCTTACCCAGGACTTTAAGGTGGTGCAGCCTCAATCTCCTGCCTACAGATACCTCAGTGCATTTCACCATGAGCTCCCCCAACAACCCCCATTTAGGTTGGTGCTTGTGCTAGTCATTGAGGTAAGGTTACTGGTTCAGCTCTGCTCAGCTTTGTATCCTCTTCAGGGCTGAGCAGGGAACTAAGGGCACTAGGCATTCCACAGATCAGCCTGGGTTTCCCACACACCAACTCATTACCTGAGTTAACAGGGATATCCTACTGGTAAACAAAGATTAAGCACATACTCACCTGCCTCTGCAGCAGTTGACTCTTAGCCATAAGTTCCACTTACTAGTCTGAAGGTAGAGCTACACAACCCAATACAAAACCTGCTGACAGAAGTGTACAGTGCTAGAGGACTAGCTTTCTGAGGTCTCTGCAATCAGTTCCACAGAAGGTAACAGGCCTCCTCATATGCCCAGTACATCACTACTATAAGCAGCATTTGAGAATGCCTCCACACAAAAGCTATCTATAATCAAAGAACTCATGCAAAGTCCTGGGCCCTTGAAAACACCCAGAATCAAACCCAAATGAACACATACAATACACCTTACAGTCATACTTTCAAGAGGAAAAAAGTTTCACTAAAATGAAGGTAAATTCAAAATAAGAAGTGACAGATTCTCCAGTAGAGAAGTAATCAGTGTAACAATTCTGGCATTATGAAACAAAATAGGGTAGTGTGACACCTCCAAAAGAGCACACTAGCTTTCTAGTAATGGAATTTAACCAAGATGAAAATTCTGAAATGCCAGATTCAAAGTCAAAAAATAAATTATAAGAAAGCCCAATGAGATCACAGGAAAAGTTTAAAAAAACAACACAAAGAAACCAGAAAAACACTCTGGGGTATGAATGAAAAGAATTTGCTAAAAAAAAAAAAACAAACAATATTAAGAAACAAAACAAACAGACAAAAAATTCCAGAAGTTCTAAAAATAAAAAAAAACATTGAATGCATTACAAAATACATTCAAAAGCTTTAACAATAAACCAGAACATGCCAAAGAAAGTATTGCAGAGCTTGAAGATAGGTCTTTCAAATTAACTTAGTCTTATAAAAATAAAGAAAACAGAATTTTTTTAAATGAGCCAAATCTTTAAGACATATGGGATTATGTAAAACATCTAATCCTACAAATCATAAGTATTCATGTGAGAGAAGAAAAAAATGAAATGTCTGAAAAACCTGTTTGAAAGAATAGTTGAGGAAAACTTCCCTGGTCTTGCTAGAGTTCTAGACATTCAGGTACAGGAAGCTCAGAGATCTGGGAGATGCATTGTGAGACCACATCATCAAGCCATATGGTCTTCAGAATATCTAAAGTCAATGTGAATTTAAAAATCCTAAAAACAATATAAGAAACAGTGTCTAGTTTCCTATAATGGAAACTCCATCAGACTAAAAGTGGACTTCTCAGCAGCAACCTTAAAAGTCAAAGGGATTAATGTTCTATTTCTAGTGTCCTTTAAAAAAAAAAAAGAAAAAAAGAAAACCTGTCAGCCAAGACTTTTGTATCCTGTTAAACTAAGCTTAATAAAATACGAAGAAAATTTTTTTTCCCAGACAAGCAAATGCTAACTGAATTCATCATCACTAGATTGGCCCCAAACGAGTTCCAACTATGGAAATGAAAGGTCAACACTCACTGTCATAAAAAGCACACAAAAGTTAAAAAATAATCATAGGTCTTATAAGGTAAGTTCACAATTGTTATAATAAAGCAACTAGGTAACAATTAACATTATGGCAGGAACAAAACCTCACATATCAATATTAATCTTGAATGTAAATGGACTAAGTATTACACCAAAAAGATATAGATTGGAAGAATGAATTTTTAAAATAAGATTATATGCTTCTCAAAAGAAATCCTCCTAACTGGTAATACTTATTGACATATAGATTGAACTAAAACAAAAACAAAAACTTTAAATCAATAACAATAAAATAAAAAGATCATTGTATAACAATAAAAGAATCATTCAGCAAGAACATGTAACAATCATAAATATATATGAAACTAACACCAGAGCACAAAGATTTATAAAACAAATAAGAATAGACCTAAGGGGGAAAAATTAGACCGCATACAATAATGATGGGAGACTTCAACATTTCATCAACAGCACTAGACAGACTAACATCTCTAACAATCAAGGAAATGCAAGTCAAACCTAAAGAAGCTACCATCTCAGTCCTGTTAGAATAGCTATTATTAAGAAAAATACAAAAGTTAGCAAGTGTTGGAAAACATATGAAGAAAAGAAAATCCTTGTGCACCTGTACGTTGTCGGTGGAAAGGTAAATTAATACAGCCATTATGAACAAAAGTATGGAGGTTCCTCAAAAAATTAAAAATAGAATTACCACATGATCCTGCAATTTCACTTTTGAGTATATATTCAAAGGAACTAAAAACAGGATCACAAAGAGATATCTACACTCCGTGTTCAATGCAACATTATTCACAATAGCCAACATATGAAAACAATCTTAGCCAGGCTCGGTGGCTCAGCCTGTAATCCCGCGCTTTGGGAGGCTGAGGTGAGGGGATTGCCTGAGCCCGCAGGTTCGTGACCCGTCTGAGCAACTTGGCGAGACTCATCTCTACAATAAAAAAATATATATATATTAGCCGGGTGTGGTAGCACGCATCTGTAGTTCCAGCTACTTGGAAGGCTGAGCGGAAGGATCGCTGGAGCCCAGCAGGTCGAGGCTGCAGTGGCCGGAGCGGCCACCACACTCCAGTCTGGGCGACAGAGTGAGACTCCAACTTCAAAAAAAAAAAAACAATTTTAATGTCCTTCAATAGCTTAATGGATTAAAATTTGATATATAGTTGCCAATGCACAATGGAATATTACTCAACCTTAAATAAAAGAGGTAAATTCTACCACGTGCAACAGCATAGATGGAACTGGAGGACATTATGCTACACAAGGCAGAAAGAGAAATATTGTATGATTCTACTTACATGTGGAATCCAAAATAATCAAACTCATAGAAACAGAGAGGAGGATTGTGGTTACCAGGGGCCAGGAAAAGAGATCAGTAAAGTGAAGTTGGTCAAAAGTTACAAAGTTTCAGGTATGCAAGATGAGACAAGTTCTGGAGCTCTATTATACAATGTAGCAATTATAGTTTACAACACTGTATTGTATACTTGAAGTTTGCTCAGAAGATAGATATTAAATCATTTCAACACACACACACTCATGCACGAAAGGTAACTATGTAACTGCAAAGGAGATACATGTGTTAATTAGCTAGAGTTTGGTAATCTTTCCACATTGTATATGTATTTGAAAATATCAAATTGTATATCTTCAATAAGCACAATTTTTATATATCAATAATAGTTCAACAAAGCTGTTAAAAAAGTAGTATGCCAAACAAAGATATGTTCTCTTAGGGAATGAAATTATCTTTGAGCAGGCCTATTGGACAATGCTGAAATTTGACATTCAGTCATCCTTTGACCTTGTTTATATGTTTTATATATGTTTTCTAATGAAAGCAACAAATATCTCTTTGAGAAGTAAAAAAAAAAAAAATTATCTGGGCCTTAATATTCTCACTTATCAAATGGCAGCATTGGATACTTGACCTTACAAATCCCTTTGAGCTCTAACAACCTATGAGTCATAGTCAAAGGTTCTTTCCAGACCCTCTTGCATTACATCTCGCTTCTTTTCATCCATTCTCCCCAGTGAGTTGATATAATTGTTCAAACAAGAGCATTTGATCATGTCATCTGTTTAGCGCCCCAGGATTCTTTCTTATTGCCCCAAAGATATAGTCAAGAATTGCATTCGTGTGGCCTAGAGAGCTGTGCATGGTCCTGGTCCCTGCCTTCCTCTACAGTCTTCTCAAGCATTCCACTTTCATTGTTTCTCTTGTATCAGCCACACTGGTTTTCTGTTACACCACAAACAAGCCATTTCCCTTCATACTTCCCCTAACACACAAGTGCATGTGCATGCATGTGCACACACGTACACACACACACACACACACACACACACACACACACACACACACTGCTAATTTCATCCAGTTTAACTTCTTATCCTTTACACCTCAACCTAAGTAGTATTTAGGTTTTCTTCTTCCTTGAAGGAATCTTTCATGATGACCAACTCAAGCTCCATTTTCTATTTAATCCCTCTTATAACTCCCTTTAAGTTATTTCCCACACTGATGCCCATTTGCCAATTTTTTGTTCCGTTATTTGGTTAATACTTGCCATACTTGTTAGAATTTAAGTCTTTGAAGGGAGAAATTTGCTTTCTTCATTATTGTGTCTGTTTTATCTACCCCATTGTCTAGTATCTGGTAGGTACTCAATGAGCATTTGTTAAATAAAGGAGCAAATCATTTATCCATAGATGAATCATGGAGGGAACATGATGTGAGAAAGACTCAGCTATAGGAATTTGCATGGGTATTTAAGAAACAGAGAGACATGATTTGGTCAGAGTAAAAGCTAATTCAAGGGAGCAGTGGAGATAAAAATGAAAAAGTATGGTGAAGCAATAGTATTCAGGGAAATTTTACTCTCCTTAATGAGTAATGGAGAATTGTCTGATATTCTTAAAGAAAACAGAGACTAGAACAATACAGTGATGGATAAAGACTCACCTGGCAGGGCATGCAGAATGGGTTGAAAATGCCATGTCATTAATTTAAAGCAGGATTTTTGTGAAAAGGAAAAGTCAAGAGATTATTTCTACTTGAAACCATGCCAGTAGGTAAAATAGAACATACTCCTAGTCTCAGGCCTGCCCACAATTTCAGTCCCTGCAGAAGGAGGTTCTGTTCACAGCCAGACCCAGCTACATCTCAAGCTGTTGTTATCATTAAACTTGCTGGATTTTGAGCCGCAGTTCTAAGAGACAGTTCTGCAGTTCTAAGAGACAGTTCTAATGTGACAATCTGAGTGAGAAAGAGATTTTTCTTTCCATCAGAGTAGGATCATTAACCTGGGATTCAGAAATTTCTATGAACCCATAGTTTGGCTTCATAGAATTCTCTGAGACATATGAAATTATGTGCAAAAATTTGAGAATGCATATTGTTCCTGGCAGGCCTTTTGTCATATATTTTTACTTTTTTTGAGTTGGAGTCTCACTTTGTTGCCCAGACTGGAGTGCAGTGGCTGCTCCTGGCCACCGCAGCCTCGACCTGCTGGGCTCCGGCTGTCCTGCCACCTCAGCCTTCTGAGTAGCCGGAATTACAGGCATGCGCTACCACGCCTGGCTGATTTTTTTATTTATTGTAGAGATGAGGTCTCGCCACGTTGCCCAGGTGGGTCTCGAACTCGCGGGCTCAGGCAATCCACTCACCTCAGCCTCCCAAAGGCGCGGGATTACAGGCTGAGCCACCGAGCCCGGCTCATATTTTTGATAGAATATAAAATCCTCCCAAAATTTAAGTGCCTGGGTCTAAAGAAAGGAATCATATCTATTTTGGCCTGCATAAGGTTCTTTGGGCCATTCTGCATCTATTAATATCCGAGGGTTGGGAAATTAAACATAAGCTTCTTTGAAGACTTTCACTGGCACTGAAGGATAAATTAAGATGACTTCAAAGAATATGATTATTTTTGACTCCACACATTTTTCAGAATTTCCTAGATGGCTATGTGAATGGCGTAATTTGAGCAACCATATACCGCCCAAACTCCTATCTCTATTCATTTCCTATGACTTTTCTAACAAATTTCCATAAACCCAGTGGCTTAGAACAACACATATGTATTATCTTACAATTCTGGAGGTCAGAAATCTAAAATCAGTTTCACTGGACTGATTGTTTACTGGTAGAATTGGGTCCATCTGGAGGCTCCAGGAAAGAAACTATGCCTTTTACAGCTTCTTTTAAGTCCTTGCCTCATTGTTCATCCCTCTACTTCACAGTAAGCAGAATAGCATCTTCAGATTTCGTCTACTTCCAACATCAAATCGCCTTTTGACTCTGAAGCTACTGCCTCCTCCTTATAAGGACCCTAGTGATTACATTGGACCTACCCAGATAATCCAGGATAATTCTTTATTTGAAAATACTTAATCACATCTGTAAAATCTCTTTTGCTGTACAAGTTAAATAATCACTGGTTCCATGGATTAAGATGTAGACATCTTAGGGGGCTCATTATTCAGACTACTATGTAACCCAACTGTAGATAAAATTGTTTTAAGATACTAGAATATTATATTCACTCTTAGCATATTGTGCCACTATTAGTCTTGAGATTCAATTAACTTTTGTGATAAGCCGTAATATGACTGATGAAATGAGACACTGGACAGTTAAGATCTTATTTTTAATATGCTTATATTTTCATCTAATTATGAAGGTAATTCATTCACATTTTTGTAGAAATACCAACAGATATAAAAATAAAAAGTTTATCGTAACTGTCTTATCCAAAGATAATAACCATTGATACTTTAGTATATTTTCATGAAGTCTTTCTTCCATGAGTGACTATGTACTCATATGTATATGTATATACATACACATGAGTATATTTATATAAACAAGTTCTTTTTTCCTACAGATTTGACATCATAGAATAAAAAATTGTGAATCTTCTTTTATTTACACTTATTTTTATATCATAAGCATACCTTATGCCATCAAATTTTCATTCACAGCAAAACTTAAATGTTACAATTGATATTATTTAATATAAATAATTATTCAAACTTTTTAGGTCTTCTATTTAAATACTTTTTTATTTTAGTGCTAACGGAATCTTATAGAGGCATAAAGTGCATAAATGTAAAAATATTAATTTATTCACCCAGTAAAACACCCAGACCAAGGTATAGAATATTTCCATCAGACTAAAAAGTTCCCTTTTGACTCTTTCCAGTTAATCCTCTTGCCCAAGGTAAAAGGTATTCGTATTTCTATCTCTAGAGATTAGTTTTGCATCCCCTTGACATTCCTCATTATATAAAAATTGTTTCATACTCAAAGTAAAATGCACTTTTTTGTGTCTATCTCTTTTTTTTTTTTTTTTTTTTTTTTTTTTTTTTGAGTTGGAGTCTCACTCTGTCGCCCAGACTGGAGGATAGTGGCACACTCCCACCACCACAGCCTCGACCTGCTGGGCTCAGGCAATCCTTTTGCCTCAGGCTCGGAGTAGCCAGAACTACAGGCGCGCTACCACACCCAGCTAATTATTTTTTTATTTATTGTAGAGACGAGGTCTCGCCAAGTTGCCTGGGCGGGTCTCGAACCCGCAGGCTCTGGCAATCCACTCGCCTCGGCCTCTCAAAGTGCTGGGACTACAGACTGAGCCACCAAGCCCGGCCTGTGTCTAACTCTTTTACTCAGCATAATGATTTGAAGTTTATCATATTGTTTGATGAATCATTGGTTTATCTTTTTGTGTTACTGAGAAGTAAATGTACCACAATTTTGATGTCAAACATTGTTGATGGACATGTGGGCATTCGGATTGCTTCTCCTTCAGGGATATTATGCATAAAACACCTGTGAATCTTCTGATAAAGTTGTTTTTTTGACCACATGCATTCATTTCTCCTGGGAACATATCTAGGAATAGAATTGCTAGAATTGAGTTAGCATCCATTTCCGTTTATTAGAAACTGACAAGTAGTTGTCTAAGTGATTGATGACTTTACATTCCAACCAACATTGTATAATAGTTCTTATTGCTCCACATACTCACCAACATTTTGTTTTGTTTTGTTTTGGTTATTCTAAAAGATATAGTAGCATCTTATTTTGTGTTTAATATGCTTTTCCCTAATACCTTTTTTGTGGGAGTAATATATCTTTTTACTATTGATTTGTAGAAATTCTTTGTGATTCTAGACACAAGTTCTTTGTCATATATATATATATGTTTATAAAATATTCTCCTAAGTATTCTACTATAAAATATTATAACTCCAGATTTTACTTTTAGTCTATGATCCGTCTCATATTACAGTTAATTTTATTTTGTGTAAATATATGTTGTTCCATCATCATATATAGGAAAGACATTCCTCTGACCATTTAACTATGTCAATATCTTTGTCACAAAACAGTTGATAATATTTAAAAACATTGCAATTATTTTGTTTTCTTGTTTTATAAATTATGTATTTGCAAGCATTTTATTGTATCATTCGATTATATTGCTAAAATAGATGAGCAAAGTGAAATTGTTGAATTGCAGAACATACATCTTTTAATGCTGTTAGTACAAATTGTCAAATTTGTTATTACTTTGGGTTGGTTGCTTTGGTTAATACTCAAACCAGCAGTAGGTGAGAACACTAACTTACCTTACCAGTATCAATAATATTAGCTTTAAAGCATAAGCAATATTATAGGGAAAAAAAAGATTTCTTTGATTGTTAATGAAGCTTTTTTTGAGAGCAAAACTCAGAACCAGAATACTTGGGGCTGTGACTGTTACTTACTAAACTTATAATAATGGGGAAGTGAATTCTCTGCCCTTTTCTTTTTTCATCTTAACAATGAGAATAACACTAGTATCTGTCTTAAAAATACTATGAGTAGAAGAAGTGTGAGCATTAAAAGAAGCAATCCAAGTGTAGTACTTATACCAATGCCTGGCATTTAGTGAGTGTTTGCTGTGTGTTAACTATTACTCATATTATTACATAATTACTAGACCTTTAAATTTCTTTTGGAATTATTCTATCTCCAGATAAGTAATATTTCTTGGCAATTAAGAAATATTTGAGAGAGTTCATACTAAAATGGAGAGTGATCCAACCACCTGTAAGTGACTGAGAAAAAAGAAAGCAAATAAAAGGGTGAAATGAAACAAAAATCAAACTTTAGTTTCTTCAAAAATTTGCACATCAACAGTCTTAGAAATATCTGCAAATTTCATTTCCAGCAATGCTTCCTAATCTGAAATTCTAAGCCAAATTGTCAGTGTCATACAGGCACACATGTGAATTTTGCTCTGCAGAAGTTCAACACTTTCCCTTAGAATCTCAAAAAGATAGTTATAGAGAAACTTCAATTTTAAAGAGTGTTTGCGGTATCCACTCTTTAAGAATGAAGAGTCATCTATCATAGTTTCCCATTGTGATACCTTTGTAGTTTTCCAAGTTGGAAATGAGAGGTGGCCCTATGAAGGAGAAATGGAAAGATTCCAGGGATGTTTTAGAATCAGAATCAGTGCAATTTGGTATGACATTGGATGTGAGGGTATAAGAAAAAGGGACAGTCAGTGATTTTTCTCGCCTGCCCATCCTCCTGGGGAAGAATCCATGTATTGGTATTTTCTATTTTATTTTAAGTATGTGGGGCACAATTCAGTGTTAGGTATACAAATGTTCATTATGCAGTTACCCTCATTGATGATGTATGCCCCTCCCTCCCCTAGCAGTTTCCCTCAACTGCCAATTCCACCTGCTCCTTCCCTAGCAGTTTCCCACTACTACCAGTTCCTAATCTCTGGCAAAGGATAGAGGAGGGGCTGGTGGGCAAATGGGAGATATATCTAGATGAATGGTAAGCAAGGATCTGAAGACATGCTGCTGTTTATTATGTAGACTTTGAACATGGCTGGAATATAGTAAGAATCAGAATGCCAAGTCGTTAACATGCAGATATTGTGGATAAAAAGAGAGAGTGATTGGCCTCAGGTTTGCCCAGGTTTTTTTCACAGAAGACCCTGAAGGACTGTTGCACAGTAATATGGTTCAGACGGTGACGTTTCCTGGTGAGCACCTACTTTGGAAGCTTCCCATAAGCTTCCCATAAGATATCTTCCCATAAGATATCCCATAAGATACTCAGAAAATCTATCCGTATCTTACATATTCTCAAAGATGACACTGAATGAGAACATTATTCATTTAATTATTCAAGATACAGTTTTTGATCTCTCTCATAGTCCAGGCCCTGTGCTCAATCTAGAGATATAGCTAATCACACAGCTGAGGTGCTTTGTAGCACTTGGAGCTGTTTCAAAATAGGAATTGGGAGGAAAAAGCAATAATTTGTATCTATGCACCAATTATTAGCTGAATAATCACATTGGCTAGTTTGCCTGGGAGGTCTTCACATCTCTGCTTTTCTCTTTTTGAAGTGTGGAGATGTTAAACTCAATAAAAACTATCCATGAAATGTATGACAAGTATTCAAAGACAAGTCTAATTAAAACCAAGTTACGGGGAAAAAAGCTTGTATCTCTAGATAGATAAAATATTCCCTACTGGCTAATTTACTGTGTGCCCTATAAATGAAAGTACAATCTTTCTTGCCCAAGAAAGTCATCCATCAAACTTATTCAATGGTTATATCATTTTCCTTTTAGGCATGCAACAGTCTAATAGCTTGAAAGCGTGGATAATAAATGCTTTTCCTATAACAGTTGGATTATGTGAATAATCTTCCTTAGTAAATACTCACTGAGCATCTTCTCTCTACAAACCAGTGTATGTGTGAAAGATACGGAAATGAGTGAATTTTTCTGTATTGTATGATCTTGTTACCTCTTCAGTAAAAGTAGAACTATCCAAAATAAGGCGGAATATGATATACTGGAGTATGTAGAGGAAAGAGACCTTCACTTCATAAGTGGAAGGTGACATCTGCTCCAGGAGAAAGTAAAATTGAAATGAAATAGCTTTAGACTCTCTGTCTTTCTATTTGTTTATCCCCAGAGAAGGAAGGTCTTATCAACTGTTGACCACAAAGGAATCTATGTATATAGGAAGGAAAAGTTCTCTGCTTTTAAAAGGCAATGATGGGCCAGAATTGATTTTCTGGTACTTTTGTTGTATAGTTATGCAAGATATTAGCATTGTTGGAAACAAGATGAAAGGTTCACAAGTACTTACTCTACTTTTCTTTCTTTTTTTCTTTTTTGAATCTCACTCTGTTGCCCAGGATGAAGAGCAGTGGCACGCTCATGGCCACCCCAGCATTGACCTGCTGGGCTCCAGGACACTTCTGCCTCAGTCTTCCAAGCAGCCAAAACTACAGGTGTGTGCTACCATGCCCGACTAATATTTTGATTTATTGTAGAGATGAGGTCTCGCCATGTTGCCTAGGTTGGTCTGAAACCTGCGGGTTCAAGTAATCCTCTTGCCTCGGCCTCCCAAAGTGCTGGGATTACAGGGTTGGGTCACTATGCCCGGCTGTTACTCTACTTCTAACTTCTTGCGAATCTATAATTCGTTTATAACAAAACTTTTTTTTAAAGTCAATAGTAGTTTCTGTTTTTCTCTAAACTTATTCTAACTAATAGAGTAGCCCATAGCTTCATGTGGCTATTAAGATCTTGAGATGATTTGTAAGTGTGAAATGGAGGAATAAGGAAGCCCTTAAATATAATTCATGTTTAATAATCCAGGAAGATGCATCATTTATGAGATTTCAAGCCTCATTTATCAATTATTTATTCTGGCTTATTGTGTCTATTTTAATGTCTGGAACCATAATAAGAGGATAAGAGTGATTAAGCTCTCTTAAACTTCTAGTATGAAGGGATAGATGAGCTACCAAGAGAACATAGAAAAGAAAAAGATAACTTTTAATCCAGGGTACATTAAAAAGAGACCAATAAAAAATGGCAACTATGTCAAGCTATGCATATAGAAATATTCTGATTCTGGGGGCAAGATGGACTTGGATCCAATCAGAGTGCACAAAAAACTAGTCTGTGTCTGTATGTGCAAGTGGGTGAACGAATATTCTTTCTCTGTTTTTTGTGTGTTTTCTTTTTCTATTTTTCTTTCCACTTTTCCTTTCTCCTCCTTTCCCTTCCCCCCCATCTTGTCTCTCTTTTCTTTCTTATACACTGCCTTGGGCTGAGGGGCTATGCAAGGATACCCACAGTAAGGTAATATTGTACAGAGATGGAGAGCAAGTCCCAGCTGGCCCATTCACCAGATAGCAAACAATATAGCCTGCCAAAAGGTTCTGAATCCTTGCAGCCCCTCTCATCCCCTGGTAAGTGCTCAGAATTGTAAAGAGATAGCACAACACCCAACCCCCAGCCTTCCCTCATAATTGAATAAACCCGAAGCCCTGGTTCAAGGAAGGACAAAAGGTAGAGCAAGTATCAGAAGTGACTGCTTCTTCATTTACCACTGAGCAACAGAATTAAAGAGAAAGATTGGAGAACTGCTACAAATGAAGAAAACCCAACAAAGAACTGCTGGTAACCAGAGCCTCAGCAAAAGAGTCAGAGCTAGAAAGAATAGCTACTGGGACACAAACAATGATTATCTTCAAGAATGACAGTACTCAGAAGGTACTTATGGAGATCAGAAAGTCATTGGATAGAATGAATAAAAATCAAGAAATGCAAGGACTAAAACTTAATGAAATTGCAACAGAACTGGGCAATCTCAAGAAAGTATACTTGGAAATAACATAAATAAAGACTTCATTTAAGAAATAAATGACAAACTGAGAAACATGGGAAGCAGAATTGACCAAACAGAAGAAAGAATCAGAGCTGGAAGTTCAAAATATGGACTTAACTCAATCTATTAAAAATATAGGGGGGAAAAGAACTTAAGGAGGAAGAAGAAATTCTCCAAGAGATGTGCGATTTTATCAAGAAACCAAACCTACATCTATTGTAATGCCTGAAATAGAAAAAGAAATAGATTCTACTCTGGAACAAACATTACATGGGGTCATTAAAGAAAACTTCCCTCACCTGGCCAGAGAAGCACAAGAGAGTCAGAGAACCACCGCAAGACATCTTTTGAGAAGATCAATCCCTAGACACATAGTAACTCACCTACACAAAGTAGATATAAAAGAAAAAATCCTAAAGACAGCAAGGGAAAAAGGTCAGACTACCTACCAGGGAATACCAATCAGAATTGCTGCAGACTTATGTGCCGAAGTGCTAACCAGAAGGACTTGGACCCCAATCTTTAATGTTCTTAGAAATAAACAATTTCAGCCATGAGTTTTCTACCCAACCAGGCTAAGTTTAATCAGTGAGGGAGAATTAAAATCCTTCCCAGACATCCTATCTCTAAGAGAATACACTGCTTCGAAACCATTTCTACAGAAGATGCTTGAAAATGTGCTGTGCACAGAAGAAAAGAAACAAAAGAAATACCGTATACTTCACAAGATCACAAACAAACACAGATGGAGCAGAACACACAGCATATTTGTAAAAATTAAAACACACATATATATGAACACAAAAGCTAGAGGAAAACAAAATAACCTTATAAAAGCATTATGACAAGGACAAACTCGCATTTCAATAATCAGCCTGAATGTGAATGAACTAAATGCACCGCTGAAAAGACATAAAACAGCAAACTGGAAAAAAAAAACACAGTAAATTGCTGTCTCCAGGAAACTCATCTCACCACAAAGGACACCCACGGACTCAAAGTTAGAGGATGGAAAATGAATTTCCAGGTGAACAGAAGAAAGCAGAAGTCACAATATTATATCAGACAAACAACATTTAAGCTGTCAAAAATTTTAAAAGATAAGGAAGGACACTACATAATGATAACAGTTTCGATCAATCAACTAGAAATACCCATCCTAAACATCTATGCACCCAACACAGAAGCACCAACTTTTATAAACCAGCTACTAAGTAAAAAAAAGAAAAAAATGACTCTAACACTCTCATAGCTGGAGAATTAAATACCCCATTAACAACCCTAGATAAATCATTGAGGCAAAAAAAATCAACAAAGAGATCTGGGGCTGGGCACGGTGACTCAAGCCTGTAATCCCAGCACTTTGAGAGGTTGAGGTGAGGGGATTGCCTGAGCAACGTGGCAAGACCTCATCTCTACAATAAATAAAAAACATTAGCTGGTGCCAGTCTTGGTGGCACAGCCTGTAATCATAGCACCTTGTGAGGCCAAGGTGAGTGAATTGCCTGAGCCCACAGGTTTGAGACCAGCTGGGCAAATGGTGAGACTTCATCTCTACTATAAGTCAAAAATTAGCTAGGCATGGTAGTGCGTGCCTGTAGTTCCGGCTACTTGGAAGGCTGAGCTGGAAATTTGCTGGAGCCCAGCAGATCAAAGCCGGGGTGACTGCAAGCATGCCACTGCACTCCAGCCTGGTTGATGGATTGTGACTCCAACTCAAAAAAAAAAAAAAATCTGAAACCTCAGCTTGACGCTTCACCAAATAGACTTAGTAGATACCTACAGAACACTCCTCCCAACAACCAGAGAATATACATTCTACACATCGCCACATGGAATTTACTCCAAGATTGACCACATTCTTGGCCATAAATCAAACACAAACAAATTTTACAAGATTGAAATACTGCCACACACCCTCTCAGACCACAGTTGAATAAAAATGAACATCAACACCAAAAAAATTCCCCCAAAACCACAAAAACATGGACAGTAAACAGCATGATGCTGAACACTTCCTGGATCAACAGAAAAATCAAAACAAAAATTTAAAGTTTCCTGGAAACAAATGAAAATGAAGAAATATCTTACCAAAACCTCTGGGATGCCATGAAAATAGTAAAATAGTAATAGTAATAGTAAGAGGGAAATTTATATCTCTATGAACACACATCATGAAAAGAGAAAGAGAAAAAGTTGATAGTCTAGCAAATCACCTAAGGGGCTGGAAAGGAAAGACCACCAAAACTCTAAATTCAGCAGAAGAATCCAGATCACTAAAGTAATAACCCAAATACAGGACATAGAAAACAAAAATAATTCTGAAAGAACTAGAAATTAGCCTTCAGTACTTCCCAGCAATACCCCTATTGGAAATATACCCAGAGAAACTCAAGTCATTCTACAAAAAAGATACATGGACACACATATTTGTTGCAGCTCTATTCACGATAGCAAAAACATGAGCAACCATGCTGCCCATCAAAGCTGGACTGAATTTTAAAATATATGGCAATGAAACATTATGCAGCCATAAAGAAGGACAAACATATGGACTTCACAGAAACTTAGATAGATTTAGAGTCTATTATACTCAGTGATCTATCACAAAAACAAAGAACAGAGTACAATATGTTCCCACTCATAAGTGGACCTTGAACAATTTCATAATACTTTAAGGAACTGGCAGTAGTGGGAAACTGCCAGGGGAGGGGAGTGGGATTGACAGTTGAGAGAAACTCCCAGGGGAGAGAGGGACACACCTCATCATCAAGGGTCCTGCATAATGAACATTTGTATACCTAACCTGAATTGTACCCCACATCTTTAAAATAAATAAATGAATGAATGAATAAATAAATAAAATACCATGGTAAAAAATAAAAAAATAAAAAAGCTGGTTCTTTGAAAGGATAAACAAGATTGATGGACCCCTAGCCAGAAGGACCAAGGAAAAAAAAGAGAAAAAACCCAAATAAACTTCATCAGAAATACAAAAGATCAAGTCACTACTGATCCCAAAGAAATACAAATGATTATCAGTGATTGCTATGCACACTTGTATGGAAAAAAACTCAATAACCAAAATGAAAAGAAGGACTTTCTGACATCACACAATTTTCCAAGATTGAAACAAGAATAAATTGAGATCCTAAACAGACCAATAACAACCCAGGAAATTGACTCTGTCATAAGAAAACTACCTACAAAAAAAAAAAAAAAAAGCCCTGGGCCAGAAGGATTTCCAGTGGAATTCTGCAAAACGTACAAGTCAATATTAATCCTACTGAAAATATCCCAGGCAATTGAGAAAGATGAAATGTTTTCCAAATCATTTTGTTAAGCTAACATCACACTGATACCCAAACTGGGTAAAGATCCTACTAAGAAAGAGAACTACAAGCCAATATCCTTGATGAACATAGATGCTAAATACTCAACAAGATTCTAGTAAATTAGCTATAACAACACATATCAAAAATCAACCACCATGACCAAGTAGGCTTCATCCCTGGGATGCAGGACTGGTTCAACATTTGCAAGACCATAAATGTAATTAAATACATCAACAAATATAAAAACATAAACCACATAATTATCTCATTAGATGCAGAAAAAACTTTTGATAAAATCCAGTATCCCTTCTTGATAAACACCCTTGAACATCTAGGCATAGTGGGAACATACCTCAAAATAGTAAGAGCCATGTTGACCACAGCCAACATTTCGCTAAATGTACAGAAATTGGAAACAATTCCCCTGAAAACCAGAGCAAACTAGGCTGCTCACTCTCACCTCCCTGTTCAACATTATGTTGGAAATTCTAGTTAGAGCAATCAGACAGTAGAAGGAAATCAGGGGTATCCAGCGAGGAAAAGAAGTCTCGTTGTCCTCTTTACTGATGATATTATCCTATAAGGCCAAAAGTCCAAGAAATTCTGTCAAAAACCTCCTTGCACTATAAAGGACTTTTGCAAAGTCTCGGGGTACAAAATAAATGTGCAAAAGACAGTCACATTCTTATACACCAATAACAAGCAGGCAGAGAACCAAATAAAAAGCACAATCTCCTTCACACAATAGCCACAAAAAAAGAGAGAAATACTTCAGCATTTTCCTAAACAGAAAGTTAAAGACCTTTACAATGAAAACTACAAAACACTACTCAAAGTAGTCAAAGTTGACACAAACAAATGGAAAAGTATCCCATGTTCATGGATTGGAAGAATCAACATTGTTAAGATGATCATCCTACCAAAAGCAATCTTCAGATTCAACTCTATACCCATTAAAATACCAACATCATTCTTCTCAGACCTGTAAACAACAATACAGAAATTTATATGGAAATGTAAATGACCACAAATATCCAAGACATTCCTTATCAGAATAAACAAAGTGGGATGTATCACACTTCCAGACTTTAAACTTTATCATAAGGATAAAATAATCAAAACAACCTGATATTGGTACAAGAACAAGCATATAGACCAATGAAATGGGTTAGAGATGTCAGAAGCAAAACTTCAATTTTTCAAACAACTCATTTTCTACAAAGCCTCCAATAACAACCACTGGAGATAACAGACCTATTCTGTAAATGATGTCAGGAAAATGGCTGACCAAGTGCAGAAACAGGACTCCTACTTATCACCCACCATACACAAAAAACAACTCCAAATGGATCAAAGACCTAAACAGAAAACCTCAAACTTTAAGAATCTTAGAAAACACAGGAAACACCCTTATGGAAATTGGAACTGTCAACCAATTCCTAATCAAAACCCCAAAAACCCATGCCATAAGAAATAAGATTGACAAGTAGGACCTCATCAAACTGATTGGAACTGGTAACCAATTCCTAATCAAAACCCCAAAAACCCATGCCATAAGAGATAAGATTGACAAGTAGGACCTTATCAAACTGAAAATCTTCTACAAAGCAAAAGAAACCATCAAAAAAATGGAGGAGACAGCCCACAGAATGCAAACAGATATTTTCCAACTGCCTATCTAGTCAAGATCTAACCTCCAGGATCTACAAGGAACTCAAATCGCTGAAAGGAAAAAAACAGCCCTATTAAAAAGTAGGCAAAGGACAGAAATAGACACTTCTCAACAGAGTACATGCAAATAGCCAACAGACACATGAAAAAATGCTCAGCCTCACTAATCATCAGATAAATGCAAATCAAAACCACACTGAGATACCACCTAACTCCAGTAAAAATTGTCATCATTAACAAAACAAACAAACGCTGGCGAGGATGCAGAGAAAAGGGAATGCCTCTACACTGTTGGTGGGAATGCAAACTAGTTCAACCTCTTTGGAAAACAGGGTGGAGATTCCTAAAAGAACTAGATATTGACCTTCTGTACAACCCAGCAATCCCTCTTCTGGGAATATACCCAGAGGAACTTAAATCACCCTACCAAAAAGATACCTCACACACATGTTTGTTGCAGCTATTCACAATAGCAAAAACATGGAACAAGCTGTGCTGCCCATCAAAACTGGACTGGATAGAAAAAATATCGTACATACACGTGATGGAATATTATGCAACCATAAGGAAGAGCAAAATTATGGATTTTGCAGCAACTTGGATGGATTTAGAGTTTATCATATTCAGTGATCTATCACAGAAACAAAGAACTGAGTACCACATATTCTCACTCATAAGCAGACTCTGAACATTTACCATAATACAATAAGAAAGGTATTGGCAGTAGTGAAACATTGCCAGGGGAGAGATGAGGGGCACATAACATCAATAAGGGTACCTGATCTTAAACCAGGTGAAGTGGAGACCAAAGGAAGGCCCAAACTTTATCTGTACGATGACCACTTGTATACCTAAATCTGAATTGTACTCTACATCTTCAAAATTTAAAAAAAATTAAAAAGAACTATCCTAAGAAAACATATATTAGAGTCAAAGTTATGCAACCTAAAAATTGAATGGTTTGGAAGACAACTCATCATCCTTTTTGACCAGATATTAGGACTTTGCAATGCATAGTGTACAGTGTCCCCAAGGTTGCTTGGGACAGATTATAGAAGAAGTAGAGTGCAGGTTATGAGTTTGGGGATTGTTCTATAGTAAATAGGGTGACATAAAATAATTTTGAACATAGGAGTAAGATTATTGGGACTCTGGTTTGAAATAACTGCTAATAGTGTGAAGAAAAGGCTGCCATAAAGAGAAAATAAAGGTGGAGAGACCAAAGTACTTAAGAAGGATCCAATAGTCTATAAAATCTAACATAAATGGTAGGAAAACAAAATTAGTATCCATAATTTTTTTTTTCAATTTCAGTAATTGTTGGGAATATTCTCAAACCCAGCACTGTATAAGGCAAATGAGTTACCTGACTACTTCGAACATGTACTCTATGGGAAAACAGGCACTGAACAAATATTTTCAAGTGTGTCACTGAACATTATGAAAGTCAAGTACAAAGTACTTATGACATATTCAGCAGAGAGCCCTAACCTAACCTAGCATTGAGAATCAGAAAATGATGTTTCAGCTGAACTCTGGAAAATAAGTCACCAGAAGGGACTCTAGTGAATCAGGGAAAGGGAAGGTGAATGTGCCAAGCTGGAGCAACAACAGGTGCAAAGGACATTATGTGAGAAAGAATATGATACTGTTCAAGAACTTAAAAGTTGCTAATACAACTAAAGTGTGAGAGTAAGATAGAAAGAGAAAGCGTGGGTGAGAGTGAGATCATGCACAGTCCATGCCATGAGAGAGATTGCAATCCCTATGTCATGATAGAGACATAATAGAGACTGCAGTCTATATTCTTAAAAAGCAGTGGGAAATGACTGAAGGATTTCATACAGGAGCAAAAAATGAATTAGATATAAATTAAATCTTGGAATAAGATAAGTGGAACCCACCCATTAACACAGTTGAGAAGACAGAAACAGAGGTGCAATAGAGTGTTGTGTGCAGAAGACAGATACATTGATAGACAGGTTGTTAAAGATATACATTTGCTAAATAAATAAATGAATAATGGATTGGAAAAGGAAAGAGAAGGGATACAAATCTTTTAGAAGGTTATTTTGTACTCAAGAGGAGGATAGTGGTTACTTGAGTTTTAGTAATACAAGTGGGACTGAGGGAAAAAAACAAATAAAAGAGCGTAAACATCTTAGGTAACATTGTAAGACTCCATCTCTACAAATAAACAAACAACAAGCAAATAAATAAATAAATAGCCAGATATAGTGGTGCATGCCTATAGTCCCATCTACTCAGGAGGTTGAGGTAGGAGAATCACTTGCGCCCAGATAGTCAAGGCTTCAATGAGCTATGATTGCATCATCGCACTCCAGCCTGGATGACAGAGTGGGAAGTGAGACCCTGCCTCCAAAAATAAAAAAGGGAACGTAGGATTATTTATGAAGAAACTGGAGATTGTGGGAGACTTGATGATTTAATTGAGGGAGGTGATGGAGAAGGAAGAGCCAAGGACAATCTTTATGTTGCTAACTTGGTAGATAATACCTTCCATGAAGAAAAAGAGCATAGACAGAATTTTTTAAAAACATCATGCATAGTATACACAAAATTAGATTTGTCAAGGATTTTTTTTTTAAGAGACAAGGTCTTGTTATCTTGCTCAGGCTTAAGTATAGTGGCTATTCACAGGTGTAATTATAGCACACAGCAGTCTCAAATTCTGAGACTCAGGCAATTCTCCCACCTCAGCCTCCAGAGTAGCTGGGACTACCATCACATGCTGCAAGTCAGTTTCTTGTCAAGGATATTGAGATGACTAAATCTAGTTCCATCATTTTATACATGAAGAATAAGCAGCGTTTAAGTAATATTGGCAACGTATCAAACTACTTAATGATGCACCTAGAACTAAACTCAGATCTCTTGAATCCTACATACATTAGCTCTTTCCTTTATATCCTTGCTTCTAAAGGGTGGCCCATGAACCTGAACGCATCAATGGCGATCTTACCAGAAATGTGGAGCCCTCAAATCTCCTAAATCTGAATCTGCATTTCAGCAAGATACTAGGCAATTTGTATGTGCTTTAGAGTTTAGTCATACTGTTCCACATCACACATTTCTATTTTGTATGAAGAAGTCCAATGCTAAATCTACAAGAGGTCATTCTTTATAGCCACAAGACAAACACATTTATGTTCTTTTTTCTTTTATATAGCTCAGCACCATAAATCTCAATTTTGTGTTCAGTTGAAGGCCATTGCTGGTCATGCCAGGGGGCTGTTTTACTCTTGAAAAAGAAGGTTAAAAATCTCAGCCATTTTTTTTGTGTGACAGAGGATGTAATTAAATATAGCTATGAGCTCAAAATACAATCAATCTGCTATTTATTACAGATTAAACTGATCTTAAAAGGATAAAGATAACACATTTGATCCCTTAGATGTTGCTGGTTTCATAACACATGCTTGCAATACAATTAATTCCAGGCAGACAACTTGTTCCCAATTATTTGTTGGCGGAAAGAACATTCTTTGCTCTCAAAGGCTGTGGACACTCCCCAATGCCTCTGTTCTACACAGCAAGCCTTCAGGATACTTAAGTGCTTTTCATGGAAACTGATTTGATTTGCATTCAGATCAAACTTTACAGAAATCCAGATGATTTCTTACTCATTGTTCATCCTTTGCATGGAGGTAGTGCAAGCTTTTGTTATTTGTTTTCATATCCCTACTCCCTGGACAAATATATCTCCCTTTTCTTTTCTCTTATATTTTCCCTTTTTCAAAAATAGTTTGGCCATTTTCTTCTAGTGTTCCATGCTCTTACTGGAAAGTAGCCAGTTGTTCATTAACTTGTGGCTCAGAGGTCGTATTTCCATGACAAAAGAAACCTCCTAAAAGCATAGCATACAGTCTTACTTGTCTTCCTCCCCTAGAACCTGACACAATGTATTTTGACCCTGCAAAGACTTTTGAAAACAAGTGACAATAAAACCCAAACTAAACAGGTTTTAACAATAAAAAAGACTTATTAACACATAAAACTAAAAAGTCTATGTTCTGACTTTGAGGAAGACTTGATTTAGTGGTTGATACCCAAGGCCCAGGTGTCTCCTCTTTACCTCATGATGGTCCAGGCTCCACATGTTCATATCACACCATCGAGGGGAGAAAGAATCTCTTTTCCATGAAAAAGAGAAGAAAATCCTGTTTCCAAGAGGCCATATAGCTCTTCTCATGTCTAATAGGTATGCCCATCTTTGGTATCCAAGGAGGTAGACTACGTTGATTAACTTAAGCTAACCTGGAATACTTCTGAAGTCAGGGGATGGTGATGGAGCCCATCTAATTATTTGTACCAAAGAGACGGTATATACATACTGAAGAAAAAATTATAAGTTTTGCCAAGAAAGGCAGAAAACTAGAGATTTCTATTTGCTGAATAAATGAATGAACAATTGAATCCATATTGGCTTTGGATACATCAAGACAGAGCAGAATCTTAAAATGCAGGCTAGAAATGGTAAATATTATTTCTTGGTTAATTTACAGGAAGAAAGAGCAGTATCAAAAGCTTCTTGTCATTAGAAGAGAAGGTATTGATGTTTCCTCAAACCAATTGATCTCTTCCTGGTTTCTTTTCCCGTCTACATGCAATTTTTTTTAAAGTACATATTTAACCCTTTTTCTTTTTTTTCCGATTGCAGTGTGACTTAGTCCACACAATATGACACACTCGTTTTGCCATTATTCTGAGACATGAAGTTTGTTCAAACTCTCAGCAAAAATGTAATCTCAAATGCCACTTAATTGTTAGTGCTGCTTCTCCTTCAGTCACCAAAGGTTAAATGTCAAAGGAACACTCTGCTTTGTTCTTCATTTGCCTCAGACTCTGTCCCATGGCTGAACTCAATATTCATCTAGAATTAATCATGGACTCTTATTCTAGCTTTGCATCCCTTTGGTATGGTATTGCATCAATTCAAACAGATTAAAGACACTATATATTAGAAACCCAAGAATAATGGTTTTTCAGCTTAGATTTGTGATCCTTCTTCTTTATTGCATCTTTCTTTTAGTCAAACACTACTTAAAACATGCTGTCATCCACAGTGTTCAAAAATAGCTTTATGTTCAGCTGGAAAATATACCTTATATAGACTCTCATGAACTTCTATATTACCACTTGTATATGAAGCTAAGTCCTCTTAAAATATAGAGTAGGTCTCCAGCTTTTTCATTTAAAAAAAAACAACCTTTTTTTTCTTCTAATTAGCTGTTGTTTCAGTGACAGATGTCAATCTCAGTAAATATATTCTTAGCATGGATATAAATGATTTAAATGCCTGTATATGAAATTTCATATTCTGCTTCATTCTTGGACCAATTTCAATGAACTAACTATGAAAATCCAATTTTAAAAATTACTATGGCATAACTAAGATTGTGTTTGACATGACAGCACCAACACATTTCAGATATTTTTAGAGTTGTGAATTTGGTCATTTATTCCAAATCCATGTTAAATATTATGACAGAGAATGGTAGATACAATCTTCTTAAGAGAACGACAGAAGTATTTTCCCCACTCCTGGTTTAGCCTTCATATATTGAAATATAATTTGCTATGTCGTAAAAGAAAATTGTTAACTTTACAGATATACTACTGACTCTCCCATGGTCCTCAGAGGTTATACTTAAAAGGAGACGAATTTGGGTTCAAATATCACTTCTGCCACTTACCTGCTCTAAAAACGTAGGCAAACTCATCTTAGTTTGCTTCAAAATTAAACGAACTAATGCAGGAAGAGTATTTGGTACAAACCTGGGATGTGGTAGACACTCAATGAATGCTATTATTAACCCATAAATTCTCAGACATTCATCTCTAGCCCTTCCTGGAGTGGCATACGTCATCTGTATGGGTGAGAATAAGAAGGGGTAGGATAGTTGGAAACATATTTGGTTATTTCAAAGTAAATGTTTTTAGAAAAGCGTCTTTAGGAAAGAAAGTTAGAATTAATAACTTTTTAATGGATTTGCTAGAAAAATGTTTGAAGTTATATATCACAGCTATACCACAAACCTAAACCAGCCACATGTTTTTGTAAATACTTCTAGACCAAAGCTATACCCATCTCATTCATTTACGTAGTTATCTTTGCTTTCATGTTACAAAGGTAGAGTTGAGAAGTTGCAACAGAGACTGGATCTGCAGTCTAAGATATTTACAATCTGTCCTTTTACAGAAAAAATGTGTCGACCTCTGGGTTAGAGTATCACTTAATAGTATTAAAAGAGGGTCCAGAGGCATTCAATAGATAGTGAAAACTCCCTTCAAGATCCATTTCAACAGTCTTTTGAAACCATAAAAATATGTCATTGTGATTTATGGGAGACTCAACCTAAAAAACAAAATACAATTATTTCACTTAGATTTACAGCCACATTTTATAACATTCAGAGTTCCCTGAAAGCAGAGCTAAAGACAAGTACTAGTGTGCAGATAGTATATTTGGGAAGTGATACCAGGAAACAGTGGTGGGGGATGAGAAAGATTGAAATGGGATATGAGAAAAAGGATGTGTTATTGAACTGATCACAACTGTGTGCAACTGTGACTCAATCTCTAAAGACTCCCTGAAACTCTGTGTAAAATGCATCTAGATTGTTCATCTGAGGACTAGAAGAAGGGAATATTTTTCCACCAGCTTTGATCTTTCATTGGGCAAGCCCCCCACATTGTGTTAACTAGGCTAACATTTCTAGGTTTGTGTTTGCACCAGTACCAAGAGGATTTCCATATATATTCCCTAGCTCAGTCCTCTAGAAAGTTTGGACCTCTCACAGAAACAAAGATCTGAGTATCACATGTTCTCACTCATATAGTGGACCTTGATCATCCAACATAATACCAGAAGAAAATGACTGACAGTGGTGGAAAACTATGGGAGGAGAGGAGGGAGATGGGATTAATGGTAGTAAACAACTGTCAGGGGATGGGGAGACACCTCTTATCAACAAGGGTGCCTGAACAAAGCATATTTGTATACCTAACTCTTAACTGTACCCCACAATATCATAATAAAAAATATTGATTATTAAAAAAAAAGAAAGTGAGACAAATGTAGCTGTGGAGAGGTAAATAAGCAGCTATCGGGCTACTCTAACATGAAGCAAGCAATGAAATGAATGGTGGAGTAGGAGGCAGGTCAAAGGATCTGAGGCCAGGCACAGGAGGTGTCCACCATAGGTCTTGATAATCATTGAGTGCTCTAGATCTGTAAATCATTGTGTGGGAAATGCTTTCTCTTACTTATCCCATTAACTCTGAAAGCAACATAATGAACTGAATAAGTTTCTTTAACCCCTTTTTATGGCTAAAGCAACTAATAAGGAAATTTAAGTTGGAGATATTAAATAGATAATAACCATAACAAAAGTTAATATTTATTTCCTGAAGTATTATAGTATGCTAGCTAATTGCATAATTCCTGTACTTCACTTAATCTCCACAAAAAAATTCTAACTAGGTGGTAGACACTCAGTGGAGTGCCTACCTGAAACTGTTATCTGTACTTTGTAGATGAGTATTCCAGGGGTTAGAGAGGTAAAGCAACTTGTCTAAAGACACACAGCTAGTAAATGGCAGAACTTAGTTGAGACTCAAACTCAGGTCACCCTGACCCCAGTTCATACTCTTAAACATTTTCCTTATCTTCTTTTTGAAATTTTTATGGTTTCCTTTTGTCCAAATACAAATCTGTCATTGAATGCATTTTCTGATCAAAGTTTTTTGAGCATTTTAATGATTCTTACACTGTGATTAAGCTGTACACTCAATCTAAGTCAGTCAATAAAAACATTGAAAATCCCAACATGTTTATCATTTAATTGGCTATTTTAATCATGTGTTATTGATTAAATGACTGGAGAATAGTGTACAGTGGAAGTAAATTATAATCACTAAATATGCTGGAGTCTTCACCAAGTTTTTGTGGGCTTTTAGATTTTCATTATTTAGCTCCTAAGTGGTAGAAAAATGATTCATGCTCATAATAGTATTTAAAAGCACACTAATACATTGTAAAATTATTTCCATGGCACAGTGTACTATGACTTCAAATGTGACAACAGGCAAAAGGCAGTGTCCTAGAATGCAAAGGTAAATTCGGTCTCATAATGACCTGAAACAATGAAACTACTCCTGAATCTAGAGTCAGAAATCTTGAGTTCAGAGTCCAACCCGGCCCCACCTGTGACCCAAGGCAAGTTTCTCTAAACCCTCAAAGGCAGTTTGTTGATTTTCAAAATGAGGTACAGTATACTAGACAGAGTAATTTAAAAATTCAGATAAGATAATATACTTGAGAACACTCAGTACAGCTTAAATATGACAACTGTATGGGGTACTTTTGATATCTTTGAATATAATCAGCAGATTGTTGCTCTCAAACCTGATGGAAATATATCATATTAAGTGAAACAATCCAGTCACTGATAGACAAATATCACATATTCTCACTCAAATATGGCAGATTAAAAAGTTGAATAGAATAGAATGACTGATACCAGAGATTGGGAAGGGTGTGTGGCACACACATACAGATAAAATGGTTAATGGGTTCAAGCACACAGTTAGATAGAAGTAATAAGTGCTAATATTTGATAGCAGAGTAGATTGACTATAGCTAGCAACAATGTATTGTACATTTCAAAATAGCTAGAAAAGGAGATTTGAAATGTTCCCAAAACACTGGAGGTAACAGATACCCAAAATACCCTGAGTTGACCATTACAGTCTATGCATTAAAAAAGTTACATGTAACCCATAAATATGTATAAATATTTATATCAATAATACAAAATAATGTATCTACAGTAATAAATTTAAGAGCTGAAAATCATTGAAGTTTACAAACTGTTGGAGAATCTGTGAAGACTCTGGCTGATCACAGCTACTACTTGTTTCAGTTGGACACTAGTCAATGAACTTTTTAAAATTTTATTTTAGAATCATGGGGTCCATGTGAGGACTTATTCCATAAGTATATTGTGTGAAGGCAAGATCTGAGTTTCTGATGAGCACCCCCACCCCCATCTCCAGTAGTGGGCATGGTACATAACGGGTGGTTTTGTATCCCTTATTCGCCCTTTCTTCCTCCTTTAGAAGTGCACTGTCTGTTCCCATCCTTGTGCCCAATGCTTAGTGCCCACTTATGAGTGAGAATAGGTGGTATTCAGCTTTTGTTTCTGTGACAATTCACTTAGAATAATGGTTACCAGCTGCGTCCATGTTGTTGCAAAGGATGTGATTTTGTTTTTCTTTATGGCTGCATAGTATTCCACTATGCATATGTAATATATATATATATATATTTTTTTTAATCCAGTTCACCTTTGATGGGCATTTAAGTTGGTTCCATGTTTTTGTCATTGTTGATAGTACTGCAATAAACATACAAGTGCAGGTGTCTTTTTGGTAGGGAGATTTGTGTTCCTTTGGATATATTTCTAGAAGTGAGATTGCTGAGTCAAATGGCAGCTCTAATTTCAGCTCTTTGAGAAATCTCCAAACTGCTCCTCACAAAGATTGAACTAGTTTATATTCTCACTAACAGTGTATGAGTGTTCCCTTTTCTCTGCAGCCTCCCAACATCTGCAGTTTTTTGACTTTTTAATAATAGCCACCCTAATGAGTGTGAGTTTTGATCATTGGAGTTTTGATTTGCGTTGCTCTGATGATAAGTGATGCAGAGCATTTTTTCATACTTTGGCTGCTTGTATGTCTTCCTTTGAGAAGTGTCTGTTTATGTTCTTTGTACACTTTTTAATGGGATAGTTTTTTTCCCATCAATTTGTTTGAGTTCCTTATAGATAATGGATGTTAGGCCTTTGTAGGATGCATAACTTGCAAATATTTTTTCTATTCTGTGGCTTACCTCTTTACTCTCTTGATGGTTTCTTTTGATATGCAAAATCTTTTAAGCTTGATAAGGTTTCACCTGTCAGTTTTAGATTTTGTTGCATTTGCTTTGAGGACTTGGTCATGAATTTATTGCCTACTCTGATGTCCAGGAGAGTGCTCTCTAGATTTTCTACTAATATTCTTACATTTTGAGGATTCACAGTTAAGTCCTTGATCCATCTTGAGTTAATTTTTGTATATGATGATAGGTATAAGTCCAATTTCATTCTTCTGTATGTGAACCAGTATTTCAACATCATTTGCTAAATAGGGTTTCCTTTCCCCAATTTTTGTTTTTGTCAATTTTGTCAAAGATGAATTGGTTGAAGGTTTGTGGTTTTATTTCCAGGCCCCCTATCCTGTTTCTTTCTCCTTTTAATTTTAAAGATGGGGGATACAATTCAGGGTTAGGCACAGAAGTGGTCATCATACAGCTGAAGTTTGGGCCTCATGCTCGTCGTCACTTCACCTGGTTTGGGATCAGATCTTATTAAAGTTATGCACCTCCCCCACTTCTCTCCCCGGTGATGACCCGCTACCATCAATCCCTTTCTTGGAGTATATTTTTTTTAGTTTTTATTTTTAAAGATGTGGGATACAATTCAGGGTTAGGAATACAAATGGTCATTATGCAGGTACCCTTTTTGATGAGGTGTGCCCCACCCTCCCAGTAGATTCCCACTACTGCCAATCCTGCCTCCCCCGCCCCACTCCCGTCAGTTTCTCACTACTGCCAATATTTTTCTTACAGTATTATGATAATTGTTCAAGGTCCTCTTATGAGTGAGAACATGTGATACTCAGTTTTTTGTTTCTGTGATACATCACTCAGTAGTGTGAACTCTAAGTTCATCCAAGTTGCTGCAAAGTTAATAATTTTGTCCTTTGTTATGTCTGTTCAATATTGCATTGTGTATATGTCCCACATTTTTTTATCCAGTCCTTTTTCAATGGGCATCACAGCTAGTTCCATGTTTTTGCAATTGTGAACAATGCTGCAATAAACATACATGTGCAGGTATCTTTTTCATAGAGTGATTTGAGTCCTTCCAGGTATATTCCCAGTAGGGAGATTGCAAAGTCAAATGGAAAGTCGATTTTTAGATCTTTTAGGAATTGTCACACTGTTTTACACAGAGTTTGTATTATAGTTTACACTCCCGCCAACACTGTAGAAGTGTTCCCTTTTCGCCACATCTTCTCCAGCATTTGTTATTTTTTAAGTTATTGATTATGGCCAACCTGACTGGAGTTAGGTGGTATCTCAGTGTGGTTTTCGTTTGTATTTCTTTGATGCCTAATGAGGCTGAGCATTTCTTCATGTGTCTGTTGGCTGCTCGTATGTCTTCTTTTGAGAAGTGTCTATTCATATCTTTTGCTCACTTTGTAATGGGGTTGTTTGTTTGTTTTTTCTTCTTTTTAGCATATTGAGTTCTCTGTAGATCCTAGATGTTAGGGCTTTGTCAGATACACAGTTGGCAAATATTTTTCCCACTCTGTGAGCTGTCTCCCTGCTCTCTTAATGGTTTCTTTGACTTTGCGGAAGTTTGTCAGCTTGATGAGATCCCACTTGTCTCTCTTATTTCTTTTAACTTGGGCATTTGGGGTTTTGATCAGAAAGTGGTTGCCAGTTCCAGTGTTCATAATGGTGTCTCCTGCATTTTCTAAGATAGTTATAGGTTGAGGTTTTACCTTTAGGTCTTGTTCCCATTTAGAGTTGATTTTTGTGTATGGTGATAGGTATGGGTCTTGTTGTAATCTTCTATATATGGTCAGTCAGTTTTCCCAACACTGATTGAATAAGTTCTCCTCTCCCCAACAGCTGGTGGTGGAGGCTTTGTCCAAAATGAGTTAGTTCAGAAATTGAGGTTTTGCTTCAAAAATCTCTATCCTGTTCCATTGTTGTATATGCCTGTCCTTGTAACAATACAAGGCTATTTTGATTATCGTAGCTTTATAATAAAGTTTAAAGTCTGGGAGTATGATACTCCTGCTTTGTTTGTTTTGTTTTTCGGGGTTTTTTCGTTTGTTTGGTTTTTTTTGCTCAGGATTGTTTTGGCTATTCGTGTTTGTTTATGTTTCCATATGAATTCCTGTATTGTCATTTCCAGATCTAAGAAGAATACTGCTGGTAATCTAACAGGTATTGTGTTAAATCTGTAGATTGCCTTGGGTAGGATGAACACCTTAGCAATGTCGATTCTTCCAATCCATGAGCATGGAATATTTTTCCATTTGTTTGTGTCATCTTTGATTTCTTTGAGCTGTGTTTTGTAGTTTTCATTGTAAAAGTCTTTCACATCTCTGGTTAGGAAGATGCAGAAACCCAAATAAAAGCACAATCTCAATCACAATAGTCTTTCTTGCAGATTATGCTAGATTTTTAATGTCCATTTATGAGTGAGAACTTGTGGTACTCAGTTGTTACTGTGATTGATCACTGAGTATGATAGGCTCTAAAGCCATTCAAGTTACTGTGAAGTTCATAATTTTGTACTTTATGACTGTGTAATAGCCCATCATGTATATGTACCACATTTTTTTATCCAGTCCACTTTCAATGGGCAGCATGGTTCATTCCATGTTTTTGCTATTTGCTATTGTAAATAGTGCTAAAATAAACATGTGTGTGCAGGTATCTTTGTAGAATGATTTGAGTTCCTCCAGGTATATCCCCAGAAGGGGAATTGATGGGTCGTTTAGAAGGCTGATTTTTCTTGGGTCATTATTGGTCTATTTAGGGTATCAATTTCTTCTTGTTTCAACTTTGGGAGGTTGTGTGATGTCAGAAAGTCCTCCATTTTAATTACATTTTCAAGCTTGTTTCCATTCAGGTGTGCATAGTAATCTCTGCTAATCTTTTTGTATTTCCTCAGGGTCACTTGTGACTTTATGTTTTGTGTTTCTGACTGTGTTCATTTGGGCTTTTACTCTCTTTTTCTTGGTTAATCTTGCTAGGGATCCATCAATCTTGCTTATCCTTTAAAAGTACCAGCTTTTTGTTTCACTGATTTTTTTTCTATGGTATCTTTGTCTTGTATGTCCTGTATTTTGGCTTTTATTTTGATAATCTGGATTCTTCTGCTGAAATTATGGTTTTGTTGGTCTTGCCTTTCCAGCTTCCTTCAGTGATTTGTTAGGTTGTTAACTTTTGAGCTCTCCATTTTCTTGATGTGTGAGCATAGAGCTATAAATTCTCCTCTTAGTATTGTTTTCATGGCATACCACAGGTTTTGGCAAGATATGCCTTTGTTTTCATTTATTTTCAGAAATCTTTTAATCTCTGTTTTGATTTCCATGTTGACCCAGGAGTTGTTCAGCATCATGCTGTTTAGTGTCTATGTCTTTGTGTGTTTTGAAGAGATCTTGTTGGTAGTGATATTTATTTGTATTTCACTATGATCTGAGAAGGTACGTGGAAGTATTTCAATCTTGTGAAATGTGTTTAAGCTTGACATATAACCAAAGTCTATCTTGAAGAATGTTCCATGTGGTAATGAGTGAAATGTACATTCTGTGGTTGACTGGAGAGTTCTGTAGGTACCTATTAAGTTCATTTGGTCAAGTATCAAGTTGAGGGTTCAAATATTACTGATATTTTTCTTGATGATCTATCTAGGGTTGTTGGTGAAGGATCTAAGTCTCCAGTCATGATAGTTTTGTAGTAAATGTCATTTTTTAGTTTACTTAATAGTTGTTTTATAAATCCTGGTGCTTCTGTGTTGAGTGCATATGCATTTATGATGGATATTACTTGTTGATGGATGGAGTATTTTATCATTGTGTAGTGTCTGTCTTTATCTTTTTAAAATTTTTGATAACTTGAAGTCTGTTTTGTCTGATAGTAAAATCATGACTCCTGCCTTTTTTTTGTTTTCCATTTGCTTGAAAGTTTACTCTCCATCCCATAACTTTATGTGTGTGGGTGTCCTTTGTCATGAGATGTGTTTCCTGGAGGCAGCATATTGCTGGGTCGTGTTCTTTTATTCAGTTTACCATTCTATGTCTTTTCAGTGGTGCATTTAGTCTATTTCTGTTCAGACTGATTATTGAAATGTGAGAGTTTGTCCCTTTCATATTGTTCTTATGAGGCTGTTTTGTTTTCCTTTAGCTTTTGCATTAATACATGTGTGTATTTTCATTGTTGTGAGTGTACTGTGTGCTCTGTTGTTTCTGTGTTTGTTTGTGATCTTGTGAAGTGTATGACTTTCTTTTGTTTCTTTTTTCTTCTGTGAACAGCACCTTTTTAAGCATCTCCTGTAGAGCTAATCTGGAAGCATCATATTCTCTTAGGGATTGAATGTATGGGAAGGATTTCAATTCTTTATTGCTGATGAAGCCTAGCTTAGCTGGGCAAAAAATTATTGATTAAAATTGTTTGAGAAAAATTAAAGATTGGGGTGCAATTCCTTTTGGCCTGCAGTGTTTCTGCAAATGGTTGGAGTGATTCTGATTGGTCTCCCCCAATAGATTGACATTTTTCCCTTGCTGCCTTTAGGATTTTTTTCTTTTATACCTACTTTGTGTAGGTGAATTACTATGTGTCTAGGGGTTGCTCTTCTCATAAGATATCTTTCAGGGATTCTCTGAATCTCTTGTACTTGTATAGTCACTTCTGTGGCCATATGAGAAAAGATCTCTTGAATTACCTCATGGAATGTGTGTTCCAAAGTGTTTCCATTTTGCTTTCTACTTCAGGTATACTGACCAGATGTAGGTTTGGCTTCTTGATAAAATCACACATCTCTTGGAGAGTTTCTTCTTTCTTCTTATGTTTTTTTCTATATTTTTAATTATTGGCCTGTATATTTTGGTAATCCAGCTTTTAGATTCTTTCCTCTACTTGGTCAATTCTTCTTCCTATACTTGACAGTTTGTTATTTATTCCTTGGATGGAGTTCTTTATTGCCATTATTTCTAAATGCATTTTCTGAGTCTGTCCAGCTTCATTGTGGTTTCATTTAGTTTTAGCATTTCTTGGTTTGTATTCCTTCTGTTGATTCTCTGATCTCTGTAAGTACCTGCTGGGTATAGTCATTCTCAAAGGTAGCTGTTGTTTGTAAGCTAGTAGCTGTTCATTCAAGCACTGATGCTTTGTTGGGATTCTGGAGGTTACCAGTAATTTTTCATTGGTTTTTCTTCATTTGTAGCAGTTATCATATCTTTCTCTTTAATTCTGATGCTCAATGTAAAATGGAGAAGCAATCATTTCTGACATTTGCTCTACCTTCTGTCCTTCCCTCTGCCGGGCCTCTGGGTTTGTTCAATGATGAAGTAGGGTTAGGACTGGGGCATTGTGCTATCTCTTTGCAATTTGGAACACTTACTAAGGGGTGGAGGTGGGGCCACAGGGATCCAGAACCTACTGATGGATCACAGTGCTTTTTATCTGGTGAATGTGCCACCGGGGACTCACTCTCCATCTCCATAAAATATGATCTTATGATGTGTATGCTTGTGTATCCTCTGAGTCCAAGATAGAATAGAAGAGAGAAAAGAGAGGGAAAAAGAGTAAAAGGGGGAAAAAGAGAAGAAAAAAATAGAAAAACAAAGACAGACTGATGAAGGAGGAAATAAAAGAGATAACTAACAAACCAACAAACAAAGCAAACAAATGAGACAAACAAACAACAAAGAGGTAAAAACCAAAACACAAAAAACGCACTGGTAGAGATTTCTCACCTTTAGTATACCTCTTTGGGAGCAGGCTCTCTCTTGTGGCAAGTTCTGTGACTGTACATCTGTTACTGCAGGTTCCTTCTTCACTGTTGAAACTTGAGATGTTAGAATCTTCATCCCATGATGCTTGCAATTGATAGCTGCTGCACATCTGCAGGGAGGTGGCGGTGGTGGAGACTTGACTCAGCATCTCCCAGACTCTCTTTCCCTTCCTTCCTCTCCCAGCATGGCCACAGCTCCCACGTTCAGCATCCAGTTCACGGTAGGGGAATGCAGGCTCTGGAGTCTACCCTGCACTCCTGATCTCTTTTGCTCATTGCTAGGGGAATGGAGGAGTGGGAAGGATCATCTAATTAGGCACTCACCAGCCTTCTCAGTTTTATCTGCTGTATGTGTCTATCACTAAGCAGTTGGCTGAGGGCAGCGGGCTGGAATGTCTGGGGCTCTGCATCCACCATTACCCACTAGGGCTTTTGTACTGGGGGTGATCCTCTCCGAGTTAATGGAGAGCAGCACCAAAGCAATGTAGAGATCACCCCCTCATCTTAAGACACAGGTCTGCTGTTCTGCAGAGGCCACCCTGGAACACTTCTCTGCTCAGACTTTAGACTGGCTGCTGAGTTCCTCTACAAACTATTGTTCCTGCCACACACAAGGTCGGGAAAGATAGCTCCCTACCCAGCAAGTGCCACAGTCTCTGGATCTCAGGTTGAAATGGTGGGGCCTTGCAGCCTACCCCAGTGCTGGAGGTGGTGTCAGTGAGTTCAGTTGCTGAGTGGCAACCACTCCCCATCATTTATTTGAGACTCTGCCTCTGGCTCATCACTATCTCTCCCTCCACAGTCCTTGCTGTCAGTGTCTGGTGCTGTGGTGGTGGGACAGGGTCTGGAACCAGCAGTAACTCCTGGCAGCTTCTTCCCTGGAAGGGCTGTGTTGGTTTCAGAAAATGGCTCTCAGCTTCTGCACAACAGGAAACACTAGAGTCCAAGCAGGGCAGCTGCAGCACCCACTGCTTCACCAGGCGAGCACTAGCCACTTGTTCCTGAATACCCACTTAGTCAGCCACTCACATACCCACTTACACACAGACACACATGCCAATTTATCCATACACTCAGCCACAGAGAAACTCGCACAGTCCAGCTGGCTCTGCCACCATCTTGCTTTTCCATCTCTCTATCCTGCTTCATTGATCTGTGTGTCTATTTCTGTACCAGTACCATGCTGTTTTAGTACTGTAGTATTGTAGTAAAGTTTGTAGTCTGGGAGTGTGATGCCACTAGCTGCCTTTGTTTTTGTTAGAATTGCTTTACCTATTCGGTTTCTTTTTTGTTTCCACATGAATTTAAGTGTTATCTCTTCTGGGTCTGTGAAAAATGTTGCTGGTAGTTAGATAGGGTTTACATTGAATCTGTAGGTTGCTTTGGGTAGAATAAACATCTTGACAATATTAATTCTTCCAGACCATGAGCACAAAATAGACTTCCATTTGTGTCATCCTTGATTTCTCTAAGCAGTGTTTTGAAATTCTAATTGTAAAGACCTTTTTCCTCTTTGTTTAGATAAATACAGAAGTATTTTATATTTTGTTGCAGATACTGTGAATGGGACTACAGTTTTGATTTGGTCCTCAGCCTACTTGTTGCTTGTATGTAGAAATGCAACTGATTTTTGCACATTGATTTGGATCTCGAGACTTTACTGAAGTTGTTTATCAGTGCAAGGAGGTTTTTGGCATACTCTCTGGGGTGTTCTAGGTGTAGAGTCAAGTTATCTGTGGAGAGGAATAATTTAAGCTCTTTTTTTCCTATTTTGTTACCTCTAATTTCTTTCATCTGCATAATTTCTTTAGCTAAGACTTTCAGTACTATGTTAAATAGGAGTGGTGAGAGTGGACATCCTTGTCTTACTCCAGTTCTTAGGGGGAAGGCTTGTAGCTATTGCCCATTAAATATGATATTGGCTTCAGGTTTGTCATAGATGGCTCTTATTGTTTTGAGGAATAATACTTCCAACCCTAGGTGTTTGAGTGTTTTTTTCAAAAAGGGATGTTGAATTTTATCACATGCTTTTTCTGCACCTATTAAGATAATCGTGTGGTTCTTGGGTTTACATTTGTTTATTTAGTGACTTACATTTATTGATTTGCATATGTTGAACTATCCTTGCATCCTGAGAATGAAGACCACCTGGTTATGATGAATTATTCTTGTAACGTGCTATTGGGTGTAATTTGCTAGTATCTTGTTGAGATAATTTTGGCATCTATGTTCATCAGGGAAGTTGACCTGTAGTTTTCTTTCCTTGTTGGATCTTTGTCATTTTAAGGTATTAGGATGATATTGGTTTCATAGAATTAGTTAGGGAGGATTTCTTCCTTCTCTATTGCTTGAAATACATTCAGTAGGATTGACATCATCTTTTTCTTGTACATCTTGAATTCTGTTGAGAAACCATGTAGCCAAAGGTTTTGTGTGTTGTCAGGATTTTCTCCATTTTCTCTAGACTTTCTTGCTTATTTGCATACAGATGTTTGTAGTAATCTCTGATAATCTTTTGTATTTCTTCAGGGTCCATTGCAACATTGCCTTTTTCACTTTTGGTAGTGTTTAATCAAAGTTTCTCTCTAGCTATTTTTTTTTTTTTTTTTTTTTTTGGTAAATCGGGCCCAGGGTCTGTCAACTTTATTTATTCTTTCAAAGAACCAACGTTTCCATTCTTTGATCCTTTCTATAAATTTTGTTTTGGTCTCTATTTTACTTAGCTGTGACTTTATTTTGACAGTTTCCATTCTTCTACTGTTTTGGAATTGTATTGTTCTTGCCTATTCAGCTCCCTTAAATGTGGTGTTATACTGTTTACTTGAGATCTTTCTATTTTCTTGATGTGTGAGTATGATGCTATAAGCTTCCCTCTCAGCACTGTTTTTTATGGTATCCAAGAGGTTTTGGTAGGCTGTGTCTTTGCTTTGTTTATTTTCTAAAAACCTTTTTGTTTCTGTCTTAATTTCTGTGTTAACCCAAAAGTCTTTCATAATTTGTGTGTATTTCTCGTGGTTTTAAAAAATCTTTTATTTTAAAGATGTGGGGTAAAATTCAGGGTTAAATATACAAATATTCATTATGCAGGTTTAAGGGGTTTCTTTTGTTGATGATATTTATTTTTACTCCCCTGTGACCTGAGAAGATTCTTGGTATAATTTTGACTTTCTGAAATTTGTTCATGCTTGATTTATGACTGAATATATGGTCAATCTTAGAGCATATTTCATGTGTTGATGGTTGTTTGGTGAAGTGTTCTGTAAATGTCTATTAGATCTAATTGGCCCAGTGTCGAGTTAAGTTTCTGGATTTCTTTGTTAGATTTGTGACTCACTGAGATAAGACTGTTAGCAGGGTATTGAAATCTCTGCTATTGTATGTTGGTCTGTGTCCTTTCTTAGATTAATTAGCAATTGTTTTATAAATCTTGATGATCCTATGTTGGGTGCACATACACTCAAAATAGATATTTCTTGCTGATGAAAAATTTCTACTTTTACAGGGGAGGGGGATTATCTGCCTGGAAGATATTTCTCCAAACCTTTACTTTGAGCTTGTGGTGTCATTTTCAACAATATGGGTTTCCTGAGGGCAGCAGATGGATAAATTATGCTTCTTTATCCAATCTGCCACTCTGTGTCTTTTGAGTGGTATATTCAGTCCATTCACATTTAAGTTAATTATTGATATGTGGGGGTTTGTTCCTATCATATTGTTATTAAGAAGCTGCTTTGCATTCTGGGCTATATGATTGATTTGTATGGTTTATAAACTCTATGTTTATCTATGCTTTTGCAACAAGTGGAACCATTCTTTCATTTGTGTGCTTAGAACTTTCTTAAGCATCTGAAGGACTGGTCTGGAGGTATCTTATTCACTGAGGGATTGCATGTCTCCTTCATTAACGAAGCTTAGCTTGGCAGAGTAGGACATTCCTAGCTGGAATTTCTTTTCTTTAAGAATATTAAAAATGGATCCCCAATCTCTTCTGGCTTGTAAATTTTATGCTGGTAGTTCAGTTGCAACTATGATGGGTCTTCCTTTATAAGCAGTTTGTCCATTACCTCTAGACACCTTTAGGATTTTTTCTTTCATGCTTACCTTGGCAAGTCTGATTATTATATGTAACATATATATAAATTATCAACATATTACATATACAATATTTTATTAATGTTATATAAATATAAAATTATTATATTCCACCTTCTACTAAATGCTCAAAGATGCCATAAATAATCAACTTTCTCAGTTTTTCTGTACTTAAGAAATTATTCAAAGTCATAGGTGATATTTCCCCCTCTATTTCTGTTTAAAATGTTCTGCTAAATGAGTCTAGAACTTGAATTGTCTGCATTTGGATTCCAATTCATCAGTGACCTACACTAGTGGAAAAGTGAGTTAAAACATTTCTAGAAAACAAGAATATCCCGATCTGTAAAAGGACCAAATACAGGTGGGGTTGAACTTCATGTACTTTGAAAGAAACTCCTCTGGGAAACTTAGGCTTCCTTTATCCCTTTCAGAAGTTTCAAAGGAAAAAGTTTTCCCCTGCCAAAGCTCCAGGACAAAGCAGAAATGACCTGCCCATTCTCCGTCTCAAAGCACAAAAACCCACAGAGAAGTGGCATTGGTTAAAATAAACTTTATGTGATGCTTTTTGCAGGAAAGTAAATGCTGACCCTGACATTGATCCTTGTTCCTTTGTCAATTTTTCCTTATATCTTCCTCAGTTGGTGATTTAATTTCTCCTTTCCTTTACAGGATCTTTCATATTCCTGATCTCCTTCATTCTGTATGCTACTAGGTTTAGAAAAGAGGCCTTGTTTCTTCAGTTCAGTCACAAAGTTGAGTGCTGGAATATTTCTAATCTCTCCATTTCAACACATATACACACACACATACTCATATGCACACATATACACACCAGATAAGAATCAACCAACAGCATGTGAATAGACTCTGATTTATAGATGTGTTTTATTATTGCTACTGTGGCGAGAACACAGCATGAGATCTATTCTCTTAACAGATGTTAAAGTGTACTATACAGTATTGTTAAATATAAGGACAATGTTGTACAGCAGATGTCTTGAAGTTATTCATCTTGCATAATTGAAACTTTATACTCATTGATTAGCAGCTCCTCATTTGCCATCCCCCAGACTCTAGCAGTCACAGTTCTAGACTCTGATTCCATGAGTATAATTATTTTACATACCTCATATGAGTGCAGTCAGGGCATATTTATCCTTCTGTGACTGGTTTATTTCATTTAGCATAATGTCCTCATGGTTCACCCATATTGCTCCATGTTCCTGGATTTCCTTCTTTTATAGCTACTATAAGAACCAGCACTCCCACTTGTGGGTATTTGTTTTCTAAAATTGACATCAGGATCTTGAAGAGATAATAACACTTCAATGTTTATTGCAATACAATTCACGACAGGCAAATGACATGAATAGCAATACCTAAATGTCCAAAAACAGATAATGAATAAAGAAAATATGGTACACACAATGGACTATTATTTAGGCTTAAAGTAGATATGTGTGTTTTTTGTTTTTTTTGTTGTGTGTGTGTATATTTGAGTTGAGGTATCACTGTCATCCAGTGTAGTCTCCAACTCCATGCAACCCTTCCAACTCACACTACAGAGTATCTGAGGTTGCCTACCTCCCTGACTATTTTCTTTAAGAGCTAAGGTCTCAATAAGTTGCCAGACTGGTCTTGAACTCCTGGGTTCAAGCAATTCTCTCTCCTTCACCTCCCAAAGTGCTGGGTTTACAAGCATGAGCCACTGTGCTCAGCTTGTTTTTGTTAAGGTGGTGATTTAATTAATTGACACAGAATTTAAGGCTTTAATTTTTGTTTTTACTTTAAATTCATCTTCCACCATTTAAAACTCTGAATAGTTTACACACATACAAAATAAGATTTCAACCTTCTCTTGGAATATTGGTAGCTTTGCAACACTGGTTCATGTTCTAAAATGGTGATAGCCCATGAGAACTGAGAAGGAACTACCACTTTAGACTAGATTTGTGCTCTTTACTATATCATCATCGCCTCCAGTCTATTTTCTGTTACCTTTGATGGCTAGCCCCAATAATATGAAAATTTGATTTTTTTTTTAGTTAATAAACCTCATTTTTACCTCCAGGAATTATATGTTTTTTTGTTTGAGTTATCATCCCCACTCCTGAAAAAAAGGTAGAGTGGAGTTACAATCTCTGCTTGTCCCTTGCTAGTAAGAATAGCTTTTTTTTACACCACATAGGCTCACTTAGTCCCTCTGGATTAAATGTAAGAAACTAATGTACTAGAATATCAGTTTCATGAGGATATGGCTTTTTATTTGTTTTCTTCTGTATCTGCAGTGCCTTAAAAAGTGCTACACAAAATAGGGGCTCAATGCACAATTTTTGAATGACTAAATGAAATGAACTCATATGATATGTATAGTTCTTTTAACTTCTTAGAGTAGAAGAGAAATATTCTACTCAGTTTTGTTTAGAAAATCATTCTTGTGGAAAACAGAGTGGCAATTTCTAAAGATCTAAAATTTGATCTCCCATTCAACCCAGCAATCCCCCTTCTGGGAATATACCAGGAGGAACTCAAATCATTCTACAGAAAAGATACTTGCATACACATGTTTATTGCAGCACTATTCACAATAGAAAAACCATGAAACCAACTGTGCTACCCATCAAAAGTAGACTGGATTTTAAAAACATGGTACATATACACAATGGAATATTATACAGCCATAAAGAAAGACAAAATTATGAACTTCACAGAAACTTTGTTGGATTTAGAGTTTGTAATACTCAGTGATCTATCACAGAAACAAAGAACTGATTATCACGTGTTCTTACTCATAAGTGGGCCCTCAACAATTATCATAATACTATAAGAAAGAGATTGTCAGTAGTGGGAAATTACCAGGGGAGGGAGCAGGAAAGGCGCACTTCATCTACAAGAGTACTTGCTCTTAAACCAGGTGATGTGGGGACAAAAGTGAGGCCCAAACTTTACCTGTACAATGACCATTTGTATATCTAACCCTGAATTGTACCCAACATCTTTAAAATAAAAATATTTTTTAAAAAATATCTCAAAACTGCAAAAAGTACAGCCCCCCATCCTCAATCCAACTGCAGAATTGAACGAAGCCAGAGGACCTACATAAGAAAGAACAGGAGATTGAACAAACAGAAGTAAAAACTATTCTCACAGAAACAAAGATCCGAGTATCACATGTTCTCACTCATATAGTGGACCTTGAACATCCAATGTAATACTATAAGAAAATGACTGACAGTAGTGGGAAACTATGGGGGGCGAGGGAGACGGGATTAACGGTAGTAAATATCTGTCTGGGGACGAGGAAACATTGCTTATCAACAAGGGTGCCTGAACGAAACGTATTTGTATACCTAACCCTTAACTGTACCCCCAATATCATAATAAATAATATTGATTATTTAAAAAAAGCTACTCTTCCATCCCTGAGCAACAGAATTAAAGAAGAGATAAAAAAGGAGGGAGGAAAATCTACACAAATGAAAAAAAATCAAAGGAAGAATATGGGGCTCACATAGACCCCTGGGAGGTCAAAAAAAGAAGGAAAAAAACCCCAGAAAATCATTCTTTAAATCTTTATTTTCAATTACGACTGTCATCCTATATGTTGACCAAATAATAAAACCAAATGTATAGAGCATTTGATTTTTATATAGAAAAGATTAGGAATTTAAACAAGAAGGAGTTAAAGTACTTAAGTTCAAATTCCAGGTAACCACTGACACTAAGATATGATCTTGAAGAGTTTCCTTATGTTCTCAATATCTACCTGCAGAAAAGTATTTACTTCATAGAGTCACAAAGTTAAATGAGATAATTTGTGTAAGGCATTTGGCAAAGTATTTAACACATAGCACATACTTGAAAAATGCTAAATGTTAATGTGACCATACCTTGAAGCTCATGATAAACTAGAAGCCAGCAAATCATTTTATCTGCAGCAAAGAATTCATGTAGCACAATAGTGAAGGGAGGTAGTGCGAGAGCTAAGTAGAGAGCCGGGAATCCAGTATAGAAAGTAGTAAATACGTAACAAAAGTAGAAAATAGTCAGAAGTACACAATGTGTTGAAGCAAGGACATTAACTCCTCCCAACCCCACTTACACACACTATTCACTAGGAAGATTAATCCCATAGTAAATAACCAGCTCACCAGAGGATAAGCTGGAATAAAAGGCAGGCCCTCACATGGTCTCTCTATGTTCTGACAAAGTTAGATTCCAGGTTTTCTTTTGCTTCTTTGTAATGTATTTAAATTTTATTTTCATTTCTTCAGGTTGAGAAGATTGATTTAGTTCTAAAAGGTTAATTAGTTCCCATATTCGTAAATTAGGCAAAGCCAAGAGCTCTGGCTCTCTTCCTCTGAGTCAGGACTGGCTGCATCAGCGCTTCTCAGAATAATTCACCAATCAAGCAAGGAAATTTCACCCACTTACTTTGCTCTCTCCGTGGTACTTAAGCCTTTCAAAATAACAGGTCCTTGTGACCAAGAGGTCATCTGGAAAACTATCTTGGGAGCTCTTCAAAGTCAGCTCTCACAGCGCCTTTCTTTATAACCCAATGAGTGGAGGAAGCAAAGAAGAACACATTGTTTTGAGGTTATTTTCAAGCGTTGTTCCACTTGGGCTCTCTTCATCCCTGATGGAAAATTCAGTTAAGTTCTTTTTTTAATTTTTATTTATTTATTTTTTGCTATTTCTCTGGAACTAATAAAAACTACTCTTTAGAATGGAAAATTATTAAACTGGTGACATTTCAGACTTCTTGCTAGTCAAAAAAATAGTATCCTGAAAAGTTATCTGGTTTTGCAAAAAAATAGTTAATTCAATTTTACCACTCAGTCTTTCACTCAAACATATATTTATTCATCTATTCAATAAATATATATTGAATGTCTAGTTTATTCCTGTTTCTATCAATATAGTGTTGAGCAGCATAATGTTCCAGTCAATAGAGTAATAATTTACAGTTTGAATTCTGAAGTCACACAGACCTGAGATATAATCTCATACTAGCTCTCTGGTCTTGGAAAAATTGTTTAATTTATCTAAGCAGAAGCTAATTTTTCAGTAAACTAGAAAAAGTAATAGCATCTGTTTCATATATTGTTGGGAGGATTAAACGAAAAAATGCCTATCCAGTGATTTTCATCATGCTAGGGACATAGTAAGTTGTCACCAAATATAAGATATTATGACAAAAAAGATGCTTATTGTAAAGATACACTACTCATTTATCCTCACTTTTTCAGACTAACTTATTTCTGTAATAAATTCCATCCTTTCTCCTCTTATCTGTAGATCTTTTGGCTGTATCTGGCCATAAACATACAAGAAGAAGAAGGTGAAGAAGGAGAGAAAATAAAAGAAATAGAGGGAGGGAGGGAAGGAGGGAGGAATACCCATGCTTTTGGACTAGATATAAAAACAGTGGATATAATCTATAAACTTGGATTCATCAATATAATCAAGCTACCATCAAAGTGTGAGCTAAAATATTTAAAAAATTGATTGCCTTAAGAGGTTTCCATTTTTTATTTGGGATGAATAATAATAATCAAATCAAAGAAACTACATAACATCTACTCATTTAGGTATTAGAAAGAAAAATAATAATTTTTTGACTTCAAACAATATTTATGGTTCTCAAAATATTGGGTCAATGACATGATTTAATTCTAATTTAAAAACTAAACAGTCACAAAGCACTAGAATGAAAGAATAATTTTCCCATTAACTTACAGATTTCTAAGTTATCTTCTATAGATTCGATCAAAATTAATGGCAAATAAGATTTTTTCTACTATGGTAATAAATGTCTCATTTTTCCCTGAAGATTCATCTTTCATCCTCTTAGTACCAAAGAAAAATGACTTGCTATAGAGAGAGCTAAGTAAGTGGCCACCTGTACTATATGATTTTAGAGGTTCTGCATATGTTTCCACATATGTTTCTCCCCTGCTTATCTAGAAATTCTAGTTAATTCCTTTAAGTACTATTTGAAATTCAAATTTTCATGGGAAAAGTGAACATATAAGCTGTCTTCAAGTATTTCTATTTTGACCTATATAAACTTATTTATTCAACCCTTTTATATGTGAATGTAGTCCAATTGACAAAGATGCAAACAGTACTAAGGATTAGAAAGAACAACTGAAAACTTCAGTTCTCCTCTCTGAAAAAAATAACCATTTTCAAAGTTTTATATGCATGTACACATTTACACTTTTTCCATCAATGTGGCCATATTATACATATTGTTTTTCCATGTATTTTTTCACATACAATTTATTTTGATGGTCCTTCTGTGTTTGTGAGTTTAGGGACTCTCTTTTTTTATGGCTGCATAGTGATGGTGACATTTTAAACCACTTTCCTTAATGGGGGACATCAGCTTAATTTCAATTATTTGTTTCCCAGGAAGCATTAAAATTAATGTTTTTGTGTACATGTCTTTGTGTACATGGATGATAAAAGAAAAAGGGGTAAGGAATGGGTGTGGGTTAGCAAAATATTGTTTGTTTTTTGCTTTTTCTTTTTTAAGTTCACAGAAGTGTCTGAAAATGCCTATTTTATGGCATTCTTGCCAATATTAGATAACTCAAGATTTCTTGCTCATCTCATGAATTACAGAAGGGTATATCTGAATGCTACATTTTCATTTACTTGATATTCTATAGAGTTTAGCCACTTTTTAATTAGTAAAAAAAGGTTTTGGTCATTTGTAATCCTTTTTTACGATTCTCCAATCTTTGTCAATTTTTCTTGAATTGTTCATCTTAGCATATTCAGGAGTAAGTTTACAAAGAGAGATAATAGATGTGTTAAGACCCTGAGTTAGGCAGAAAAGATTACCAAACAGTAAGAACCATGAACTGGAAGGCAGGACACTAAATATAAACCTCAAGAATTTTCTTAATTTTTAAATATGTCATCACATTAAAGAAAAAATAACTTTCCCTGGAAACTCCACAACCTCAGAGAGAGTGCATAGATACAATAGTGTTCCATGAACCATTGCTAAAACCAAGACCTGGAGCAAGAATTCCACATTTAGCTGATCTCAAGAATTATCTAAGAAGCATACTCAATGTTCCTGACTGCTGAATCTGAAGATTATGATTCAGAAGATCGTTTTATTTTATTTTATTTTAATATATGGGATACAATTTAGGGATAAGTATACAAATGGTTATTATGCATTTACCCTTGTCAATGAGGTGTGCCTACCCCCCAGCAGTTTCCCATGACTGCCAGTTCTGCCCCACACTCCCCTGGCAGTTTCCCACTACTGCCAATCCCTTTCTTATAGTATTACGATAGTTGTTCAAGGTTCGCTTATGAATGAGAACATGTGACACTCAGTTCTTTGTTTCTGTGATAGGTCACTCAGTATTATAGCATCTAAGTCCATCCAAGTTGCTGCGAAGTTCAAAATTTTGTCCTTATTTATGGCTGCATAATATTCCATCACATATATGTACCACTTTTATAATCCAGTCCTTTTTCGATGGGCAGCATGGTTGGTTCCATGTTTTTGCTATTGTGGTTAATGCTGCAATAAACATGCATGTGCAGGTATATTTTTCATAGAGTGATTTGAGTTCCTTCAGATATATTTCCAGTAGGATGATTACAGGGTCCTATGGGAAGTCAATTTTTAGGTCTTTTAGGAATTGCCATACTGTTTTCCATAGAGGCTATACTCCCACCAACAGTGTAGAAACATTCCCTATTTGCCGCATCCTCTCCAGCATCTGTTGTTTTTCTGAATTATTGATGATGGTCATCCTGACTGGAGTCAGGTGGTATCACAGTGTGGTTTTAATTTGCATTTCTTTGATGACTAGCGTGGCTGAGAATTTTTTCATGTGTCTGTTGGCTGCTCATATGTTTTCTTTTGAGAAGTATCTATTCATATCTTTTATCCACTTTGTAATGGGGCTGTTTGGTTTTTTCTTCTTGGCATGTTTGAGTTCCTTGTAGATCTTAGATGTTAGACCTTTAGTTAGATATATAGTTGGCAAATATTTTTTCCCTATCTGTGGGCTGTCTCCCCACTCTCTCAATGGTTTCTTAGGCTTTGCAGAAGACAGTTTGATGAGGTCCCATTTGTCTATCTTACCTCCTGTGGCATGGGCACTTGGGGATACCCAAACCAGGAAAAGATCCAAAAAAGAAAGAGAACAACAGGCCAATATCCTTGATAAACATAGATGCTAAAATTCTTAACAAGATTCTAACAAGACAAAGGTATCCAAATAGGAAAAGAAGAAGTTAAGTTATCCCTTTTTGCAGATGACATGATTCTATACCTCAAAACCCCAAGAGAATCTGTTAAAAACCCTCCTTGTATTGATAAAGGACTTTGGCAAAGTCTCGGGGTATAAAATAAATGTGCAAATATCAGTCACATTCTTACATACCAACAATAAACAAACAGAAACCCAAGTAAAAAGCATGATTCAGAAGATCTTTAGTGGGCTTTGAGATCTATATTTGTTTGGATTTCTTGTTTGTTTTTATTTGCTTTTCCCCCCTCTGGCAAAAGTCACAGTTGATTTCAATGTTTAGCAACTGTTAAGTGGATACCAACAAATTATCAGCCTACATGCAGAGGGTTCTCTCCATGGTGCTGAAAGCAAATGTTTATAAAGAAACAAATTCTGAGAAGCTAATTCCAGCAAAACTCACATTTAGAAGGAAGTACTTGTGTTCTAATAAAAAACACCAACAGTGCTGGGAAAACTGGCTAACCACAAGCAGAATAATGAAATTAGATTCTTACCTATCACCATAAACAAAACTTAACTCAAAATCTATCAAGGACTTAAATGTGAAACCTCAAACTATAAGAATATTAGAAGAAAACTTAGGAAACACACTCCTGGACATCAGAATAGGCAAGGAATTAATGGCCAAGTCCTCAAAAGTAGGTTCATCAAAATCTAAAATTGACAGGTGGGATCCTATCATACAAAAATGCTTTTTTCACAGCAAAAGAAACTATCAAGAGAGACAACCCACAGAATGGGGGGAAAAGTATTTGCAAGCTGTATATCCAAGAAGGGCCTAATATCCAAGATCTACAAGAACTCAAGCAAATTGACAAGAAAAACACAAGCTCCTCCATTTAAAAATAGGCAACGAACATGAACAGACACTTTTCAAAGGACGACATACAAGCAGCCAACAAATGTATGAAAAACTACTTAGCATCACTAATTATTATAGATATGCCAATCAAAACTGCAATAAGATACCAACTCACACCAGTAAAGATGATTATCACTAAAGAGTCAAAAAAACCAGCAGATGTTGGTGAGGCTGCAGAGAAAAGTGTAGTGCTTCTACACTATTGGTGAGAATGTAAACTAGTTCAAACTCTGTGAAAGACAATGTTGTGTTTTCTCGAAGAACTAAAAATTGAGCTACCATACCATCCAGCAATCTCACTTCTAAGTATATACGCAGAAGAATATAAATCACTCTACTAAATATATAGCTGCACACGTGTTCATTTCAGTACTTACTGTTCACAATAGCAAAAACATAGAACCAACCCAGATGCCCATCAAAAGTGGACTAGATAAAGAAAATGTGGTGCGTACACATGATGAAATACTATGCAACTATAAAAAGGAACAAAATCATGCCCTTTGTAACTGAAGACCATCATTCTAAGTAAATTACCACAGAAATGAAAAACTGAATACTGTATGTTCTCACTCATAGGCAGGCCCTAATCACTAGACACATGAGCACAAAGGTGGGACCAACAGATTCTGGACACTGCTAGAGAAAGGAGGGAGGAAAGGGGAGAAGAGGGATAAGAAGCACACAACCACACATTGGGTACCAGGTCCACTATCAGAGGAGAGACACCTCACCAACTAGAAGCCCAAACTTCACCTGCATGCAATTTACTTATGTACTAAATCTTCACTTGTACCCCACAACCCAAAAGTTAAAAAAAAAAAATTACAATGTAGATGAACTAAGAGCATACATTTTATAGGCTTTTCAAGTATCATTGAGCAAACTATGTGCATTAAATATTATTATGTATTTAGAGCAAAATTCAATTTAATCTCTGAATAACTGAATCACCAGGAGAATTTTAATAAGTATAATTTCTACTTTATGTATCATCTTCAGAGAAAGTCTGAGTGATGTGGAAGAAAACTAGAAAATCCATACATCTATCTTTGAAAAAAAATCAATAGAAATATTAAGGGGTTTACTGCCTAATCTGCCTTACTTCTTATCTCATACTTCATAATAAAAATTCACCTTTCTAAATTACCTAAGGACTTTGGTTGGAAGAATTTTTATGCAATTACAATAGTTGTCTTAGTCCAAGATGTATGCAGAAGTTACGGGTGTAGACTCTGGAGCCAAACTGCTTGCATTGTAATTCCAGCCGCAGTACTTACTATCTATGTTTTTAATGCAAATTAGAAATGGTGCAGAGCACATGAAATTTTGCACACAATTAATTTGTTAATATGTGCAAACCTATGTGTGCCTATTATATAGCAATGTTCAATAATTTCAGCCATTGGCTATAGCATGTTTCCTACTAAAAATCATAGATAACTATTGGAAAACTATTAAACTCATGTTTTACATGGCACCCTTGTATATAACATGAAGAAAAGCACACAAGATATAGCTCAATTGTAACACGGTTTTTATAAACTGTGAGACTAGAATATAGATCTATGAACCCGGATCTTTTCTATCATTCATTGCTAATGCTCACCACAATACTTCTATCAGTTATCTATTGCTACAAAACAAACTATTCTAAAGTTTCATGGCTTAAGACAACAACAACTGGAAGGCTGAGGCGGAAGGATCGCCGGAGCCCAGTAGGTCAAGGCTGCGGTGCCCAGGAGCGGCCACTGCACTCCAGTCTGGGCGACAGAGTGAGACTCCAACTCAAAAAAAAAAAAAAAGATAAAGTTTAGTTTTGTCTTTTCCTTTTTGTGTATTATGAGGCCTTATTTATTTTGTTCTTAGGATTTTTCTAAAAAGAATTATATTAGGTGTGAGTTTATAGATGAGAAAACTGAGGTATGGAGAGGTTAACCTACTCCCCACCACTTAATAGAAAGCTCCCTCCCATGTAGATCTGTCCTTAACTGCTGGGCATCATAGTGAGAGACCCTGAGATGTTTAGAGAAGAGAAGTGACCAAAAAGGGTATTGGAGGGACCAGAGCAGATGCATGATTAAGAAAACTGTCTGTCTGTTGAAAGATTTGCCTAGAATCTTCCTTGTTTCTGTTTGTTTGTTTGTTTGTTTTAGAATAAAGTATTATTAATTGAGATAAGACTAGGTATTGTATCTCCTCTCACACTGATAATAGGGCTTTTTCTGTGTTGTACAGGCACATTTACTGAGAAACTTGTTCAATACAAGTGATCAACAAACACTCATCTGCCAGTATTATGACTTTGAAAGGATGGTACAAACAAATAGCAGATATTACTATACATGTCATTTTTAAATAAATCAAGTGAGTATGTTTTGAATCACAGATCTCACCAGGCCAGGACTGTAGACATCAGATGAATTGGCTTGGCTTGTACAATTCATCTTCACTGAATGATTTTTACTGTCTCTACCCACCATGCATTTCCCTATACCACTTCCACAATAAATTAACATTTTTAATTGTGTATTCATCATCATGGCCTAACATTATTCAATGTATCAAACCCGGGAAGAATGGTGTAAGCAAAAGTTCTCTCCTCAAAAAAGACAAAGTAATATATTGGAATTTGAGTTATGAAACCATTAGTATCAGCCTCAATGATCTGAAAACTTATGATCTGTAATAAAATTCAGAAAGATTCAATTTTTGTTTCTAAAAATTTTGTTTTCTTTTTTAAAATTTATTTATTTATTATAAACATGTGGGGTACAATTCAGGGTTAGGCATACAAACATTGATCATGCAGGTACCCTTGCTGATGAGGTATGCCCTTCCCTCCCCCAGCAGTTTCCCTCAACTACCAGTCTTACCCCTCTTCCCCTGGCAGTTTTCCACTACTGCCAATTACTTTCTTATGGCATTAGAATTGTTCAAGGTCACCTTATGAGTGAGAACATATGGAACTCAGTTCTTTGTTTCTGTGATAAATCACTGAGTATGGTAGACTCCAAGTCCATCCAATTTGCTGCAAAGTCCATATATTTGTCCTTCTTTATGGTTTTCTAAATGAAAATCTACTTTTCTGAGACCATGCTGGTTCTTGTGGACTCAGATGCTGAAATAAGTCCATCTGGGGAGAGGACTTTAGCAGCTTACACATGATAATAACAAGTATTTTCACCAGGAGGTCTTTGCTGTGGAATCAAATGGATATGCTTCTGAGAAAAAAATAATTGGTGTCTTTCTATTATTATTATTATTACTAGTTGGAGTCTCACTCTTGTTGCCCAGGCTGGAGTGCAGCGGCATGCTCATGGCCACTGCAACCTCGACCTACTCCTACTCAGGGGATCCTTCTACTCAGGGGATCTCCTACTCAGGGGATCCTTCCGCCTCAGCCTTCCAAATAACTGGAACTACAGACACACACCACCATGCCTGGCTATTTTTGTGATTTATTATAGAGATGAGGTCTCACCAAGTTGCCCAGGCTGGTCTCGAACCCCCGGGCTCAGGCAATCCTCTTGCCCTGGCCTCCTAAAGTGCTAGGATTACAGGCTGAGTCGCTGCGCCCGGCCACTTTCAATTATTAAAATGGTTTGTTGGCAATAACAAATATGGTGATTAGAATGCAGTATTCTATATCGCATAGGCAAGGCAAAATAGAAGACTTTTGTTTGCTACTCAAAGAGGGAAATTAGTGATATAAATTTTGGGTTCTGTTAGAAAGGTCAGAGTATTGTCTGAAAGAAAGACTTCATAAACTCCCTTACTCTGATATTGTTGGGAATATAATCACATTGAACACATAGACATTTTAATACCATGGGGGTCTAACTATTCTAATTATTAGGTGGTAGAATCAAATTAATGGAAACTACACTGGAAAAGAAAAATAATTTATTTTCATTCATGAGAAATGTCTAATGTCTTCGGGGAATGGACTTACTTAGAAAAACAAATGAAATTAAATGTGGAAGCTTTATGATATAGTTCAATTTATATCTGTCATTTTATTGGGTTGACTGATAGCCAAGCTTGTTTAGTCAGTCGAGCACACAAAAGCTTGAATGGCAATTGGTCAATTTTCCACATCACCCTTGTTCAAAACAGGATCCTACTTGGGGTTTCTAAGTCTCCCTCTTATAACTCACTAAACTCCTTTGCTGTTACATTTTGTGGATGCAATTAAATAGCATTAGAAAATCCTGATTAAGCATTATGATTAATTCAAGCATATTCATTTCCACTTCATCAGTTCTGTTCATTTGAACCTGTGCATCATGCTTGTTTTTAACCACTGCTTCCTTATTTAAAAATGAAAAAAATCAGAATATCTTCTCTATGCCAGTAGCAGAGAGGGGAAAACTGGGGTGCTATAGGGTTGTGTTTTGATCTATTTGCAGGTTCTTCCAGAGCTGGTAGGCTATACATTTATCTATGCTAAGAATATTTTTAGACTTGGGTTTTATACCCAATGTGTATTTCAAAGGAACTGTAAGCAGTACAGTTCTCTCTCATTTAAGTACCAAGTATCAGAATGGCATTTGATGTCCAAGAAACTTGTAAAGCCTCCATTTTCCTTTGAGCAAAGAAGGTTGTAATTTTCCACAACTTAAAAGGACTTAAAATCCTGATTTCTGTATTTTCTTTATAAGTGTTTTCTTTTCCACTTTGCCTGATTTCTCTTCTATTTCTCCTATCTTTCTTAAGGTTTTTTTCCTGTTTCCAGACTCCTTGTATTTTTTTTATTAAAGCCATCCCATGCCTACGCATTGTCATTTATCCCTGATGAAGAAGAGGAATTTGTCTACTGAATAAAATTAAAGATTTAATTTGAAAATGGATTTGGTGAGATGATCTTGAGGGAGGCAAAGTAACAGGAAATGAGCTTACCCACCAAGAAATGCACAGGGATAGGGACATTTCAGCCACACTTTCTCACATATCTTAATCCTTTACAGGTTTTTCTACAGTGTGCCCTGGTGAGCCACATTTAAATTGGTACTTGTTTGTTCCATTCTTTGAAAATGTGCATTCTGAGAAGCCAGTAATTGACAAAGCCATGAAGATTATTCTCAGGGAATTTTCAATATTGAAAACATTATTCACTCAGAATGTATTCATCCTGATATTAACATTAACTCTCCCCTTCTATTAAGAAGACCTGGAATGACTATGGGAGACATCTACAACAGAGAAATGACTGACTTAAAAACTGCTCTAGTCATGATCACATGCCCTGGTATGTGTCGCTAACCAACAAGAAATTTTGTATGAATAAATAAGATAACTATTATATTGGCATTGTGTGATTTTACTATTCCCAGAAATCAAAACATAAAAGGAAATCAGGTTGACACCATCAAAGCCATAAAACTCAATAAGATCTACCAACTGAGAGTGATTTCATGAAAGGAAATTTAGATATATGCTTCTCTGGAAGGCTAACTGGTAGATGTTTGTGCATTTAAAGGCATGAGGAAGGGGTTTTGAAACGAGTTTAATAGTGTAAATGTCTATTGTCAAATAAAACTTATTTTTTTGTAATTCATGCACCAATATTTTTTATGCCACTTTCAGTGGATGGTAATCCACATGGTGAAATTTTAAGGTATTCAAATAGGCCTGTTGGATCCCTCAGGAGAAGGCCCAAATCACTGTGCTTAAACTCTTAAAAAAAAAGCAAACATTTTAATTTGGTTAAGGCACAACGGTATCAAAGAGCAAAGTCTATTATATAATTTTATTTTATATAGTATAATGTTACATGTATATATAAACTACCTAGAACATATTTGTAATATTAATTAATTATTATTCACTCCAATTACGTGTGAATTTGTAGAAGAGAGAACACTGAACTAGAAGATAGAAAACTTAGCTATCTAAGTCCAAATCCTGCCTCTTAACACTCCAAATGGTCTTGAATGAACATAATTATTCTTTCTGAATATTAACATCCTCTTCTGGAAAATGGAGCTGCATATGACAGACTTTTTTTTTAATTTAAATTTTATTTTAAAGATGCAGGGTACAGTTCAGGATTAGGTATACAAGTGGTCATTGTACAGGGAAAGTTTGGGCCTCCCTTTGGTCTCCACTTAGCCTAGTTTGAGATCAGATACGCTTATTGATGTTGTGCCCCTGCCCCGCTCCCCAGCAGTATCCTGCTACTGCCAATCCCTTTCGTATAGTATTATGGTAAATGTTCAGGGTCCACCTATGAGTGAGAACATGTGATATTCTGTTCTTTGTTTCCATATAGATCACTCAGTATGATAGACTCTAAATCCCCCCAAGTTGCCACAAAGCCCATATGTTTGTCCTTTATGGCTCCATAATATTCCATTGTGTATATGTACCACTTTTAAAAAATCCAGTCCAGCTTCGATGGGCAGCACGGTTGGATCCATGTTTTTGCTATTGTGACTAGTACTGCAATAAACATGTGTGTGCAGGTATCTTTTTTATAGAATGATTTCGGTTCCTCTGGGTGTATTCCATAGGGGGTTTGCTAGGTCATATGAAAGGTCAATTTCTAGTTCTTTCAGAAATTGCCTCACTGTTTTCCATAGAGGTTGAACTAGTTTGCATTCCTACCAGCAGTGTAGAAGCATTCCCTTTTCTTTGCATCTCGACAGCATCTGTTGTTGTTTGTTTTGTTAATAATGGCCATTCTTACTGAGGTTAGGTGGTATCTCAATGTGGTTTTGATTTGCATTTATCTGATGATTAGTGAGGCTGAGCACTTTTTCATGTGGCATATGACAGACTTTAAACCCCCATGAGGATTTTTGTGGACATCTAATGAGATAATGACTGTGGATGAATTTTATAAATGTACAGAATGGTTTGTATCTTACATGAAGGTTAGGTTCTAAAATTAACCCATGAAATGAAAATTAGTTAAAGTCAAAATTATCTTTGGGAAAAATTCTTTAAAATATCTGTTAAAGCATAAGATTTATTATAGGATTGCCATATTTTACAAATATAAACAAACTGAACAAGTATTTGTTGTTTATCTGCAATTCTAATTTAACAGGGTGTCATCATTCATTTGGACTGCAATAATAAAATACCATAAACTGAGAAAATTATAATTCACATAAATATGCTTCTCACAGCTCCAGAGGCTGGGAAGTCCAAGACCAAGGTGCCAGCAGATTTGGTTTCTGGTGACATCTCTCTTCAGACTGTACCCTCACGTGGTAGAAAAGAAGCCAGGCAGTTCTCTAGAACCTCTTTTATAACAACAATAATCTTATTCATGAGGTCTCAGTCCTTATGATCTCATCACCTCCCCAAAGCCCCACTGAATACCATCACATCAGTGATTCAGCTTTTACTAAAATTGGGGGAGTACTCAAACATTCATACTGCAGCACTGGGCATCCTGTATTTTATCTGGCAATTCTGATTCATGGCTTCTTCACGAACCAAGAAAGAATAATGTGAGCAGCTCTCAGATAGCCCAACACAGCCAGCTTTCTCTCCACCCTTGGAACATATCTATGTTTCTTCACTTGAGAACCAGGTGGAGAAAATTGACTTAAGGTCCAGATTGTATAAAAAATGTACTTTTAAATAGCAGATGGATTCACACTCAGTGAGGTGAGGGTTTATAATAGAGAGATTCACAGGACCAGAGAGAAAGGAGAACAGATTTATTTCTCTCTTCTGCTTGCTTGAGTTCATATGTTTAGTGAAATGAAAGGGAAGAATAAACTAGAGTATTTGTTTTCACCTTTGCTTTGGCAAGTCAGTACAAAGTAATCTAAGTTAATGTATAACATAAGGGTTACATGAAGTGAAGTGTCATAAAATATCAGAAAATATTATTATGGTAATTACTAATCAAAACTCTACATGCAATTTCTGAAAAAAAATTTGCTTTTAATTTTTTTTTTTTTTTTTTTGAGTTGGAGTTGACTCCGTCGCCCAGACTGGAGTGCAGTGGCCGCTCCCGGCCACCACAGCCTCGACCTTCTGGGGTCCGGCAATCCTTCTGCCTCAGCCTTCCGAGTAGCAGAATTACAGGCGCGCGCTACCACACTCGGCTAATTTTTTGATTTCTTGTAGAGATGAGGTCTCACCTTCCCAGGCGGGTCTCGAACCCACGGGCTCAGGCAATCCACTCACCTCAGCCTCCCAAAGGCGCGGGATTACAGGCTGAGCCACTGAGCCCGGCTTGTTTTTAAATTTAAAATGTATCTGGTGATCTTTGGTCAATACCAAAAGCCAATACCACTCCGATAAAGTCACAATTATTGTTTGAGAACCTACTAACACTGTACTTCCTCAAAGAGTTTCATGATGTAGAGACTGCACCAGGATGGGCATGAAGATGTTCATACAAGCTCATTATCACAAATTAGACAGTTGGGAAAAAAATCAAGCATGTGTATTCATTGCCCTGAAAGCCTGTCATCAAAAATGGACTCTTGAAATAGAATTTTAATATACATAACATGGAGATTACAAAATATCTCCCCTTCAGTATCCAGATAATAGATTATTAATGTATTACATTCAATAAATAAGGTAGAATAAAATACTTTAGTTATTTATTTTAAACAGACATATAAAAATTATATATATTTATGGTTTACAGCAGGATGTTTTGGCATGCCTACATTGAGGAATGGCTAAATCTAGCTATGAAATATCATCATAAGGATGTTCATTTCTATTGTCACTCATTTTTTAAAAATCCCTGTCTCTTGAAAATAAATTACTGTAATTAAGGAATCATCAAGCATGGATAAAAGATTATTAAAATTATTAATAGTATAGTTGTAAAAGAATGTGGAATTTCTAATTGGTAGATTTTTTAAATCTAATTTACTTCAAGTTCAAAATATTTGTTGCACATTATTTTTAAAAACTCATTCATACAACTTACCAAAGTAGAGAGTGAATGTGTATCTAGTCAGATTTCCTTTTTATTTGATTCTATCTATTTAGTACGTTCACTCTATTGTCAAAATATCCACAATGGTGGCAGTGGTTTCCACGTGGGTGAATTCCTAACAACTGAGAAGCTATCGTAATCTGAAAAGTGATTTACTTTCATTTTCACTCTAAAGTTAGGTTCCTGTGTCATCCCATTCTGTAAGTAAGATGGCAATACTTGGAGCTATGCCCTAAAAGAGTCACTTCCAGTAGCTGTACAGAGCCTACAGTTGCAGTTATATGTTTCTTGAAATTTAATTAAGTTGCTTGCTCCCCGTTTATTGAAGTTTTTTCAGGAAGTAAATATACCCAGTAAATTCCCAAATGCTCTTCAGAAGAAAATTTCCTACAGCTAGCCCAAAGGGAGCATAAGAACAATGGTAATTAAAAATATTGCTGGACTCAGTGGCTCAGCCTGTAATCCCGCGCCTTTGGGAGGCTGAGGTGAGTGAATTGCCTGAGCCCTCGGGTTCGAGACCCGCCTGGGCAGCGAGACCTCATCTCTACAATAAATAAAAAAATCAGCCGGGCATGGTGGCGCATGCCTGTAATTCTGGCTACTCGGAAGTCTGAGGCGGAAGGATCGCCAGAGCCCAGCAGGCCGAGGCTGCGGTGGCCGGGAGCGGCTACTGCACTCCAGTCTGGGCGACAGAGTGACTCCAACTCAAAAAATATGTATAGATAGATAGATAGATAGATATATCTATATATATTTTTTTTTGCCAAGACTATATCCATACTATACAAAGGACTACTCAATGGATAGTGCCCATAGGAATGAGTAGTAACTTGGTAGATACAGACAGAGAAAGCCACATAAGAGCTTCCAGTATGAACAAATCTCCGTTGTACTGACATCAGGGCTAGAAATATAGGTGGAAGAGTAAGGAAGCAGGTTGGTGCTCATCTGATGCTTTCTCCTTACATTGCCCCATCATTGTTTAGGTTCTTAAGTACTCAGCTTTCAGAAGATGCTAAGGTTTTGAGTCATTTGATTTCCTATTTCTTTTGTGTATGTGTATAAAGGTAGTTGATAAACAAACCAGGGATTGAACAAGAAATCTTAGGAATGTGTTGCCTCAAACTCACCTCTTCACTTCTCTGGGCCTTCCACATCTGTAAAATGAGAGAGGTGGAGCAGTATAAGACTGTTTCCTAAGTTTCCTATAACATTCTCTAAGAAAGTTGTTAAAGCTGGTTTGACATTATAAGCAATGTTGTCTGAAATGTTAGATATGATGTCAAGGGTAGATGAGCAAACATTTTAGCAAATGCAAAAATAGATCTGTGGATATAAATCAAAACAGTTCATTTGCTCTTTCAAGAGATATGCCTGTGAGAGCAGAATGCAGCAGAAGAAATCAGTCAAGTTCAATGAAAGCTTCCACCAAGCACCTTCTGTTCTCATAGGCCAAATAAGATGCCATATCTTAGGGTGAAGTAGTTCACATAGTTTACTTTCTCAGCAGAATAGCTACCATATGGGGTGTGTGTGTGTGTATGTGAGAGAGAGAAAGAGAGAGAGAGAGAGACAGAGAGACAGAGAGAGAGAATTAATTAAAAATTACTGAGGTGTTTTGTTTGTTTGTTTTTGTTTCGCTAATTTATTTTCACCACATGTTAATGAATTCAGAGTCTCAAATGACTCAGTCTCCATGGTCAGTTTCCTTCTTCCCCTGTTCAAATTTGTTTTATACTGCAGCGATCTTCTTTATGCTTAGTAAAAACATTTCCAGTTTTTGCCTTGCTGTTGTTAATTAAAAGTGTGCAGCCTGTATGAGTTCATTTATGTGAAGTTCAGGAAGACACAAGTATTCTATGGTGGAAAAAAAAAGAACACTGGGAGACTAGGAGTGAAGACTGACTGGAAAGGAACATGGAAAAACAATCTGGAGTAAAACTGGTATCCTATATCTTGGTAGGAATTTGAGTTACAGAGGTACATGCATTTATGAAAATTCAGTGAATGTGCAAATAACATCTATGTATTTTATTAAATGTAAATTCTACTAAAGTCTGTAAACAAATATCAAGTTTTAATTAATGATATGCATATTTAGGGAGAAATGCACTTATTTCTGTAAATTGCCTTAATGTGTATGAAAAATAAGATGGATTGATGGAAAATATTTAGTATAAATGTACTGTAGCCTAAGTATACAGTGTTTGTAAAGTCTACAGTGGTGTACAGCAATGTCCTAGGCCTTCACACTCACCGCTCACCACTCACTCATATGTCACTCATATGACTTACTCAGAGTAACTTCTAGTCTTGCAAGCTTCATTCATGATAAGTGCCCTATACCATTAGTTATTTATTTCTTTAGAGATAAGATTTCACTCTGTCATCCAGGCTGGTGTGAAGTGGTATGATTCCAACTCACCACAGCTTCGAACTCCTGAGCTCAGGCAATCCTTTCATCTCGGCCTCCAGGGAAGCCGGGACCACAGGTCCTCATCACCAAATCTGACTAATTTTTGTATTTTTTTTTTTGGTAGATACAAGAGCTCAATATGTTTTCCAGGCTGGTCTTAAAGTCCTGGGCTCAAGCAATTCTTCCATCTTGGCCTACCAAAGTGCTGAAATTGCAGGCATGAGCCACTGCACCTGATCCATTTTTTATTTTTATACTGTATTTTTACTGTACTTTATATCTAGATGTTTGGATACAAAAAATTTTACTATTATATTCTAATCTCCTATAGTATTCATTATAGGAATATGCTGTTACAGGTTCTGTAGCCTAGGAAAATATAGCCTAGGTGTGTAGTAGGCTGTACTATCTAGGTTTGTGCAAACACATTCTAAATGTATTCTCTATGTACACAATAACAATATCACCTAACTACACATTTTGTCAGAAAGTATCTCCATCATTTTGCAATGCATGACAGTATATCATGCTGCAATTGTCTTCAATAATTATTTTATCATAAATTACTTTGCAAATTAATACAATTTTAGACTTCACCAACCTATGTGTCTTAGTTGCCTCAGTTTGCAATAAAAAATAGCATAGACTGAGTAACTTACAAACAGCAAAAATTAATTTCTCACTTCTGGAGCCAGGAGGTCCAAGGTCAAGGCACCAGCAAATTCAGTAGCTGGTAAGAGCTCACTTTCTTCACAAATGGCACCTTCTCACAGTATCTTTACATGACATAAGAGGTGAGATATCTTTTTCGGGACTCTTTTATATGGGTACTAACCCCACTCATGAGGGTTTTTCCCCCATGACCTAATCACCACCCAAAAGCCCTGTCTCCTGATACCATCACCTCGGAGTCTAGGATTTCAACATATGAATTTGAAGAAGACACAAACATTCAGACCATGACATTAAGTATATTTTTAAAAACTTTATAAAATGATGAAATTGTGCTGCCATTTATTTTCTTATTTTAAAAAATGGCTGAGGAAAGTATTAAGTAGCCTTCAATCTCCAAAGCATTTAAGAAAGTATATTGTATATTGTATGTAAGGTGAAATATCCTTCCTAACTTTTGGTCTACCCATTTTATCAATTACTAGGAGTGGAGTGCATGGAGTTCTAATTGTATTTGGGATTGCTATAATCTTTTTTTTTGCTGTTAAGTTTATTGTAATATCTACATCAACATCACATTTTGTCAAACGCATTAGTGATTCAAAATTAATCTGAATTTCTCTCATTGCCTTACATAGTTTCACTGGTTTTAAGCATTTATTTAAAATATCCTATTTTATTCAAGAATTTGTATTTCTTATTGCAAGTGAAATTATTGCCATTTAAGATAAAGGGAGAAGAAAATGAAAACCTTAATACCTAGAAATGTGGGGACTCTTTTGTTATATGAGAATTGAAATTGCATATAGTCCATTGTTTGGGAATAAAACATTTGAATGCATATACAGAAAGTTGAATTGGTTTGTGGAAGTCTATGCTGTTTTGTATTTGTAATCAATACTGGCAGCAGGGGTATGGAAGAAAAACTAATTTCTAAGGTAGCAAACGAATTTTTCAAAACCAGCAGTCTTAAAAAATAACAAATGCTGGTGAGAATGCAGAGAACTCTTATACACTATTGGTAGAAATGTAAATTTGCACAATCATTATGGAAAATAGCATAAAGGTTTCTCAAAAACAAAAACCAGAAGTACCTTATGATTCAGAAATCCTAGTACTGGGTATTTATCCAAAGGAAATAAAATCAGCACATCAAAGAGATTTCTGCACCCATATGTTTATTGTAACACTGTTCACAATAGCCGAGCTATGTAATCGATCCAAGTGTCCATCAGTGGATTAATGGATTAAAAGGTTTTATTTATATATATATGTGTATATATACATATATATATATATAACCAGCCACAAAAAAAGAATAAAATGCTGTCATTTGCAGCAATATGGATGGAACTGAGGTCATCACGTTAAGTAAAATAAGCCAGGTACGGAAATACAAATGTTCTTATTAATATGTGAGAACTAAAATAAATTGATCTCATGGAAGTAGAGAGTAAAAAGATAGTTACTAGGAGCTGGGAAGAGTGGGGTGGGGAATAATGAAGAGAGGTTGGTTAATGGATACAAACCTAGAGATAGAAGAAATAGATTACAGTGTTTGATAATACAATAAGGTGCTATAGTTAACAATAATGTATTGCATATTTCAAAATAGTTAGAAGGCTTGAAATGTTTCCAACACAAAGAAATGATGAATATTTGATCCGAATGAATATCCTAATACCCCAAATTGATCAATGTGCATTGCATACATACAGCAAAATATCACATATATTCCATAAATATATATAAACATTGTGCATCAATATAAATAAGTAAATAAATAAATCATCAGTCTTTGCTTATCTACTGCAGCTGACTAGTAACATTGGTAAGCTATTTTACAACTAGAATTATGAGCTCGCTTTCTTTGACTTAATGTAGCTCAAACGTCACTATGTGTGTCAAATCACACAAGTATAAAATCCTCGTTACTCATACATGTAAAATATTATATTTCTTAGGTTTTCATGGAATCCAAGGGTGAAAACATAAAATTAGTCAGTGGAGGAAAGAGAAATTTTATTGACTGACTGATCTGCATGTATGGCAAATTCCTTTCAGAGAGAAAGAAAAAAAAGTTCCCTCCAAAAATTCTTCCAGTAAAATTCATAATCTAGGAAGTCCTTCCTCATGCATTCCTCAGCATCCTGTGCATACTAAAGTCCTGTTTCAGATGAGTCCTTCAGGGCAGAGAAAGAAAATTTTTCTAAACCTCATTTGGAATGGAACTCTTTTGCATGATGTAATGTAGATTCCCTCCTAGAAAGTATAGTGGTTCCCTCTTATCTGCTGGTGATATATTTTAAGATCATCAGTGGATGCCTAAAAAGCAGCTAATACTAAACCTGATATATGCCATGTTTTTTAGGTCTGAAAACCAAGACTGTTACTAAGTTACTTAATGAGCGAATAGCACATACAGTGTGGACAGGCTTGTCAAAGGGATGGCACATGCCCTACGCAGGATCAAGTAAAATGGTGTGAGATTTCATAATACTCAGAATGGCATGCAATTTAAAACTTATGAATTGTTTGTTTTTGGAATTTTTCATTTAATATTTGTAGATCATGATTGACCAGGGGTAACTGAAACCGTGAAAAACAAAATCGCAGATAAAGTGGGACTACTGCAACTAGAATTCCTAATAAATGTTTCAGAAATTATCTGATAGCCTTTAATAAAATTAACAGTCCTCCCAAAAAGTAAAAACTATTTGCCCCCTCAGTCTGTAGTGCCTAACAACCTTAAACCAGACATTTAAAGACGCAACAATGCCCTTCAATCAGTCTGTGACGCTTTCCTAATAGTTTTTAATATGGCATTCATCTCTTGCATTGTTTTCTGTATGTCTCTATTAAGAGAGCTATCTTTGTATTGGCTTTCTTTGGAGTCCCTTTCCTTAAAGCTAGCTAATTGTAAGATTTTGTATGTTCGTAATCAATGTATCTGAGTAGTTATCGAGGCTTTTGAAAAAAGAGAAATAACATGTATGTGGGCAATTATAGGGTTTTCAAGGAAAGGCAGTAATAAACATGATTTTACAAATTTTAAATGTAAAATTGAAAAAGACGATTCAAACCAGAAGGAAAATTATAAATTTGTTTGTAATTTTTGCAAGACCTTTTCTCACTCCACCCTGCCCCACATTTAAATTAAAATAGAACATTCTAAAGAGTTCTTGAAATTTCTATCTAAATTCGTGGGAGAAAATACCAATTTTAAGTCATTCAAATTACCTTCACAAGCTAAATAAATATTTAGTTATATTAAAGCATATCATTTAACTGTTTAAATGCACATATTAATACACTAATTTGCCAATAGAGTATAATTATTTAGTGGCTCAACCAATATTTGGCAATGTATCTTAATTACAAAGACATGTTCCCAAATTATTCTGTATAAAATGTTTACTTATTATATTGAAGCTCCAAGTCTCACTTCAATAATAAATAAAGCATAATCTCAGGGGTTTTTTTTAGTATTAGTATTATTAGAAAGTATCATTTCAAGATTAAATTTTAGAACAGGTATTTCTACATAGACAAAAATCCTTATGCCAAAGAATTGATGGGGACTGTGTTTTTCAACAACTTCATTTTTATATAAAGTCATATTAGATCTTTAAACACACTAAATTCAGGTAGTATGTTTTCTTTCTGGTAAATATGAACTCCAGTATTGCAGTGAAGATCTAGGAAAAAGCTGATATACAGTTATGGTTTGAATGTGCCTCCCAAATTCATGTATTGGAAACTTGGTCCCCACTGGAGCAGTGTTGATAAGTGAGGTCTTCTGGGATGTGTTTAAGACATAAAAGCCACCCTCAAAATGAATTAATACTGCTATAAAAAGGGCTTTTGTAGGGAGACCTCTTTTCTGCCACATGAGTATACAATGTTCCTCCTTTCCAGAGGATACAGCAACAAGGCAACATCTTGGAATCAGAAATCAAGCCTGCCATCACCTTGATCTTGAAATTTCCAGTCTCTGTGAGAGATTTTTGTTGCCTATAAATTACTCAGTCTGTTTTATTCTGTTATAGCGGCACAAAAAGGACTAAAACCTACTAAACACAAATATATATACAAATAGCTCACTATTCCAAAGTATCAATTTCAAAACAGCTTGGTACAGGAACAGGCATATAGATCAATGGAATAGAATTGAGATTCCAGAAGCAAAACCTCAATTTCTCAACCAACTCATCTTCGGCAAAGCCCCCACCACCTACCACTGGGGAGAGGAGAACCTATTCAGTAAATGGTGCTGGGAAAACTGGCTGACTACATGCAGAAGATTGAAACAGGACCCCTATCTATCCCCATGCACAAAGGTTAACTCCAAATGGATCAGAGACCTAAATGTAAAACCTCAAACCATAAGAACCTCAGAAAAAGGAAGGAAATACCCTCATGGAAATTGGAACTGGCATCCAATTCCTGAACAAAACCCGAAACCCACAGGTCATAAGAGAGAAGCTAAACAAGTGGGACTTTATTAAACTGACAAGCTTCTGCAAAGCCAAAGAAACCATCAAGAGAGCAGGGAGACAGCCTACAGACTGGGGAAAAGTATTTGCCAACTCCAGGTCTGACAAAGACTTAACATCCTGGATCTACAAGGAACTCAAACATGTTGAAAAGAAAAAAACAAACAACCCCATTATAAAATGGGCAGAAGATATGAGCAGACACTTCACAAAAGAAGACATCCGAGCAGCCAACAAACACATGAAGAAATGCTCAGCCTCACTAATCATCATGGAATGCAAATCAAAACCACACTGAGATACCACCTAACTCCAGTCAGAATGGCAATTATCAACAACTCAAAAAATAACAGCTGCTGGAGAGGGTGTGGCGAAAAGGGAACACTTCTACTGTTGGTGGGAGTGTAAACTAGTGCAACCTCTGTGGAAAGCAGTGTGGCAATTCCTAAAAGCTCTAAAAATCGACCTTCCATATGACCCCGCAATCCCCCTACTGGGAATATACCCTGAAGACCTCAAATCACTCTATAAAAAAGATACCTGCAGCCGGGCTGGGTGGCTCAGCCTGTAATCCCGAGCCTTTGGGAGGCTGAGGTGAGTGGATTGCCTGAGCCCGCGGGTTCGAGACCTGCCTGGGCAGCGAGACCTCATCTCTACAATAAAAAAAAAAAAAAAAAAAAATCGGCCGGGCCTGGTAGCACATGCCTGTAATTCCAGCTACTTGGAAGGCTGAGGCGGAAGGATCACTGGACCCAGCAGGTCGAGTCTGTGTTGGTCGGGAGCGGCCACTGCACTCCAGTCTGGGCGACCGAGTGAGACTCCAACTCAATTAAAAAAAAAAAAAAAAAGATACCTGCACACATATGTTTATCGCAGTGTTGTTCACAATAGCAAGAACCTGGAAATAACCGTGCTGCCCATCAAAAGAAGACTGGATTAAAAAATGTGGTACATATACACGATGGAATACCACGCAGCCATTAAAAAGAACAAAATCATGAATTTCGCAGCAACCTGGATGGAACTAAAGTCTATAATACTGAGTGACCGCTCACAGAAACAAAGATCCGAGTATCACGTGTTCTCACTCATATAATGGACCTTGAACATCCTATGTAATACTATAAGAAAATGACTGAAGGTACTGGGAAACTATGAGGGGACGAGGGGGATGGGATTAACAGTCGCAAATATCTGTCTGGGGATGGGGAAACACCTCTTATCAACAGGGTGCCTGAATGAAATGTAATTGTACACCTAACCCTTAACTGTACCCCACAAAATCATAATAAAAAATATTGATTTAAAAAAAAAAATCAGCCAGGCGTGGTAGCAAATGCCTGTAATTCCAGCTACTTGGAAGGCTGAGGCGGAAGGATCGCCAGAGCCCAGCAGGTCGAGGCTGCGGTGGCCGGGAGCGGCCACTGCACTCTAGTCTGGGCGACAGAGTGAGACTCCAACTCAAAAAAAAAAAAAAAAAAGAAATATCAAATTCAAGGCTTACAATTCAGAGTCTAAGCTCTATTTTTTTTTTAACCAACACCTGTTTTATCTAACTGAACCAAAAAACATGTGACTTTTTTCCCTCCCAATTTGTAGCCTCAGTTTTTCTCAACTAACAGCATGGCTCGTGGAAGATTGAGCCTGTGCCTGCTCAGCCATGAAAACTGACTCTCATCCCAAGGCTGTGTAGGTCTCTGTTTGGGATTTGAAAATAAAATGTTTTTATTAATAAATAAATAAATACAGCAAATTATTGGTCGGACTCGGTGGCTCAGCCTATAATCTCGCGATTTGGGAGGCCGAGGTGAATAGATTGCCTGAGCCCGCGGGTTCGAGACCCCCCTGGGCAACTTGGCGAGACCTCATCTCTACAATAAATCAAAAAATTAGCCGGGCGTGGTAGCGTGCGCCTGTAGTTCCGGGAGCGGCCACTGCACTCCGGTCTCGGTGACAGAGTAAGACTCCAACTCAAATAAATAAATAAATAAAACAAATTATTATAAATGTCTAAGTAGACTCTAATCCTAACAGCTGTTTCTACTGCCATTGAACAAGCCACATAGGAGAAGGGTTCTAGTTTCAACAACAGAAGACGATTACACTATGAATCACAAAGCTGTTTTACTAAAGGATACTTTTTCCTGGAACTAATATTAAATGTTATACTGCAAGCATTTTCTTGGCACTAAGTGCACATCTGAACATTTAAACCGAAATATGCTAACAGATGTTTCTAAAACCAGAGCATTATAAAAGCAGATTTCACTTGAATTAGGAATACATTTTTCATCATTTTAAAAATAATCTCAACATTTTTCAATAATTTTAGATTTACAAGAAAATTGGCAAGATTATGCAGAGATTGTTCATATATCCCACACTCAATTTTCTTAATTATTAATATCTTCTATCACTTAATATGGTACATTTGTCACCAATAATAATACGTTATTATTAACTCAAGTGCAAACCTTATTATTATTATTATTTACGTAATGTTCTTTTTCTGTTCTAGGACCTCACCAAAAATGTCACATTCCATCAGCATGTCTCCTTAGGCTCTTTTTGACTGTGACAATTGTCTTGTTTTTGATGACCTTGACAATTTTAAGGAGTATTGGTTAGGTGTTTTGTAGATTGCTCCCCTTTTTTTGTGATTAGGCTGAGATTATGTGTTCTGGAGAGGAAGGCCATGGAGAGGAAGTGCCATTTTTATCATATCAGAGATGTAATGCTGTCAACATGATTTATCACAGTTGGTGTCGGCCTTGATCACCTGACTGAGGCAATATTGTCAAGTCTTTCTGCTGTACAGTTCTTTATATTCCCCCTTTTCATACCATATTCTTTAGAAAAAAAAGGAGACTATGTGCAACCCACACTTAGGAAATGGAGAGTTATATTCAACTTTCTTGAGAGTGAAGTTTCTAAGTAAATTATTTGGAACTCTTCTGTCCAGAAGATTTTTCTTTTCTCACCTATTATTTATTCAAGCATTTGTATAGGTACTGATTCACGGGTATTTATTTTATAATTTAAGTTATAATTTAATGCTAATTTATTTTGTTTGTTGAATTATTCCAGCTCTGGTCATTAGCAACTCTTTAAGTTGGTTTCTGTGTCCCTGTGATATACCCCTGTAATTTTGGAGACACTTTAGCACTTCCTAATCTTCTGGCACTACAAAGTACTCTAGGCCATCTTGATATGTTCTCTTCAAATCTAAAATCAGCCATTTCTCCAAGAAGCTCTGATTCTTTTTAATGGAGAGTATTAGTACAAACCAATATCTGGACATAAGGTGTGCTGAATTCCACTGGAGTTTCCTTTATTGTAGTCTTTCTCAGCTGACAGAACAAATAAATATTATCATATAAGTAAACCATGTTTACACATATATCTATAAATATTTATATATGTAATCTTCTGTGCCTATATTAAGCTAAATGTAAGTTCACACTGATATCTCCAACTTTAATCCATTATAGTGCAGATCATTCTAATCTTCACACCTTATTTGTCTCTAACCTCCAAGTCTGACAATGAGAAACCTGGCTCCCGTTGTCCACCATTCATTTAATTTTTCAGTGTCAGTGTACAAGTGTAGTGCTTTCAGAATTGTTAAACCACACCGCCGTGGGAAACAACTGTATCAACCAGAGTATGGTACTTATATGCCACTTCTTTTACCTTTCGTTTTCCAGACACTGCTTATTTCCAAAGTTATTTAGGTCAAACCTCTTTCTCCACCCCAACCCCTTAAGTAAGTATTGCATACATTTGTAACACAATTAAATTATTCTACATTTCATGTTAAGATTCCCCCAACCTCCTAAATTAGTTTTTAAATTTGCACAAATTAAGGTTGATTTGTTGTGCTATAAAGTTCTATGTACTTAAATTTCTAGTGTCATGTATCTATTACAGTATTATATAGATAGCTTCATCATCCTTAAAATATCTCCTGTATTTCACCTATTGAAACTTTCCGCCATCAGATTTTTTTTTAAATCAAGTTACTTTGGCTTATAACCTTCTAGTTCAAAAACAATTTTATGTGTGAAAGGAATTTCTCAAATTATCATTATCGGGAGAAGAGCCTGACAACATGGGTCCCACTTTCTGAAGAGTCTGGATCTGAACAGGGAAAATCCAAAGACACTGGAAGACAGAAAAGAAGGAAAATATGAGAGTACTAGAAATAAATGTCTCTCATTTTATAGTTTTTCTTGAACAAGCTGCATTAGGTAATTGTTTCAGTCTGTTAAAATAAATCACCCACCTCCTAGAAATGATGGAGGAACTGTATGAGCTTGTGTCAGGAAGAGTGTCTGGAACATCATGATTCTCCAGTGTGTAATACTCCAATTCTCACTATTTTATAGTGTATTAAGATCCATGGACACTTCTTTCAAAAGAGGAACCGAGAAGAATAATCTTATATTTTTTGTTCTTGCTTTTTCTCCCACTATCACATTTGATAATGGAGTTGTCAAAGGATCATGAAATAGGCTTGTGAGTTGTAAGTCCCTCTCTAAGCAATCATCTAGGTCACTTGTTAAAAACAGGCTCCTGAATTTTGTGCTGGGCACAATTGGTTGGTGTGCTTACTTGTAAATTAAAAAACAGGCTCCTGGTCTTATCCCAGATCTATTAACTCAGAATCTCCAGGTGAAGGATAAGGGTTGGAGAGCCTGATGATCCGTATTAGCAAGTACAGAAGATGATTCTTACCATCACAGAAGTTGGGCAAACACTGGCAATAATATCCTTCCAGATTATACTGTGTTGGAGGCAGTTATGCCCAAAACCTTACAAAAGGAAATATTAAGAAAGTTTGGCATAGTGATGACAATAATAATATAACACTGATGGTGGTGGTGGCAGTTAATATTCATTGCCTGGCTCCAAGTTGAGCAGTTTAAAAGAATTGTCCAGTTGTATTTCCAGAATATCTCTATGAGGTAGATTTTTTTTCCTATTTTTACAGATGAATAATAAACCTTAGACAAATTAATTAACTCATTTAAGCTCATTACTAATACATTGTTAAAACCTGATTTCAGAGCCATTTTCACCAACCACAACACAAAAGTAATGGTGGGCAAAGTGATGGAGACTTGGGTACCAGGTTAAGCTTCTGTCTTGTCCATGTGCTCCCTTAGACTATATAATTCAAGGATTTGATAAAATAAAAATTTTATATCAGTTCTTCACATGTCTCAGCTTCTCCACATAAAAAAGAAATGGGAGTTCTACATGTCCCTCTAGTTCTAACATTCTGGGTTTCCCTTTCTTGCCCACACTACCCCAATTTTTGTTTGTTTGTTTGTTTCAGACTTGATTTATGTATTAGTTTTCTATTAGAGAAAAAGGAAAATGAGTCTGTACTCTTCACTCTGATTTTCACAATACGGTCTTTCTGATTAAATCATTTAGATATTTAGTCCATGGGAAAAAGAATTCTAATTCTGAAGGCACACAAAGTTCCTGAATTTAGACATAGATCAAACAAGATGTTATGATTTTTAACAATTTCATAGATTATTTTATTTGAACACCCTTAAAAATTGCTGAAGCCCCAATCAGGAGTTCTGCCACTCAATTGAGTTGACCTATATTTGGTAGAAGAAATATAGAACTATTTTCCCAGCATTTATAGGCATATTTTCCTGATTTCATGTGCTACATGTGGGGCCTATAAGCAAACTTACCTCCTAAGATGAAATTCCTCTTCCACATTCTCCCATTAGGGCTCCAATCTATAGCTACTGCAAAATCTTAGACAAGTCTCACTGCCTCTCTGAATCAGAAGTTCACACCTAGAAAAATCTTTTAAATTAGTTACTGATTTTCAAGGTAAATCTCAATATAAAAGGTAAAGAATTTGAGAAGCATAGTCTGAGGCATTTGGAAAGCTGAGACTTTTTAGCTAGAATTGGGATGTTTTCATGGTGAACACCTTTATTTCTGAAACTTGACTTTGCTAACAACAAATTTTAGTACAGTAAGATGGGCTATAGAGATGGCCTATGTTAAACAAACAAAAAAAACTAGATGAATCGGTTTAGAGACTTATCCATGGTCAAGAAATTAGTTAGCGGGAGAGCAATCACTGGAACCACACACCTTTGACTCCCAGTCGAGAACCTTAGTTGCCACTTTGCTGTCCTTTCCCTCCAAATTCTATTATCACCACATTTAGTGAAGTACATATTTAACATGTACCCAACCAAATCAAACATGTATTGAAGGGAAACTATTTGTCAAAAAACATAGCAATAAAGAGATATGCTATAACCACTCTCTTCAAACAGCTTATTTTCTGAAGAACTAATAAAGTAGGCATGTCAAAAGTGACAGTGAAGACAGATGTTACTCTGGAAGAAATGAGACTCTGGGTGTCTGGAGAGATGTCATGTTAGCTTCAAAGAATGCAGAAGAATTTTGATATATGGGGCTACATTACGTGGGAAGGCAGTCCAAATGTTAGCATGAGCGTAGGCAGGTGGGGGGAATGAGAGGACACATTTACATAACATAGAGTAGACAACTCAGTGTGGCCAGACACCAATAAGTGTGGGAGGAGTAGAGTGGAAGAGAAAGGCAGCTTGGAGTTAATGGAGCTGTTGTTTTAAATATCATAAGAGGAAATTATTTTGTTATTTCTGCTTTTTTAGCAAAGTAGCACATTCCAAACAAACTGTGCTTCATAAAATCTGAATGCAACAGCAGTGTATGTAGAAGATAACTCTGATTGAGGACTAACTAGAGACAGGAACTTGAGTTGGGAGGTTGTTACTAAAGTCCCATAGGAGGAACCAAAGATTTGGATAGTTGGAATGGCATAGGGAGAAGCAAGGAAAGATTACAAATGGCAAGATCACAGGTGGGCTACCCAGAAGTAGAACCAGCAGGATAAAGTGCCAGTTCTGAGCACTCCTATAGGAAGATAGGCAGTGAATCTCCAGCTGTGGTCAATTTTGGTACATCACTGGATTGGGCCTGTCTCTGCACTTTTCCCAATTACCACTGAATAAACAAACACTTCAGCAGAAAGGAGGAAGTTTCAATTCTGCAAACTTGGATTTGCATTTAGGTTCATTCATTTGCAGCTACTCAAACTTGGACACGACATACAACGCCTCCGAGACTCAGTTTCCTATTTTAGTGAGCTGCTGAGAAGAGAAAGATTTACAGTGTGTGCTTTACAGTAAGGGCTCAATAAAGACCAATTATTATTTGTACTACAGATGCCTCCTTGGAATGGAAAGGGTATTGGCGACCTTGGAGGACAATATCAAGAAGTTTGCCCATGGTATAATCCCATCCTCTCTTTATTTACTCTCAACTAAAACAAACTTAAAGCAATCTTTTCCTTCTTGCTTACACATATTTATACCATATTTGTCAAATGTCCTGCTGGTGAGAAATCAATTTTTTATAGCTTACTTGTGTCTTTTCCTAAATGAGAGAAGAATTTCATAGACATTTGGATGAGTTAAAATAAAATGGAACATGTTCTGTTCACTTCAAGCTTTATTTACCATGACAACCAGTACTTTCTATTACACATCCAGCACACCCCTTCTAACCTCTATTCACCATTATACTTTCCTTGAAACAAGTTTGGTAAAACAGCACCATACATTTTTAACAGTTATATTTTATCAAAAATTCAGCTCCTGAGCCACACAGCTTGCCACTTTATTCCAGAAGTAACAGCATAAACTCAGAAATAATACCAATATGTAACATTTATTGAATGTTTGTTGTACACTATGAATTTTGCTGGTCTTACATGATTATCTCACTTACCACAACACTAATAATAAGCATGCAGTAAGCCGGGCTTGGTGGCTCAGCCTGTAATCCCGCGCCTTTGGGAGGCTGAGGTGAGTTGATTGCCTGAGCCCGCGGGTTCGAGACCCACCTGGGCAGGCGAGACCTCATCTCTACAATAAAATCAAAAAATTAGCCAGGCGTGGTAGTGCGCGCCTGTAATTCCGGCTACTCGGAAGGCTGAGGCGGAAGGATTACCGGAGCCCAGAAGGTCGAGGTTGCGGTGGCAGGGAGCGGCCACTGCACTCCAGTCTGGACGACAGAGTGAGACTCCAACTCAAAAAAAAAAAAGCATGCAGTAAATGTTCGTGCCTAGTAATATCATTGCTCCTACTTGTTTGTAGCCTTTTAAATATTGACAATAGTCCACTTTTTAGGATTTTTGTTTCTCTGACTTTGTTTTTTTAAGTGTTCTTTCATTTACTAGCCCTTTCTTATTTCTTTGTCCCCCATCCCAAATAACGTGATAGGGTGAGGCCAAAACCTTTTCAGCAGTTATTGGCTGAATTGTGTCTCTCTAAAATTTTTGTTAATCTCAATCCCCAAGACCTGTATTTGAAGACAGGACCTTTAAAGAGATGATTCGGGTTAAATGATATCAGAAAAGTGGGCCCTTAATCTGACAGGACTGGTATCCTTATGAGAAAGGGACATCACAGGTGCACACGCACAGAAGAAATGCCATGAGAGGGTTTAGTGAGAAAGGAGCCATTTACATGCCAAGGAGAGAGACCTCAGGAGAAACAAATCTGCAGACACCTTGAACTTGGACCTCCAACTTCCAGAGTTATGAGGAAACTGATTCTGTTGTTTAAGCCACCAGACTATGATATTTTATTATGGCAGCTCTAACACACATTCTGATCACATGACTTTTAAATTTTACTTATTTCTAAAAATTTTAACTATAAGTGTCCTAGTTTTAGTGTAATTTTAAATAAATTTGTTATTTTTTCCTTTTTTGTTTAGTTTCAAAATATTTTCTTAATTTTCATTGTGACTTTATATCTGACCACTGCACTAGTAAGAAGTATGCTGCTTAATTTCCGAACGTTTGGGAATAGTCTAATTATCTTGTCATTGCTGATTTCTAGTTTAACTCTACTGTGGTAAGAGAATATAAACATGCTCTACGATTTCGGTCTTTTTTGAAATGTGTTGCCTTTGGCCCAGATGGTGGTCTATTTTAGTAGACTTTCATATGCATTTAAAAGAAATTTATAACTGTACTTGTTGAGTTTCATGCCTTATAAATATTAAATCTACATCCTAACTGATTTCTTGTCTACTTTTTCTATCATCTACTGAGAGAAGAGTGCTAAAATATCAACTAAAATTGTATATTTGTTTATCCTCTTAGTTCGTAGTTTTGTTTTATGTGTTTTGTAGCTATGTTATTAAGTACATAGAAATGTTGGGTAGTTATGTCTTCCTGTTTAAGTAACCTTTTTTTACTAATATTTAAAAATCATCTGTATGTTTAGTAATACCTCTAGTCTTAAAGCTTTATTTACTTAATAAAAATAATGCCACTCAATTTCTTTGTTAGAGTTCGCTAGATACATCTTTTTTCATAATTTTTATGTCAACCTCTCTATTCACTTACATGTAGAATGTAGCTCTTCAAACAAATATATTTTATCAAGTCTGAAAATCTTTGTTTTTTACTTGGTAAGTTAATTTACAGACAATGTAATTACTGCTATAGTTTGTTTTGTGTTCACCATGTTGGTATTAATTTTCCTTCTGCCTAATTTGTTCTTTGTTTATTCCTCCTATTCTACATTCTTTTTTAATTAATTATTTTGTCATTCCTTCCTTTAGTTTTTTGGTTATACCCTTTGTCTTATCATTTTAGTGCTTACTCTAAAGATTACAATATGCATTTTGAATTTATCTAGTCTACCTTTAATTAGTAGTGCTTCCCAAATAATAAGAACCTTATAACAGTTTCACTCATTTTTCATTCCCTGAGCTAATATTGTTATGTATTCTTCTACTTGGTATAAATACACAATACAGTTATTATTATTACTTAAAATAGTATTAATACAACTTCATACTTTCTGATTCTTTTTATTTTTTCACAGAGTTTTGTGCTGCCTCTAGGATGTTTCTTCAACATGAAGAATTTCTTTAGTGCATTTCTTGTAGTGTCAATGAGCTGGTCATGAACTCTCTTGGTATTAGCTTTTTGAAACATCTCTTAATTTGCATTTATTTTCAAAAGATTTTTTTATAGTAAAGCTTTTCTTTTTCTGCCATGTAAACTTAATCCATTTTTGCCCATCTCTCATAGTTTTCATTGGAAAGTCTCACTGTTGTTGTGTTTTGCTTTGTTCTGTTTCTGTATCTTGCTGCTTAAATATTTTTCTTTGTTCTTGATTTTCAGCAGTTTGACTCTTTATACTAAGGTGCAATTTTTTTCTTGCTTAATATTTTCTTCTTGAATGTGTGGGTTGGTGTTTTTAATCAGTGTGTAAATGTTTTGATCATGATCTCTTCTGCACCTTTGTCTCTCTCCTCCTGCTTCTAGTGCTCTGACATAAATGTTGAAATGTGGACCTGCATCCCACATGTCTCTTAGGCTCTGTGCTTGCTTCTTTCATCCCTTATTCTCTCCAGGATTCAGTTGTATATTTTCTCTTGCCCTATTTTGAGTTTACTAATCCTATCTTCTGCCTAATTCTGTCATTTAACCCAATGAGTTCCTCCTTTCCAATGCTGTATATTTTTAATCTTAGAATGTCTATTTCTTTGTAGATTGAAATATCTCTGTAGAAAAATTTTCCTTTTCATTTATGTTATTCATCACCTATCCTTTTTTGCTTATTTATAATAGTAACCTTAAGTTAGTTTTCTGCTTTTTCTATCATCTGGCTTTATCTGTGTCTCTGTTTCTATAAATAGCTTTTTCTCTTGATTTCCATGTTTTCCTGACATTTTTTGTGTCTAGTCATTTTTTGCTGTATACATCATATTGTATATTTTAAAAAGTTGTAGAGACTAAGGTTGATGTTACTTTCTCTCAAGGAATGTTTTCCCTTTCCTCCTTCAAGCAGGCATAGGCTAAAAGGCTGATTTCTTCAAAACAATTGAGTGTTGAACAGGGTTAGGACTGGTTACAGCTTGAGTTAGATTTGATCTATTTCTAGTTTCAACATCTCTCTAAGTACCTCCCTTGAGTGGAATTTTTCTCCTAAGTACTCCCAAATGGTACAAGATTGCAGTACTCCTTTCCTGCGCTGTACCACAGTCTCCCATGCACTTCAGCCTGCTGCAAGTATCCTGGTGGAAACACCAACCATGCAGTTGAAAATACTCCAGAGCCAGGCTTGGTGGCTCAGCCTGTAATCCTGCGCTTTGGGAGGCCGAGGTCAGTGAATTGCCTGAGCCCGCGGGTTCGAGACCCACCTGGGCAACTTGGGAGACCTCATCTCTACAGTAAATCAAAAAATTAGCCAGGCGTGGTAGCGCACGCCTGTAGTTCCAGCTACTTGGAAGACTGAGGCGGAAGGATCGCCGGAGCCCAGCAAGTCGTGGCTGCGGTGGCCGGGAGCGGCCACTGCACTCCAGTCTGGGCGACCGAGTGAGACTCCAACTCAAAAAAAAGAAAAAAAAGAAAGAAAATCCTCCAGATTTCAGATTGCCACAGCAGGAATCATGACCAACAAATGTCACTGGTTCCACAGTCCATTTCTAGACTTGGCAAAGTCTTCAGGAAAGAAGAAAAGGACATTTACCTCAGCTTGCCTGCAAAGGACAGTTTTTTTTCCCCCAGGAATTTTAATTCACTTATCTTTTTTTGCCTCTATATTTTCCAATATCTTCAAAAATAAATTTCCAAATATTAATTTAGTTATGTCTTACTTTTCCTTAGAAGCCATGGCTTCTTACTCCTTATTTTACTCTACTTAGAAACATAATTTCTACAATGAATTTAAAATAGGAAATTTCTCAATAATTTCTCTCTTTAACTTGTCACCTAGTTCACCTTCTTGAAAAATTACAAATGTATTTACCCATTTATTCAACAAACATTGACTGGGTGCTTATTAAATACCAGGCAATGTGCCAGGTTCAGGGAATACAAGAATGTATAACACATATATGACCTTGGTCATTATAGAGATTGCAGCTGAGTGGAAGAGTAACCATTTTGGGGGTAGGGGGGTGGGAATCAGCACACAATTAAAAGAGCTAATTGGGCTGGGCACAATGGCTCATGTCGATAGTCCCAGCACTTTGGGAGGCCAAGGCAAAAGAATTGCCTGAACCCAGAGGATCAGGACCAACCTGGGCAACATAGCAAGACCACATCTCTACAATAAATCAAAAAATTAGCTGGATGTGGAGGCATGCACCTGTAGTTCTGGCTTCTTAGAAGACTGCAGCTGAAGAATTGCCTGAGCCTAGTAGATTGAAGCTCAGGTAGTCATGATCATGGTACTGCGCTTCAGCCTGGGTGACAGAGTGACATTCTGACTCAAAAAAAAAAGAGTTAAATGCTAAGAAAGAAGAGCATGGGATAAAAGAGGGCAAGAGGTTATTGATTCAGATATTAGGATCAGGTAAATCCTCTCTGAAGTGACAAGATGAGATCTGAAAAATAACAGAAAGTTATTTCAGCAAGGAGTGGAGACAAGAGCATTTCTGGCAGAAGAAACATTATTAGCAATAACCTGAAGTGGGAAAGAGATTGTTTTTATCAAGGATTTGAAACTATACAAGCTTGAGTGAGAGAGACCATGCCAGTAGATAAGGTATACAGGAGATTCAGGTCAAGGCATATAAAGCCTTATGATGGTGCTAAGCTTTTATATTTTAGCGGTTGAATAGTTCTGAGCAAGGAAGTGCCAATTTGCTCTGTGAAGAATGGGTTGAAAGAGAGAAGGTGTGAACACAAGGAGAAAGATTAGGAGGCTACTTAATGTGCCCAGGTAAAAAATAGCAATGGCTTGGATTTAGGTGGTGTCAGTGGAGTTGAACAACTGGTTGGATTTGAAATATATTTTAAAACTAGGATTAATAGGACTTGGTGATGGAACAAACAGGAAAATGATAGAGGCCAGGCACGGTGGTTCACACCTATAATTTTAGCACTTTGGGAAGTGAAGGCAAGCAGATTTCCTGAGACCGGGTGTTTGAGCCAGCCTGGGCTAAAAAAATATATATATATATATTTAAATTAGTTGGTGGCATACATCTGTAGTTCCAGCAACTCAGGAGGCTGAGCCAGGAAGACCACTTGAAACCAGGAGTTTAAGGCTGTGGTAAGCCATGATCATGCTATCGCACTCCATACTGGGAGTTTGGGTCAAAAAAAAAAAGAAGAAAATGACAGAAAAACAAATATCAAAGACTGTGGTTTAAAAAGTACAAAAGTCCCCTCCATGTGTTTTTACATCTTGATAACTCATTTCTTTTTAATACTAAATAATATTCCATTGTCTCTATGTACCATAATTTAATTTTCCACTTACCTACTAATGGGTGTCTTGGTTACTTTCAAGTTTTGGCAATTATGAATAAAGTTGCTATACACAACTGTGCAGAGTTTTCTCTGTGGCCATACATTTTCAGCTCCTTTGGGAGAATACCATTGGTCTCTATTACTGGATCATACAGTGAGAACATGTTCAGTTTACACATGGAGAAAATTTAAATGCATATTACTAAATGAAAGAAGTCAGTTTGAAAAGGTTACATGCTATATGATTCCAGTTATATGACATCCTTAAAAAGGCTAAACTATGGAGATACTAAAAAGATTAAAACTATGGATGTATCAGTTGGGAACAGAGGATTTTTATGGCAGTAAAACTATTCTGTTTGATACTGTAATAGTGAATACATGTCATTACACCTTTGTCCCAACCCATAGAATGAACTCCAATGTAAGCCGAAGATTTTGGGTGAGAATGGCATGTCAATGAAGGTTCCTTGATTTCAAAAATACACCACTCTGATAGAAGATGCCAATAATGGGGGGGGCTGTGGGTGTATGGGGACAGGAGTGCATGGGAAGACTTTGTACCTTTTGCTCAATTTTGCTATGAATCTAAAACTGCTCTAAAAAATAAAACCTATGAAAAATATATATAATATTTATATATATAAAAATATATAATGTTTATTTTTACACGCACACATATATAAGCGTACATTTTGTTTATATGGATTTTATAGATAGCACATGCATTGATTCTCCCAATAGCACAATGGGATCAACACTATTATTATTATTATTATTTTACAGATAAGGAAAGAGGAGGCTTAAAGGAGTCAAGCAGAGATGAGATTCAAATTTTGTGATACTGATCCAGGGCTCTTTTTCTCTGCATAGATTTATTTCATTAGTATGTGTTTCAGAAATATAAGAAAGCATTTTGTGGCAATTGTCAGAGTGTCAATGTTTCTTCCATGTTCTCCGTTATTACTGAAGTCCCAGCCAAGCCCATCACCAAATAATTCAAAGGCAATGATTTAGAACCTATAATACTAGCCATAGTAATATTGAGGAATTTTATTGACAACTTCCAGTATTTCAAACTTTTAACATGCAGTGTTTCGTTTAATTGTCATACTAATCCTTTGGAATAGGTACTAATATTAACCCACTTTAGAGGCAATGAACCTGAAGCACAGAAAAATAAAATAATTGGCCAAATCAAAATATGACAGAGACTACACTATGCAGTTCATTATGAATTCCAAAGGGAAATCTTAATAGTAAAAGCATGGACAACAGATTATATAATTGCAAGACAACTTAATCCAGACTTAAAGGATCAGGCTTCCCACCCTGGCTTTGTCACTGATGAACTCTGTAGATGTCAGCACATTCCTTGCCTCTCACCCCCTTACCTTGCTCCTGGCCTCAGTGTCTTCTGTAAAATGAAAGGCTTTTATTATATTATTTCTTGAGCTCTTTCTGATTCTAATCTTTTTTGTTTCTGGCCTGCTTCTAGGCAATCACATTTTGAAGAGTTGATTCATATAGTTTGTCTTACTGACAGTGAATCCCCTCACTGGCCACCCCCAGCCACTTTTTTCTTCCTGCCTAAAAACCTCCCTCCATCCCAGAGTTTCTTAGGTAATTCTCAGCTGGTTTATGGAGTGCTCAAGAAACATCAGCTCAGCTCAGTTGATAGCTTGGCAATTAACTCATCCTGCTAGCTCATTCCCTGTGTTAAAGTGCTAAATTGCAGAGGGTGTTTATCATATGTCAGGCTGACAGCCTCCTGCTGTCAGCTTTGATTTGCTAAATACCTGCAAAAGATTTGGTGACTGGAACACCTGGTCTGAAGAGCAAGTCGCACTGCAGAGCTTCAGGCAGCATCTCAAGAGGTTCCTGCATGCCCTCCCTGAGTTGCCCCCCACCCCTCCTTTTCAGAAAAAAGTAAAGAGAAGGGAGAAGCACCTTGAGTGAACCAAGATAGACCTTTGACTTGACTGAAATGGTTGAGGAACATGGGAGCCTTCACCCTCATCCCTCTGCCCTGGATGATTTATAATTTATCGAAAATTATGGAGTGCTTATTACTAAGTGCAGGATCTATGCTAAACACATCACTCAAACTTATTTAATCTTTATAACACCCCAGGGACTTAAAAATAACTTGCCCCTAGGATGGCCATGGCAGTTCAAGCTTAGAATCCCCAGTACTTTAGGAGGCCAAGGTGAGAGGATTGGTTGAGTCAAGGAGTTCTAAAACAAGCCTGGGCAACATAGAGAGACCTCATCTCTACAAAAGATCAAAAAATAAGCTGGGTGTAGTGCCACACATCTGTAGTCCCAGTTATTTGGGAGGCTGATGCAGGAAGATCACCTGAGCCCAGGAAGTTGAGGCTACAGTGAGTCATGATCATGCCACTGTACTTCAGCCTAGGTGACAGAGTGAGACCCTAACTCAAAAATAAATAAATAAATAGATAGATAAATAAACAAACAAATAAATAACTTGCCCCTGATCACTCAGAGCTGAGATAGTTACAGCTGAAGCAGATTCACCTTGTTCAGGTGTCAGCTCAGCCTGAGAACTCACCATAAAATCCCCCATTCCCACTGCCCTGTTCACCATATCCTAAGCATCACTCTTCTTTCTGAAAGTCAGTACTGAGTTAGCAAGAAATGTAATACTTTCTTCTGTGCTTATCATCTTAGTTGTGAAATCCCCATGGTTAATACAAGCGCAATAGTCCTTAATCAAGCTTTAAAGAAGAAATATCGATCGTTAGTGGCTTCTCAGCTCCTTGGTTAGATAGGAGAAAGAGGTTTGGTTTAACACGTGGATAATCAAAGCATACCTTTCGGACTATTGTCTCCTCTAGCCATGTAGAATGCTGACCTTGACTGGATGCTATCCCAGTCCTCCAATTTGGAAGTTTCAAGTCAGTGGTTAATTGACTCAGTTGGACAGTATTTTATTTTAATAACAGAAATGCCAAAAACCAAGTATGTTGGAGTCAGACATACCTGAGTGAGAATTTTGGTTTTTTGCATTCACAGACAATGTTATCTGGCAATTTACTTAACCACTCGGACTCTCAGCGTCCTCATCTACAAAAAAGAAGATAATAGTACTTACTTCAGAAGCTTATATAAGAATTAAGACGTGCCGGGCTCGGTGGCTCAGCCTGTAATCCCGCGCCTTTGGGAGGCTGAGGTGAGTGGATTGCCTGAGCCCGCGGGTTCGAGACCCGCCTGGGCAGCGAGACCTCATCTCTACAATAAATCAAAAAATCAGCCGGGCGTGGTAGCGCATGCCTGTAATTCCGGCTACTTGGAAGGCTGAGGCGGAAGGATCCCCGGAGCCCAGCAGGTCGAGGCGCGTTGGCCGGAAGCGGCCACTGCACTCCAGTTTGGGTGACCGAGTGAGACTCCAACTCAAAAAAAAAAAAAAAAAAAAAAAAGAATTAAGACGTAAACTCTATATGAATGAGGAAGCATAGTATTGTGAATATGCATTCGCATCTAGTCTTTGGGACTCCAAGATACTGAGTAAAGTTACCCAATGTTTGTGAGCCCATGTTCCTTGCCTGAGTGGAAATAATAAGACTGCTTTAGGGTTGTGTTAAGAACTGAATTAGATAACATATATCAAGTGCTTAGAAGAGGACCTGGTATAGAGTGACTTGCTCAATTAGTGTAGTTCTCTCTGTTGACTGTATTTATATTGAATTTCTTGGTTTTTTTGGTACTCATATATAAACTAGATGACTCTAGCAAGTCAGTAAACAAAAGAATATTATTAGGTTGATGGACATGAATGTCATTCAGGAATTCCATGGACTTGATATCTTTGTAGATCGATTAGTTTCTTCCAACTTTTACAGTTATGAATTCCAACCACATATGATAGAGTGGGTCTGTCTTAGTCCATTTGGATTATAACAAAATAACATACAGAATGACTTATAAGCAAAGGAATTTTATTTCTCACAGTCCTTGAGACTATGAAGTCCAAGGTCAAGGCACTAGCAGATTTGATGTCTGGTAAGGTTCTACCTCTTGGTTCAAAGATGCCACCTTCTTGCATCTTTGCACATGGTCAAAATAGAAAGGAAGCTCTTCGGTGTCTTTTTTTTACAAGGACACTGTGATGGTTAATTTTAAGTGTCAACCTGACTGGATTAAAAAATATCTAGAGATTTGGTAAAACAGTATTTCTGGGTGTATCTGTGAGGATATTGCCAGAGGAGATTGTCTTGCGAATCAGTGGACTGAGTGGAAAAGATCCCTCTGTGTGTTGGCACCTTTGAGTCAGCTGCAGGCCTGAACAGAACAAAAAAAAAGGAGAGGGAAGAATTTTTTCTCTCTTTCTCTTGGAGCTCGGGCACCTTCCTCCTCCTGTCCTTGGACATGAGAACTCCAGCTTTGGGATTCCAGGACATATACCAGGAGCTTCTTGAGTTCTGAAAACTTTCCCTCAACTGAGAATTCACCTCAGTTTCTCGGGTTCTGAGGCCTTTGGACTAAATTATACTATCAGGATCTAGCTTGCAGATGTCCTGTCATAGGACTCCTTAGTCTCCATAATTGTGAGTCAATTTCCCTAATAAATCCCTATCTCTGTCTGTCTGTCTGTCTATCTATCTATCTATCTATCATCTAGCTAGCTATATCTATCCATTTATAGATAAATAGATAGATATTTATAGATATTCATCTATTTATCTGTCTGTCTGTCTGTCTGTCTGTCTGTCTATCCGTATATTCTATCTCTCTGGAGAACCCTGACTAATATAGGCACTAATCCCATTAATGAAAACTCTTCCTCTATGACCAACCTAATGACTTCCCAAAGATCCTGCCTCCTCATGACATCACAAAGAATTTCAACAAGTGAATTTTGGAGGAACACATTCAGTTCAGAACAGGGTCAGAAGTGGGACTGAACAAAATGTTGATGAAAAATGTCAACCTACAGTCAAAGTGACAAAACAACTCAGAAGTGCTGGTGAGTGGATGTCATCACAGAACTCTGATTCTCTGTGTGCAGAAAAATGCATTTCCTCTTGAATTTGTTAAGCGAGAGTAATAAACACATTGAGGTCACATCTGTCATGGGAAGACAGGGCCATTCGCTGGGGGCAAGGGGTGCCTGCTGTCTCTGCCCTTCCCAACTTAGGAATCCAGGACATTAAGGTCCTGGATTTGACAAAATACCTTTCACTGTTTCCCAGTTCTTTCTCTCACAAAAATTCCCCTTAAATATAAAGTTATTTGACTCATTTATTCAGCTGGGAATAGGTACTAATAGTTCTTGGGAGGTATCAAAAATGTTTGCATATAGGTTTATATAAAAATGTGGTTGTAATGGTTCTTGGGAGAAGTAGGCTAAAATTTGAAGAACACATGTGCAAACTCTTTCTGCTACACTCTCTAAGAAGCCTATTCTGAATGGATAGCATAGGCAACTACTTCCTCCAGGAGATATCTGCTCATACCAGGGAACTAGAATTAGGCAGCTTCCTTGATCTCAAAAGCTAACTTCTTTGCCAAGAGAGGTATGTGGTACCCTCAAACCCCTGGTACAAAAACATAGGTCAGAGGCCAATATTCAAATTATAGATGTAATAATGTATCTGTAATGTGAACCACAGAAACGTTGTAGCAAAACAAAAGGATTTGTTGAAAAAGAGACAATGGAGTGAGCTGAAGAATGTATTGGGTTTGGAGTCAGAGAAAACTTGATTAAGCTCCTAACTGCGTAATTTGGAGTAAGTTACCCATCCTCTCTCAACATCAGCTTATTTTTTTCTGTTAAAAAATTTTAGTGGAGTTTCATGAGGATTAAATAGGATAATGTACACAAAACCCCTAGACTGATTTCTGACACAGAACAAGTATAAATGCATGGTAGTTTCTTTCATTCTAGATTTCTTGTGAGGAAAGGGAGACTCTTTCAAAGTGTAGCAGATGTTAAAGCTTGTCCTCTTACTTCTGTGTTTAAAAGGAGCATCTAGACTTGGGCATTAAATGATATAAAGGGCCCCTTTGTTGAACATTTACTAAATAGAGGCATGAAGCCAAGTGATTGATATATATTTGATGTTAAGAGGTAACTTTATTATCACTTCTATTTGACAAATGAGAAAACTGAGGCTCTTGCTTGAAGTAACTCTATCAAGGATGTCGTTAGGAAGTAGAATCAGGATGGACTCCAGATCTACCAGAAAAGTGTCATCACTGCACTTTTCAGCCACAATCTATTCTTGGTTGAATGGCCTCATTTGTTCCTACATATTTCTCTCCTGATGACTTTTTAAGTGTTTTTTGTTTTGTTTTGTTTTTTCCCTACAGTAAAACCTTAATTCATTTGGGATTTGTGAGCATTCTGATGATGAGACTGTCACAATATGTTGTTCAGCAAACACTTTCTTCCTGTCCAGAGTAAATGAATGATGCTTTGGGTGTATTTAAACTGCCTAAGAAAACCATCCTCAAGTATGCTGGCGGACGTTAGAAGTTCTCAGTCACATATGTAGGTAGGCTAATTATCAATTGTCCTTGTTTACTCATTAAATTAAGCCTCCTCGACTGGGCAGATGTGTCAGTCTAGCTCAATTCCTACTATTTATGACGTTGAGCTAGAAGAAGCTTTACAGTCTATCTTTTCCATCTTTATCATTTTACACCAATCAACACTGGGGCACTAGAGGTTAATAGGAGCAGAAGAGTAGCTGTTGCGGTGGCAGCAGTAGAAGTAGAGACAGTCATAATTACAGCAGTTGTAATAGCAGCACTGAATGCTGCTATGAGCTGGATAGAGTAGTATGCACTTTGCATTAATTCATTAGTCTTCACAAACATTTATGAAAAATGGATGTTATTTTCACCCTCTTTTTATGGGTGAAGAAATGGAGGTTAGATAATTTGTTCAAGGTCAATTACCTGTGAAGTAATGGCACTAACATATCTACACAATGTGTGCAACTGAAATATATAATAGCAAAGTATGATACACAACTGAAATATAAACCCTCAATGACATCCCACAAGCATTGTCATATTGGAACCCCTCACACTATCCTCACATGAGTTTGGAGGGTAAATATGTACTGAAATGTGCAAAACCATATGAAGTGGATATAATTATGAAGCATAAAAATGCAGAGAATAACTATGAGCTGACCTTCTGTAAAGAATTAGAACAAGAAACAGCAACTGTGGCCTATGGACTATACCCAGTTCACTGTCTGTTTTCGTAAATACAACTTTATGGAAACACTGTCATATCAATTCATTTCTGTATTGTCTGTGGCTACTTTCGTGTGGCGATGGCACAGATGAAGCATTACAACAGAGACCTTACAGCCTGCAAAAGCAAAGATATTTACTATCTGGTTTTTTGTAGGGAAAAAAATGTGTTGACCCTTGAACCAGAACATCACCTGTTCTAACAATGCACCTACATCCTCCCAGCTCACATTCCAGCCTCGCTGCTGATCCTCAGAGACAACTACTGTTACAAATTTGGAATTTACCATGACCTTGCTTGTTAAAATTAAAAAATGGTTCAGCACATATATATCCATCTGTAATATTTTGTACAGATTTGTTTGCTTTTTGTAAAGGAAACTTTTTATTGAGGTACACATTTAAAAAGTGTACAAACTATACATTTGCAGCATTATGAACACTTACAAAATAAAAGTAGGACTAATCAGAGGCACTACCCTATGTAGCCACTACTGAGATCAATGTATAGCACATGATCAGAATCCCAGAATTCCCCCTCGTGCTCCTACCCAGTCATTAGCTCAAAGCAACTACTCTGATGTCTACTATCATATGTGAATATATTAGTACATATTAGTAAAAAGAGGTATATATAATTATATATATTTTATCTGAGGATAACACTGTTTTAGGTATTCAAATTTCTGTATCCTACTAATTTTTCATATGCCTAACTTAAAATTAAAATGATATTGTCGGGAGCCACAACTCCTAACAGAAGGCAAAGTAAGGGTTACCTGAAAATGGGAAAAACGCTGGCTGGGAGCAAGGCCCCAGCTAAAGCGGCCATGCCGGAGGCAAAGCCCCATGGATCCCATTGATGGGCCCCTTTGATCTTTAGGAGTGTGTGCATAAGACAAAAAGTACCCTTTCTGATGAAGCATTAACTAATAAGCGAGGATGATGTATTGGTGAAACTGAAGCTTGAGACATGAATAAGGAACACAGCAAAAGCACAGCCATTAGAGACGCTAGAGAATGTTTAGTTACCTTCGTCTCCATGAAAAGCAAAAGCATTGTGTATAAAGAAAATAAAAGAACTTTCCCATTTTTTATTTTTAATGGTTAACAGACCCTATACTAAAATTACACCTTAGATGGGTAAGATGGAGGAAGAAGTTTGTGAGACCTGAGACAAGTCAATCCTGAGGGCAGCTGCTTTTAAACATAATTTAAGAAAATATAGACATAGTAGATATAAGTTTATAAGGGTAAAACGATTTAGTAGTATAAGTATAATAATATAAGAAAGAATAGTTAAGTAGCTAAAATAGGAAGATGATTAAAAATAATTAGATAAAAAACAATTAAATAGAAAATAAATATAGGTATTAGTCAAGTATAATTCATATAAAGATTGTTAAATATTATTAGATTATGATTCATATAAGCAAAATAAGAATAAAAACAGATACAAATAGAAAAGTTTATAGAAAATAATTAAGAAGTAATAAAGTTAGTTATGAAAATGCCAATATATTGCTGCTAAGTTACATGTAAGAATTGTTAGAAATATGATATAAAAGGGGTAAGGGTTAAAAGGTTACAGTTAATAATTTTTAACAAAAGTTGTTTCATTCCTGTCTGTTGGTTTTAACATAATGGAAACAAAAAAAGAATAAGGAGGAACAAATAAATCATTATAAAGCGTTTGATTGTGGAGAAAAACGTAATGCAAGCATTTGTGGGCATATGTGTGAGGGGGTTGAGGGTTAAAAATGCCTTATATAAATATGTGAAAATTGAGTAAACTTTGGAAGAGTCCCGAACTCGACCCAAGGAGTTGACTTATGTCTTCTTCCTTCGCCGCGTCTGATTCTCTCGCCTCAGGCCCTAACCCTTGTGTTGGAACTGGACTCTAACATGATACATTGAAGTTTTTCACTGTAATCACTAATCTACCAATGTGTTCATATATTTCCATCATGCATGCACATATATGTATACACATACATATACAAATATACGTATAATATTTTATGAGATTTACACATTTTTAGAAGTATTATGTCTTATCCTGGTAAGTAGAACTTATCATGTAATAATTTTCTTTAACACTAATCATGTTTTTTTTAATCTAAAATACAACTTGTCTCATAACTTAGTTTTCTTTAGTTTAATTCTTGCCTGATATGCCTGCTTCCACATTTTTTCTTTCCGTCTTACCATGGTCTTACGTTTTAAATGTGCATGTTTTAAACATCATAGAATCTTTTTTTTTTCCTTAATTCTGACTGGGCGTGATGGCTCACACCTATAATCCCATTACTTTGGGAGTCAGAGGCAAGAGGATTGCCTGAACCCAGGAGTTTGAGACCAGTCTGGGCAACTTGGTAAAATTTCGTCACTTCAGTAAATCAAAAAACTGGCTGGGCATGGTGGCATGTGCCTTTAGTCTCATCTGCTTGGAAGGCTGAGGTGGAAGGATCGCCTGAGCCCACGGGTAGAGACTATAGTGAACATGAGTGTGTCATGTAATCCAGCCTGATTGACAGAGTGAGACTTCAACTCAAAAAAATAAAATAAAAAACAAATTTTATCTATTCTATAATTGACAAGCTCAATCCACTTTAATTGTGATAACTAATATATTTGAAATGATTTCAATCATCTTATTTTATGCTTTCTACTTTCAGCATTTTCTATTCTTTTAATTCTACTTACCTTTTTCTTTAAATTGACTAAGACACTTGTTTTCCTACTCCATTTTCTCCCTTTATTATTTTGGCAGATATATATGCTATTTTTAGTCTTTTATCCTTAACATTTTACTCTAGAATTTAAAATTTATCAGTAGAATAAAAAACTTGCCCAGCTACAAAACTCCACCCTACTTAAAAAGTCATTGGGTAGTAATTAATTATTTTTTTAGTCTATAATAGTAATACTTTAGTCCACTTCCAAAGGGAATCCCCCATGTTCATTTTGCGAACCCAGTAATAACCTTCTCTTTTTTTCCTTTTCAAATTCTCAACTCCCTTGCAGTTATTGGAAATTAAACGCATTCAAAGGAATGTTGAACATTATTTTGGCTTTTTGGTTTTGTCCCTTTATAGTTGACCATTATTTCTTTTGGAATCACTGAAATAAAACCTCATTGCTTATTTATAACCACACACACACACACACACACACACACACACACACACACGCACACACACGCACAAAATGTGAATAATTTGCTATCTTTCATCAGACTGTGATTTCACAGACTATGAATCAGGCTTAGACTAATCAGCATTGTGATCCTGTTTGGAGCAAGCAGTGTCAAGGCCACATTCTGCAACCACAAATGACTATACTTGCCCCCCCAACCGACATGAGTGATTTGTTGCTTCTTTACCAATGACAAATCTAGCCCCTGTGATTCTCCCACCTACTAGATAAAATGTATTAAGATCACCACAGAATCACCCCTGCTTCTTGAAGGGCCTCCAATTGAGAACCAGCCTCTGCTTCCTTAATCCTTCCTGAGAATTGTCCAGGACAAGTCAAAATTCTATTAAGGCCAGGCTCCTCCTACCTGTCTACCTACTTACTAAGATATTCTCATGGTTGCTCTGAAAGTCTTCTCTCCTGCTGCAGCAAGTTAAATAAATCAAACTATTTTTGCTTGGTTTTCCTAGTGCCTTTTGACAAAAATGCTTTGGCTACTTTGACTCATACATTCTTTAATTTTGAAAATTGCTATTTATGAAAAGTATAAGGAACAATATAAGCCCCCATTTCCCCACTATTCCATAGCCTTTTTCCTCAGAGAAAGAAATTGCTGTTAAAACTTTCTCTTTTATATTTTTTCATACAAGCATACATACATTGCTTGATTTTTTAAATTTTTTTTAAAGTTGTAGGGTACAATTCAGGGTTAGGTATACCAATGGTCATTGTACAGGTAATGTGTGGGCCACACTTTGGTCCCCACATCACCTAGTTTGAGATCAGGTACCCATATTGATGAAGTGTGCCGTCCCCTTGCTCCCTCCCCTGGCAGTTTCCCACTAATGCCAATCCCTTGCTTATAGAATTATGGTAATTGTTCAGGGTCCACTTATGAGTAAGAGCATGTGGTATTCAGATCTTTGTTTCTGTGATAGATCACTGAGTATTACAGACTCTAAATCCATCCAAGTGGCTGCAAAGTTCATAATTTTGTCCTTCATAATGCCTGTATAATATTCTATTGTGTATATGTGCCACACTTTTTTAACCCAGTCTACTTTAGAATGGACAGCACAGTTGGTTCCATGTTTTTGCTATTGTGAATAGTACTGCAGTAAACATGCATGTGCAGGTATCTTTTTCATAGAGTGATTTGAGTTCCTCTGGGTATATTCCTAGAAGTATATTCTGGGTATATTCCCTGGGTTGTATGGGAGGCCAATTTTTAGTTCTTTTAAGAATCACCACACTGTTTTCCACAGAGGTTGTACTAGATTACACTCCCACCAACAGTGTAGAAGTATTCCATTTTCTCTATATCCTCTCCAGCATCTGTTGCTTTTTGAGTTATTGATGATGGCCATCCTGACTGGTGTTAGGCGATATCTCAGTGTGGTTTTAATTTGCATTTCTTTGATGATTAGTGAGGCTGAGCTTTTTCTCATGTATCTGTTGTCTGCTCATATGTTTCCTTTTGAGAAGTGTCTATTCATATATTTTGCCCACTTTTTAATGTTTTTTTTTCTTTTCAGCATGTTTGAGTTCCTTGCAGATCCTAGATGTTAGGCCTTTTGTTAGATGTACAGTTAGAAAGTATTGTTTCCCAATCTGTAGGCTGTCTCCCCATTCTCTTGATGGTTTCATTGACTTTTAAGAAGCTTTTAAGTTTGATGAGGTCCCACTTGTCTATCTTATCTCTTTTCACAAGGGCACTTAGGGTCTTGATCAGGAATTGGTTGCCAGTTCCAATTTCCTTAAGGGTATCTCCTGCATTTTCTAAAGTTCTTATAGTTTGAGGTTTACATTCAGGTCTTTGATCCATTTACAGTCGATTTTTGTGTGTGGTGATAGGTGGGGGTCTTGTTTTAATCTTCTACATGTGGTCAGTCAGTTTTCCCAGCACCATTTACTGAATAAGTTCTCCTCTCCCCAGTGGCTTTTAGTGTAGGTTTTGTTGAAGATAAGTCAGTTGAGAAATGAGGTTTTGCTTCCGAAATCTCTAATCTATTCCGTTGGTCTGTATGCCTGTTTTTGTACCAATACCAATCTGTTTTGTTTATTGTAGCCTTATAATAAAGCTTAACATCTGGAAGTGGGGTCCTCCCATTTTGGTTTTTTTGTTGAGGATTGTTTTGACTATTCATAGTCGTTTATGATTCCATATGAATTTCTGTATTGTTGTTTCCAGGTCTGAGAAGACTGATGCTGGTAATTAAATGGGTATTGCATTAAATCTGTAGATTGCCTTGGGTAGATGGATTTTCAATTATGAAATGTAAAACATATTCAGAAGTGTGCACAAAACAAAATATAAAGAGCTCAACACTTTACTATCAAGCAAACATTTGTGCAGTCAGCACCCAAGTCAAAATCCTACCAGCTCCCCAGATGATATTTATTTCTTAATATAACAAATACATGAACTGCTTAAGTAATGATGAGATTATGTTGGTATTCCTTTTATTGCACCTTAATAAACCTTCTAGAAGACCCTATATAGAAAAATGAAGTTTTTAAAATAAAACTTGCTTTGGTTATAGGGTTTTAAAAAGCATACATGCTGTAGATGTAGTCTAAGTTTTGAAAAAGGCAATTTGTGTCTTACTAGTGAAAGGCAATGTGACAGGATAGAAAAAACATTAGCAGAAGAGCAATGCTACAGGATAAACTTGATCATCGTTATTTCTTCTTGTGAATTAATCCTTCCTAAATTTTATTTTCTCCATTTTGTAACATGGATTAGTAGTAACCTACCTGCTGATCTCACAGATTTTACTGAGAAATGAACACAGTTGCATCACTTAAAGTTTATTTACAGAGATCTGACCATGCGTATCTATATGTAATATATACATATGATAGTGATAGTTCTCATACTTTGCTGCATATAAAAATCACCAGGGATTTTTCTTTAATCTCAATGCTCATACCAAATTAATCAAGATTCTGAAGGTGAGATCTATTATTGATATTTTTTGAAACACCTCAGGTGATTCCAGTGTGCCGTCATACTGGAGAACCAATGAATTAGAGTAGCGTTCTTCAAACTTCAATGTTCATACAAATCAATTTCAACCTTAATATAATGTAGACTCTTATCCAATAGGTCTGACGAGAGCCGCACATTCCAAGTTTCTAACAAGCTCGTAGATGATGCTGATGCTGCCATACATGCACCATAACAGGTTAGGAAATAGAGACTCTAAACAATATCTTGAAAATAAAAGAGAGAAGCAAAAAGTATAAACACTTTCATAACTCAAATTGATAACAGAGCTAATATAAATTCTTGGTGCCAAATATAGTTACTACCGAAGATCTTGGCAGAAAAAAACTCACATTTTTTGTGTACAAAAGAATATTTTGTGCTTATAATTTCTCCCTGCCCACACTCTCATCTTCCTACTGAATTAGGAAAAAAGAAAGCTAGAAAGATGAAATACATAATGGAAAATAAAGCAAAACAAGGCAAAAGAATAATTTTAATAAATTTAGTTTACAAGAAATTAAGAAGGGAGTTAAGTGTTTATGGAAATTATTTGTACTTTATTTGACAAGTTGAAAAAAATTGCTAATATGTGCACCCAAATTTTGCTGTCTATACAGTGCATCTATAAATAACGTCCTATTAAAAAAAGAAAACATGAACCAATATATTTTAATGCATTGCAAAATGTTGTCAGTGCACTACAAATAGATGCTTCATTAGGAGAATCATAAAAAGAAACTGGAAAGACTCTAAACAGTAAAGAATCTTTAGCATCCATTAAGGTTAAGTAAATGTGTATTTTAGGCAGTTCTACAGTTATAAACAATACTGCCCAGAGATCAGTTAATTGGTTTGACTCACAGGCCCAGTTATAATCTCCCAAAAGAGATATTCTGCAAGTAAAATCTCAGTATTGGGGACCAACTATGTACTGGTACCAAAAGACACAAGATTAGTAAGATGTGACACCTGCCCTTCAATAACTCATAATTCTAGTAAAAACATTGCAATGTCACTGTTAGAAATTAGATCCTTTTCATTTTCCCTCTAAGCTGGGAGTTTGGTCCTGGGCTTCCTATTCTTTCCTTTCTACCTCTCAGAGTTTGCCAGCAGCAGCAGACCCTCTTTGAATCCTGATAGTGCAATATCCTTTGAGGATAAAGGGAGTAAGAAGATTAGGGTAGAAAATTCTTCAATTGTCTCGATCTGCCCAGTTTATGAACTATTTCAGGCACTGCAAGATTCATTGTTGATAAGATCTTGGCAGACAAACTAATGTGAGGCTTTGTGCTTTCCAAGAGATTGTTATCTGGGCTATAAATTCACAATGACAAAGGAATTGTTGTCCCAAGAAATTAGGGGAATAGTACAGAGAATGGATGGCACTGGAAAGGGAGTTGTATTGTTCCTGAGCATCCATGCTTTGATTGGAGCATTCAGTTTTCAAAGATGCTATTGGAAGTTTTTGCATGAAGAGGTCAACCTGACTTGTTGAAGTTGTCTGTGGAGAAAGAATGAACAACTGTGGAGTTTGGAGAGAGATAAACTAGGTATTGGCAGCCAGGCCTTAATGAACTAGCGCTTGCTAGTTCTGTTTATCTATTTATTAAAAGACTTCTATGTGCTCTCCCAGGTATGAATGTTCCTGTCACCATTTTCAGAAGAGGTGGGAAATCCTCATTATCTTCTCTGGGGAGTCTAATGTACCTCAAACGCCCAGAAGCATCTGACATCTTCCTTAGCCAAACAGTTCATCCTAGATGTACCCAATCAGGATAGAATAACAGCTGTGAACATGGCCAAGTTGTGTAGATTTGATCATTACACTTTTTTGTACAAGTTATTATTACTTTGTTCTGCAGTCAAAGACAAAACACAATCTACAAGTTGTCACACGGGGCCTAGTTGAGGGAGAGTTGTTGATTCCATCCAAATCCCCATCACCATGGATGAGAGAATTAGCACATGCCTACTAAAGAAGGAGAAATCAGAGATGTTGTCTTTGAGAAAAATTTGATCTAAATATTGTGAGACTCTCAGGTAGTTATAGCTTCATTGCTGTTTTTCTTCAGGCTTCATCAGTTTGACTATGGTGTATGTAGGTGTGAATCGCTTTGTATCTATCCTTGAGGTTCAACTAACTTTGTCAGTATGTAGATTAATCGTTTTCATAAAATTAGAGAAATTCCTTTACTATTTATTTAAATATTTTTTCTGCTTCTTTATCCTTTTCTCTTATGGCTCTCATTACATGTTTGTTAATACTCTTGATATATTGTTTTCTAAACCTCTGAGTTTCCATTCATTTTTATTGCTTTTTCTCTGTTATCTAGAATAAACTATTTCTGTTGATCTATCTTCAAGTTAGATCTTCCTCCTGCCAGTTCAAATCTTCTGTTGATCTCTCTAGCGAATTTTTCATTCATTATTGCCTTTTTAAAATCCAGAATTTCCATTTGATTCTTTTTTTATAATTTCTACTTTCTTATGAAAAATAAATCTCTATTTTTATTCATTGGTGTCATGCCTTCAATTCATTTTTAAACATGATCTTATTTAATCTTTTGACCATATTTATATTAGGTTCTTTGAAGTATTGGTCTACTAAATTCAATGCCTAAGACTACTTAGGGACAATTTTTGTTTGTTTGTTTGTTTGTTTGTACATCTTTTATCAGTTTACTTTGGTACTTGCCTTCATCTTTTTAAATGATATATTTTTACTGCTACTTGTTTACATTTTTTTCACTGTACTCTTTTTAAAAAATTTATTATTTTAAAGATGTGGAGTACAAGTCAAGGTTAGGTATACAATTGGTCATTATGCAGTTACACTTGTAAATGAAGTTTGCCCCTCCTCCCCTGACAGTTTTACACTACTGCCAATCCTTTTCTTATAGTTTTATGATAATTGTTCAAGGTTCGCTTATGAGTGAGAACATGTGGTACTCAGTTCTTTGTTTCTGTGAAAGATCACTCAGTATTATACACTCTAAGTCCATCCAAGTTGCTGCAAGGTTCATAATCTTCCTTCTTTGTGGCTACATAATATTCCGTCAGGTATATATACCACATTTTTTAAATCCAGTCCTCTTTCGATGGGTAACAAGGTTGGTTCCATGTTTTTGATATTGTGAATAATGCTGCAATAAACATGCATGTTCAGGTATCTTTTTCATAGAGTGATTTGAGTACTTCCAGGTATATTCACAGTAGGGGGATTGTGGGGTCATATGGAAGGTCGATTTTTAGATCTTTTAGGAATCATCAAACTGCTTTTCATGAGGTTGTACTAGTTTGCGCTCCTACCAACAGTGTAGAAGTGCTCCCTTTTCCTCGCATCCTCTCCAGCATCTGTTATTTTTTGAGTTATTGGTGATGGCCATCCTGACTGGAGTCAGTGTGGTTTTAATTTGCATTTATCTGATGACTAGTGAGACTAAGCATTTTTTCTAGTATCTGTTGGTGGTTCATATGTCTTCTTTTGAGTACTGTCTATTCATATCTTTTACCCACTTTGTAATGGAGCTGTTTGTTTGTTCTTTTCATCATGTTTGAGTTCCTTGTAGATACTAGATGTTAGGGCTTTGTCAGATATACAGTTGGCAAATATTTTTTTCCAGTCTGTGGGCTGTCTCCTCACTCTCTTGATAGTTTTTGCTTTGCAGAGTTTGTCAGTTTGATGAGGTCCCACTTGCCTATCTTACCTCTTATGGCATGGACACTTGGGGTTTTGATCAGGAATTCGTAGCCAGTTCCAGTTAGAGACAGTTTCTATTGATAATATTGACTACTTTTTTCTAAGTATGGTTTGCACTGCCTTCTGTTTTTGCATGACTCATAATATTTTGTTGCAAATCAGACATTTTAGATAATAAAACAAGCCTTGATTCTGATTCTCCACAGTTCTCAAAGGTTGTTATTGCTGTTTTACTTTTTTTCTTTGTTTAGTAATCTGCTTGGGCTACTCTGTGAAATCCACATTTCCCAGGATATGCAGTCTCTGATATCTCTGCTCAAGGTTTTATTTCTTTTCTTTTTATTTTAATTTATCTTAAAGATGTGGTTGGGGTACAATTCAGGATTAGGTATACAAGTGATCACTATATGGGTAAACTTTGGGTCTTCCTTTGGTCCCTACTTTGCCTGATTTGAAATCAGGTACCCTTATTGATGCTATGTGTGCTACGACCACTACACTCCGCCCCCCACCCCACCCCCACCAGCAGTTTCCAGTTACTGCCAATCACTTTCTTATAGTATTATGGTAAATATTCAGGGTCCCCTGATGACTGAGGACATGTGGTGGTAAGTTCTTTGTTTCTGTGATAAATTACTGAGTATTATTGACTCTAAATCCATCCAAGATGCTGTGAAGTCCATAATTTTGTTCTTTTTATGGCTGCATAAATTTCCATTATCACTTTTTTTTATCCAGTCCACTTTCGATGGGCAGCACAGTCGGTTCCATGCTTAGCTACTGTAAATAGTGCTGCAGTAAACATGCGTGTGCAGGTATCTTTTTTGTAGAGTGATTTAAGTTTCTCTGGGTATATTCCCAGAAAGGGAATTGTTGGGTCAAAAGGAAAGTCAATTTCTAATTATTTTAGGAATCACCACACTGTTTTTCATACAGGTTGACTAGTTTGCATTCTCAACAACAGAGTAGAAGCATTCCCTTTTCTCCGCATCCTCGCCAGCATCTGTTTTGTTTGTTTGTTTGTTTATTTTATTAATGATGGTCATTCTTACTGGCATTAGGTGGTATCTCAATGTGGTTTTGGTTTGCATTTCTCTGATGATTAGGGAGCAGAGCATGTTTTCATGTGTCTGTTGGCTGCTCATACATCTTCTTTGGAGAAGTGTCTATTCATGGCTTTTGCCTACTTTTTAATAGGGCTGCTTGTTTTTTCCTTTTGGCAATTTGAGTTCCTTGTAGATTCTGGATGGTAGACCTTTGGCAAATATTGTTTCCCATCTGAGGGCTGTCTCCCCAGTTTCTCAATGATTTCTTTGACTTTGCAGTAGCTTGTCATTTTGATGAGGTCCCACTTGTCTATCTTGTCTCTTATGGCTTGGGCACTTGGGGTTTAGGTCAGAGATTAGTTGCCTATTCAGATTTCCATAAGAGTGTTTCCTGCATTTTCTAACATTCCTTTTTTTTTTTTTTTGAATAGGAGTCTCACTCTGTTGCCCAGACTGGAGTGCAGTGGCCGCTTCCGGCCACTGCAGCCTCGATCTGCTGGGCTCCGGCGATCCTTCCACCTCAGCCTTCCAAGTAACCTGAACTACAGGCACGCGCTACCACGCCCGGCTAATTTTTTGATTTATTGTAGCAATGAGGTCTCACCAAGTTGCCCAGGCGGGTCTCGAACCCACAGGCCCAGCCTCCCAAGGCGCGGGATTACAGGCTGAGCCACCGAGCCTGGCCTTCTAACATTCTTAAAGTTTGAGGTTTTATGTGTAGGTCTTTGATCCATCTGGAGTTGATTTTTGTGCATGGTGATAGATAGAGGTCCTGTTTCATTCTTCTGCACATAGTCAACCTATTTTCCCAGCATCACTCACTGAATAGGCTTTCCTTTCCCTAGTGGTTGTGGTTGGAGGATTTGTTGAAGATGAATTGGGAAATTGAGGTTTTTCTTCCAGAATCTCTATCCTGTTCCATTGGTCAAAATGCCTGTTCTTATAGCAATACCAGGTTGTTTTGATTATTGTAGCCTTGTAAAAAAGCTCAAAGTCTGGAAGTATGAGCCTCCTGTTTTTGTTTTTGTTTTTTTATTAAGGACTGTTTTGGCTATTTGTGGTCATTTGTTTCCATAAGAATTTCTGTATTGCTGTTTCCAGGTCTGAGAAGAATGATGTTGGTAATTTAATGAGTATAACGTTAAATCTGTATATTGCCTTGGGTAGGATGGACATCTTAACAATGTTGATTCTTACAATCCATGAACAGGGACCCATGAGCATATTTTTCTATTTGTTTGCATCATCTTTTACTTCTTTGAGCAGGGTTTTGTAGTTTTCATTGTAAAGGTCTTTCATTGCTCTGGTTAGGAGGATACCAAGGTTTTTCTATTTTTTTTTTTTTTGTATGTGGCTACTGTGAGTAGAATTGTGCTTTTTATTTGGTTTCTGCCTGTTTGTTATTGGTATATAAGTATGCAACTGTCTTTTGCACATTTATTTTGTACCCTGAGATTTTGTCAAAGTCCTTTATGAGTACAAGGAGGTTTGTAATTGATTCTCTTGGATTTTCAAGGTGTAGGATCACATTGTCAGCAAAGAGGGATAACTTGACTTTTTCTTTTTCTATTTGGATACTCCTGATTTCCTTCTCTTTTCTGATTGCCTTAGCAAGGACTTCCAACACTATATTGAACATGAGAGAAGAGAGTGGGGAGGCTTGTCTTATTCCAGTTCTCGGGGGAAATGCTTCCAATTTCTGTCCACTTAGCAATATGTTTTCTATAATTTATCATAGATGGCTCTTACTATTTTGAGGTATGTTTCCTCTATGCCTAGGTGCTCGAGGGTTTTCATCAAGAAGGTATGCAGGATTTTATGGAAAGCTTTCTCCATATCTATTGATATAGTCATGTGGTTCATGTTTTTACATCTGTTGATGTATTTACTTACATTTATGGTCTTACAGATGTTGAGCCAGCCTGGCATGCCAGGAATGAAGCACACTTGATCATGGTGGATGATTTTTGAGATGTGTTTTTGGATCCAATTTGCTAGAATCTTGTTGAGAATTTTTGCATCTATGTTCATCAGGGATATTGGCCTGTAGTTCTCTTTCTTTGTTGGATCTTTACCAAGTTTTGGTATCAGTGTGTTGTTAACTTTATAAAATGATTTGGGAAGCATTCCATCTTTCTTCATTGCCTGGAATATTTTCAATAGGATTAGTATTATCTCCTCCTTATATATTTTGTAGAATTCCACTGGAACTCTGTCTGGTCCAGGGCTTTTTTCTTTTTTTCTTTTTCTTTTGCAGGTACTCTTCTTATGACAGAGTCAGTTTCCTGGGTTGTTATTGGTCTATTTAGGATCTCAATTTCTTCTTGTTTCTACCATGGGAGGTTGTGTGATGTTAGAAACTCCTCCATCTCATTTAGGTTATCGAGTTTGTTTCCAGACAGGTGTGCAGAGTAATCTCCAATAATATTTTGTGTTTCTTCAGGGTCACCTGTGACTTGATCTTTTGCATTTCTGATTGTGTTTGTATGGGTTTTTTTCTCTCTTTTTCTTGGTAATTCTGGCTAGGGGTCCATCATTCTTGTTTATCCTTTCAAAGAGTCATCTTTTTGCTTTGTTGATTTTTTTATGATTTTTTTGTCTTCTATGTCCTATATTTAGACTTTTACTTTTATGACCTGGAGTCTGCTGCTGAATTTAGGGTTTTAGTGGTCTTGCCTTTCCAGCTCCCTTAGGTGATTTATTAGGCTGTTAATTTATTCTCTTTCTATTTGATGTGTATTTGTAGCGATATAAATTCTTCTCTTAGTACTGATTTCATGGTATCCCAGAGACTTTGGTAAGATGTTTCTTTGTTTTCATTTGTTTCCAGGAATTTTTTCTGTTTTGGTTTTTGCGTTGACTCTGGAGTTGTTCAGCATCATGCTATTTAGTGTCCATGTCTTTGTGGGTTTGAGGGGAATTTTGTTGGTAGTGATATTAATTTTTTTATTCTACTCTTGTCTGAAAAGGTATATGGCAGTATTTCGATCTTGTGAAATTTGATTATGCTTGACTTGTAGCTGAGAATGTGGTCTATCTTGGAGTATGTTCCATGTGGTGATGAGTAGAATATATATTCTGTGGTTGTTAGATGGGATGTTCTGTAGGTATCTATTAAGTCCATTTGGTCAAGTGTCAAGTTGAGGTTCTGGATCTCTTTGTTGATTTTTTGCCTTGATGATCTATCTAGGGTTGTTAGTGGAGTATTTAAGTCCCCAGCTATGATAGTGTTAGAGCCAATATCTTTTTTTAGTTATTTAGTAACTGCTTTATAAAAGTTGGTGCTCCTGTGTTGGGTGCATATATGTTTAGGATGGATATTTCTTGTTGATGGATCGAAACTTTTATCATTATGTCATGTCCTTCCAAATTTCTTTAATTTTTGGTAGCTTAAAGGTGTTTTATCCATTGTTAAGATCATGACTCCTGCCTTCTTTTGTCATTCATTCACCAGAAAATTTGTTTTCTGTCCTATAACTTTGAGTCTGTGGGCATCCTTTGTGATGAGATGAATTTCCTGGAGGCAACAAATTACTGGGTTATGTGTTTTTATCCAGTTTGCCATCCTATGTCTTTTCATTGGTGCATTTAGTCCATTCACATTCAGGCTGATTACTGAAATGTGAGAGTTTGGCCCTGTCATAATGCTCTTATGAGTCTGTTTTGCTTTTGTTTAGTTTTTGTGTTCATATATGTGTGTGTTTTCATTTTTGTGGGTATACTGTGTGTTCTGCTGCATCTGTGTTTGTTTGTAATCTTGAGAAGTATATAGTCTTTATTTTGTTTCTTTTTTCTTCTGTGCATGGCATCTTTTTAAATATTTCCAGTAGAGCTGGTCTTGAAGTAGCATATTCTTCTAGGTATTGGATGTCTGAGAAGGATTTTAATCCTTCATTGCTGATGAAGCTTAGCTTGGCTAGGTAGTAAATTTTGGGTTGAAATTGTTTATCTGGTTTTATTTCTTTTCTTTCTTTTTTTAGTAATTTTTTTTTCCTATTTTTAAGCCTTGTTTCCTAGGAGTCTACTTTGAGTCTACCTAACTAAGTTACCAATCAATGATTGATGAGAGAGGCTGTGTTCAAACACCTTTAGCCACTGAGGTTTCCATCCTTTGCCAATGAACTTGTGTGGGGGGAAACAACATGTTAAAGATGCAAGCCATTTTAAAACATGACACAGCTTTTACTTTCTGCTGAGTATTTTCCAGTATCTACTAGATTTATATGTTATCTCCGTCAAGAATATGCTTTCTATAGTCACAAATGCTGGCTCCAGCTCCATCACCTATGCATCACCTGACACCCTTCACTTCTGCCAAAAATGCTACTGAACTTTGTCACCTCTCCAAAGCTAGTGATCTTCCCTTCAACTGTGAGAGTGAAGCTGTTGATCTTCATGCCCTGTCTCATCAGGAAAAACTTGCATGTCAATGAAACGGGAAATATCCCAGAGAAGAACACCACTGACTATCACTGTTCTTACCCAAGTTTCAGTCACAGACTGCTTTTTAAGGTTAGTCTATTTCCACAGGACTAAAAGAGTTGTTTATAAATGCTTTTTGAGGGAAGGGTCTGCTGATCTTCTCACAAAGCCATAGCCAAAAGTCTGGCCACCTGTTCTCCTTCTAAAGAGAGAGACAAATACTTGCTTTCTGGAAGTATTTCAAGAAAACAATTCTTCCTGGAATCAAAAACCGTTGCTATACTATTCACAATAGCAAAAACATGAGACCAACCTAGATGCCCATTGAAAGTGGACTGGATAAAGAAAATGTGGTACAAATACATCATGGAATTTTATGCAGCCATAAAGAAGAACAAAATCATGGCCTTCACAGCAACATGGATGTAGCTGGAGGCCACTCCACTACATGAACTATCACAGAAACAAATAACTGGATACCACATGTTCTTACTCATAAGCAAGCACTGATCATTGGTCACAAAGGTGGGATGGGCAGATGTTGGACATTGCTAGGAGAAGGTATTAAGGAGAAGGTAGGAGGGCACATGGCAACACATTGGGTACCTAATCCACTATCAGGAGGAGAGAGAGCCAGCTAGAAGCCCAAACTTCACTGTCATGCAACTTACTTATGTAGTAAAACCTCACTTGTATCCCACAACTCTAAAATAAAGATAATTTTTTAAAAGACAAGTGCTATAGATGTCAATGAATTCTGGTCTTTCCCATCCTGTGATCTTTGAAGAGTTCTCTAACCTACCAGAACCACTCCCAGGGGCCAGGTTTAGTGCTGACCATATTTTGGTTTGGCAGGAGTTCATGATTAAACAAACACCAAAAGAGAAAAACAGTTCAGTTATGTAGTTGAAGCATGACTTTGAAACCAGCCTAATCTGGGTACCTGACCTATAATGTTGCAATCTGGGGCAAGGAACTTAGAGTCTCTAAACTTTAATAACTTCATCTGAAAACTAGGCTCACAATAGTGCCTATCTCACGGTTGATCAAGTGACACAGGTACATGAGAAGTCTTCTGTTGGGCGCACAATACAGTGACCTGGTGTTTAGTAGGTACCCGCAATTTTATTATAAGTTATCTTTGAAAACCAGCCCACACAAGTCTGAATGTGATGGCAAAGTTGTGAGAGAGTGAGAGCAAGGATTGGAGATTTTGGAGCACCTGATGCCTTCTATCTACCTAGGTGAATTTAGGCAAGATAGTTTTCATCTCCAAAACATATCATTTTTTTTTGGTCAAATAAGGATATTTTTGAGGTTCCTTCCAGCCCTAATATTAACAAGTCTATGAATTCTTTTCTCTGGCACAATTTTAAACACCATTCATTTGAAATTTATTAAATGCTGTTTTTTAAATATCTACCCTGCCATATTAAGCTCCTATGGGCAGGGCTATTTATTTTTTTCTTTTTTTTTATTGTTTAAAATTTTTTATTATTATTATAAAGATGTGGGGTACAATTCAGGATTAGGTATACAAGCATTGATTATGCAGGTTCCCTTGTTGATGAGGTATGCCCCTCCCTCCCCTAGCAGTTTCCCTCAACTGCCAATCCCCCCCCAACAGTTTCCCATTACTAATGGCAATTAAATTACAACATGAGTTTTGGAGGGGACTTCCAAACCAGAGAACCCATCTACTCAAGATGGAGTACACAGATGCCTGCAAAGTCTCATACTCAGGAACATTGCCTTCCCCAATATGCTTATTATAGGAACAGCAGACAAAAAGCAAGCACAAAAAGTGGGTGGTGGTACAGAGTGAGCAGTGCTCACTGAACTGTTCGATCAAAGACTTCTCACCTTTCTCTTGAGAATCACCTATCAGACAAGTCGCTCTTCACCCTATGGCTATCCTGGAAATGGCCCTCAAATTATTATCACCTTTTTGGGGAGAAGACAGGTCTGTATACCTCTGGAAATTAAAGGAATAAATACTCCTCTTTCAACAAGACAAGGGTCTAATAAATATCATTCCATTTCCTGATCTAATTTTGCTTATAGAAAGCACATGTACCCCTCTTTGCCACACTGGATAGTGTATTGATGTTATTAGGATATTTAATTAAAATTGTTTATGAAGAATCACAATTAATGATAAAAACCTGCCCTCCTGAACAGAGCTGTCCCCTAAGAACTTTGAGAAGCTATCTTTAGTGGTGTCAATTCTGAAACAGAGACTGAAGGTAAATAATTGATATTACATTTAAGTGTACATGGAGCTTAAGGAAATCATTCACATTTATGGCAATTAGCATAGAATGGGCAAGTGGGTGTGCTTCTCTCTGTTTGACAGTATTTAAGCCAGGTTTTTACAAGGATAGTTTTTGCAGCATACCCTTTTTCTAAATAAAGTCTTAGGTGTGATATAACATAAAAATTGTGATACAAAAATATGGTTAAAGCCGGGCTCGGTGGCTCAGCCTGTAATCCCGCGCCTTTGGGAGGCTGAGGTGAGTGGATTGCCTGAGCCCGCGGGTTCGAGACCCGCCTGGGCAGCGAGACCTCATCTCTACAATAAATCAAAAAATCAGCCGGGCATGGTAGTGCATGCCTGTAATTCCGGCTACTTGGAAGGCTGAGGCGGAAGGATCGCCGGAGCCCAGCAGGTCGAGGCTGCGGTGGCCGGAAGCGGCCACTGCACTCCAGTCTGGGCGACAGAGTGAGACTCCAACTCAAAAAAAAAAAAAAAAAAATATGGTTAAAACAGGGACTACTTTTGTTGATGCTGGAATGGAGATCCAGTAACACCTGCTGCCTGGGTGTGCCTCTGGCTCCATGGAGCAAATGACTTACTGGCAGAGATGGGGGAAACCAGTCTTCTGGTCCAGGGACTTTTCAAGCTCATTTCCAGTGTTTCAACAGGCAAAAAAATGAGCTTGAAAAATCCCTGGACCAGAAGTCTGGTATATTATGAGCATCTGAAAGTTCCATAGTCTTTGTGAGGCTTCCTGAGAAATAATAAAATCTAAAGTCCTAGTTCTTATCTTGGCTTTATTTTTAAGTTGCAAGTTTTAAAACTTCATTATATCTCAGTTTTCTCATTTATAAAATGAGGATAAGAGAAAGATAATACCCTTATCATCTTGTGAAGTGAGGTGATTTTTGTAAGTGCTTAATAAATAACGATGGTGGTGGTGATAATTACCATTGTTGTTCTTATAAAAAAGCAAGAGTCAAGTTTCAAACAATGGTTCTCAACCATGGCTGGTGTTATGGGTTGAACTGTGTCCCCAAATATGACACCTTGAAGTTCCATTTCTCAGTATTTGTGAATGTGACCTCATTTGGAAATAGGGTCTTTACAGATGTAATAAAGTCAAGATGAGGTCATACTGGATTTGAGTAGGCCCTAATCAAGTACTTGGTGCCCTTGGAAGAGGCAAAGTTGTATACAGGGAGAACACTGAGGCAAACATTGGCACTTTGTGTCCTTAAGCCAAGGAATATCAAGGCCTGCTGATAACCATTAGAAGCTAGAAAGAAACAAGAAAGAGTACTCCTTTAGAGTCTTTAGAGAAAGCATGGCCTTGCTGACTCCTTGATTTCGGATTTCTACCCTCCAGAACTGTGAGAGAATAAATTTGTTATTTTAAGCTTTCCAGTTGGTGGTAATTTATTGTAGCAGCCCTAGAAACTAGCAAATACAGTTGGATATCAAAATCACCTGGCAAGCACTTTGAAAGAGTGTATGTTTGAGTCTCATGCAATAATTTTTTTGTTGATGTTCATGGAATCTAAGAGGAACTAGAAAATCAACATTTATTCTCACAGCTCTTCAGATAATTCTGTTGTACAACCAGAATTGAGAAACACTGGTATGCAATACCATTGATATTTATATAAAGGTACATACGCTTTTATATAAAGTGACAAGTGTTTAAAATTGATGGTGAAGTGTTTCCGAATGAGAGAAGCATCTTTTTCTCTTTTCTCACACTAGTGACCAAGGTATAGAATGTCATGATAGAAAGTGCACATTAAAAGTAATACTTATTGAGCCAAAATCTGAGTCTCTCCTAAATTGTTTCATGGGCTATCTCATTTAATCTTTAACAACAACAACACTGTGATGTAGATTCTATTTACTTTATTATTATTTATTGTTTTAAGACATCATGATTCAGGAGAATTAATAAGTTTCCCAAGGGCACACAGCCTAGTAAGTGGGCAAAAAAGAAATTTAGACCCAGACAGTCTAATGTAAGAGGCAGCTCTCTTTAGAACACTTCTCAAGCATTCTCTAAAATGTAGGATGTGCATGTAAGGTGTACACATGATTACTTTTGATCAATGAAACTGTACAGTTAAATAACATAGTGACATAGGTATTATCATCTATTCCTTTTGGTTACCTATATGAGAAAGTCTCAGTTTGATGATAGAGGTTCTTTAACTCCTCTATAATATTTGCCAATCTAACAAATCTCAGCTTCCTAACGTCAACAGGCAATATTGCCCAGCACTAGATAAAACAAATTTGTATTCACTGTGCTTATTTTTACATTTTCCCTTTATTTATGGCCGTTAATACTAGTCTTCCATTTGTAGTAGCAATAGTAACTTTTAAAATAAATACATTTATGAGGGAGGGCCCACAAAAACCCAGGATTCTCTTTTGGAGGGAGGATCCCCAACAAAAGTTTGTTTGTTTTTTGTTTTGTTTTGGGTTTTTTTGGAAGTTTTGAGAAGGTTGTGTCATGATTGGTGGGAGAAAAGTCCCAAGTAGTGGCAAACAAGTGACTAGTTCTTCCACCACGACAACAAACCTACCCACACTGTGCTCAGAGTTCACCAGTTTTTGACCAAAAACAACATGACTCCCATGCCCACCCTTTTCACCTGATCTCACCCTAAGTGACTTTTTGTTTCCATGATTGAAAAGTCCTTAAAAGGAAAAGTTTTGTCAATGTGGAAGAGGTGAAACAAATAAAGCAGAAGCACTAAAAGGCATCAAAATTGACAAGTTCAAAAACTGTCTTTAGCAGTGGAAAAAGTGTCTCGATAGGTGTATTGTGTCATACAGAGAGTACTTTGAGGATGACTGAAGTTTAAACATGTAAAAATAAATACACAATTTTAATAAACAAATTCCAAGGTTTTTGAGGGTCTCCCCTCATATGTTTAAGCAAAGGAGTTTATTTAAAGAAAAATATAAAATAAATATTAGTATTAATAATGGATCAAAATGAGTCCCAAATTAAAAAGATGGTAGTGACTAACAGAAGTCTGGGAAATGTTGTGCAATGCAACATTAATATATTCCTTAGGTTCCTTTCTAACCACTCTGCTACTCTTCTCCCCAGCATTTCCGTTCTCTGCTCATGGAGATAATGTTTAACCAAGGGAAAGAAGAGAAAGGCTGACTGTGCTTGGGTGTCAATTTCCTGTGCCTCTCAAAGAACACCTAGGAGACATTGAGTAATGGAGGCCACTCAAGAGATCAATATTGTGCTAATAAGCATGTGAGGCACTCCAGGAGGCTGATACACTCCATAATCTAGAAGCAGAAAGCAGAGTCATCTGAGGATGGGGAAATAAGGAGGGCAGGCCCTTAAGTAAAACATAACTGAGTACTCTTTAGAGAGTTTTTTTCATCCTTCCTCCCCCACATACACACAGTTGTGGCGGCTAGAAGCCTTATTTGTATTATATGACCACTTCTCCTTGGCTACTGCTTATTGAAGCAGGGATTGAAAACTGATTCAAGCAAAGCCAAATGCAAAATGCCTCTCATGAAAATTTAGCCTTGAAACAAGGTATACTATTCAATTTTTATCACCTCTTATATTAGAAGTATCTATGAATTAGACAGTTGTGCCATGACCAATCCCTGCTATATGTAAAGGAAAATCAAAGAAGTCAGTTGGCAAAAAGGAAGAAGAATGACATGGACACTTAGCAAGGAAAGGGGTTGGAAAACCGGTAGGTACATAGATCCAAACAGAGCAGTTGCCTTAACAGTCCCTGATTCTAGTAAAATCCAGTTACCAACTTCTGTGTAGCAGATTAACCCAAAATTTGGTGCCTCAAACTTCCACCATTTTATCATTATCTCATGATTTTATGGGCTAGAAATTTGAGCAGAGTTTGGCTGGGTGGTTCTCTTGCTTCAATGTCACTGACTAAAGTTACTCAATGGTGTCCAGTTGGCAAACAGCCTATGATGGCTTTACTCACTTGTCTGATGCCTTGGTGGGGCTGGAAACAAGGCTCAATTGGGACTGTCAACCTGACCTATATGTGGCCTCTGTGGCATGGCAGCCTCTTCTGCCACATTATTAGTTAGGCAACTTACTACATTCCAGTCATATTCAAGGGGAAGAAAATTAGACTTGCCCTCTCAGTGAAAACAGTAGAAAGGAATCTGTAGCCATCCTTGATCCACCAGATAGTTCTTCACAATGGCTGACTGCTCACTGACTTCACATACCTCCCTGAGAACACTCTGTGCCTCCACAGGAAGTAGCCCATTTCAGGTAAGCTAGTTTGAGCTGCTTTGGGTTATTTTTAGTGACCACATTGATGAAACAGTTAAAAAGGCAATGCTTTGTGTTTGGACAGAAAACCCCTTTGGATTAAGTATAGTATACAAAACTAGGTTTATGAGAACGGGTTTATAAGTTCAGACTCTGCTGTGAGAAAGACCAAATGCTTCAAATGCTGACTTCACAACTTCCTAGTTTTGTGGTTACTTTCCTTCTCTGATCTTTGGTTTCTGTATCTTCAAAGAGGAAACAATAACAGTGCCTATTTCATTCAGTGTTGATCAGGACTCAAGTGAAATCACACATGTGAAACACTTAGCACAGTGCTCAGCATAGAGTAAGCACCCAATTAATGTTGCTATTATTTTCATTAGCTGTTATCAGAGTTTCAACTCATAAACGAAAAGTCATGCAGTTGGGAATAAGAAACCTAACTAAAGAGACAGGACACTCCTACCAACAGAAAAAAACAACATTACAACTAGCATTGCATTAAAATGAAAGAACAGTACAGAGATTATCGAAGGAGAGAAGAAATAATATAAAACCGGCAAATAAAAGTTTCCAAAGTCAGGTTTGTGATGAGCTTTAAATGATGCACAGGGTTTGGCAAGAATGAAGAAAAAGGGAGTTATTTCCAGGCAGTTGAAACAAAAGAAGCAAAGATAGCCAGGTAAGAACGCTCTTGAGGTGGTCAAGAATCCTTGATATTCCAGTGCAGAGATGAGAGCTGAGGAAGGTGAGGTAGAGAGAAGGTAGGTACCTTATAGAGTAAAAACATTGAATGCAAAGTTAAAAAATTTGGAATGTATATTTTAGACTGAAAAGTTCCATGGAAAAACTTAAAATAGGGTTTAGCAACAGTATACTAGCTATCTAACAGTATATAGGAATAAGCAAAGGAAAAACAGTTTTTTAAAACTATTGCCCTTTGGACATAATATGAATGTAGAGTGAGCAAAAACAGGTTGGATAGTGCTACTGGAATGGATGAATGTCAGGCATATAGGAGATGTCATGCAGGCAATGTGACAGGGTAGACAGAAACTATAACTGAAACTGACTAAATGTGAGGGGAAAGGAGGAGTTTATTATGTCATCTAGGTATCAATTCAGAATGAAACAAATGATAATTGCCCCACTGACAGAAATAGCAAGGTCTGAGAAGGTGGATACTTTGGAGGTAGAGGGAATTTAGAGGGAAGGAGAGAAAGCCTTGGACAGAAGGACAAAGAAAATGAGAAGACAGAGGAAATTAATAAGGTACAAGACATCACCATTGCTTTAACCTTCAAGAGAGAAAATATATATCAGAGGCCATGAATCATTTAGCCTAGACACACAGGCATTTACACACTTGAGTTAGAGCTTTTGAAATAATGGGTCATGTGGGAGACGATTTGTAATCCCAAATCCCAGAGATCATCTGTTGTGATTTTCAAAAGCACTTAACCACAAATTAAGCATTACACTCATAAGTTGAGGTATGACATAAGGAGTTCTTCCCCTAGCTCTCTTTCCACCTTTACTCATATTTACATTTTGATATCATAAATTATTTTACTTTCTGTACATGTTACTAGGTCTCCTCAACATTCTGTGCATACATGTGTGTGACATAAATATTCCATGAGGGAGTCATTTAATCTTTCACAGGAAGAGTGTTCTGATACACAGTGGTCTCAATGTGATTACCTCAATTCATGGCAGTTCTTCCAGACACAAGGCTGCCTGTCTGCTTCTATGCCTCCTAATGTATTTCATGACTGAGGCAAACAGAACGAAAAAAACCAGAATATATTTATAAAAATTGTGTATTTATTCTTATAGGTTTAAACTTCATTCACCTTCAAAGTACTCTCTGTTTGATGCAATACACCTAATGAGATGCTTTTTCCACTGCTCAAAAAAAGAAAGTTATGAACTCATCTATTTTGATGCCTTTTAGTGCTTCTGCTGGTTTTTTTGGTTTCACCTCTTCCACATCAGCAAAACGTTTACCTTTGAAAATTTTTTTCATCTGGGGAAACAACAAAAAGTCACTTGGGGTGAGAATGGATGAAGAGGGAGAGTGGAACACGGGGTCATGCCCCTTTTGCTCAAAAACTGCTGAACACTCAGTGCAATATGGGCAAGTGTGCTCATAAATCACCCGTCATGAATTGAGCAAACACGTTGAAATAATCTCCAAAAAGAAAAAATTCACTGAAGCCGAATGCAGTCTCTCACAACAATGCTAGCTGGTACACTGATACCAGTGGGTTCCTAGAACACTTACTTAGTGGGGAAAACCTGTACTACAAGGGATTCTCTCTCCAAAGGATAATTTTTGGGGGGGTCCTCCCTTATACACTCGAGTCAGGTGTGCTGGAACAGTCACCAATAACCCACAGAGGTCAGTTCAACCTCACTAGTGCAATCTGAGGATGACTATCTTAGATGATAACTTGGCTCTAAGGTGACTGCTAATAGTCACTCCAAGCTACAGAGGGCTCATAACTAATCTTCCCAATTTATTTTATAGTCAGTTACCAAGTTAATATTCTTAGAGAATAGCGGTGGCTGTATCTTTCTCTTTCCTAATGTTCTTATATTCATTTGGTGGATTCCTCTTTCATTGTATATTATTGCCTTGGCAGAAGAATTTCTAGTACCTCGTCCCCCAACTATAGTAGTTCAGCATTTCTTCTACCTGCTATCTTGTTCACTAGGGGCTGTCGGGAGACCAAAGCATGACCAGTCAGAATCCCTCTCACAGGACCTTGACTCTTGCTTGACCTACTACAAACAGCAGAAGCAGCAGTGACAATGGCCAGCCTTTTCTGACCATGCTTTTCTGGTGATCAGACTGCCTTGGTTTCCTGCTTCCTTGGTCCTCTAGGACTTCCTTGTTCCTGGTTCCACTGGAGTCAAAAAGATGTGCCCTACTAGAGCCCACCTACCCCATACTGGATACCCAGGGTCCTAGAATTCCCTGCCCAAGTGGCCCCAGTCTATATCCAGGGATTCCCCACATTCACAAGCCTGAGAGTAGACCACACTGCCTCTGAGGTGCAAAAACTTAGGACAAGGTTGACCAAGAAGTGGCTTGTTGCAAAGAGATAGGGGAATGTGGGTAAAACTCAGTTGAAGTGACCATATTTGCTCTGACAAGGCTTCCAGGGCCCATGAGTAGGTGAAAAGAGAAGAATGGAGGGCACGGATTCCTTTGGGAAATATGAAAGATCAATGCCTGCAGGGGTAGGGGCACTCTGTGAACACAGGTTGTATAGTATGGACTGTTTAGGATGAGGAGAAATTGATTCTGGCTTTTATAAAACAAGTACCCAAAATGGGGAAAAAGAGAATGATTAGTGGGTGAGTAATGGAACATAAAAATAAAGAGCCTCCCAGAACACTCCAAAGAAGGAGAAAAAGGGAATGCTTATCTTGTGGATTTTGTGAGTCATCTACCTGCTATCTTGTCCACTAGGGACTGATGGGAGGATAGAGCAAGCCAGGGAGAATTTTTCTTTGTCCACTGTCTCTATCCCCTGCTCTGTCTGCATAACCTCAGGCATACATGCAGGCTTGTAACAGTTATTTGGAAGTATCTGTTGCTTTGCACATGTTTTGTTGTTGTCAAGATGTATTTTGCAAAGGCAAGTGATATAACATTCTATTTAATAGCTTACTAGTCTGTGATTTATAACTTATAAATATTTAAGCCTGTAGTGTATGGGCCACTATTTGTACTTTTATTCCGGCCCCATAAATGTTCAGTGTGGACTACCAGTCCTTCTCCGGCCTTAATCTCAGGCTTCTCACTATTCTACACGCCCCAAGTATTTTTCCAATAAATTCCTTTTTGCTTTAGTGTGTCAGGGCCAGCTTCTGTTGTTTGCAAGGAACCTGGCATTAAAGATATACCTTGTTTGGTTTAATAAACCTGAGGTCTTATTTCTCCTTTTGTCTTAGTGGTTATCGTATGGAGCAGGGTGTGTGTGTGTATTTGTGTATGTGTTTGTGTGTGTGCATAAGTGTGCACTCATGAAAGTGTTTTAAATACAAAAAAATATAAAGAAGAAAAATAAAGTTAAATTAACATTTGTGCCATCTCTTTCAATATTTTATTTTCAACAGCTGTTTATATTTTCATGATTCATATCTATCATTTTCACTTAGCGTAATTATCTCCCCATCATTAAAAATTCTTCAGGATCAGTATTTTTAATGACTGAATCCTGTTGTGTGGATATTTCATAATGTATCTAACAGATCCCTACATTTTTTCGTTGGTATAATGATGAAGAGATTTAAATAATCATGCACAAATCTTTATCTGCAAGCTTGTAATTTCCTTGTAAAAAAATATTCTTAAAGGAGAAAATGTATATTTGACAATGATTGATAAAGATTAGCAGATTCTCCTCAGGCATTGTTTTACCAATTTGCTCTTCAGCCAGCCACACAGAGAATGACTGACATCCCCAAACCTTCTCTAACCGGCTCTCTTCATCAGATGTCCCTGGGCTATTGGGCTATTGCTGGCTTCACATTCTAACCCCAAGACATACACTCACACTTTCCACTACACTTCACTCCACCTCAAGGAAGAGGAGGTACCCTGATAGGGTTGAAGAACAAAATAGAGAAAAGACTAAAGAGATTGTGATTTGAACTCAAATGGGGGGGGGAGAGGCTGGAATTCTCTATTGGCCTTTTTCTCTTTTGATTTTATTAAATTCTTTCCATCCTATGATGTTAGAGATTCTTCTTTAGAAAAATAGAGGACTTCCTCTTCTAAACCTGAAAAGCCAACAAGAAACAGGGTGACCCTGAAGGGAACATTTAAGCCAGCCACTAATGTACATAAAAGACTAGTGGATCACATTTGTTCTAGGTCAGTTCACAGGTATGTAAAGTACAAAGGAGTTGGAACCAGAGTCTGAAAATTATTGAGGGATATTTGCCCGAATTAATGTTCGTGCATCTCCCTCTACAGGTAGGGGAGATAGAGAACGTGGTTAGCAGGTGGCTGTGCTAGCCAGATAGTCATAGGCTTGGTAATTTGGGATCTTTCCATCAGAGATCTAATGCTGTTACCTTTTATTTTGTGTTCATTTTTAACAGGTACCTGCCACAGTGCAAAATTAGATGAAATTTGAGATCTGGTGAACTGGCAGAAAATGAAGCTAAGTGATGCCTCTCACAGAGACCTCAACAAGGACAATGTGATGCCAACTAAGTTTGCTGACAAGGTAGAAGCATTATGAAGGCTGGGTTTGGAGTGAATCCGATGGTTTTCCAGAATGGCCTAATGTGGGAAAAGTCAGAAGTCAAGTGTAGGGTGTACATAAAAGAGGAGCAACCTGGAAAAACCAAGACTGCCCAACTCAGGTGGCTGGAACTGGAAGAAAATGTTCATAAGGGCTGGCAGAAAACATGAAGTCAGGACAATGCCAAGAGTTGGGAGTTTTTATGACAATAACCATCAGAGCACCCACTGTTTTATGGAGTGCAAACTCTTCAGAAGGTGGGTTCACTGGGTTGGCTTAAAAACACAGCATTGCAACTGACACAGCTGTGGGCTTCTCTCCACAGGACTAGTAATGTGTGTTAAAACAATGGAGTCATACTATGAAAACAGAGTGGAATAATTTATCTAGACAAATAGTACACTTTATAACTCTGTACTCCCCTTGCTTACCCAGGACCCATCTGCCACTAGAAATTTGATACTCAAATGCAAATGGTTCAAAACACAATTTGTGCATTTTGAGGACATCTCTTGTTTATTTCTCCTACCCTTTTACCTCTAACTTTTTATGACTGCAAGGGGACCCAGTTTTACTTATCATATAAAAATGTAGACAACCTGCACTCTTTAAAAGTGAAATTTCAATTTTTGTTTCAGAATATCTTAAGTAGTCAGAAAAATTCAAAAGCACTATTATACTGAGAGTACCAGAAAAAGTATGTCTGTATTATAAAGCATGTAAATATCACTCTTAAAATTATTGACACTCTGGTAGTGTCTCTGTGGTCTATTTAAACCAGAAATGATCTGCAGTCTTCTGAGAAGGGCTCAAGATACCACTTTGCTCTCTCTAGTTGAAATTACTTTGCCTTTTCTTAGTTACCCTGATACTCTGAGAAAGCCAAAACTGCTAGGAGAGAATGTCCTAAATCTTAACACAGACCAACTAGAGAATTCTGATTTCACTGAATTTAAGTAAGCTTGCCAACAGGCCCAAATTAGATGTCAGAAGGCATCTATACTTATTTGGTTTTTGTCCTAACAGAGATAGATAGTGGAGGGGTTGTCTCTTCTCAGAGAAGAACACAGAACACATCCCTTGCCTAAGGACCAGTAAATTTATAGACCCTGGTCTCAGAAAATGTATGTCCTGGGGTAGAGAAACATAAAAATACATGCATCCTCACAACATTGTGTACATTTATTCCAAGTTTCCAAACTGAGGGGGGAGAGGACAGTGGAGGTGGTAGAAAAAGTCAGTTATTCCCCTTCAATGCACATCAGATTTGGAAGCTAATCTTTGAAACTGCATTTACGTTTATTCTTCTTGACTTAAGTTAATGGGATGAAAATAGCTTCAGAATACATCATTTCTTTTCCAATTTCACATAGCCACAAACCCTTTATTAAGGAGAGCTGACCTTCCACACTCTAGTGAATGTGTTTTGTTCTCTTAATTTCTCCAGCAGGCGGATAACCAGTTCAATGTCACTCACCAAACTTAGCATAGGACAGTGAACATCTAATTTGCCCTGTGTTAGGTGTAATGTAGATAAGACCATTACCAGAGGGAAAATATTCCTCCCTATCTGGCCACAAATGTAGACTCAGTAGGATATGTAATTTCATAGTCCTTGATTAAAAATATAGGATGCAATTTTTTAAAAATGCGTGTGTGGCTGGTTGTTTTATTTTGTTTAAGTTACCTGGAAGGATAACCTATAAAAATAATGAAACAAAAAGAAAGAGAAGTTTGGACTCAGACAGAAAGCATAAGTACTGGTGCCATCAAGTAACAGTAAAATCTTAGCCACTTTGCTTAACACAACATTAACCAAACCTAGTCATATAACGGAATCGCCTGGAGAGCTGACTTAAACCATGTAGGCTGATATTGTTTGGATGGCTGTCTCCTCCAAATCTCATGTTGAAATGTGATTCCCAGTGTTGGAGGTGGGGCCTAGTGGGAGGTGATTGGGGGTGGACCTCTCCTAAATGGCTTGGTGTTGTTCTTCTTCTATTAGTTCTTGTGAGAGCTGGTGGTTTAAAAGAGCCTGGCATCTACTTCTCTCTTTCTCTTGCTTCCACTCTCACCAGTGACATGCCTTCTCCCTCTTCACCTTTTGTCGTGATTGTAATCTTTCTCAGGCCTCACCAGAAGCCCAGCAGATGCTGGCACCATCCAGAACTAATAACCAAAATAAACCTTTTTCTTTAATAAATTGCCCAGCAACCTCGGGCATTTCTTTATAGCAATGCAAAACAAACCAATACATAGGCCCTCCTTAAAAGCTCCTAAAACAGAATCTCTGGAGTGTAAGCCCAAGAAGCTGTTTTAAATAAGCACCCCATATGATGCCAGTGTGAAACCATGTCATCTAAAGTTTCTATACCTCAGTTCCTCCATCTATTACAAGATGCCATTCAATATCTATCCCACATGTAAGTACTAAAGGAGAAAAAAGACATGAAACATCCACTTCATTGTCCTGCATCAATACATATTAGCTATTCTTTTTGAATTAGTACTTTTAAGATAGTTTCTTCCAGAAGATTTCAGTGTGGTTTTAGGATACAACCTATTCATCATAATTGCCATGTATCTATTATCTCTTTACCACATAAACTGGTCATAGTATTATTGCCGTAAAGGAAATCAACCAAGAAACTAACAAATAGCAACAACAAATCTCCTATCAGAGAAGTATCAGGATAAAGTCAAATAAACTTTTTTTTTCTTTTAACCAAAGATTTAACTCCAAAATCAGTAAAACTAATCAGGATTACATGTCTTTTCCCCCCATTTTTTTTTTTTTGAGTTGGAGTCTCACTCTGTTGCCCAGACTGGAGTGCAGTGGCCGCTCCTGGCCACTGCAGCCTCGACCTGCTGGGCTCCAGCGATCCTTCTGCCTCAGCCTTCCAAGTAGCCGGAATTACAGGCATGCGCTACCACGCCCGGCTGATTTTTTTATTTATTGTAGAGATGAGGTCTGGCTGCCCAGGCGGGTCTCGAACCCGCAGGCTCAGGCAATCCTCTCACCTCAGCCTCCCAAAGGCGCGGGATTACAGGCTGAGCCACCGAGCTCGGCTCCCATTTTTTTTAATCTCAAAGCAGATGAATAATTGAAAACCACTTTACAGCAGGTGATCATGCTAATTTTTCTGGACCATTTCCTCAAGGTGCCCTTAAAAGTAGCAATCACCTCTGTTCAAAACAATCCCTTCCCATTAGATACATCAGTTTCCCAACTTTTGACATCTTCTATTGGCTGATTCTGTTACCTCCAAAAGAATGGCCTGTGTGGATTAGCTTTTCTTCAACCTTGTTGACTGTAAAAACTGCAACATTTAAAAAATAACCACCATCAAATTTCTATCATGGCAATTTTTTCAGGATAGATGTTTCATGATAATGTCTATATATTTGTGCAGCATTTTCTTTTTAACTTTCAAAGTCCTTTCATAGCCTTATCATAGCAGCTCTCACAACATTGGAGGTTGTAGAGCAGATACCATAGCTGCCTTTTTAAAAAATGAGGAAACTGAGGAATCTGAAATAAAGTAAGGTCACAGAATTCACTAAGTGACCAAGATGGAGCCAGAAACACCAGATTCTTAGTCTATATTCTTCAGGACCCAATCAAGGCTTAATGGCTTAAGGAAAAGAGGTTCTTTGTTGCTGTTTGTTTGTTTGTTTGGCTCTCAGAACCAGGAAATCCAAAACAGATATAATTTTAGGAATAGATGGTTCCAGAAATTCTGACAATACTATTAGTGTCAGTGGCATTGGATCCCTCTGAACTCTCTCTATACATACATCTTCGTGTGTGTGTATGTGTGTGTGTGTGTTATGTGCCTGTGAGTGTTTCACTCCTATCTTTCTATGTGTCTGAGTGCTTGATTCTGTGTAATCTGTATGTATCTATGCCTAGAGTACTTCTTCTGTGTGTCTCTGTCATTCTTTTGTCCTTTTCTGTCTTTTTCTATCAGTGTGTCTCTGCCTGTCTCTCCGTCTCTCATTCTCCAACTGTTTTTCTCCATCTGGCTTCCCTCTGCCTCAGTTATCAGGTTTCTTTTTAAATTTCATTCTCAGGTAAGTTTGTTTCATCTGATCGCAAGATGGCCTCTTGACATTTCAAGCTTTCGTGCTTCAGTCCAGAGTATAATGGAGATTTCTCACTCTCAAAAGTCAAAACAAGCCTTGAAAACAGGCTCTAGTTGATCTAATGTGTGCCCTCACCTGGACCATACTAGCACTCTGCTGGGCACATGCTGCCCCTGCGAGAAGGCCTTTATGATTCAGGCCTGTCAGAAGCACCTGGAGTACAGAATAACAGTTCTCTCAAGGAAAAGCAAGAGACTTTTAACAACAAAAAAGGGGGAGGGGGGAGGGCACCAAAGGGCTACTGAGCAGGCAAAAGCTACACATTTATATGGCCTTCATTTTACTTTGCCATAGATTTCCTTCTATGCCTGGTGTTTTTAAGAAATCTTACTCCTTTAAAGTTAGGTCAATAAAAGAATTCCGTATGTTACCTGAAATAATGCAACATGGTAATCACTGAGGGTAAAAGCCATGTAAGCAGGCTAAGCTCACATTTATCGTAGATAAACCCAATTCATATACCTTTATAGGAAAATTTGGTTACCTACACAAAAATAGTAGGGCAGGGTAAGGTCAAGTGACATCATCCCTAAGCCTCAGCTTCCTTGTTTATCAGATTAGGTAATATAAATCATAGGGAATTTTGTGGACCACAGAATACACTCTGGTTCAAATAGAAAATGATTTATTACAAACTTACATAATTTCTGGGAACCATACTGAGCTGCTATTTAACCACTAAGGAGAAATGCCTGGTCACCCCATGGGCTATTCTCTGACGGCTCTTTGGAAGCTGTCTTCCACCACTAGGAACAAAGATGATGGAGGTAGGGAGTAGGTTTTCATAGCAGCTGTCCCAGAAAAGACAAACACCTCCACCACTGTGCTTACCAGAAAATCCCATCTCAATGTACATAGCTGCTGCCATCTCTTGTTGCTTGTTTCCCACACATAATGATAGAAATAACAGCAACACGAATGTGCTCCTGGATGTGAGAAAAGGGTCTGAAGCTGTGCCTTATCTATTGCATGGATTCTCTAAGCCCTTGCAGAACAGTTGAGTATTGAGTAAAAAAGCACAGGTATTGGATTCAGACCAACCTGGACTCAAAGGCATGTGATTTTACTTTAACCTCTTTAAACTCTCCATTTTTATCCCCTGTTAAAAAGGAATCCTTATAAATAGAGATCAGGTATGCTTAGCATCTGGCACATAGCACACATGCAACACGAGGTAGCTATTAGTGTTTTCTCTATGAAACTAAAAAATATGTGAAAGTGTGTAATAGACATGCTTTTCTTCTCTCTTATGAGCATCTACTTGGCCCACTTTTCTTTTTTTTTTTTTTTTGAGTTGGAGTCTCACTTTGTCACCCAGACTGGAGTGCAGTGCCTGCTCCCGGCCACCGCAGCCTCGACCTGCTGGGCTCCAGCGATCCTTCCGCCTCAGCCTTCCAAGTACCTGGGACTACAGGCGCGCACTACCACGCCCGGCTAATTTTTGATTTATTGTAGAGATGAGGTCTCGCCAAGTTGCCCAGGCGGGTCTCGAACCCGCAGCCTCAGGCAATTCACTCACCTCAGCCTCCCAAGGCGCGGGATTACAGGCTGAGCCACCGAGCCCGGCTTGGCCCACTTTTCTGCACTTACTTTATTTCTCTGCAACTATTTGTCATCAAATCTTCCCCAGGTGAAGTGTCAATAATTGGCCATTTTTACTTTTAGTTTCAAATATGCCTCCCTGAGACATTCCAGAACATCACAGCCACCTCTCATCATACCAAGTCATGCTCACACAAGAAAACAGCTCTGCCCTGGGCCTGGATTGGGAGTCAGGAGGCACTTTAGGACAGATTGCTTGATTCTCTACTTCCTGGACACCAGGCCTGTCTCCATGGCACTGTTCAGCTGAAAATAGACAAGCAGTTTATTTCAAGATCCACGGAGGGGAAACAGATAGATGTGAAGATGATTAAAAGGAGAAACTGACAAGTCTTTCTGTAAATTTGAGAAATATCTCCACTCCTCTCAGAGCTTTCAACACCCCCAGGGTTGTCACCATCTCCCATGCCTCCTGGCCCATAGTAGTCACCTGTTAAACCTCATATCCTGAACCTGTATTTTAATTCCGTTTTTGCTACTTCTATCTCTTGTTTTTTTGTATCCTGTCAAGATCTGTTCTTTTTCTATAATCCCTCATAGAAAACGTTCTAGGTAAAAAATGTGGCTTTGAAATAAACAGACTTATCTCAACAACTTAATAGCTATGTAGTATTCAGCAAGTCATGTAACTTCCCTCAATTGTAGTTCTGTGAAAAGATTTGTTTAAATAATATAGTTTTAAAGCATCCAGGAGAATGCCTGGCACAATAAGAGATAGTTGTCACCATGAACAGAACCTAAAAATGTGAGCATTGAACTTAGAGTATCTGAATTTCTGCACTGACTTTAGCACTTACTGACAGATTTATGTGACTTCATTGTGTATAATTTCCACATCTCAAAAAAATGAGTTCAATAATCGTTCATAATAAATGGTGTTACTGTAAGAGTTGAGTGAGAAATGCCATGAAAAGTCCTTAACAAAATTACCATCTCAGAGTAAACTTCAGCAAAATCTTCCACTGCCTTCTCAGAAGCTAAATTTAGACCAGCTGAAAGAATTCCTGTCATCTGAATCCTCTCAATCTTCCAGAAACCTATATTTGGCTTTCTTATTAATTAACTCAACTAAACAGTTCTTCATTACCCACCGTTGTTCTTTTAGCACTGTACTCACCCTTCATGCCTAGGTTATCACTTGCACTTGCTATTTGTTATTGTTGAAAAACAAATAGTGGAGGTACTTTCTGATCAATTAGTTATTATGGAGCATTGGGACTTTTAAATATAGCAAGTGAATACATTATTTTCCATAGACCCTACCTTTCCTCTCTAAACATCAGTAACCAAAGAGCAGAGAGGGTCTGTTCAGGCAACACGGTGTCTCCTGTTGGATGAAGAAGATTTGGGCCCTCTTGTGGCTCTGTCAAAATGAAAGGAAAAGAACGATACAAATGTAAAAACTCTCTTTAACTTCCCACACTACAAATTCAACTAGAGTGTTATGTAGGGTGTTCTTTTCTAAACATGACTCTGGCAGATGAATGCTACATGAGGCTCCAGCCCACAGTCATCTTCCCTTTCTTGGAAGTGTATTATGCTTCTCATCATGCTTCCACTTATAATTGCTTAGATCTTGCTTTTATTTTGTATCCATTCTTTATTTTTCTCAGTCTCCCTGGTAATCATCACTCTTTTGTCTATATAGGATTTTCAATTTACAAATTACACTTACATATATAAATATACTCCTAAAAGAGGACCTTGAACTTCATCTTCTCATCTACCCTTTTTCTGTGCCTGCATGGCTTAGAAAACTAGGGGGACTTTTCCAAAATGAGAACAGTGAAAGCAAAGAATTCTAAAAGAACGTTAAATGAAAGAAAACATGTATTAAGTGCCTGCTCTGAGCCCTTACAAGTGAAGAGCTCACAAACTCATGAGGAAGATAGGTGGACAAATGAAGATCATACTCCTTTATGACATGAGAAGTCACATCCACATGTTGGCCCTGAGAGAAAGAAGCCACTCTATTAATGGCTCAAATAAGGTTTCAGGGACCTGTGAATTCATCCTGTCATTAGAATAAGTTATATTTTTAGTGCTTTTCTCTTCAAGATCATGCATTCTTTTCTAGTAAGAGATCACTCACCTTTTTGGAGGACTTCTGAAAAGTTGGTGGCGGAGGGTACATTTCATTCAATGAAGCTCTGTCTTCCTTTGCAAAACTTTCAATTATTGATACATTTTCTTTTTCTTACTTAATCACTAGTGTTTGAATCCTCTCATCTTAATCCCCTTCCTGCTGATGCTTTTATTGCTTAACTCAAAGCTGATATGGTGTTATGAGGCTCTATTGTGCTTTGTCTGGGACAGGAGATAAGCTTAAGATCAAAGAGCGATCTTTTCTTGACTTTGAAGAGATTTCAACTCTTCTGGTTACAGATTCTTAGAAGAACCAGAGAGAAGTGGGAAGGATCTCCCAGGTAACAGGCCTTTGGTTGCATCAAAATTATACAACATTATCAGCCTGGAAAGTCAGAGTCCAGGAGAACCATGACCCATCAGCAAATCACAGATTCACTGGGTTGAGGTTGCAGTGACAGGAAAGTGAGACACACTTTGGAAGATTCGTCCATTTTGAATTTTGGTTGTAAAAAATGAAGCTGAATTCAATGAGTAACTGCACCTGCAACTGAAATAAAATTCTGTAGAAGAAAGTAAGACAGCATCAAACGTTGATTTGGGAATGACCCAAATTATAGTGCCAATTTGGTCCTTGTCTTCTGATCCACCAAGTGGCAGGTGGACAAACAGATTCTAGAGAGTTATTTTACCTTGTCCTTGTGCACACAAGAAAGTGAAACATATTTAATAGACTGAAACAATATAAAAACTGGAAGCAACTTTTGAGATCACTATTATTGCCTGCACATGTTTTAAGTGATAAAATCAAATCTATAATCAACATGCCAGGTACCACCCAGCTAATAATGGCAGAGCTAAGATTTGAACTCAGAACTTTTGACCTTTTTTATCCACTAGTCTTTGAAGTCTACCATACTTAATGTTTTTGGAGGAGTCTTCATTCTTGGTACTCATTATTATAGGAATCTTAAGTACTGACATTAAAAAAAAGGTCAGTTTTATATTATTGGTTCCCCAGGAAAATGAGAATCTTAAACATTGTTTATCATCCAGGTGTATATTCTGATAAATCTACTTGAGTCAAGGTTACAAAGTCACTAACTGCAATGGTTGGCTATGCTAACATCAAAGAAGCAAGCAAATAGGACACTGAATTTACATTGTAGAAATCAATTCAGGGGTGTCACATCTCAATAGGAGGTTGGGTTCTCAAATCAGCTTCTAAAGCAAACACAACAAATAGTCAAAAATCACCTTTTACCACCCCTCAGAAGGCTCTGCATTGGAGATTGTAATACTAGCTCTCAGAATATCCAACACAGACTACATTTGCTCCAGCTTGAGAACAGATTGCTCTCTCTTCAGTTGAGCACCAGATGAAGTGGTGAGTTGGCTTGCATTCAGGGGCAATGTTGTATGAAAAATATGTATCTTTAAACACTAAACACTCAGCACAGTGAGATGCTCACTCCATGGGAAACACAAGAGAGCTTATCTACCAGGAGAAAGAAAGCAGAACGTGGCTTCCATGTTGGGCTGCCTCAGGCCATATGTCTGAGCTGAGGAACTGGTGAGACTGATTGCATTATTTAAGCTCTTCCCAACCTCTTTCCCTCTTCCTGTCTTTACTGAGCTCCTGAAGTTGAGTTTGCTAAAATTAAATGTGTGTTGGTACTTGACTGAACTTATCTGTGAAATTGGGCTGGGTTGTTTATCATAAGTCACTGACTCAGAATAATGAAGCTACATATATACTTATTTTTGCTAATTTCTCTGCCCAAGAGCCTCTGTGCTTCCATCTCAACCATATATCTCATTGCTACAATTCTATGATGAAAAATTTTAAAGGTAGTATAATTGATTCAAGAGAACTAGGTTCTCTTCATGATTCTACAATTAAATAATTGAGGGACATTGCAAAATTTACCTTACCTCTGAATCTCAGATTCTTCATTTGTCAAGAAGAGGCTCATACAAGATATCCAGGGTGACTATTGATTCTAAATGTATGTTAGGAGCTTATGCAGCCAATAAGTGCAAGCACTGGGACTCCAATACAAAATAGAACACAGGTTGCAGATTGATAAACTAGTGATTCTCCCTTTTTTCTCCCTTCTTCCTTTCTACTTTCCTTCTCTTCCTCTTTTCCTTCTTTTCCTAGTCTCCTTCTGACCCCCTCCTCCTTCTGATCCTCCCTGCCTCTTGTCACTTTCATACCCCCTTCTTCCCTCCTTCCTGCCCTTTATTTCTCCCTCTGTCTCCCTTTCTTCTTTTCCACCCTCCCTTCCACCCTTCCTTCCTTGCTGCCAAACCATAATTAGGAGCCTATTGTGTGCTGGGGACTATGAAGACTCTATGGATAAAAATATAAACTTGAGATTAGACCATACTATCTTTTTGTACATTGAAAATTCTTTTTCTCTCACTTATCTTAAATACAGCTGAGCAAGCCTAGTCTGATACTATTATCATAGAATAATTCAGTGTGAAGTTTGGAAAACCACATTCTTTATCCAATTTAGATAAGCAAAAATACTTTTGAGTCTCCAGTAGGAAGTCACAAAAATCATTCTAAATTATTGAAAAGTTTCCTGAAGGTATCTGTGCTCTATTTATTGATAAAGAAGGAGAAAAGAATTAGAAGCATCTAGCATAGTATTCAGGACCATGTGAAATCTTTCTCCCATTATGCTCCATTCAGCTCCAGTGCTAGAATAGGTAGACAGTGTGGTTTACAAGAGCCCAGGTGTGGAGTTAGATGACATAGTTCACATTGTAGCTCTACCATTTACCAACTGGATCATCTTGGATGCATAAGTTTACTTCTCAGAGTTGCTGAATCTGTACTTATGAAATGGAAGTGATAATATCTACCTTGCAGAACCATGGGGAAGAATAACACAGGGTGGGCATTCCTCACCATAGTTCTATACACATAGAAAGGTATACAAGAGTGCTGCACAAATCAAAGATACAGAAGAAAAGATAACTGTGTATAATTATGAACATAATTCCAGAGAAAGGACCTTGCGTTCATGTAGCACCTACCATGTATCAAGAGTTGTATTATTAGGTTGGGACTGATTATAGCATCAAATCAATCTCCAAGTGTTATGCCTCAAACAAAATCAATTTATTTATCACTTATCTAACAATGCAAATGGATATTCCTTGTTGGCAGTTAACTTTCCTCCATGTGATAATTCTGATTCTCAACCTCCTTCAATTTGTGATTTGGTCACCCTCATCAGCACATGCATTCAACTGACAAAGAGAGGGTGAAGAAGGTACCCCTGTTTCCTGAAAGCCTTGGTCCAAAACTGATATGTAAATCACTTCTGTTCTAAGTCCATTATTGATAACTACTCACAAGACCACAGTTGATTGGAAGGGAGAGTAAGGGAATGTAGCTACAGCCCAGCGGTAGCTCGATACCAGGAAAGAGAGGTAAAATATTAGTGGACAGCTAACTGTCTCTACTACAGTGGGTTAAACCACTTAAAATCCATGACATAGGTATTATCATCCCCTCTCTTATTAATAAGAAAATTTCAAGTCACTTTTTAAGTGTCAGGAGTAAATCATGGGGGAGACGATAGTGGGGAGTAGACCAGAAAGCGCATGACAAATTGAAAGCTGGGAGAAAATACTCATCTTCAGGCATTTTTGTCCCTTCTGGAATGGGAACTCAGAGCCATCATTCATTTCCTCGCTCCACCTTCCAATCAACTGTGGTCTTGTGAGTAGTTTTCAGCAATGGACTTAGAAGAGAAGTGATTTACATATCATTTTTGGACCAAGGCTTTCAGGAACAGGGGTACCTTTAAGTGACCTCCAGATCGCATGCATCCAAGTCCATATCTAAAACTCCAGTGCTACTCCAACATTCTCAATCCCGTCTCACTGTAGTTTTATAAGACAGAATTCACAGACTCCTGAATGGTGAGTTGGACTATTGTTGCATTGTCCACATAGCATTGTCCCAATGGGTATTAATTTATACGCAAAATATGGAGTCATAAGCTTTCTGAGAAAAAACAAACATCTGGTGACTCTGAGTTCCCATTCTAGCAGAGACAAAATTGCCTGAAGGTGAGTAGTTTCTCCCAGCTTCCAATGCTTTCAATGGGTCATGTGCCTTCTGGTCCACTACCCACTATCCTCTCCCTCACTGACTTACTCCTGACAAGCTCCATCCATTGATATCATGTACCAAGACTCTCTGGGCATTTGAATCTATTACTTCTGCTATAAGAAATATCTTTATTATGTTATTTCTTGATAGGGACTGTCAGTACTTTGCTTCAAAAACCTGTAACAGTGATGGGGAGATCAAAGAAATTAAATGTATATTTCTTTTGGAAACTGTCAGAAGGATACTATTTAATACTCTTTGTGCCTTTTCAAATTTTGTGCTTCTTATTCCTTTCACCTCAGATGATAATCCCTTTTTGGTTCACAAATCTATCTACATAAATTTCCCCACAGCTTGACCTCCCAGTACAGAATGAGCTCTCCTACTTTGCAAGATTGGTTTTGTGTCTTTTGTTCTAGTTCCTTCCCTTCCTGCACTTATCTGCACTCCTCATTCCACTCCCAGCAATAGCTTGGCTTCTATCAGTTCCATCCATCTAATCAATGCATCAGCTATTTGTCAACAGAGCCCTGTAAGTTTTGACTCTATGTTCTCAAGATTAGAGTTCAGTAAAGAAGTTGAAATGCAGAGGACAAAGGAAGAGGGAAGATGGACATTGATTGGAGAGCAGCATGAGCTGCTAATCTACTCCCTCTGAGCCTGAAAATCAGCTTCAGCTTTGCAGCCTGAGGCATGGCACCTGGGAGGTAAGGGGATCGTGCAGCCAGGCCAATCCCATCACATTGAATTCAATGCAATTTTAATTAAAAGTCCTAACTCTCTTAGCCATCAATCAGATTCTGCATTGACAGTATAGTGAATTGTAGCATGGAAGGTGTTCATAGAATTCTTGGTTTCTAAATTTATTTGTCATGCCAAGTGCCTGATTTTTAAATAGTTACCTCACTATACACACCTGCTATCACCAATTGGAATATTCATTCTACTTTTTCCATGCTCTGCACCAGAACTGAGTTTTTTATTTTAAAACTGTTTTCTCAACATTCCCAGAAATTCATTATAATTGTATTTTATCTCCTTTTTTTTTCTTCATCAATGAGGGATCTGTTCCAAGACCTTCAGTGGATATCTGAAACCACAGACGTTGCCAAACCCTGTGTGTACTATGTTATTGCTATGATAAAGTTTAAATTATAAGCTAGACACAGAAAGGGATTAACAACAAGAGCTAATAAGAAAATGGAACAATTACAATATTATTCTGCAATAAAAGTGATGTATATGTGTTCTCTCTCTCAAAATATTCTGCACCGCACTGAGGGTAACTAAAACTGTGGAAAGAAAAATGGTAGAAAAGCAGGAACCATTTTATTTTATTTAAATTTGTTTTAATTGTGGTAAGAACACAACATGAACTCTACTCCTAAAAAGGCTTCAAGTGTGCAATACAGCATTGTCAGTTATAGGCACCATGTTGTACAGTTGATCCCTAGAACTTATCCATTTTGCATAACTGAAAATGTATACCCATTTAACAGCAACTCTCCATTTTTCTTTATTCTCAGCCTCTGACAACCACCACTCTACTCTCTGATTCTATGAGTGTGACTATTTTAGATATCTCATATAAGTGGAGTTATGCAGTGTTTGTCCTTTTGTGACTGGCTTATTCTTCCTGTCATAATGTCTTCAAGTTTCATTCATGTTTTCACATATGGAAGGATCTTCTGTTTTAAAACTGAATAATATTTCACACTATGTATATACCACATTTTCTTTATCCACTCATTTGTCAATTGACATTTAGGTTGTTTTCATATCTTGGATATTATGAATAACGCTGCAATTAACCTGGTAATGCCATGCTGGGTGCAGTGGCTCATGCCTGTAATCCCAGCATTTTGGGAAACCAAGGTGGGTGAATTGGTTGAAAGCATTAATCCTAGACCAGCCTGGTCAACACAACGAGATTCTGTTTCTTCAAAAAATAAAAATTAAAATAATTAGCTGAGAGTAGTGGTGCAAGCCTATAGTCCCAGTTACTTGGCAGGCTATGGCAGAAAGATCCCTTTAAGTTTAGGAATCTGAAGATGTAATGAGCTGTAACTGCGTCATTGTACTTCTCTCTGGGTGACAGAGACCCTGTCTCAAATAAACAAACAAACAAATAAATACATGGTACTATCTCTGTATCTCTTTGAGATCCCGATTTTAATGTTTTTGGATATATACACAGAAGTGAGCTTGCTGGATTATATAATAATTCTTTTTTTTTTTTTTGAGGCGCTACCATGTTGTTTTTCATAGTGGCTGCAACATTTTACGTCCCACCATCTTCTACAAGTACTATGATTTCTCTGCATCTTTGCTAATACTATCTTTCCTTTATTTTGAAAATAACTATTCTAACTGGTAGAAAGTAGTATCTCATTGTGGTTTCGATCAACAATTCCCTGATGATATGTGACATTGTTTATCTTTTTATATGTCTACAGCCATTTGTATGTCCTCATTGAAGAAATGTCTATTTAAGTCTTTTGCTCATTTAAGTTTTTGTTTGTTTCCTTGCTATTAAATTGTATGAGTTCCTTATATATTTTGGATATTAATCCCTTATCAGATATATGGTTTTCAAATATTTTCTCCCATTTTATGGGTTGTCTTTCACTCTATTAATTTTTTCCTTAGCTGTACAGAATCTTTTAGTTTGATGTCATCCCACTTGTCTTATTTCATTTTGTTGCTTGTTCTTTGGGTGTCATATTCATGAAATCATGTCATGCTTAATGTCAAGAAGCTTTTTTCCTATGTCTTCCTTCAGAAGTTTTAAAGCTTCTAGTCTTGTGTTTAAATCCTTAATCTATTTTACACAAGAGTGCAAAACAGAAAGCTTTTACTCTAAGACCAAAAACAAGGCAAGGATGCCCACTCTCACCACTTCCATTCAACATAGTACTAAAGTCCTAGTCACAGAAATTAGGAAAAAATAAGCAAAGAAAGAAATAAAGTCATCCAAATCATAAAGGAGTAAAATTATCTTTGCTTATAAATGACATGATCTTATACATTTTTTAAAAATCCTAAATACTCCAGACGTGTACACACACAAAACAGTTACAACTAATAAACTAATACAGTAAAGTTGCAGGATACATAACCAACATATAAAAATCAGTTGCATTTCTATACATGACCAAAAACTTCTGAAAAAAGTAAGAAAAAAATTTATAGTAATATCAAAAAGAATACAGCACTTAGGAGTAAATTAACCAGATATGAAAGACTTGTACTTTCTACTTGAAAGTAGAAATCATTAATGAAAGAAATTAAAGAAGACAAAAATAAATGGAAAGATATTTCATCTTTATAGATAGAAAAACTTAATATTGTTAAATGCCCATACATTTAAATGTAGCTCTGCATTTCCCATATTTATTCTACTATAGAATCCCACCCCTTTCTCATATATGAGGGGAGATGCAAAAATCCTTGGAGTTTATTTATTTAAAAAATTGTGTATTTATTTTTCCATGTTTAAACTTCAGTTACCATGAAAGTACTCTTGTTATGATGTAATACACCTATTGAGACACTTTTCCACTGCTCAAAACAGTTCTTGAATTCATCCATTTTCATACCTTTTAGTGCTTCTGCTATTTTTTGTTTTATCTCTTCCACATCAGCAGAACATTTCTTTTTGAGGACTTACTCATCTAAGGAAACAACAAAAAAAATTACTTAGGGTAAGATCTGGTAAATAGGGATGGTGGGGTACAGGGATCATGCCATTACTGGTCAAAAACTATGAGCACTCAGCGCAGTGTGGGCAGGTACATTGTAATAGCCGAAGAACCAGTCATCTGTTTGCCATAACTCAGCACATTTTCTCCACAATGCATGATACAACCTTCTCAGAACTTCCAGATAAAAACCAATGGGTTCCTAGAATACTTACCTAGCAAGGAAGTCTATACTACAAAGGACTCACCCTCCAAAAACTAACTTTGTTTTTTGGGGGTCCCCCCCATATCATGAAACACTTAGCCATGTCTGCTGTAATTAGTGCTCCATGATAAACATTCTGATAAATGTTTTTATGGCACCAAAATATGCTTTATTAGATGGAAATGCTTATTTGCTTTTTTTTTTTTTTGCCTTTTTCTTTAATCTTACTATATGTGCTAGATTGAATTACTGGTTACAATTCTTTGTTCCTTCCTGTATTCATAATTTCTGCCAGGCAACTTTTCCATTCTTCCCATAAATGGTGACTTTGGTCTTTGCCATGTGACTTGCTTTTCCCAATGATATATTTACAGACAAAGCACAAGCAATGGTTTTAAATGGGCTTGCATAATTGGATTTGTCCTCTTGCACATCTGCCACAATCATGAGAAAAACATGTCCCAACTAACATACTTATCTCAAGAGAATGAGAGTCACATGAAGCAGAGGAGACCCAGCCAACCCACAGACCTGTAGCCTAAAGTAGGGCTTCCCCAACCAACCAGGAAAGCATGATCAAAGAATTAAAGCTTATTTTGTATGCCTGAGATTTCGAGCTTGTTTGTCATGCAGCTAGAGCTGAATAACATAACATGCTAGGTTCTGTTCTAGAAAACATCAGGATACAAATAGAAAGCAAAAGTAGTCTTTGTCTTCAATGACCTCATAGTAAAAGAGATGAAATAAACAACTAGTGATAATTCAAGATAAAGTTAGAGTGCCCAAAGAAGTACCAATGATATGCTATGGGAACATAGAAGTAAAACTGATGCCAGGCAGATGTTCTTAACCAAGAAAGTAGAATTCTTTCTGAGACTGAAAGGAATAAAATTGTTATACTAGAAGAAGAGTCAAGGGAAGAGATATGCCAAACGAGTGGAATGGTATGCACGAAGAGAAGAGGTATGAACATTTTCCCCCTCCAAGGGAATGGTAGTGTTCTGTTACGACAGAGAATACTAGGTAGCTTCCCAAGAACTCATAGCTAATATATGGTAGAACAGGATTCTAGAAGCTAAGTCTCCTGATTCCAGTTGTAGACCCCAGATCCTTGTGTATTTACATAGTCTAATATGGAATAGAAAAGCAAAAATAGAAAGTTAGCTTTCTGTTGTGCCTGGAAAAAACCACAAGGGTACAGGAGAAACCAGAAGAAGTAAAACGTGTATCATGCTGGTAATAACAGTCATTATCATCATCATCATAACAACAACAAAAATACTGCAATAAGAGTAAACACTGCAATAGCTACAATAGTTAATATTTACTGCACACATGTCATGAGCTAGACTTTGTTTTAAGTGATTTATATGTTATCTTATTTGCGTTCCATGAAAATAACCCTATGAGGTGGATACTATTTTTTTTTTTTTTGAGTTGGAGTCTCACTCTGTCGCCCAGATGAGTGCAGTGGCCTCTCCTGGCCACGGCAGCCTTGACCTGCTGGGTTCCAGCGATCCTTCCACCTCAGCCTTCCAAGTAGCTGGAATTACAGGCATGCGCTACCACGCCTGGCTGATTTTTTGATTTATTGTAGAGATGAGGTCTCGCTGCCCAGGCGGGTCTCGAACCCGCGGGCTCAGGCAATCCACTCATCTCAGCCTCGCAAAGGTGTGGGATTGCAGGCTGAGCCACCGAGCCAGGCTGAGGTGGGTACTATTATTGGCCTTACTAATTAAGATGAAGTAAGGAAGAAACAGAGAATGTATGCCACTTTTATATGGTCACACAGTAAGTGTGTGAGCTAGGACACAAAACTAGCCCTGTGTGTGTTAGTCTAAGCTTTAACCACTATGTTTAACTTAAGCAAAAAAAATTATAATCTTCTCTAGGAGTTTTTAGAAAATACTGATGTCCAGGTTATGCCCACACTAATTAAACTAGAGCCTCTGCTGGTGGGGTCTCAAGTACCAAACCATCTTAGAGTTCCCTAAGTGATTCTTTTTTTTTTTTTTTTTTTGAGTTGGAGTCTCACTCTGTCGCCCAGACTGGAGTGCAGTGGCCGCTCCCGGCCACCGCAGCCTCGACCTGCTGGGCTCCAGCGATCCTTCCGCCTCAGCCTTCCAAGTAGCCGGAATTACAGGCATGCGCTACCACACCTGGCTGATTTTTTGATTTATTGTAGAGATGAGGTCTCGCTGCCCAGGCGGGTCTCGAACCCGCAGGCCCAGGCGATCCACTCACCTCAGCCTCCCAAAGGTGCGGGATTACAGGCTGAGCCACCGAGCCCGGCTCCTAGGTGATTCTTTAGCATAGTGAGTGTTAAACTCCAGGATTAGAGCAAGACTTGACAGAGTCAGAGGCAGGTGGATGAGCTGAAGTCAGAATGGCCACAAATAGCAAGAAAGTGAAACAAAAAACCTATCAGACAGAAGCCACATGGTAGAACTGGTCTATGAATGTGTTCATAAGTTTATAAATCAATTGGGAAAACTTTGGAATTATCTTACTGATGAAGGTAATGTTCTAAATGGTGAAAGTTTTCCAGAATAGCCCACTAGAGCATAATTGGCCCATATTCTGGGTGATCTAAAGTTACAATAACAGTTACTAGATACCACTTGAGTTCTTCAAAGACAGAGGAAGAGAAAAGAAAGGACAAATTCTGTCATTTTTCCTGGTCTAAATCTAATTAAACTTTTGGGATGGTCCAAGTTTAGATTTTGGCCCCTTCTTACCTCACTTTCTGAATTGCTGTGTGTTCTTTTTCCTATGTGCCTAAGGTCCTTTTCTCACCTCACTTTCTGAATTGTCATGCATTCCTTTTCTTAGATGCTTAAGGCCTATGCATTTTCCTTAGCTCCCTAGTGTAGTGACACACACACACCCTCAAGGCAACTTAGTCTACGATATGTCTACTCCCAAAACATAGAGTTCCCTTGAGCAACACATGCTTGTGTAAAACTCCTTACTGAGACTGGACACCCTCTGAGGATCCTTCTCAATGTTAGGCAGCCCCTGTGATCTGGAGATGCAGATCAGTTTGTCACCCATCGCCCAAGAGCCAAATAAGGTGGCAATGAGGCAACAGAACAACTTCAGCACCAGTGGAGTTGAGTAAAGACAAGAAAATTCAGCTGATGGATGAAAATGATATTCCTGCCTCGGCTATAAGTGTAATTGTTTTGTAGATCTTTCCCGGTTACATACAAGGAATATTTTTTTTCCAGTTTCATTGGCCAAACAAGACCTCACATTTTCATGTTGCTTGTTCACTCAATTTTTTATTAAGATCTCACTGGCTACCGGTCCAGTAGCACATGATAGAAGATAAAGTCCCTCACATGTATGCTTTGCAGTATAGAAATCCACATCCAAGTGCAGTGTCACTTTGATCCTCTCCAAAGTGTGATGAGAGATATAAAGTAATATTTCCCCCATGTAGTCAGATGGTGACATAGAGGCTCAACGTGTAGAGTGAGGTTAAAATATTAGAGTCTGAAGGGGAATTGTCTCAGCTCATAACATAGTTTATATCAGGTTTGAAATCATGTATTCAGCCCACGAATATTTTCTAAACATCAACCTTGTGCTAGGTATCAGACTATATGTAGGTAAATAAATAAAACACAATTGTTGCTCCAAAAAGTCTATAATCTAGAACAGAGATCAACCAACTATGGACTGTAGGCCAAATTTGATCCAATACCTATACTGCTAACTCAAGTTTTGCTGGAACACAGTCATGCCCATTCATTTACATATTGTTTATGGCTACTTTTGTGCTGCAACAGCAGAGTTGCACAGTTATGACAAAAACTATACAATTCTCAAAGTCAAAAATATTTACTGAGCCTTTATAGAAAGTTTGCTGATCCCTGATCTACCAGAGGAGTTTAGTAAAATCAAGTGTGGCAGGTGTTGTTTTAGAAGTCTGTGTGAGGTACATGGGCTCAGATGAAGAGAGTGAATTCACAGGAAGATAAATGTCTTAAAAGGTAGTCAAGTAGAGAGGTAGAAAATAGGAATGCCAGGTGGAGGTAACGGTGTCATCAAAATAATGAAGAGGAAATAGCAGGCCCATAAGAGACCTGTCAATAGTTTAGCAAAACTGGCATTTATGGTATGGTAAGTGGCGTGTGAGGAGGAAAAGTCAGCACAGAGTGATGGTCAGGGACAACCTCCTGGTGGGCTTTGTATATAAAGTTGGAGCCACTAACTGTGGGCCCAGGAACCTTTGACACTTTTGTGTGACAGATACAGGTTATACTGTAAATGAAACGTTATATTACTCTTCCAGGCTGAGCAACCCTCCAGGAGCATTTAGGGCTCAGCAATCAGAATGTCATTATGTAATAATATGAGTTATATGTTTAAAAAATAAATTGAATCTCTTAAATTGGATTTCAAGCTATTTCCTATCCTTATAATAGCTCATAGAGAATATAGTGATAGCCAATAACTTAAATAAAAAGGAGAGTCACAGGGTACTATGGGAGCAGATGATTAGGAAGCCTAGTTTCACCTGGAAGGAATAGACAAGTTTATCACCAGGAAGTGAAATTGAAGGCAATACATAAAAACTTAGTAGATATTAGGCAGGGAAAGAGCCAAAAAAAATCACATGAGAACTTGATCTTAACATTTCAAAGTCTGCAAAACAAGTCATTCCAAAATGGCACTCTACTCCCTGGAAAAGTCACTGGGTGAAAATCTCATCGAATCTACTTGTAAAATGGAAATGATGATGGTACCCACCTTGTAGAGTTATTCTAAGGACAAAAGATAGTGATGTATGAAAGGTGTTTAACATAAGGATAGCACACAGTAAGCATGCAAGATATGTTGGCTATCAGTTTTAGTACTTGCCTTTTGCGTCTGGTCTCTAAGAATGATATGACTATCTTTTTGCCTTATACCCTCTCAGAACCTATGTGTTAAAGAATTGGGATCCATAAATCAACATTTTGATTTTGGAATATCAATTAACATGGTATTTTAGTGAATCTCAGATTCAGCAGAAAGCCAGAATCGAAGAAGCTCCGTCTCCCACCAGATATGAGACTTCCTTTTTAGAATTTCTAACAGATGGTCATCCAATACCCTCTCAGATCAGGCCTGTGGGGCCACTTGGTCCCTGGCTGGGCAACTCTGACTGCTGGAAAACTTTAGCCCATATGGAGACCAAATTAATCTTTCTGAGACAGCCTCCCATTGGTCATAGTTCTGTCCTCTTAGGCACACTGAGGGTGTCTTCCATTCCTTCCACATGACAACTCTTCAAGCCCTCTGACAGCAGCTTTCCTGTGGAGCCCAAATCACAGGATGAAGTCCCTATACTGCACTGCACCATCTTGTCTCCCTGAACTTTGGTGATTTGAAAAGACAGAGATCCTTTATCTCAAAACTCTCATCTTACTCATCTCTGTGTCCAAGCCTTCAGCACAGCGTCACTCAGAAAGTAGACACTCAGTAAACATCTGTTGAAAAATAAAGAAAAGAATGCCTATTTGAAGCACATTACTTTTCAAAAACCAACAGGGAAGTAAACAAGCTTTTAGTCAATTTTATTCCAAACTCCAATGAGCATCAGAAAAACCATGAAGTTAATAAACATGCAGATTCTGAAGTATTCCTTCCGAGATTCTGATGCCACAAACCTGGAGTTTTCCTGTACATTTGCATTTGTATCAAACATCTTGGGTATCTTTGAATCAGGTGGTCTACTGACCACACTCAAAGAAACATGCTTTAGGCACTCCAGACACCAATTCAACTTTATTACATTTAACATTTGAAAGTAGCAAGCAGATTTGCGTTACCTTTACCTAGAGCAAACTTTTCGTTTGTTCTCTTTTTATTTTTTTCTCCTTGGAGCATTTTTTTCTGGGTTACCCAGCCATAGCTTCCTTCCCATGCTGAGAGGTAAGTATGCTCCATCTATTACGTTCTTCTCAGACCTCCTAAGGAGATAATTAGGCATTGCAATTGATTGCAATTTATTAATCAGAGCAGGATGCTATAGAGTGTAGGAGAAAAAACATGCTGAAGTGTAGTATAAAATGCAAGGTGGGTACACATAGTGACAGGGAAATAAGACAAAAATAACCACAAAATCACGTGATGTGTTAAGCTGATTCCCTATTTTATGCTATAGTTTCCCTATCTATAAAATGGGACTATCTAAGCCTTTCTGGTCTACCACTACAGTCAGATGTGAGATTCACTCTCTAAATATTTATTGAGTGTCTACTATCTGTACTATGTACTGTCCTTGGTATTAAGGACACAGAGAACAAGGCCAAATCCCTCCCTCATGAAAAGACACATAAAAAACATGTAAATATGTGTATTTATACCATCCCATAATTTATCACACAGAAAATAAGTAGAACTGAATGGTAGGATAGAGAGAGAAGAAGGGAAGAGTGCTGGTGAGGCCTCCTGTTACACAGTAAGGTCAAAAAATGACTTCAAGTGGGCAATATTTTAGCAAACATCTAAACTGATGGAGTGTGCCTCATGAAGACCTGGTGAAAAAATACTTCAGTAAAAGGGGATAGCAATGCAAAGGGTCTGGGTGGGTGTCAGAGAGTGAAGATTGAACTCCACAAGTTGTAGAAACAGGAGGAAGGCCTGCACAGCAGTAGCAGAATGAAAGAGGAGGAGGAGGATAGATGCAAATAAGATTTCACAGGAGGAAACATGGTGAAATGCAGTCTGTGAAGGAATAGTATTATTCTCACGGCACATTAATTCAGCAAGGACCAAAGCAATTGCGTCATCTAGCCTATTAATTCAACAGTTGGGAAAACATAAACCCAGAGAAATGAACAGATCTCTCTTAAGCAGAATACTGGTATTGTGTATAGAATGATGTGTACAAGCTTTGGTTGTCGTCTTTCTTGGTTTTCTTCTCCTCTGCCATTGTTCTTTTTCTGCCTCCAAATTTCTTCCTTTTCCACTCTGTTACTTACTCCTCCAAGTTCTGTTCCTTCTCTTCCCTCTATACTTTTTTTTTTATCCTCCCCTTTTCTCTCCATCCTACTGTTTTCTCTCTCTACCTTCTCATGGAATCAGTCTTTTCTTACTTCATGTCTTGTGATCAGTGTTATATTAAGTCAACAAAATTTATTCCCATCTGAAAATAATTCTATCTAATATCAGATGATTTTAAATCTTGACATCTGAGAACGTAGAACTACCACTCCCCTAGTTCTCTTTCTATTCTCTTTAAAGCACTACTTGCTATTTTGGCTGAAAATTCCTTTTTCTAGTGTCTAATGAATAAGCCATCTCCACGGTTTCGAAGATTGTGTACATGTACCCCCTCAATGCCAAGTATTTGGTACCAAAGTTGCAAAGCAAGACTCAACTCAGCAAAATCTAGGCTTTTATGGATAAGCATTAAGTACAAGTCATCACCATCAGAGATGGCAGAATAGAATAACAAAGTCAAATCACAGGAAGTTGATACCTCTTATAAGGAGGTTTATATCTTCATGCCTAACCTGTTTCCAGGAGTGGAAATCTTGTTTCAGCCTAGAACTTGTGAGAGAGGCTAGGGGATGTTAGCACTTTGAGAATTGATAACAGTAACTCAAAGTGATGTCTAATGTCTAAGCTGTGAGTGTAGAAGCAATGCAACGTGAGTTCATTGCATCTTCTCCTCAGTACACACCTCCAGTTGAGTCCTAACACAAATTCCTGGCCATTTCATTTCAATTTTGTATTTTTAATCACATAGCTAGAGAGTACAGACCTGGTATCTATAGAAATAGATTTTTCCTTTCATGTAGAAACAGTCCTTTGCTATCACAACAAAGCATAATGTTTTCCTTAGAAAGAAAGTAAGTGAAATTACTAGGAGTACTTTTATTCTACCAAACAGCCAACATCAGTTGTCACACAGATTTCAACTCCTACAACTCTATCTACCAGTTTAAAAAAAAAACATAGAAAATAAAAAAGGTATCTACATACACATAACTGAGTCACTAAAAAGCACTAAAAAGTAACAATCTAGAACATACTCTTAAAGATAATTTCCCTGGGACATAGTTTGCTCATCTGTAAAATGAGGAAATCAAATAGGTCATGTTTAGTTCTGTGGTAACTCTACTATCTGATTCTTTCTAGGTTCTTAGCTTTTCAAATTAGGAATGATGCTACACCAAAAATAGAATCAAAAGAAAGAAAGAAAGAAAGAAAGAAAGAAAGAAAGAAAGAAAGAAAGAAAGTTCCAATCTTCTTCTTCTCTCTCTTCTTACTGCTGATCAAATAATTAAGATATTTGTAATTCTGTTCTGTCTTTTAACCTTGATATTTTTTAAATTATATAGTTTGAATTAAACTTTGAAGGGAGTAAGAGAGAGACTAAAATTTGTCTATGGATTCCAATGGAGTACTGGACATTACCTCATGATGGTTTGGGATTCAGATATGGAACATGATTACATTTATAAATAATATTCCACGGAGTGTCAGAGAAGAGATTTGGCCAATTTTTTCCCCAAAAATCAATGTGAAGACAAAACAAAATTGTCAAAGGCAACCACTCTAGGGCTTTAGAAACTAACTTAAGGCATACAACAAATTTGGAATTGTTTATTCAAGAAAAACTACTAAGCATCTAGAAAGATATGAGAGTCTGTGGCTTTTTAGTCTGCTCCCATTCTCCCTTCCAGCTGCATGGCATGGAAGTTCTACTATGACTGGGCAAAATATGAGAACAGATAGCTCTGACTCCAGAAAGGACTGGCTTGATTTGGAGCAAAGTGGAGAAAAGATACATGCCCAAAGGCATTTTCAAAAATAATTGCACTCCCAGTGCCAACATGGGAGGGCAAACATCTTAGCTGCCTAAGGCTTCACTGCTGACTGAGCCAAGCAACAGATAAACCAGAATTATAATAGAAAAATTCAAGGAACAAATCAGACACAATAGATCTCGTTATTATTCTGGTTGTTTGGGGTGATCTGAAAAGCTAAGTGCCTGCTCAGGAGAGATGAAGGTGGTCCTTGTCCTGGTTATCTACACATCTTTGGCTAAATGTGAGGCTTTGCAAAAGTATAAAGTAAAAGCTTGGAATGTCCAATAACTGCCTAAACTTTCAAGCCATTCTACAATTTACACACAGGGCCATCAGCAAAAAAAAGGAAACAACAACAAAAGGTGAGACTTAAAAGTTAAAAAAAGAATGAAGAGGAAAAAAGAAAACTTGAATGGAGACATATGTGGTTGCAAAATGCAGGTAAGAAATTTGACAGAATGAGTCTAGTCAGGTCACCAAACAAACAACACCTGAAGCAATAAAAACAATATCCCCCAGGAGTGGAGAAATCTGAATTTGGAATATTTACTATGCATTATCTAAAATGTCCAGTTATTGACAAACACATAAAAATTAAGACAAAATATAAAAATTTGGCCAATACATAGAAAATATCAATAGAAATGATCTCTGAGGAGATAGTAGACAAAGACTTTAATACAGCTATTATAATAAACATATTAAAAGAAATAAAACAAAATTTAAGGAATCAAAGAAAAATATGACAATAAATAACCAAACAGAATATCACTACAGTGATAGAAATTATTTACAAAGAACAAAATTTGAATACTTAAACTGTGAAGGTACAATAGCTACAATACAAATATATATATGTTAGACAAACTCAATGGAAGATTTGAGCTGGCAAAATAAAGAATCAGCAAACTTGAGAATTATTAGAGACAATAAAATCTGAAAAACACGTTAAACATGAGGAAAGTAAACAGTGCCTGGGAGACCTGTGGAAAAATGTCAAGAGTAAGAATATATGCATATTGGAAATTCCAGAAAAACGGAAGAGAGAAAGGAACAGAAAAAATGTTTTTAAATAATAGCCGCAAACTTCCAAAATGTTTTTTTAAATTGATTTCCACATTCAAGAACCACAACAAAATTCAAGTATAATAAAGACAACAAGATTAGCAACTAGAAAGATTATACCCCAATTGTTAAATGTCAAAGATTAATAGAATGTCTTGAAAGGAAACATCTTACTTTTCATCAGAAATAATAGAAGCCATGAAACAATGGGATAACATAATCAACATGCGGTGAGAAAAGGCAATAAACATTTCTATACTCTTCAAAACTATTTTTCAAAACTGTAGATGAGGGAGACATCATCATGATGGCTGAGTAGAGGTTCCCAATATTTGCTTCCTCCACAAAGAAGGAACAAAATAACAAGTGGATAACCACACATTGAATAGAGGTCTAGGGGAAAACATTAGAATTCAGCAAAGAAGTGACAAAATCACTCTGAGGCACAGAAACCTGGGATGATAGCATAGAAAGGGAAACAAAGTAGCTGGCCAAAAGCTGCTCAGAGCCAAGAGCAACTACCCCATTGAGAGGACAAGGTAAGTGAGTGAGTGATCCCCAGTAATCTGCATTCTCACCACAGATGCCTACAATCTTAGCTGCCAAAGAGCTCCACAGTCTCATAGGCTGTAATCTCAGTATATGGACTTCTTAGAGTCTATGTGACTATATTATTCAAGACAGGAACTTCCCACCCCAAAATCAGGGACTCAGGGTGCTACAGCATGGCATCATTTTATGAATGGGACCACTGCCAGAATGCATTCTACTTAAGGGCCTAATAACCCCTGCATCTCCACTTTCCTGGGTACTCACTGTTATTCTACTACACACACATATAGTGCTTCAGGCATGAACCTAGCTGGACCTAACAGTACAGCTATAGAACTAGCAACTGAGGCAATGACATTCCACGGCAGAGGCTACAAAGTGCTGCAAAGTGACTGTCTTCCAGGCAGAGGGGACCCTATGCCTGCACTCCTTAGTGCCAAGAGTCTGGGCCTGCCTCTAACAGCAACCATTGTGTGCCCTCGTGGGCTCAAGGGGCAGCACATCCAGGGCCTTCTATTGATGATGATCTCATCCATTCTAGTGGCATAACCGCCATGTATGTGTGTACCCACCCCAGAAGCACCAAAACAGGCCTGCCCATTGGTCTTTGCCCCAGTGAAGCCACACTGTAACTTCCACAAACATCCACAGCCACTGAGGCATTTGCAGATACCACTGACACTGAATACAGCCATTTAAAAAACATACAAAGACTACACTACTACACCCATCCAGAACCTAGCCAAAACACCTTACCAAACCAACACTATAGGACACATCTACAGAACAATGTCTTTCCTAATGAAAATCACTCCATAAAATTAAAAGAAGCAACTGATCGACCAGGTGCACAGATATCAATATAAGGACAAAAGAAGCATTAGAAAACAAGAAAACATAGCACCTTCAAAGAAACACAATAATTCTCCAATAACAAACCCCAATTAAAAGGAAATCTATGAATACCAGAAAAGGAACTCAAAATAATGATCTTTAGGAACCTCAGTTAGATACAATAGACTAGAAAGAAATAATTCAACAAAATCAGGAAAGCAATTTATAATCTGAATGAGATATTGTACAAAGATACATATCATTAAAAAATAACCAAACAGAAATCTTGAAAAGAAATAATTTGATAAGTAAAATGAAAAATATAAGCAAGAGCTTCAACAATATATCAAGCAGAAGAATTTCTGAACTTGAAAATGGATGTTTTGAAATAATCTAGTCAGAGAAAAGAAAAAGGAAAAAAGAATTTCAATGAATGGAGAAAGCCTAGAAGACGTATGGGACAAGTGAACAAACTTTTACATTATGGGAATTCCAGAAGGTGAACAGATAAGAAAAGGTGTAGAAAAACCTATTTAATAAAATAATAATAAATAGCTTCCCAATCTTGAGAGAAATATGGACATCCAGATCTAGAAATCTCAAAGATCCTCAAGCAAATTCAACACAAAATGATCCTCTTTGAGGTACATTTCATACAGACTGTTAAAAGTCAAAGTTTGTGAGAGAATTCTGAAAGCAACAACAGAAAAATGTCACGTCAAATATAAAGAAATTCTCGTCAGATTAACAGCAGATTTCTCAGCAGAAACCGTATAGGCCAACAAAGAATGAAATGATATTTTTAAAATACTGAAAAAATAACATGCTGATGAAAACTACAATATTCAGGTCAAGAAAGTTATCTTTAGAAACGAAGGAGAAATAAAGTGTATCCTAGACATGCAAAAACTGAGAGAATTTATCAATACTAGAGTGGTCCTACAATAAATGCTTAAGGATCCTGTATCTGGAAGCAAAAGGATGATGACTATCATCATGAAAACACATGAAAAAATAAATCTCACGCATACAGCAGATATAAAAATGAGAAAAAGAAAGGAACCAATCCTTTTCACTACAGAAAAACCCTCAAACTATAAAAATAAACAATAATAGAGAGAGAAAGAAAGAAAGAAAAGAAAAATAGAAAACAACAAAATAGCAGCAGTAAGCCCACATTAATTAATAGCAACTTTAAATTCAAATAACTTAAATCCCTCAATTAAAGATATGGACTGGCTGAATATTTGGGAGCGGGGGCAAGACTCAACTATATACTGCCTATAAGAAGCACACTTCACCTGTAAAAACACACATAAACTGAAAGCAAAAGAATAGAAAATATATTACATGTAAAGAGAAACCAAAAAAAAAAAAAAAACCGAATGAGAGTAGCTATATTTATATTAGATAAAATAGACATTAAGTCAAAAAAAAAAAGAGAGAGACAACAAAAGTCACGATATAATGTTAAAGAGATTTTTAAAATCAACAGTTTATCAAGTATCGTTTCTGACCACAATGGAATGAAACTAGACATTAATAATAATAGGAGCTTTGGAAATTGTACAAACACATAAAAAATTAGACATGCTTCGAAACATCTATAGGTCAATGCAAAAATTAAGAAGGAAATCCAAAAATGTCTTGAAACAAATGAAATTAAAAACAAAACATACCAGAAATTATGGAATACAGCAAAATTAGTACTAAGAGAAAAGTTTATAGCAATAAATTCCTGCATCAAAAAGTAGAAAGATTTCAAGTAAACAGGCTAATGTTGGAAACAGAAAACTACGAACAAATCACACTCAAAATTACTAGTAGGAGAAGAAATAATAAAGATCAAGGCAGAAGTAAATGAAAAAGACCAAAAAAAAATTCAATGAAACAAAGAGTTTTTTAGTTTTGTTTTGTTTTCAACAAGATAGACAAAATGCACAAGCTATTAGCTGAGTATCAAAAGATAGAAGACCCAAATAAATAAGAATTGAGAAAAGAGACATTGTAACTGATACCACAGATTACAAAGGATCATTGGATTATTATGAGCTATAAGAAAACAAATTGAAAAAAAGTGTGCTTCTTATAGGCAGTATATAGTTGAGTCTTGCCCCCGCTCCCAAATATTCAGCCAGTCCATATCTTTAATTGAGGGATTTAAGTTATTTGAATTTAAAGTTGCTATTAATTAATGTGGGCTTACTGCTGCTATTTTGTTGTTTTCTATTTTTCTTTTCTTTCTTTCTTTCTCTCTCTATTATTGTTTATTTTTATAGTTTGAGGGTTTTTCTGTAGTGAAAAGGATTGGTTCCTTTCTTTTTCTCATTTTTATATCTGCTGGAAATGGATAAATTTCTGGACACATAATCTGCCAAGAATGAACCAAGAAGAAATAGAAAATTTGAACAATAATGAAGAGTGAGATTGAATCAGTAATAAAACATCTTCAACTATTTTGCTAGAGTGGCTCACAGAACTCAGATAAGCACACGTACTATTTTCTTTAAAGAATATTAGAAAGGATACAGATGAAGTGATGCATAGAATAAAGTTTGGGAAGAGATGTGGAGCCTCATGCCCTCTGCACTGCACTACTCTCCAAAAACCTCCACATGTTCAGTTACTCCAGAAGTTCTTCAAACCTTGTCCTTCAGGGTTTTTGTGACAGCTTCATTGTGTAGGCATGATTGATTAAACCATTGACTATTGGTGGTCAACTTAAACTTCAACCTCACTCTTCTCCATGGAAGTTGGGAAGTGAGGCCGAATGGACCAACCCTCAAATCTTGTTTTTCTGGTGACCATTTCCATCCTGAACTAGGGAATCCCAGCCACCTGAAATCTCGTTGGTATCCAAAAAGACACCACTTTGGAGAGTCCAAGGATTTTAGGAATTGTATTCCAAAAATAGCATTAAAGACCAAATATATATTTTACAATGTTGCACAAATTACCAAAATTTACACAAAAATGAATTTAAAAATCTCAGTAGTCTTGTATTCATATTTTGTAAAACTCTGGTTGAAATATTAGAACTCAGTTATGATAAGTATGTTGCAGGGCTTTTGCCTGGGATTGCAACTAATATAATTTCTTTCCGTTGAATTATCACATTTCTGGGAGCCTTGTGTGATGATAGCAGCAAAGTTAGAGAATCTTAAAGTGGGGGTAAGATTTAGGAGGTAAAGTCATGAACCATTTTATAAAAGTTTTTATTTGAAAATAATTTCAAATTTACAGAGAAGTTGTATTAATATTAAAGAGCATACTATCTACCCAGGTTCACCTACCTTCAACATTTTAGTCCATTCTCTCTCTCTCTCTCTCTCTCTCTCTCTCTCTCTCTCTCTCTCTCTATATATATATATATATATATATATATATATATAAACATATATATATATACATATATATATACTTTTTTCTGAACATTGGAATGTAAGTTGCATATGTTATTACTCTTTACCCCCAAAATACTTCAGTGAGTATTTCCTAAGAATAAAGATATTCTCTTCTATACCTAAGTGCAGGTATCAGTTTCAGTGAACTGAATATTTATATAGAACTTTTATCTAATCTACTATTGCATTTCTTGTTCATTTACCCAATAGCATCCTTTATTGTGTTGTTATTCCTCCAGCACAAAATCTTGTCAAGGATCACATATTGTACAGTTATGTCTAGACAAAACTTTCATTTGTAAAAGTCCTCCAGTCTTTTTTCTACTTTTGTGACATTACCACTTTTTAATAATAAAATGTTCAGGCCATTTTTTATACTATCATGTCTTCCCTAAAAATTCTCTTTCTGCAGAATATCTTTGTCTACACTTGGAAGGTTGTTTCTCACATTGAGAATCCTAGAGTTTTTAGTGCCAACCAGAACCACAATAGGCCATTAATAATTTATGGAGATGCCGGAATGTGCAGAGAAAGTTTCTGAGCAGAAAGCCCACCTTGCAGTGAATAGAGAGTAGATGATGGTAAGGGGGAATGAAGGGGAAGTCATTTGAGGATATGGGACTATGGAGACATAGCCGATGCTAAGAAAGGAATCTGTCAGCTCTACTAAAGACGTATCACCTGAGTGAGAAAGGTTTGATGTCTTGGATCAAGGATAATTATTTAGAATTAAAGGAGAATAGGAGTTCAAAGCAAGAACTTGATACAGCTCTTGCTTTCAGCAGTTTATCATCTTAATAATGAAGCTGTCAGTATATCAACTGTTATATGCCTGACAAACATAGAAAGATAAATCTGACACATAGACAGACAGATGCTCATTAATTAATTTTAAGAATTACTGGGAGGTTGGTAGGAATTTTGGTGAAAACAAAAAGTAGAAGGCAAAAATCAGAAAACTGTCACAGAGGAAAGAACTGTAGGTTTAAAAGAAAACGTATTCCATAAAAGAGCCAGCTACTCATAAAAAGTTGGATTATGCTAAAGAGAATGCCTCACCCACACTTAAAATTAAAATGGTGTTAGATGTGCAGGTTGGGGTAGGGACTTTGGAGATCTTAACTACTCTATATAATTATGGGCAAAATTATGATGAGGATGCTAGGGAGAAGGGGATCTGGGAGACAAGGACAAGCCAGACAAGACACTGCCAAGGACTGAGAGGGGAGATTTGAGATGTTCCAGGATACAAAGGAGCCCAACAGATAGACAAACAAAACCTGGGGGAAGCAGAGGTTTTAAATATTTGCCATGTGCTCCCGATAGCACTTCTCTTCTTGTCATTATGTCTATAGTTATGTTTAATAGAGGTGACTTTGCTCACTCATGCTTTTCTGTGGAAGTCAGGCTGGATTCTATGCCTGGTTAATGCAAGGCAAAACCAGATTAGATGCGGCAGCTGGAGTTGAAGACAAAGGTGATTCTGAAGGTGTAAAGTCTCTGTGTGCCCATGCACACACGCAGGCAGGGAGTTATCAAGGAGGCTACTATGGAATTTTTTCCTCTTTCTGCTTCAGATGGAAAGTGTTTAGAAGTTATGGAAATTTCTTTTCTATCTCAAGTCTAGCGAGGGTGCAAATAGTTCTGCGTGATTGAAACACAGTTGTGTGTGAGGTGACCACAAACATGGTGAACCTAGATGGGCTGCAGGTGAGACATGGAGGAGGTAAAGCACTGATCTTTTCCTGTTCTTTTTTTCCCCAAAATGAGAGAATGCCAGAGGAAAATGGGGGAGAGTTTAGAGGACAAAATTGAGAAAAGAAGCAAGATGTGCTATCCACAGGACTGGAGAAGACACCTCTCTTTTTTTTATAATCAATATTTTTTATTATGATATTGTGGGGTACATCTCTTTACATTTTCAAGTAGTCCTCAGGTCTGTCTCCAGCTATGGGATGAAAAATGGACTCAACTCAAAGAATATAAAAATTGGTCAGATTTCTCCACCCACCCTGCATGACAAGATGGCCAAGCTAAGAAGGGGTTCAGGGATAGGAATATTTTTATCAGAGTAGTAGAAGTTTAGAAAATATAACTAATGTTCAATAGACACAGAAGTATGGACTTTGTGCATGGAAATGAAGGAGTATATGTGTTGGTGTGGTAGGCCTCAGGATGGCTGGGAGGAAGAGTAATTGCTTAAAGATCTTAATATCTGGGGTATTAATCTGTCTAGGAATAAACTTTGAACTTGACAATGATGTCACCCTGTTGAGTGGGCTTCTTCTGGAAGGGAAGACCCTTTCCAAAAAGTCTGGATTCAGTGCCTGCCTTATTAACTCCCTTGCAGGCAAAGAGATAATCCAGGCATCAATGATGGCATGTTCACAACGAAGCTACACAATGAAAGAGTAAAAATGAGACAGAGTGAGAAAAATGTGGGCTGACTGAGCAGAAAACAAAAAGAATGAGGGAAAAAGAATGAACCAATGAGTAGGAAAGAAGTGGATGGTTTGCATATTTCTTACTTGAATCACCCATTTCCTAATCTTCATAACCTTGGTGGAGCCATGATAGGTTTTCCCCAGGGATGCCCTTAGCTCATGCACCACATGTGGGACCCACATCTTTTCCCAAAGGTAGAGTGTTTCTAGGGTCACCTTAGACTCCTAATTAGCTGCTGAAGCCAAAGTGGCAAAAGACACCAAATGTTTTCTCATCTCCAACCATATCAACTGAGACAAAGATATTGAGTGGTAAAGTATAGGGGCTACCAGAAAGGAAGTTTTTGAAGGGATAGAAGCCACCAAAGAAAGGGGCAAAGGTTTTGTGGGAGGTCCTCATGAATAGTAAAGTAAGAGAAGTTCTTTAGCCCTCTGATTTACCCTGCTGGTCTCCATGCCTAGAGGAGTAAACAAGACTGAGGCAATGTAGGCCATCCTGGGTCTACCCCAACACTGTCACCCTGTCCTACATGCTAAATCATGGACCTACAAAAAAATGGCTGTGATAACTGAGTTTTTGCTTTTTCTTAACCCCAAAGGTCCTTTGTAGCTCAGTTTAAGTAAGGGAGGCTTATATTCTGAGTCTGAGAACTGCTATTGTTCCCTGCTTGTTTCCAGATCTTCTTGTCTTGCCCTTGAAACTCTGAGCCCATGAGGGCAAGAATTCCATCTCTCTTCTCTGTTGTGTCAGCACCAGGAATAGAGCCCGGTACAAAGTAAATATTCTAAGCTCAAAATCTTTACCTGAATTGATCTACTTCTTTCACCTTCCCATCTGTGGGTAAAATGAGGACATCTGGGTCTGTAAACCCTACTGGCAGGCATACTTGTTTCAGTGAAAATGAAACAACTAGAGAAGAATGCTCTGGCTGAGTTTTTGATGTGATGTGGACATCAAGCTTTCATGTTTCAGGTTCCTTTTTATACAAACACTGTTGCTCTTTAGAGGATTACGTGCTTGCATACTGAAGCAACACTCTACTCTCTCTGGAATTAAATTTCATGATTTCTTTGCAGAAACTGTCATGGGTAGGAATAGGATACTCCATTTTTTTAGGGGATCTGGTGCAGCCTCTCTAGCTCTCTAAACCTGAAAATCCCCTGGCTCCTTGCTTCTCCTCCAAGAGGGCTAACTTGACAATGCAGTGATTACTGTTATGTATGGGAAAGGATGGGGGATTTGCAGTGGATGGGCTCAAAGCTCCCTTTCCTCTCATTATATACACAATCACTCAGAAGGATTCTTATTTGTGGCTTTCACTTTTCATTTGACTTCTTCTGCTCAGGTCAAAGAAATTAAAAACCTAGGAGAGGAGTAAAAATATTAGCAATTTTATTATTTATTTGTTTCCATAGTTCTCCTAATCTTTTCTAATGACAGCTTAGGTTATTAAAAAAAAGTTCAGACCATGAGACTTGATTTGCCATACCACTTCAGTTTGTCATTATTTTTTTTCATGACATTCAGCAAGTTACTGCCTTGCAGTCACTATTTCTTCAGCCATAAAATGAAAACATCAGTTAACCTGATGGGTGATTTTAAATGAAAAAGAAATCCAATTATCAGTTACTTCCTTATCCTGGCATTTCTTTGTCTCAGTAAGCTGGCTCCATGCTTGCCAGAACCATGGAGGAAGATCTCAGAATATCTCAAGTTCCTCTAATCAAATTTACTCACACAAATGTCTTTATGAGCAAAGTTGATTTTACTGAGGCTTTTTAAGATTGAGGAGGAAGTTTTTACTACATACTTCTTTGTAAACTTTCATTACTCTTTTTTTGCTCTTTTATAGACCGAGCTGTCCTAAGTATGATGGAGTTAGAATGCTTTCAAACTCTTCCTCCAGAGTAACCAGTCTACCTGGTCCTTCTTATTCCCTTTCTGGGGAATTTGAATTCTTTTCTCCGCTATTATTATGCAGAATGACTTTCAACCTTGAGACCTGGCCCCTGAGGACTTAAACCCTAAAGGAATTTGTGAAAGCAAATCAGGCAGGTATCTTTTATGAGGAAAGATTTAAAATGATCACAGGATCAGACTGCTTGGATTAAAATGCTTGTTCTACAGTTCAATAGACTGTGGCCTTGAGCAAGTTGCTCCCTCTTGTAAAATCTGTTTCCCTATCTATAAGATAGGAATAAGATAATTTTTATTATAATATTGTTCATACGATTAAATGAGACAAACCAAGAAAAGTGTTTAGCATAAGTCCAGGCATGTAATCTTATAAAAATTAAGAAATTGATTTGTAAAATGCCTGGCACATATAGGATTTCACTAAGGAGCAGTATTGCTGTCTCACAACTTTTTATATTAGTCTAATAATGTCATAAATGTTAAATTAGTAGAGATTTCAGGCATTGTTAAAGACATATTTGTATTAGGGTACATTATCAAGTGGGGAGCATTTATATACACAATAAATCAAAATTATCTATGAAAAGGAATAATCCTGGATGGATTTTGAATGTGTAAGAATTTTTCCATGTGTCCAGCAACCTTCTAAATTTTAGGAGATATGTTATCTGCCCCCCATATAACTCTCAGGCCAAAATATCATGACTATTTTTTTCTTATTAGGAAGAGTCTGGGTTAATGGAATCATCTTTATTTTTCTTTTTCTTGTTTCTTTCTTTCTTTTCTTTCTTTCTTTTCTTCTTTCTTTCTTTCTTTTTTGAGTCAAAATCTCTCTGTTGCTTAGGCTGGAATGCAGTGTCATGATCAAAGCCTACTATAGCCTCAAACTCCTGGGCTTAAGAAATCCTCCTGCCTCAGCCCCCAGAGTATCCGGTGCATGCCACTATGCATGGCTAGTTTTTTTTTTTTTTTAGTGGAGATGAGGACTCACTATGTTCCCCAGGCTGGTCTTGAATTCCTATGCTCAAGCAATCCTCCTGTCTCAGTCTCCTAAATTGTTGGGATTACCGGTGTGAGCCACTGAGCTCAGTCATGGAGTAGTCTTTTAGTTTAACCAGAGTTCTGGTCAATGGGATTCAATTTCACAGATATTTAGTAAATTTTAATCTCATAGGCTCATTGGATGGTGTCATCTTCTTAATGGTGGACAAAATGTGACACCCAAATTCCTGTTCCTGAAAGGACTTGTTTCCCTAGTTGTCAACCTCTGAAAGACACCCAGGAACATGGGTCCACCTAAAATAACAAAATAATAATGCAATATTATTTAGGTGATAATATGCCAACGTATGTGATTGTGTGGCAAAATGAGTAAGAGAAAACATATACAGAAAGTTAACCATGGTCCAGGCTAGTTCAGGAAAAGGAGACCATGTGGCTTTAAGGTTGAGAATTGGGATAAGCACAGTAACGTGTAATTTTAAAATGTTTTCCCTTTTAGGAGAAAATAGCCAAACTGGCCTTCTCAATTCGTGATAAACAGATTAAATTCAAGGACTAATCCCATGAGTCGCTGCAGTTCTAGGAGAAATTGCAAAACTGGGGCTGAGAAATCATGGGATTGCAGCAGGACTGAGGAACCCTGCTCATTTAATACAGCTGACCTAGCAGCTTAAAGGTCATTGCGATATATAGGGTGCAGAGCATGTTGGGCACCCTTAAGGAGATTCTGGAAGGTTGCAGATAAGGTTTGGCGAAGAAAATATCTGTGCTCAGTTACTGTGCTCCAAAACTATCTCCCAGACAACTTCCCACTTGGAAGCAAATGTCGGATGGTATGGCCCATGTCAAATCAAGTTCTGAGTTCCCTCAATATACCCACAAGGAAGTGAGCCTAATGGGCATTTGTAGAATGGGCAGGAAAAAAATTCTTACAAGCTGCCTTGTTCTTGTATTCATTCAAACATTCATTCAGTACTATCCATTGAAAGCTTACTATGTGTCAGGGACTATTCTAAGTACTGCCCTCAGAGCTTGTTGAGGCCTAGCAGAAGCTAGAGATCATAAAAACAGATAAGCAAATGCGCAAATGATTACCACTGTGACAGGTGCCATGACATCAATAAATAGGAAAAAATGGGGGAGGAGGCAGGTTCTTCAGAATAATAGGAAAGGGCTTTCCAAAGAAGGAGGCAAGTAGGTAGAAACCATAGAATCATGTGGAAAGTTAGCATCTGGGTTGGAAGAGTTCAATTTAGGCAGGAAGAAGAGCTTATGGGAGGAGTCTGGGACAGAAGGTAGCATAACTTGCTTGAAGAGTGATGAAAAGGTCAGGGGACTGGATCAGAGTGGAGAGACAGGTAGCTCAAGGGAGGAGGAAAAAGAGGCAGGGGTAGATCACGTTGCACTGTGTTCAGGAGTTTGGATAGCCACCTAGGAGCAAAAGGAAGCTCATTAAACTTTAACAGCAATACAATTAAATTGAAAAGCGCATTCCTTCTGCAAGGTGGATGAATGCTGAACCCAGATGGCTTGACCAAAGCCCTTGGAAGGACAATGATGATGGCGTTTTCTTCCATCTTCCTCTCTCTTTGTAGTGGTCTCCAGCTCCAAAGCTGAACTGCAGGACTTGCAATGGTGCATGTATGCAGGTGAAATTGGTGGTCCCTTAAACTGAGTTTTTGGGGATGCATATGAGAAAGGCAGTGGGGCACATCAAGAAAGAATATGGGTGTGGTGCCAGGTATGTGGAAATTTGAGTTTTGACTAATCATTTCACCTTCCTGGTTCTCAATTTTATTCATCTTTTAAAAATAAAATAAGCAATACCCTCTCCATTTTTAGGAAGGGTAAGAAGTCATGAGATAACAGATGATTTTGAGGCATAAGATTTTTAAAACCTGGAGCTATTTTCTTCATAAAATACTGGCATTAAGTAACCAGGCAGACAGGTAGGTTGCATTGGTGAGAAGTTAGAAGTACAGAATTTGAAAGTAGAGATATGATTTTGCTATTCTCAAGTACATACATTTATGATAAGTAGAGAAAAATTTATTCTTGGTGGTATGCTACAGAATTCCTCTTAAGAGGCAAATTACATTTCTTGAAAAATGCCCTGAGAGGCTCTCTTGGAGTCGTTGAGCCACTGTGGGAAGTACATGTCAGCTTACATGGAGCCCTCAGAGAAGGGCAGAGCCACTTCCTCATGGCACAGGGAAAATTTTTTTCCTAAAAGAAAGATTAAAAGAAAAAGAAAATTTCTTCCTAAGAGGGAAGGGAAGGAAGGGTGGGAGGGAAAGAAAGAGAGACAGAAAATTTTGTAGGACACTGGATGGCCTCTTCTTTGACCTTCCAAATCTTCAGTAAGGTGATCTAATTCACAAAAAGGGAGTGTATCTATATTTCCCTAGAAACAGAAAAACAGGCCAATGGCATGAATGACTGCAGGAGCTAGGGACAAAAGTCCTCAGGAGAAAGCAAGTTTCTGAGAACTCTTTTTTTTGTTTGTTTGTTTGGTTTTTTTTTGAGTTGGAGTCTCACTCGGTCGCCCAAACTGGAGTGCAGTGGCCGCTCCTGGCCACCACAGCCTCGACCTGCTGGGCTCCGGTGATCCTTCCGCCTCAGCCTTCCAAGTACCCGGAATTACAGGCATGCGCTACCACGCCCGGCTGATTTTTTGATTTATTGTAGAGATGAGGTCTCGCTGCCCAGGCGGGTCTTGAACCCGCGGGCTCAGGCAGTCCACTCACCTCAGCCTCCCAAAGGCGTGGAATCACAGGCTGAGCCACCGAGCCCGGCTTCAGGGAATTCTTAAAAATCTTGGTGAAGCTTCAACCTTCCCAGAGCTATAAGAGCAGCCATTCAAACTGAGATTATTTTGTTCTCCAAAAGGCAAGGAGGTCACTGCTATCACCTGGGTAATAGGGGAAAGCAAACAAATATTATTACAGAGTGCACTGAGATCAGCAGGCATCTTGCAAATGAGTACATTTGTTAAACCTGCCCACTTGTGACCAGTTGGAGGTTTTTTGTAGGACTACAGTTAAGGGTCATCTTTTTCACATCGTTGTTTTCTTCAGCAAACTCTTTCTTCCCAGAGCTCAGAAGGTCAATTCCTTCTCCAAATCATGTAATTCCAGTACACATGAAATTAGAAGCATTTCAGTGCATCTTTTAAGAGGCTTCAGAAGATAAGACAGCATAGACTTATTTAGAAAGTAACCAGCAATTAGCTCCTTGCCTTAAGTGAGTGGGAGAATGGGAACTTCATACTCCCTATTGGGGAAGATGACATTCAAGGAAGAAAATATTTCCAATAGCATTTTCAGATTTGATATTCAATGTGACATTTCTGTAATATTATAAAATTTGTAAGAACCCTGACTCTAGAAAATAATTTTCTGGGTTCAACTTTTTATTCTACCACTTGCTATTGTGTGAACTGTTGGAAGTCTCTTAATTTCTCTGAGCTTCAGTGTTATCACGCACCAAAATAGGCATACCTACCACATAGGGTTACTGTGAGAGTTAATTCTAGGTGAGTGCTTGCAGAGTGCCTGGCACTGCATAAACATCTAGAAAATATCATCTATCCTCATTTCTATAATTGTCATTTTCTTTAATATTTGGGCTTTTTGTCACTGCTACCCAGATCTGGAATTGCATACAAAATCTATCAATAATACAATTCCTCATTAAACTAGTTTAAGCCAAACTTTCAGAAAGTGAGTTTATGTTCAAAGTTACATATTTGACATTTTTAAATCTAATCCTTAATATTTTTATTGGCAGCTGGGTTCAGTGGCTCAGCCTGTAATCCCGTGCTTTGGGAGGCTAAGGTGAGTGAATTGCCTGAGCCCGCGGGTTCGAGACCCGCCTGGGCAACTTGGTGAGACCTCATTTCCACAATAAATCAAAAAAATTAGCCAGGCGTGGTAGTGCGTGCCTGTAGTTCCAGTTACGTGGAAGGCTGAGGCGGAAGGATCACCGGAGCCCAGCAGGTCGAGGATGCGCTGGCCGGAAGCGTGCCACTGCACTCCAGTCTGGGTGACAGAGTGAGACTCCAACTCAATATATATATATATATATATATATATTTAATTGGCTCTTCTTTGCTGCAGTGGGGTCACAGGGGTTCAGGAAAATTCACCTCTTAACTCAGGTTCTGCTCTTACTTAGTCATATGATCATGAAACAGTCATTTACATTTAACCTTTCTGGGTCTGACTATGCTCATTAGTAACACAACATTAAGCAACACTGTCTAGGTCCATTTTTGTTTTAAGATGTGTGCAATTCATATCACACTTTTTTAAATTGTAGAGAATGATCCAGATCTGGATCTGAAATTAAAATGTACAAATAAAGAATATGATCAAAGCCAAGAGATCGAGTTCTGTACCAATTCTACCACTATGATTTTATTGTGACTAAATTATTGAGTTTAAACTTGACTAAACTTTGTTTCTTCATTATCTAGAAAATAAAATGGCTAAATTAAAGCTAGATTCTTCAAAGCATTTCATGGATTTGCGGAACAATGAACTATGTGTATAGGTTTCCTTACTGTAGGAATTTCCAGTGAAATTAAAATGCCAATGTGTACTTTGACTATTTAGGGGGTAAGGGAAGGGTCTCTGCAGCCTTTCCAAAACTTCTTTGATGAAAAAGTCATTTCTTTTACCCACCATAGCTCATACTTCATGGAATACCCCTTGAAAAATATGGAGCCAGGCAACCAGCAAAGTCTTTTGTGAATTTAACAGCCCTAGGTGCTATGAATTTGGGGTAAACATGACAGTGGGTATGAAGGAGAAGCAGATTTCAAACCACAGAATCAGTGCAGTCTCATTCCACATCCACAGCAGAGCAGCAATGCTCTCAGAGAGTTAAACTACCTTCCCTTGAGCCCAAATTCACAGGCACACAGGAGCTTGGGCTCTGAAAGAACAAACTCTTCTTTTTATTAAGTCTATCTATCTATCTCTAACAGAAAAATGGGAAAAAAATCTGTGACATTGTAAAATATTATAAGCCTCTGTTGAATGAGATTTTTATAATTCAGGTAAAAGCAATCAGGAAAATGAAAACTTTAAAAAGGGCAAAAGAGTGGGGTGCTCCTGACCTAGCTAATGCTACTAATTATCTGTGAAGACCTCTCTTGCTCTCTCAGATGAGCTTCTCTAGGTTTCAAAGAAACTCATTCCACAACAGCTTGAAAGGGTAGAAAAGAGGTTGTCGATCACTAAGCTGTTTGGCTTGAAATAAATGATTCTGAAACTCATTTGAGAAGAAACGCTTCTTATAGGTCCTCCTAAACCATAAAAATCGAGATATTTTAAATTCACAACAATGTCTTACTTAAAGTATTTTATAAACAAACTAATAGCTTAATTTTGTCTTTTTATAAATCTAGTGACAACAGTATTAGAAAACTTGTAATTCAAATATTGTAATGAATGAAATAGAATTATTAGTAGAAGAAAAAAAGAACTGAGAGAGGATCTAGTTTCCTGGCTTCTCTCTCTCTCTCTCTTTCTCTCTCTCTCTCTCTCTCTCTCTCTCTCTCTCTCTCTCCCTCCCTCCAAAGAAGAGAAAATCAGTCCAGAGAGAGGGAATATGACGTGCACCAGTTCACATAATTGATTAGTGTCAGAGCCCAGGTTAGAAATCTTATCTCAAATCTCCTTTCAGAATAAGCTGGATTTGGCAAGCATGGATCTGAATATATATTTTTTAATAGACAACACTTTGTTCTAAAATTCTCACTATAATCATCCATGAAACTATAGACATTCTGGTTTTCAAGAAGTTTAATACTATCACTTTAAGAATAATAGTGTGAGCAAATTATTTCTACTAACCACAGTAGCAATACTGCTTTGATAAAATGCCACCTAGAGGAGCTTTGGAAGCAAAGCATACTTCTTCCATGTAGCCCTCTCAGAAAGAAATACCTTTCTTGGACTCACATTTTAATCAATATCATCATCTCCCTGAGTGCTACATGATTAAAAATAACACTGAAAATTGTCCTACTTCCAGAACACAGCAGGGAAGATGACACTGCACCAAAAAAAAAAAAAAAAAAAAAAAATCACAAGGAAGAAGGCATATGGGGTCAAATTGAAAACCATGAGGCTAAGGGTCTTTAGATTTTTACCCCCATTTTACTGTAACAGGAAGCAAAAGAATTAGAAGCAAGTTTGTTGTATTACCATCTTTCCATGGTTTGGGATATCCAAGTTGGCATGTAAGGTGAAGAGTGTAAAGTGTAAACATTTTACCATGAATAACTTACCAGAAAAAAATTTCTGGAATCAGAAAACCTCAAAACTCGAAGGCACCTAACATGTGTAGTTTAGCTCTCTGATTGTGGTGATGTCCCCATGGATCCAATTTAAAGGCCCCACCCACGGAATAGTGTGGACAGTCATCATGGACAAAGGAATGGGCAAATCTGTAAGAACCACATGGAAACTGAAAATAATAGATGGATACCAGGTAGACCAATTTCTGTCTGCTATTTTCAACTCAGGAGAAAGAAGAACTCTCAGAATCCAAAGTGTCCAACGCGGAATTAGAAGACTGTCCCTGGAAGACTGGATAAGTTAAGACAACTATACTGTTGAATTTAAAGAGACTAAATATTAACCACATAAAGACCTTGAAGGACAGAAGACTTGGGAATCTGACTCTGTCTTAGGTTGGTTCCTTCGGGAAACCAACTCTGAGAGGGAGATTTGAGTGCAGAATGCTGATTGAAAAGCTCTCTTAGAATCAGTACCTGTAGAGGAGTGAGGAAAACAGGGCTGGCCAGAGGGAGGCATTGAGCAGTCCAACACAAGCAGAAAAGGCCTCAGTAGATTCCATAGGGAGGTCCAGGACCAGAATAGCCTTTATATTGCCCCGACTTGAGACAAGGGAGCCAGGCTTTGACATGCCTGCTAACCAGTCATGGCTTTGTGCTGCCCCAAGGAAAGGAGCATGACCTTGCATTAACAGCTTTCTTTGACTGAAAATAATTCCCAGAGAGAAACTCAACTGAAAGCAGTCAGCTGTCAATACCTGAGTGCCTCAGCTCCGAAGAGGCTTGTGGACAGCTCATGACAGCATCCATTATAGCCTTCATTCCCTGTATCTCTAGAACTTAAACAGAAAGCTACTCTTGTCATCCTTCAAGGGAAATAACCCTTAACCTGTAGTTTTGTTTGCAGAAGAGTGTTTCTCTAGTCTTGTTTTCTATATGTATGCTTTAGAATAACTCCCCACCCAATACATACACAATAGTTTGTGTTTTCCCTTTTCTATCATATCTTAGCATAGCCTAAGTTAAGACAAAACTTAATTTGTCCTTTTCTAATATTTGTCATTATAAATTGGCCTCACTTAACTTCTCTGTGTCTCATTTCTTAATCTGCAGCATGGGTACAATAATACTATCTCCTCTCATGAGTTATAATGGAGATTAAATAAATAATGACTGTGAACTAACATAATAGCTAATTCACCATTAACACTTAATATGCTATTATTATTACAGAGAGAGATAGAGAGAGAGAGTCATGTTTATTATGTACACGTGCATGTGCGCGCACGCGCGCACACACACACACACATTCAGCCCCTAATCTCCAAAGTCCTTGTTTAGACCAACAGTTCTCAAAGATTCCCAAGACCTTTTTCAATGGCCCATGAGGCCAAATTAAATTTGTAATAATACTATAATATTAATTTCCTTTTTCAGTTTCCTTTTAACTTGATAATAAAATTAAGTTTTTCAGAGGCTATATGACTTGTATTGATGCTTTAGCTCTGATGTCACTGGGTGATGAGATTATTATTGCTATTTTAAAATAAATTTACAGAAATTTGACTTGTTTTTCTAATTTTCATGTGGTAAATATTGATAGATATAATCTACATAAACAAAACCTTTTTAAGGTCCTCAATAATTGTTACAAGAACAAAGACATCCTGAGACTGAAATGCTTGAAAACCTCTGACCTAGACATTCTGTGACCCTCTGAAATCTCTCTGCACACATTCACCACCCACACTCTGCCACCAAGCTCTACCACTTGACTTTTACTTCAAGACTTATTTCTCTGTTTTTAATACTCATACATTCTTGGAGATGAAACACAAAATGAAGTCAGAGAGTACATAGTATGCTTTACCCCCAGAAAACAGCCAGATGGAAGATTATGGAATATCAAGGGAAGTACCAGAGAACCAAATATTATAGCTGGAACTTGCACAGAAGATACTGAGTGGCACCAAATAAATCACAAAGTGACTGACATCCTGCTGCTCAGTTGCTGACTGTATTTAGGAGGACAGGCATGTGCAGAACACTGTGGATCCCATCATTAAATAAATTATCATGTGAGGCTTTCTGTAATGATTACCATATTGATGACTCACTCAAGTCAATTTGACAATGGAACAGAAAGTTGCAGCAATTCAGTTTCAATCTATCAAAATTTAGGAAAGGAATGATTCTTACACTTGCACAGACCTTGATTTCTTATCTTCCCTCCAGGCCTTGATGATTGTGAGCTCTCAGCATGGGAGAGGGGGTCGAAATAAGAAAAGGAACACAGTGTATCACCCCCCAAATAATCTTCTGTGAGGGGGAAACAAAAATTGATAAAAAGATACTCATGATAAGATGTAACTCTGTGTCCTGCAGCAGCTCAGACACTGCTCTCAGTTCTTCCTCCCAACAACCCTATAAAGTCGAAGTGGCCACCCACATTCGACACATAAGAAACTTGAGGACTGGAAAGGTTTAAATGACTTGCCTGAGGACACACCTCAATTAGATGACAGAACTAGGTTACTCACTCATGTCTTCCCACACAAAACGTAATACTTTGCCTTTCATGAGCCAGATCGATCCAGTTTTAAACTTCATTGGTGTTTATTAATTGCCTAAATAGACACTGAGCTAGATTCAGTGGGGTCTTCATAGATGTAAAGCTATATTCACATAGTTTCTGCCCTAAAAGGAGCCATTATGAGTAATGAAGTGGACATACAGAGATTCCTGTTGATGCCCAGAGTGGGAGTTAAAGGGAAGAAGATTTCTGCAGCACTACTACGTGCTGTTCACATGCCATTTCATAAGCAACCTCTCATTTCATCCCACAACTCTCTGAAGAAGTAATTATTGTCCCTATTTTTTTGTTGTTTACATATCCATGTTTACTGCAGCATTATTGACAATAGCCAAAAGGTGGAAACAATCCAAGTGTCCATCAGCAAATTAATCAACAAACAAAATGTGACATGTGTATATATATATATATATATATACGTATATATATATGTATATATATATATATACGTATATATATATATGTATATATATATATATATACACAATGAGATATTATTCAACCATACAAAGGAATGAAATTCTGGCACATCTCATATGAATAAACCTTGAAAACATTATGCTAAATGAAATAAGCTAAACACAAAAGGACAAGCATTGTATGAGTCCATTTCTATGCAATCTCTCAAATAGGCAAATCCACCAAGACAGAAAGTAGATTAGAGGTTACCAGGGTGAGGGGTAGGACAAATGGGGATCATACTGTCTGTTTGGGGTTATAAAAAACTTCTGGAAATGATGGGATGGTCACAAAATATTGTGAATATAATTAATGTCACTGAATTGTACACTTAAACGTGACTAAAATGGTAAATTTTATCTTAGGTACGTTTCATCACAATAAAAAAATATACTTTGTTCTAAACAAAACACAACAAAAGGCCAAGTCCCTGAACCAAGGTGGGCACGTCAGGGCTCTCACCAGCCTGAGTGGCTTTACCCCTCACCTCTCTTCCCTCCTGTCTTGACTCTGGGGACTGGTTCTCCCTAGGTCTCACCTTGCCCCTCTCACCCTCCCAAAGCCAGCCTTCTCAGGTCATTCAGTCTTGGTCAGATTCCTTGACTATATTCTCCTGAAAACCCACACTCCTTTTCTTTGGAGTATGCCAGTTAATGGTGGGACATGTGAATGGTGTCTGACTCACCTGTGAGATATAAATGCTGTGAAAATAGGGCCAGCATAGGTTTCATCTCTGCATTATAGACTGTCCATAATAGGCCCTTGATAAATAAATATACAGGATGCTAAAAAAGTATACACATTTTAAGAAAGGAAAAAAACTATATTAAAATTATAATACTCGCCGGGCTCGGTGGCTCAGCCTGTAATCCCGCGCCTTTGGGAGGCTGAGGTGAGTGGATTGCCTGAGTCTGCAGGTTCGAGACCCGCCTGGGCAGTGAGACCTCATGTCTACAATAAATCAAAAAAAAAAAAATCAGCCGGGTGTGGTAGCGCATGCCTGTAATTCCGGCTACTCGGAAGGCTGAGGCGGAAGGATCGCCGGAGCCCAGCAGGTCGAGGCTGCGGTGGCCGGAAGCGGCCACTGCACTCCAGTCTGGGCGACAGAGTGAGACTCCAACTCAAAAAAAAAAAAAAAAAATTATAATACTCAATATATACTGATAACAAAAGTTTAACACCATCTTTTGAGTGAACATCATACTACACATTGCCACCGTAATTCAATTCAACTTCAAAAAGCAATTCATAGATAACATCTCTTAAAATGTGTATACATTTTTGGTACCTCTGGTATATACTGGGTGAAGAGACACATGAATGAATCAATGAATGACTGTCTTCTTCCCCATGTCCCCTCTATCCTCTCTACCCGGTTTCTCTGTTATCTATTGCACTCACCGTTGTCTGAAATAATTTGATGTGTTTACTGTTTTACATATCTGTAGTGTTCCTGCCTCCGTGTCAGAACATAAACTCCTTGAGAGGATGAACTTTTTCTGCTGGCCTACTGTAGTATCCCCAATAAAGAGCAGTATCTGGCATGTTGGAGGAGCTCCATAAGCATTTACTGAATGAGTTCATATGAAGACCTTCATTAACTCTGGACTAGATTATCTTCTACTCTAGGGGTCCTCAACCCCCAGGTTTGTGGCCTGTTAGGAACAATAAAACAAGCAAAGATTCATCTGTATTTATTGCCACTCCCCATTGCTCATATCACTTCCTGAGCTCTGCCTTCTGTAAATTCAGTGGGGGCATTAGATTCTCATAGGAACTTGAACCCTATTGTGAACTGCACATTTGAGGAATGTAGGTTACATGCTCCTTATGAGAAGTTAATGCCTGATGATCTGAGGTGGAGCTGAGGCATTGCCGCTAGCACTGGGGAGTGGCTGCAAATACAGAGTAACGTTAGCAGTGAGGTTTGACTGCACAAATCCCCAACCCCTGGTCCGTAGAAAAATTGTCTTCCACAAGACTAGTCCCTGATGCCAAAAAAGTTGGGAACCACTGCTCTACACATTCTGACTGTCTCCATATCAGTGCCAGAGTCATACGTCTATAAATGTTGATTTGTACAAGTCCCATTTCTGCTGTAAACCTTCATTCCTAGGAGTAAGATCCGTGTTTGTAGATCATACACTGGCCTCTCCTAACCCCCTCCTCCTCAATTATACCCTCTCACTGCTGGAGGGCTCTAAACTCACTACACAGACCTCTTTTTTTATTTTAAAGATGTGGAGTTCAAGTCAGGATTGGGTACATAAAAGGTTTGCGTACAGGTGAAATTTGGGCCTCCCATTGGACCTCACTTCACCTGAATTAGCATCAGGCACCTTTATTGATGTTATGTGACTCCCTGCTCCCCTGGCAGTGTCCTGCTACTGCCAATCCCTTTCTTGTAGTAGTATGATAGATGTTCTCACTAATGAGTTAGAGCATGTGGCACTTAGTTCTTTGTTTCTGTGATAGATCACTGAATATGATAGACTCTAAATTCATCTAAGTTTCTGCGAAGTCCACAATTTTGTCCCTCTTTATGGCTGCATAATATTCCATTGTATATAAGTACCACTTTTTTTTATCCAGTCCACTTTCGATGGACAGCATGATTGGTTCCATGTTTTTTCTATTGTGAAAGTTCCTGCAATAAACATGCGCGCACAGGAATCTTTTTTGTAGAATGATTTGAGTTCCTCTGGGTATATTCTCAGAAGGGGAATTGCTGAGTTGTATAGAGGGTCAATTTCTAGTTCTTTTAGAAATCACCACACTGTTTTCCATAGAGGTTGAACCAGTTTGCACTGCCATCAACAGTGTAGAGGCATTCCCTTTTCTCCACTTCCTTGCCAGCATCTGTTGTTTTTTGTTTTATTAATTATGCCCATTCTTACTGAAGTGGTATCTTAATGTGATTTTGAGTTGCATTTCTCTGATGATTACTGAAGCTGAGTATTTTTTCATGTGTCTGTTTGCTTGTATGTCTTCTTTTGAGAAGTGTATATTCATGTCTTTTGCTCACTTTTTAATGGGGCTATTTTTTATTTTCCTTTCAGCACATTTGTTTCCTTATAGATCCTGGATGTTAGGGCTTTGTCAGATATATAGTTGGAAAATATTTTTTTCCATTCTGTGGGTTGTCTCCTTGCTCTCTTGATAGTTTCTTTTGCTTTACAGAAGCTTTTCAGTTTGATGAAGTCCCACTTGTCTATCTAATCTCTTATGGCATGGGCTTTTGAGGGTTTTATCAGGAAGTGGTTACCTATTCCAATTTCTGTAAAAGTATCTCCTGTGTTTTCCAAGATTCTTATAGTTTGAGGTTTTGTGTTTAATTCTTTGATTCATTTAGAGTTGATTTTTGTGCATGGTGATAGGTAGGGATCCTGTTTCATTATTCTGCATGTGGTCAGCCTGTTTTCCCAACACCAACACCATTTACTGAAAACGTTCTCCTCTCCCCAGTGGTTGGTGAAGGCTTTGTTGAAAATGAGTTGGTTGAGAAGTTGAGGTTTTGCTTCCAAAATCTCTATCCTGTTCCATTGGTTTATATGCCTATTCTTGTACCAGTACCAGGTTGTTTGGGGTATTATAGCCTTAAATAGAGTTTAAAGTCTGGGAGTGTGGTACCTCCCATTTTGCTTCTTTTACTGAGGATTGTTTTGGCAATTTGTGGTCATTTTGTTTCCATATGAATTCTGTATTGTCTTTTCCAGGTCTGAGGTGAATGATGTTGGTAATTTAATGAGTATAACATTAAATCTGTATATTGCCTGAGGTAGGATGGACATCTTACCAATGTTGATTCTTTGATTCTTCTAGTCCATGAGCATAAAATATTTTTGCATTTGTTTGTGTCTTCTTTGATTTCTTTGAGCAGTGTTTTGTAGTTTTCATTGTAAAGGTCTTTCACTTCTCTAGTTATGAAGATGCCAAGGTCATGTGTGTGTGCGCGCGCGCGCGCGTGTGTGTGTGTGTGTGTGTGTGTGTTGTGAATGAGATTGTACTTTTTATTTGGTTCTCTGCCTGTTAGTTGTTGGTTTATAAAAATGTAACTGTCTTTTGCACATTAATTTTGTACTTTGAGACTTGGCCGCAGTCCTTTATCAGTGCAAGGAGAGTTTTGACATATTATCTTAGTTTTTCCAGGTACAGGATTATTTCATCCGCAAAGAGGGATAGCTTAACTTCCTCTTTTCCTCTTTGGGTACACTTGATTTCCTTCTCTTGTCTGATTGCTGTATCTAGGACTTCCAACACTATATTGAACAGGAGCAGTGAGAGTGGGCAGCCTTGTCTTGTTTTGGATTTTAGAGGAAATGCTTCCAGTTTCTGTCCATTTAGTAATATGTTGACTGTGGATTTATTATAGATGGCGCTTACTATTTTGCAGTATGCTCTCTCTATATATAGGTGTTTAAGGGTTTTTATCAAGAATGGATGCTGAATTTTGTTGAAAGCCTTTTTCTGCATCTAGTGATATAATCATGTGGGTTTTTGTTTTTACATCTGTTGATGTATTTAACTACATTTATGGTCTTGCTGATGTTGAAACAGTCTTGCATCATGGGGATGAAGCCTATTCAGCCATGGTGGATAATTTCAGAGATGTGAGGACTTCTGGCAAGATGGTGATGAAACAGGTCGATCTGTGAGAGTCTCCACAAAAGTCAATGTCCATAAAGACTCTCTGTGTAAATAGGCGTGTGCTGGTGGGTGAGTGAAAGTCCGTCTGAGGGGAGACTTAGGTTCATGCACCCAGGGCTCTCCTCTGGAGGTGACAGCAACTCCCCACTGCTCTGAGATTGGAGCTGCTGGCATGCAGGATTGTCTGCCATTCTCCGGACTCCCTGAGGAAAGCCTGCCTGATACAGCTGATTCTCATTGTCTGGCACCTGGCCCACACCATCACCTGTGATAGCAAAGCAACTAGAGCCCCGATGGGATTCATGGAGAGAGAAGATTGGGGAGAGCTGGAGAACAACCCCACCCCTGGTGAGGAAATGCCGACTGCAGTCATTTTCTCTGTCTGAGATCAAGCAGAGACCTGCATTGCCCCACCTAGCTCCACCCAGCCTCCATTGGGACCTAAGGTAATCTCATCAACTCGGAGAGACAGAAGCCCCTTCCCCATGTGGGATCAGACACAGACACATCAGATCTGAGTGAGAGACTGGACAGGCAGCAAGTCGGGTGAGTCCAGAGCTGATCCATCCTCCTCCCCCAGTAGGCCTGGGGCATCTGACCCAGGCTGAGAGCAACCCTATCAGTCTATGTTGAGAGCAGAGTGGAGGGGCTAGAGATCAGAGCTGAATGGAAGTTGGACTACAGAACTTTTTTTGTCTGTTTGTTTTGCTCATTTTTCTTTGTTTTTGTTTTAGTTTTTTTCTCTTTCTTTCAGTTTTTGATAACGTGTTCGTACTTGCTTTGTTGCTGTTATTTTATTGCTGTTTTTTAGACTTCCTATCTGTGTAGAGTATTTTTGAGGGAGAGTACATCAATGGGAGGGGTTATTGGTTTGTGTGTTTGTATGATTGTCTGTATGTTTTAGGGTTTTTTTCTCTTTTCAGTCTTTGTTTGTGTCTCTTTTCATTTGTTAGTTGGTATGTCTGTCTGTTTTCCCTCTTACTTCTCTCTCTCTGCCTTCCTCTCACCCTCCCCCTCCTTTTTCCAATATTTTCCTTTTCCTTACCTAATTTTGGTTTCAGGGAGCAAGCTATACCTCCACTGCATGGACAGATCGTAAGGCAGTGAGAAGTGGGTTCCAGGGGGCCCACAAACTTGTCAGTAGATACTGGGATCTGCAGATAGAGTCTGAATCACAGTTCCCCCCTCAAATCTTAAAACTGCAAAGAGCACAGTCTCCCACCACAGTTCAGCTTTAGAATTGAACAAAACCAGAGGATCCACATAAGGAAGAACAGGAGGCTGAGCAAACAGAAGTAAAAACTACCCCAACCCCTGAACAATAGAATTAAAGAAGGGGGGAGAAATGGGGGGAAGAAAATCTACACAAATGAAGAAAAACCAAAAGAAGAATATGGGACTCACACAGATCCCTGGAAGGTCAGACATGAGAATACAGACTTCAGAACACAAACAATGAAGAACCCCTAGAATGGCTGGCCTCAAATCACAAATCCAGATATCCAGACATTAACAGAGAGAATAGATAGAATCGAGGAGAGACAAAAGAAAAGAATGAAGGAGCTGATAGCTGAGATAACAGCAATAAAAAATACAGTAAATGAAATAAATAACAAACTAATAAGCATGGAAGCCAGAATTCGCCACGCAGAAGAAAGAATCTCACAGTTTGAGGACCAAAATATGGAACTAACCCAAACAGTCAAAAACATAGAAAATAAGCTTATAAAGACAGAGCAAAACCTTCACAAGATGAGTGACTTTTCAGGAGGCCGAACCTAAGATTAATTGAACTTCCTAAAGTAGAAAGAGAGACAGAGACCATCCTGGAACAAGCATTTCATGACATTATCCAAGAAAACATCCCTCATCTCATCAGTGACGTGACCATTCAAACAAGAGATTCAGAGAACCCCTGCTAGACAATAAATGAGTAGACCAACTCCTAGACACATAGTAATTTGCCTACACAAAGTAGACATAAAAGAAAAAATCCTAAAGGCAGCAAGATAAAAAGGTCACACTACGTACAAAGTAAGACCGATTAGAATACTAGCAGATTTATCCACAGAAGCACTTCAGGCAAGGAGAGCATGGAGCCCAATCTTTAAAGTTCTCAAAGATAAACAATTTCGACCAAGAATTACCTACCCAGCTAAACTAAGCTTCATCTGTGATGGAAAATTAAAATCTTTCCCAGACATTCAATCCCTAAGAGCTTATGCTGCTTCCCAACCGGCTCTACAAGAAACACTTAAGAAATTATTAAACACAAAAGAAAGGGAAAAAATAATGACAACACCCTTTACAAGAATGCAGGAAAAAGATTGAAAACACACAAGAATCAACCCCTAAATCAAAAGAAAGAAAACAAGCAGCAGCAATAACAACAAACTACATAAGAGCCCCATGACAGGGATAAACTCTCACATTTCAATAATTAGCCTGAATGTGAATGGACTAAATGCACAACTGAAAAGACATAGGATGGCAAAATGGATAAAATAGCATGAGGCAGCAGTATATTGTCTCCAAGAAACTCATCTCACCAGAAGGGACACTCATAGACTCAAAATAAGAGGATGGGAAACAAAATTTTAGGCAAACGGAACACAAAAGAAAACAGAAGTAGCAATCTTAATATCAGACAAAATATCCCCTTTAAGCTGTCAAAAATTTTAAAAGATATGGAAGGTCACTATATAATGATAAAAGCTTCAGTTCATCAACAAGAAATATCCATCCTAAACATATCTGCACCCAACAAAAGAGCACCAACTTTCATAAGCAGCTTCTAGGCAAACTTTAAAAAGATATTGACTCTAACACTATCAAACTTGGGGACTTAAAACCCCACTCATGACCATAGACAGATCATCAATACAAAAAAATCAACAAAGAGATCCAGAACATCAACGTGACATTTGACCAAATAGACTTAATTGATACCTGCAGAATAGTCCACCCAATAACCAGGGATATACATTCTACTCATCATCACATGGAATGTACTCTAAGATCGACCACATCCTCAGTCATAAATCAAGCATAAACAAATCTCGCAAGGTTGAAATCCTGCCATGCACCTTCTTATACCACAGTGGAATAAAAATAAATATCAGCACCAAAAAAGCTCCCCAAAACCCACAAAGACATGGACACTGAAAAACATGATGCTAAACAACTCCTGGGTCAACTTGGAAATCAAAACAGAGATTAAAAGAAACCTGGAAAAAAATGAAAATGAAGAAACATCTTACCAAAACCTCTGGGATTCCATGAAAACAGTACTAAGAGGGGAACTCATATCTCTACAAACACATAAGAAGAAAATGGAAAGATCACAAGTTAACAGCCTCACAAATCACATTAGGGAGCTGGAAAAGCAAGACCACCAAACCCTAACTTCAGCAGAAGAATCCAGATCACCGAAATAAAAGCCCAAATTAGGGACATAAAAGACAAAAAGATAATACAAAAAATCAATGAAAAAAAAAAGCTTGTTCTTTGAAAAGATAAACAAGATTGATGGTCTGCTAGCTAGACTAACCAAAAAAGAGAGAGAGAGAAAGTCCAAATAAACATAGTCAGAAATGCAAAAGATCAAGTCACAACTGATCCTGAAGAAATACAAAAGATTATCAGAGACTACTATGTACACTTATATGGAAACAAACTTGAAAACCTAAAGGACATAGAGAACTTTCTGACATCACACAACCTCCCCAAGTTGAAACAAGAAGAAATCGAAACCCTAAACAGACCAATAACAATCCAGAAAATTGACTATGTCATAAGAAAATTACCTACAAAAAAAAGCTCTGGACCAGATGGCTTTCCAGTAGAATTCTACAAAACATACAAAGAGGAACTGATACTAATCCTACTAAAAATATTCCAGGCAATCAAGAAAGATGGAACTCTTCCCAAATCATTTTACGAGGCTAACGTCACATTGATACCCAAACCAGGTAAAGATCCAGCAAAGAAAGAGAACTACAGACCAATATGCTTGATGAACACTGAGGCTAAATTTCTCAACAAGATCCTAGCAAATTGGATTCAACAACACATCTCAAAAATCATCCACCTTGATCAAGTAGGCTTCATCTCTGGGATGCAGGGTTGGTTCAACATTCACAAAACTATAAACATAATTAAATACATCAACAGTTGTAAAAGAAAAACCACATTATTATATCATTAAATGCTGAAAAAGCTTTTGATAAATCCAGCACCCTGTCTTGATTAAAAACCCTTGAAGATCTAGGCATAGATGGAACATACCTCAAAATAGTAAAAGCGATCTACAAGAAATCCACAGCCAGTATACTGCCAAACAGACAGAAATTGAAACCATTTCCCCTGAAAACCGGAACAGGACGAGGATGTCCACTCTCACCCCTCCTTTTCAACATAGTTTTGGAAGTCCCAGCTAGAGCAATCACACAAGAGAAGGAGATCAGCAGTATCCAAATAGGAAAAGAGGAAGTCAAGTTATCCCTCTTTGCAGATGACATGATTCTATACCTCTAAAACCCAAGAGAATCTGTCAGAAACCCCCTTGTACTGATAAAGGACTTTGGCAAAGTCTCAGGGTATAAAATCAATGTGCAAAAGACAGTCGTATTTCTATATTCCAACAACAAACAAACAGAAATGCAAATAAAAAGCACAATCCCATTCACAATAGCCACACACACACAAAAAACGGAATACCTTCACAGCTTCCTAACCAGAGACGTGAAAGAGCTTTACAATGGAAACTACAAAACACTGCTCAAAGAAATCAAAGATGACACAAATAAATGAAAGAATATTCCATGCTCATGGACTGGAAGAATCAACATTGTTAAGATGTCTCTCCTACCCAAGGCAATCTACAGATCTAATGCAATACCCATTAAATTACCAGTAGCAATCTTCTCAGACCTGGAAACGACAATACAGGAATTCATATTCATACATAAACGACCACATTTTGCCAAAGTAATCCTCAACAAAAAGAGCAGAGCAGGAGGTATCACACTCACAGACTTTAAACTTTATTATAAAGCTATAATAATCAAAACAGCCTGGTGGTGTTGGTACAAGAACAGGTATATAGACCAATGGAACAAGACAGAGATTCTGGAAGCAAAACCTCAGTTTCTCAACCAACATATCTTCAACAAAGCCTCTACCACCAACGACTGGAGAGAGAAGAACCTATTCAGTAAATGGTGCTGGGGAAACTGGCTGACCACATGCAGAAGATTAAAACAAAATTCCCTACCTATCACCATACACAAAAATCAACTCTAAATGGATCAAAGACCTAAATGTAAAACTTTAAGAACCTTAGAAAATGCAGGAGACACCCTTTTGGAAATTGGAACTGCCAACCAATTCCTGATCAAAACCACAAATGTCCATGCCATAAGAGAGAAAATAGACAAGTTGGACCTCATCAAACAGAAGCTTCTACAAGCCAAAGAAACCATCAAGAGAGTGAGGAGACAGCCCACAGACTGAGAAAAAACATTTGCTACATGTATGTCTGACAAAGGTCTAACATCTAGGATCTACAAGGAACTCAAACATGCCAAAAAGAAAAAAAACAAACAGCCCCATTACCAAGTGGGCAAAGGATATGAATAGACAGTTCTCAAAATAAGACATAGGAGCAGCCAACAGATACATGAAAAATGCTCAGCCTCACTATTCATCAAAGAAATGCAAATTAAAACCACAGTGAGATACCACTTAACTCCAGTCAGGATAGCTATCATCAATAACAAAAAACAACAGATGCTGGAGATGATGTGGCAAATAGGGAACACTTTTACACTGTTAGTGGGAGTGTAAACTAGTACAACCTCTGAAGAAAACAGTGTGGCAATTCCTAAAAGATCTAAAAATTGACCTTCCATACAACCCCACAATCCTCCTCTAGGAATATACCCAGAAGAACTCAGATCACTCTATAAAAAAGATACTTGCACACCTATGTTTATTGTAGCATTGTTCACAGTAGCAAGAACATGGCACCAACCATGCTGCTCATCTAAGAGGACTGGATTAAAAACATGTAGTACATAGCCGGGCTCGGTGGCTCAGCCTGTAATCCCGCGCCTTTGGGAGGCTGAGGTGAGTGGATTGCCTGAGCCCGCGGGTTCGAGACCCGCCTGGGCAGCGAGAGCTCATCTCTACAATAAATAAAAAAATCAGCTGGGCATGGTAGCGCATGCCTGTAATTCCAGGAACTTGGAAGGCTGAGGTGGAAGGATCGCCGGAACCCAGCAGGCGAGGCTGCGGTGGCCGGGAGCAACCACTGCACTCCAGTCTGGGTGACAGAGTGAGACTCCAACTCAAAAAAAAAAAAAAAAAAGACATGTAGTACATACACACAATGGAATATTATGCAGCCATAAAGAAGAGCAAAACCATGAACTTCACAGCAACCTGGATGGACTTAGAGTTTATAATGCTGAGTGATCTTTCACAGAAACAAAGAACTGAGTACCACATGTTCTCACTCATAAGCAGACCTTGAACAATTATGGTAATACTATAAGAAAAGGATTGGCACTAGCGGGAAACTGCTGGAACAGGAGCAGGAGGGCAAGATTGGCAGTAGTGGGAATCTGCCTGGGGTGGGGGGCACACCTTATCACCAAGGGTACCTGCATAACGAACATTTGTATACCCAACCCTGAATTGTACCCCACATCTTTAAAATTTAAAAAAAAAATTAAAAGAAAAAAATTTCTAAGATTTGTTGTTGGATCTGATTTTCTAGAATCATGTTGAGAATTTTTGCATCTATGTTCTTCAGGGATACTGGCCCATAGTTCTCTTTCTTATTTGGGTCTTTGCCCAGTTTTGGTATTAGTTTGATATTAGCTTTATGAAATGATTTGGAGAGAGTCTGTCTTTCTCAGTTGCCTGTAATGCTTTCAATAGCATTGGTATCAGCTTTTCCTTATATGTTTTGTAGAATTCTGCTAGAAATCCATCTGGACCAGGGGTTTTTTGGTAGATAGTTCTCTTATGACAAAGTCAATTTCCAAGTTTCTTATTGGTCTATTTAGGGTCTCAATTTCTTCCTGTTTCAATCTTGGGAGGTGGTATGATGTCAGAAAGTCCTCCACTTCAGTTAGGTTTTTGAATTTGCTTCCAAACAGGAGTACATAGTAATCTCTGATAATCTTTTGTATTTCTTCAGGATCAATTGTGACTTGACCTTCTGCATTTCTGATTTTGTTTATTTGGGCATTTTCCTCTCTTTTTCTTGGTCAGTCTGGTTAGTGGTTCATCAATCTTGTTTGTCCTTTCAAAGAACCAATTTTTGTTTCATTGATTTTTTTTCCTATGACATTTTTGTCTTCTATGTCCTGTATTTAGGTTTTTACTTTGGTGATCTGGATTCTTCTGTTTAAGTTAGGGCTTTGGTGGTCTTGCCTTTCTAGGTCCTTTAAGTGATTTGTTAGGTTGTTGACTCGTGATCTTTCTACTTTCTTTATGTGTTATAAATTAGTACTGTTTTCGTGGCATTCCAGCAGTTTTGGTAAGATGCATCATTATTTTCATATGTTTCCAAGATTCTTTTAATTTCTATTTTGATTTTTGTGTTGATCCACGTGTTGTTCAGCATTGTGCTGTTTAGTGTCAATGTCTGTGTGTTTTGAGGGGATCTCATTGGTGGTGATATTTATTTTTATTCCACTGTGGTCTGAGAAGGTGCATGGGAGTATTTTGTTCTTATCGTATTTGTTTATGCTTGATTTTTGGCCAAGGATATGGTCAATCTTATGACATAATTATTGTCCCTGTTTTATAGGAAATCAAACAATGGCTCCAAAGTGATGAAACAATGTGTCAAAATTATACGAGGAGGACAGTCTAGAGCTTGGGTTCACATGGAAGTCTGTGTATTTCATAAAGCCCAAGACTCTCTGCATCTCACTGCCAAGAGAGGGAGAACTCCCCATAAGGACTTGGAAAAGGCTTTGTTTGATGAGCATGTACAACAGACTAGCATGCTTTTGTCTACCCTTGGGTTAACATTATCCTTTTCCTTTAATTAGTGTGGTCTAAAGGTCAGGGGGTATGTGTTGTGAGTTAAACAAAAGAATCCAAAAACTAGTAATAACCATTTGCTTGCAGAAGAGCACTCTGGATGGAGAGTTTGGGATATGAGAAAGTTTTGTCATTTACATTACAACTCTTTTGTGCCTTTATCATGACATCATTTACAAGTATTACTTTTACAATTAAACAAAAAGCTATTACAGAAGGAGAAGGGAACGAAAAAAGTGACCTTTGAGATGGGATTAAAAATTGTATAGGATTTTGAAAATTAGAAAAAAGGAGAAGACATTTCAGGAGGCAAAAATTTGAGCAGAGGCTGTGAGGTAGCAAAGTACAAAGCCTTTGTGAGGAAGAGTCTGAAGTAGACAGAATAATGAAAGACCAGTAAGGACTGTAGAGAGATAACATAGAAAAAGACAGATGAGGACAGATCCTGGAGAGCCTTGCGTGTCATTAAAGAAAATCAAATTTTCAGAGCAGCCATGAAGAATAAGGAAGAAGGAAGAAAGAGATTTCTCATCTAGAGTTCTTCACATGTCAGAAATACTTTTGCCAGAAGAGTTGGTTGAGAATTTCAAACAGCACTTTTCTTTCCCTGACCAATTGTAAAGTTACATGATCTAATCAAATTTATAATTTTCTGCATTCTAATTGATGCCTTTCTTACCCAGTTTTTTTAAAAAATTCCTTCCTTGATGAAATACTCTGCCTTATTTTTGTGTCCTAATATTACTCTAACCCTTATCTCCCTAAGGATTATGTGACAGCAAAAACATACTGACCTGCAGCTTTGCTAAGTCATGTAGCAGAGTGAGGAGAGCATTCAGAGTATCTCAACTATTCTCCATAGTTTACAAATAAACAGAATGAGGCCCAGAGATGAAAGGGACTCTCCTAGGGTCACACAGACAAACTTATAGTCCAGTTCCCTCCTCATCAGTTCACTGTGCCTGTCCTGGCCCAACCCATATTTTCTTGCTTGACTTGTTCCAGGGACCCAATTTTGACTGAGGTCAGAGCTAGCTCCCAAATTAGATTGTTTTTTTCTACATTGAGAAAGTATAACTTCTTTTCTTTCGGGAGCCAGAAGTGAAAGCACAGAGAGATTAGGGGCTGGCACAAGTCACACACCCAACTCTGACCAGAATACTACACGCCTTGACTCTCCAGTTCCATGAATCTCTATTTTCTTCACCTTGCAAGTGATTTTGGCAAGAAATTCTAAATGGGAAAACAGAAACAATCGATATCCCATTTCCAAACTCAAATGGGCCAACTTTCATCCAAGAGGCCATCAGTGATAAAATATAAAGGTCACTTTCACTCTACCCCAAAAGCTCCTTCTACCTGACAATAGATTAGAGTTATAGTCTGGAGAGTATCATAGCAGGCCTCAGAATTTATTTTGTTCTTTAGTGTTCAGCAAATTGACTTTGAGGTCTTACTTAAACTTGAATAACATGCTACTACCAATTTGTTTTACCATGTGCATATTTTAATTTATCAAGTAGTTTTACTCATTTCCAATAAATTGTTTTAAAGTGATATTTTTATTATAACTTCTATAATGGTTACGTCTCAGAGGGCTTCACGTTCAAGAAGTACAGTCAATATTCCAAAATTCAGAGAAAAGAATTCCATTATCTACTCAAGAGCATGAAAAGGAACTAATAAAGAGACCACAGCAATCTATAATAAAATCCCCTTTCTTTTCCGTCCTTTTCTCAGTGTTCCATCACATCCTCCCTCTCACAGCTCCTCCCTTGTTCCCACTGAGACTGATGCCCTTTCCTTCTTGCTTCCATTGCCCTCTTCTCACAGCTCTTGATTCTATGGTTTGATTTGGCATCCCTCTCAGCAAGAACAAGTCATTCCTTTAGAAGAGGGAGAAGCTGATGTGACAATTTTGGAATTCTTTTTTGTGGACCGTGTGAGTCTTATGTCAATGTTTCTTCATTTCTACCTACTGGTCCTGTTGAAATAATGTGACTTGACCCCAGAGTCACTCATCCACATGACAGCACTCTATATATTTGACAAAAATTTTTAAGCCTATGCCCATCTTCTTTTCTGTTTCCCGAACAAACCATGCCCGAAATGAAGACATTTCTTCTTGGAACTTCATATGCAACTTATGATGCAAAAGTCCTATGTAAAAGAAAGTGAAAGAACAGAACTTGGTGTTGTTTTTAACAAATATTAATTAAGCACTGGAATCTTAACTAAAACAAGTATTGTTCTAGGTGCTGGGAATAAACTACTGGACAAAATTCATTCCCTCAAAAAAGTTTGCCTTCTTATTGAGAAAGACTAAAAATAAACAAACAAATGAACCAAATATACAGATATCATAGAGTGATAAAACTATGAAGAAATTAAAACAAAACAAATAGAGAGTTGTTAGGAGTTGGCATGAAGTTATTTTAGCTACAGTGCTCAGGGAAGACCTATACAGACCTTGACATTCATTGTAGGGGTGAGACCTGGATAATCCAAAGGAAGCAATCATGTGACAAGTTGGAAGTTCAGCACAAAGACCTTGAGGTAATAACAACTTGATACATACAATGAGAAGGAAGGGCATCCCACTGGGTTAGGTTGCAGTGACTAAGGAAAACAGTGATGGTCTAGCAACTCATGATGGACATCTTAAGGACATGTAGATAAGTAAAGCATATTTTACTCTTAGTAAGGTGGAAAGTTATGTGAGGATTTGAGTCACGGAATGACATGGTTAATTTTGTTTGTAAAAGTTTATTTGGTTGCTCTGTAGAGAACCAACTGACAGAAGGCAAGAGAAATAGCTGAGACATCAGGCAGGAATGACCCAAGCAGCAAATATGGGGACTTCAAAAAAATTTCTAAGTGTGGAGATGATGCTCCTGGTTTGGTTCTCTCTGTCTATTCTGAAAACTATACAAAGGATAAATTGATAAAGATAGGAAGATAGAGATAGATAGACAGATGCTCCTGGTTTGGTTGATAAAGTTTGAAGGTAGAGTTAACAGGATCTTGGTTTTCCAGTTGTGATGCCTTGGCATGAGGTGACCACCATGCCCACATGACTTTCCTCAAGTATTCTCTGTTGTAGCCTCTTATATCTGTGGGCTATTATTCAAATAAAAATGCATACATTCCTTTAGAGAAAGCCACCAACTTTAGTCATATTTTTGTCTAAACCTACACTTAGAAAGTAAAATTATCCCTAAAATTGAGAATCTGAAGATATGTATCTTTGCCTATAATACAGAAAATATTTTATACGATTACAAAACAGTTTAGCTCCTTAAAACCCTCAATTGTTCCAAATGTTAGAAGACAGTCTTCTGGAAACTTCTATTAAAGGTTTCATTATCCCTAGAGAAGAAACAAAGAAGGAGATAGCCTGTCATCTTCCTCTGGATATTGTCATATCTGGAGGTTGAACATGAAAATCCTGCAGCTATCATTGAGCATGTAACCTTTCATAAAATGAAGTGTGTGCTGACAATGACAAAACAAAAAGATGAGAATAATTTATTTCCAAGAACATGCTGTAATTCTAGATATCTGTTTTTGTGAGATCTTTTTGTTTAAGTTAATTTGAATTGCTGTTTTTGGTTACCTTCAGCCAAATTTATTCTACCAGATATATTGAGTTCATTTTTTAATTTTAATTTTTGTTTATTTTTTGAAACAGGTGTTTATTAATCACCCACTGTGTGTCATGCACTTTTCTAAGACATTGTCTATTCTTGTGACTCTGTATATTCTCATTTGGAGGGAACAGGAAATAAGTAGAAATAAATGATTGATCTCAGATAACACTAAATGCTACAAAGGAAATAAAGTGGGGTAAGAGTCCAGGGAATTAATTACTGCCGACCATTAGGAAGGGAAGTCTTTCAAAAAATCTTAGATGTATGCAGTAATGTTTGTAACAACAAAAGTAAGGGTAGTTACTATAATTAATTCAAATGTCCATCTATGAGGAAATAAATGTTGGTAAATTTATATGACAAAATATAATGTCAATTAAGAGCAATAGTTTAAGATAATACATGTGATTATATGACACACTCTCTAATATACATGATTAATAAAATAAAACATTGATTGTAAAATAGTATGTAAAGTGTATCCCTAATTCTGAAAACTATACAAAGGAAAAATTGATAAAGATAGGAAGATAGAGATAGATAGACAGAGATAGAGATAGGTTAAATAGAGAGAAACAGAGAGAGAAAAAGAGAGAAAGAGAAAGGAGAAGAGAGAGAGAAAGAGAACAGAGGGAGATAGAAATAGAAATCGTTACAGGTCTGCACAGTGGGTCATGCCTATAATACCAGCACTTTGGGAGGCTGAGGTGTGAGGATCACTTAAGGCTAACAGTTCAAGACCTGTCTGGCCAACATAGTGAGACCTCGTCTCTACAAAATACTGGATTGCACCTGTAGTCCTAGTTAATTTGGGAGACTGAGGCAGCAGGTTCACTGGAGTCCAGGAATTCAAGACTACAGTGAACTATGATCACGATGCTGCATTTCAGCTTGGGAGACACAATGAAACACTGTCTCTCGAAAAAAAAAGAGATAGAGAGAAATAGGTAGAGATATACTTCTTGATGCATATGTAGGAAGTTTATCAATGATGTTTACATTTCATAAGAGAGACAGTAGGAGAAGTAGAGAGAAAAGAGACTTTTTTTATTTCCTGCTTTCCTGTACCGTTTTCAATTTTATTTTAAGTAGAAATATGCCCTTTTTAATTTGTATTCTAAACCTTTAAATTAAAAAAAATACAGGAAAACTATTTCCAGGCAAACCAGAGTTCAGCAATAATAAACGTAAATAGAGATAATTGCTTAGAAGGAATGGCATTTGACGCACGTGACATCAGAGAAGAAGAACCTGACTTGAAATAAGAACCAGGCAAAAAATAAGGCCATCTGTTCTACCTGGTGTCACCTGGCATATACTATCCCACCATCAGGGGTGAACACAACAGGAAAAATTCTACTACCAGAAGGTCTGTAACTACCAAGAGCAACTTGCATGGGACCAGCTGCCAGGATTATCCACAAAATAATTTCAGAGCAGAGAGATGATGGGGAAGGATTTTAGAAATACACTTGAGAATGCCAGAAAAGGCCAAAACTCCAACAGATCACGAGAGTGCCTGGCAAAGGGCCCTCCTGGAGAGGATGTAATATTATTACCAAATATATTTACATGACCTTCCAGAGAATCTTCCTTTCAAGTCCTTGATCTGAGCCAGGCCAAGAACTCCCATTGATTTCACTTAAGCTGTGGCCCCCCTCTTCACTGAACATGTGTTTTGAAAACTCCTCATCTGCTACACATCAAACCCATATTTGTGACATGACCAGCAGGTCTCCAAAAGAGGTTGACTCAAAGCCAACCACAAGAGCAGAGCAGATTGGCAATCCTCTATGATAATGGAGAAGATTAGGGGAGAGATGCTTTTCTGAATGACTGTATTTTTTTCCCCAGTTTTGTCTCCTTTTCTTATCAATAGCCATTGTATATTTGATGACTAGAGAGCCAGTTCTCTGCTAAATAGCTCATGAGGAATGATAGTCAGGATGAAGAAAATAGACTTTTGTTCATCTATTGAAGATTCCACACTCAAAGTTCTCTACTGTGGGTTCATATACTTCAATGTGTCATGCATAGATGCTAAATAATAACCAGAGTTGCTGTCAACCTTGGGACTTTTTGCTGTGCCATACATTAACTGTGCAGGTCCAGCCAGATCCTTTAACCTCTTTCTTCCTTGCTTTGTCCACTCTTAGTACAGTAGTAGGCAAACCAGGGAAAAGGAGGGATATGATATATACAGTGTCTTGGCTTCCCATTAATTTGTTTTGCTAACCTTAATCTCTAGAATGCTTTCTCTAACTTGTGACATGTGTGGCTTTCCTATGCCCAGAGTCGGCATTGCTAATTCCATAAAACGGCACTTCCTCCGATTGCTACTCGATGAGTCCTCCAAGCTTCAGACAGCTAGTTAAGGACTGACAGGTAAACTAGGCTATTTGCCATCCCTGCAGCTGCCGTGCCAGGCTTTTTCTTTAAATCCTCTCTATGGTTTGGACTCCAAAGGAGTCAATTTCCTTGCATTTGCATGGTGTGATGTGCAGTTTAGTAGATTGTGTCGTTGCTAATGGATGACTGCTGAGGAGTTTTTAATTTGCATAGAACACATCCTTATGCTGAAAAGGAAGCCAAACTTGGCTCATGGATCACTATTTGTCATTGAAAGTCTAGAAGTATATGGGTTCCCCATTAAATCACTTTTTAAAGACTTTCTGAAGAGTTTAAAAACAACTCCACAGCTGGGAACAGTGGCTCACACCTGTGATTCCAGCGATTCAAGAGGACAAGGCAGGAGGATGGCTTGAGGACAGGAGTTTAAGGCCAGTCCAGGCAACCCTGTTTCTACCAAAAAAAACTTTTCAATTAACCAGGAATGGTGGCTCATACCTGCAGTCCCAGCTACTCAGGAGGCTGAGGCAGAGGATCACTAGGGCCCAGGGAGAATCACTTGAGTCTGAGTTCAAGGTTATGATGCGCTATGATCTTGCCACTACACTTCAGCGTGGGTGACAGAGTGAGGATTGACTCTTAAAAACAAACAGGCTGGGCTCGGTGGCTCACCCTATAATCCCAGCACTTTGGGAGGCCAAGGTGAGTGGATTGCCTGAGCCCACGGGTTTGACACCAACCCGGGAAACTTGGCGAGACCTCATCTCTACAATAAATCAAAATTTAGCTGGGCATGGTAGCACATGCCTGTAGTTCCGGCTACTTGGAAGCCTGAGGCGGAAGGATCGCCAGAGCCTAGCAGGTCAGTGATGGTGTGACCGTGAGTGTGCCACTGCACTCCAGCCTGGGTAACAGAGTGACTTCAACTCAAAAAACAAACACACAAACAGAACTCTATGTATTCTACAGAGGGGAAAGAAATTTAAATTATTTTCTATCCACCCCCTTTCCAAGTCTTCTTTCAAAAAGAGGGAGGAGAATTCCTAATATAATTGGTCAGAGATTGATAATGAATTGCACCATGAATATAAATGATAGGGCAACCCATTTAAAAGCCTAAATCCATCTTCTGCTCCCCTCTACATGCTATGCACTACACACAGCTTGATCAGTAAGTCATATCAAGACTTGCCCTCGGCAGGACTCAGCTGTCACTCCTGTTCTTGAACCTCATGAAACACTCAGCTGAGTCAGGGTTTTCCTTGGAGACCTGCAGTCTCTCTGCTTTCATGCCAAGCCACTCTGGACTCTGTACTGGGCATCTCATTCACTTTCAATTCCTTCCAACTAACAAAAATATTTGAGCACCACTGTGTGCAGACATTAGTACAGATGAGAGCCATCCAGCAGCATGCAAAACAGACAAAAACAGATCAAAGGAGCTAAGGTAGAGAGACAGGAAGCACACCTGTGTGTATGTGAAAAGTGAGGTGACCAAGTGACTGGAAAAGAGTGAGCAAACGGAAGAGAGACAGGAGGGGAGGACACATTTACCAAGTGGATGGAGGGGAGATTGCAGAGGTCCTTAGGGATCGTTATGATGGTTTTATTTTTACACAAGGCAAGAGGGAATAGCTCAGAAATGTTGTCTTAATTTTCTTCTTCTACTGTCACAAATGTGTTGTAAATTACAAGTTTAGCGCTTAAAACATCACAAATCTATTCTCTTACAGTTCTGAAAGTCAGAAGTCCAAAATCAATTTCACTGGACTTCAGCCCAATGAAATTTCACTGGAGGATATGAGAAGTTACTCTGTTTATTTGCCTTTTTCAGGGTCAGTCTAATGATGACCTGTATTTTGTTCTTTATGGTTCCTTCCTGCATCTTCAAAGTACATCACTCTAATCTGTTTCCAACATCATGTCACTTGTTCCTCTGACTTGAACTCCTCCAGCACCCTTCCATATTTGGTTGGCCATTATTCAACCTTCCACAGATACCTGATTGGACTTAGGTTTCCAGATGGTTTTCTGGCTACCTCTGCTGAGAATGAACTTGTGGAGTGTGAGGGCAGAAACAAGGAAACCAGTTAGTTGACTTTTGCAATACCTCGGGCAAGAGATGACAATTATTTAGTCTAGGGTGGTGGCAGCAGTGGCAATGAGAAGTCATATCTTGGAAATGTGTTGAAAACAAAACAAACTTGTTTTGCTGTATTTGTTTCATGAGAAAAATAGAAGGGAAACTGATCCCTCCAAGGTTTTTAATCTGAGCAGCTAGAAGGATAGTTATGCTTTTCTCTAAATGAGAAAGATTATTAAAGGAGTTGATTGGGGGAAAGGTAATAAGTTTGGTATTGAATATGTTAAATTTAAAATTCCTACAAAAGATTCAAAATGAGATGTCAACACTTGAATTAAATGTGAGGACTTGAACTTAAACAGGTGCATCAAACTAAATTTTACCATAATTGTGTACTGAGGGCTATTACACATTTTCCTTTAAATATTAATACCATTTGGCTATTATTCCTTACATATAACTCACACAGGAACATTGTGAAAGCAGGAAACATGGAAGATGGACAATAGCAGGTCAGGGCTTATGTACTATCTAAATTCTGGCTGTAATACCACCAAAATGGCATCCAAAAGACGCAAAATCCCACTTAACACTAACATTGTATATATTTGAAAATGTAGTTGCAATTTTCAAGACTGACACTGAGCTCTACAAAGGTCTCCTTGTATCTTGGTGTATAGTCTATTTTAGTGATTCTAAACTCTGGTTTGTATAAGAATTAGCAGAGACGTTGTTACAATGCAACTTCCATGACCCCAACTCCAAAGTCCGGCTTGGGAGGTTTAGATGGTGGTAGTAAGAGTCTGCAACCCAGAAAGCAGTGGGAAAGAGGAGAGGAAGGGTGAATATATTGTAGGAAATGAATGTGTGGTAGAGGTTTGGTTTGGTTTGGTTAGTAGTTAATAATTCATTAAGCACTTACCATGGATAGGTATGATACCACTTTATTCTCACAACAATTTAAGAAGTAGGAAGAAAGTACTATTATTAGTCTCATTTTAAGGATGAAAAAACTAAAGCCCTACACAATGTTCACTATCTGGGGAGCGGACCACCTGAAACCCAATCTCCACCACTACACGATATGTCTGTGTTATGAATACGCATGCATGTGTATCCTTTGAAATATAGATGAAAAAAGAAAAGAAAGAAGAAAATGAAAGCCCCAAAGAATTAGATGACTTCCCCTGATCACAGAGCAGTCAAGGCAAAGCTGGTCTTTTCCACTGAGCCCGTATGGCTCTGACTCCCATATTCGTTCTGGTACCCAGTGTTCTATGTTGGGGTTGGGAACATGGATTGATGAGTGGTGGACACGTGAAAGGGGATAATTTTAAGATGCTGTTGATAATGTCTGGATTTATGTTGGAATTAGTAGGGCAAGCTCTGGGGCCAGGCTTCCTGATTTCAAATCTATTCTGCCGCTTGTAACTGTGTGACCCTAGCCATGCTATTTCAACTAAGTCTCACTTTTCTTCTCCACAGGTGGAGACATAAGTAGCACCTGTATCATAGGTCGCTGTATTGGTTAAAGAAGACAGTGCATTGAAGTCCCGTTAGCCATGGCTTGCAACATCTCTACATGACTTGTTATTCTTTTTTCTCCATTCAGAGATGCTCACTTCTTTTTATTCCACAAATAATTCTTTTTATTCCACAAATAATTCTGGCTTATTTGGGGGTATTTATCTTGGAACTTTCATATACCTGGAAAAATTTCCCCACTCTTCTCCTCAGATTATATATAACATGACAAATTTTTTCTTATTCATTGAGGTCTCAGGTCAAATGTCTCTCTCATCATATTACTCTGTTTTATTTGTCTTTTCATGGTACTTATCTGAATTTGTGTTATTTGTTGTTGACTTGTTTATCATTATTCCTACAACTAGAATTTAAGGCACATAATGGCACCTGTTCACTACTACAGTCTGAGCTCTTAGAACAGTAACTGACATGAAGAGGAAATGCAATGATTATTTGTGGAAAAAAAGAAAGGAAGAAAAGAAGGGGGAAAGGAGAGAGGGAGAAAGGGGAGAGGAAGGGAAGGAGGAAAAAATAAAGAAAAAAGTGCTAGTATGCCACCTAATGTATACAAATACTTACAAATCTACTCTTGCTGCTATTATTATTAGATAAATATTTATGAAATACCTACTCCAGATTTTTTTAGTCTTGCAGTGGGTATATTGCTCTCAATTGTTGTTGTGTATGGACTAAAAAAGTTAGGGGGAGGGACCCAAAGTGGAAATATCTAACTCCTAGGCCTCATTGAATCATTGAATTCAGAACTTGGAACCAGATTTTTAATATCATTAGAAAATCCACATTTAACTGGAAACTGTCCCATGCACACAATTCATTCTCCAAGCTCATACCAGACAGAGTGATTGAACAGATGGACTCTGCATTGCACCTAGGAGTCCAGCCAACTCTGGGTGTGCTGGCTGCACTGGAAAACTGTACAGAAATGGAGTCAAATATACAAATTTCCAAAGGTGGGTGAGGTCCTAAGTCCCAATTCCAATTTTTGATCATCCAGGTTATAGCTTTTAAATTGAACATTTTATTGCTTTTCTTTACTTAATATTTGTTCCTTTTCCATTAGGGATGACGAGACATCATCTGGCACCTATGCCAACCTCATCACCACAATTATCTGCCTGGCAGAGGATGGCTATTTTGGGGAAGAGATACAGCTTCTCCAGAGACTCGAACACACACACACACACACACACACACACACATTCCGCTCTTCTGCAGAGCACTGGACATTGGTGAGGGAACAAAAAGAAAACTTCTGTGTTTTGAGATAAATTCTGAGATTCATCATTCCTTCACCAATTTGAATTCATAACTAGGCAGAAATGCCCTTTACTGAGTCCAAAATGAGGTCAATTCCCAAAGCGGAACTGTGGTCTGTGTTAGAAAGGACTTTCAAGTCTTCTCTTGGGCATCTCAAATGAGCTTTTCAAAATGGTAGCACCAGTGACTTGCCCTTCTTTGAAAACATCTAGCTCATCCAGAATTGGAGACTATAAGTCTGAATGTCAGACCTTTCTCTGTCATCTTGACTTTGGCAAAATAGTGTGGAATTCAGTTCGCTTTAGCAAACACAGAACATCTATGTGCTAGGCCCCATGTATTGGTGTGATCTTGGTTAACTAGGCACCACTCTCATGAAGAACATCGTCCAGTGGGAAGTAAAGTCAAGAAAATAATTCATTATAACCCATGTGATGAAAAGTAGCCTATTTATATTATAAGGTATATTATAGAATACTTTTTGAAACCCAAAGTTATGATCCTAATCCAAACTTAGGTAGACAAAAAAGCCTAACAAGTAAGTTACTTCCTAAGCTGAAACCTGAATGGTTAGATGCACTTAAAAGAATTCTGGACCGGAAGTCAGTGGACCTGGATCCAAGCCCCATGCTTTGATTAACTAGCCTTGTAACTAAAAGCAAGTCATGAAAATCAAAGAGCATCAGTCTCCTCATCTTGGAATTGGGGATAATACAATAATACCTGATTAAGGTACCTCACAAGACCAGGTTAGAAAAAACTAGGGCAATCCCTTCAGGTCTCCTCCCACTGTGGAAACTTTTCTGTCTTCTCAATTAATCTTAGTTTCTCACCAAAAAAAAAATACATGTGTAAATGATTGGTAAATTCTAATACATTTCACAAAATGCAAGGGAAGGTATTATATGAAGCACCATTTGTTATGAATATTCCAGCATCCCAACCATGTGTTCTTGGATTGGGACCAGAAAGATTGGTTTCATCTTTTCCTAGCACTATTATCTGTGAAAGTTCTTGAAGTTATTTTGTGACCAACATCAACAAATGTAAACTCAAATTTATTGTTGGCTTAACTCTGCTGATATTCAATCTTATCCTCTGCCACACCCCAAGCTCTGACCCCATAAGGTTTTCCTCTACTCTTTGTACTTTCTTGGGAAATATAAGAATATAATCCATGGATATTTACCAGTATGATTTGTAGTTGGTCAGCATATTTGGGGATAAAATATTAGAGGCAAGTTAAGATCTCTTCTCCTAAATTGAAACATATTTTCCACTAATAAATTTGATAGCAATTAATGTGTTAATCTCCATGTGTGATTTGGGATCATTTATGAGATAGCAAATCAAACTCTAGAGACCCTGGGCCCAATGTCCAGAAAACCGATGTCAATTTCTTTAATAGATTTGAACAAAACAAAACACCCAAAATAAAGAGTGAATGGCAAATGACAACCTGAAAGAAAACATGAAGATCCATTAAGTTTTTATCTATGGAGACGATGCTTGTGTCCTGTCCTCTATTGTCCTAATTTGAACTACTTTTTCTTAGAAATAGACTTTTCTAGAAAACTTTTGAACTGGGTGAGGTGTTTTCCAAAAAGCCAGAGTTCAAAATGCTAAGATAAAGACTGCCTCACAACTCAACACAACCTCTAGACTTGCATCATTTGACCAAGGATTCAAATTGGTACAATAAAGCTAAAGCAGTATGTTGAAACAAGATCACATGAAGGAATTTTTTTTTGTAGAAAATGTTGTCATTCATTAAAATTTAGCTGAGATGTTTCTACCTGAAACTCTTTTAGGAGAAAATGTAGTGAAGCAGTTACCAGAACTCTGGAATCTGGTTATATTAACTTTAGCTTTACTCTCTGCATTTGGGGCTAATACAGAAAAGTATTAGTTTTTCTTCCTACCAAAAGTTTAAATCTAAGAAAAGAGCAGTCACTTAAAAAAAACAGAAAAAGCTGGAGCTAGCAAACTTCTGGAGTGTCAGCTAAAGGCAGTCAATGATGGGGTAACAGAGAGAAGGTGAATCGAGGATGCTTTCACATTCAGTAAACAACATCTTCTAATATAACTGAGACAGAAAAACAACTATTTGTGCTCAATCCAGGAGATGATTTAAGGACATATAACCTCTCAGTATGCATTTTTGCTAAGGAAGGATATCTTTCTCCCTAAACTTGAATGTAGAGTCACAGAAGTGACGAAGAGATGCCTCCAAAACAGAAAGTTGACAATGTTAAAATGTATAATTTATTCTCCTTCCTGCCCTCATTCTTAACATGCTGCCCTAGAATAGAGTATATTTTACTCTGCCCTATTTTGCATTCTTTAGTTATATGCTTCTTTTATTTCTATATTATGAATTCAACCAAAATCATAACCAAACATTGTACCTCTATTTTCTTCTTTCCCTGCCTTTTCTGGGAAACCCTGTACATAAAAATTGTTCATGAAGTAGTTGATGAAAAAGACAAGTTACATTTTCAAAAATTCATCATTTTTTTCTATCAAGTTTTGTCCTGTGCAAAATGAGGGAGCCACAGAAGCTGTAATTAAGTACCCCCATAGCTACTCTTTATTACCTATTTTTCCTACCAGGGCTCCTCATTTTGCCTGCTTCCTTCTCTCTAGACATAAGACATGTTCCACACATCCATGTATCAAAGTGTGCCTGTCTTATATCTCATTTATGAAAGCAATTATATTTTCAGATGTTCAAGGTAAAAATCGGATTTCTAATAAACTAACCCTTGATTCAGTAGCTAGTGACTCATGGCTCCCTGGATGCTCTAGTCCTATTTTATAGGAGAGCCCTGGAGACATAATGTCTTTGTGAAAGGATTATATGTCTAATTCTAGATTGCTTAACAGGCCAATGGAAATATAATCTAGAATGAAGTCTTCTAGTGCCCTTCAAATCTCTCAGCCTGCAACTTGCTTTAAGATCTAGTTGGAAATGAGCATTCACATAAAAAATCAAGATTAAAGAGAGCATCAATCACTCAAGTTTCAAAAAGTCAAGTCTAGGCAACTAGTGCCAAAAGTCTCATAAATAAACAGCTGCTTGAGACAAGCTTGTATGTTATGTATTTAGATACGATAAACTTAGAAATATGAACAAGAAGTCGGCGAAGCTGTTTCTTTATTCTTTGAAAGCCCAGATCTTCATGTTGCCCTCCTCCACTTGATTTTCCTGCATCTGTTATTTTTCTGTAGAATGCCAGAATTCCAAGATGCGAATGATCATTACAACTTAAATAGGCCATTTTGGCTAAAGAGAAAATCCAAAGGGGAAGTAACAGGGAAAGAAAATCTGGTGCAGGCTGGATATAAAAAGAGGTGACTGTGGAGAGCATGTTTCAAGGTGGGAGGAACTGAAGAAAGACAGCTTAATGGTATAGCTCATCTTTGATTTTTAGAGGAAGAAAAATGCTTAGCTGAACACAGATGAAGAAGAAAGAATAGCAGAAAGTAGCAAAGGGTGATGAAAAGAAGCAGATCTTTGCATAAGGACACCTGCTCTGCCATTTATAAGATGGATTAATGGGAAAAGACTCTTTAGTTCTGAAGATTCAAGTTGTCTTATATTTTTAAAATGAAGGTATTGGTCTCCAGTGTCTCTTTAGAGGCATAATCTGATGCTTGAGGAGTCCTGAAAACTACTTGGGGTGCTGGGACTTATCAGCTCTCTGATTAAAATTTTCATTCACACTTATTTTCCTCCTGTGCAGTCTCGGGGTGCTTAGTAGTAGATTAGGCAGAGGGTTCAGTTCCCAGGCCTTTGGGCTTGAAAAATGTGGCGTCACTTTCTCATCATTGATTCCAATTGTGTATTTTGGTTTACGATGCATAAAACAGGTTGTGAAAAATAAACTCTCCAAGCTGTACTGCTGAACCATTAAACACGGCATCTCATCTGCAAGTGACGCTTTCTAAAGGGATTTGTCTACAGATAGACCGTGAACGCCAACTACAACAATGTGATGTGCTTTGGATCTTTCAAACAGTGCCAAAAATTCCATTTGGGAGGGAAGTCCAAACAGACTCTGACCTTTAGAAATGATGGGAATAAGACAGAACATGGGGGAAAAAAACAGCAATTTTCATGATACTTTCTTTGCCCCATCTATTCATTCATTCAACAAGTATCGATAGAGTATCTTTTATGTACCAGGCACTGTTCTAGACACTAAGAAGTGGAAGTAGGACAAATTTGGTCTTCACCCCAGTGATGCTTACAGTTTAGAGAGTGTTATGAAAGTGTCAAGGAAGACAACTTAGAGTTGGATGTCAGGGAAATCCTCCCTCAATAATTGCACTTAAAAATTGAAAGGTGTCTCTCCTGTCCCTCCTGAGGAAAACAAGATGATTCATTCAGGCATTCCTTGTATGGGATGTTTCCTATTTCCTACCTCTGAACACAGTGCAGTTTATCAGGATTCCCTTTAAGAAGGACCGCCAGATGTATCTTATCTGAGAAGAACAGAATAGGATTTGCTCTTCTACATTCTGAACACATAGTTATATTAATACAACCTGTGAGTTAGTTTTAATAATAATAAAATAGTAAGGCAATGATAATGATGACAGTGATAAAAATAATGAGGATGACAAGACTTTGAATGCCTGGGCTAAAGTTCATATTCCATTTCCATGTTGGTGTAGATTCCCCCAAAAGCAGAGGGGGGTATAGTTACAAGGCCCCGATCACTTGAATCTTTGTACTATACTACCTATATTCTATTCTTTCTGCTGAGAAACCTCTCCTCTCTTCCCCACGGGTTTCTCCTTGCCCACTCTCCAGTTGGTAGTGCTGTTAAAATCTTCAGGAACTAGCCTAGAAGTAGCATGCTTCAGAAAGCTTTTCTCAACTCCCAAACCTCTGTGTATTGCCTTTTATGTGTTTCCACCTCATCTTACTTTTCTTGTCATGTCACTCATTTCACTGTATTCAAACTTCTTGTTTGTTTGGATTTGTGTAACTGTTAGTTCGATGGTCATAGAGGATGAATGGGCGAATGAATGAATGATGTGACCTACTTTGCTCAAGGCCAACTGAGAGTGACTGTCCCCCATAGCTCATACGGAGAAAAGCACAGATCTGCCTTCAGCACAAATCCTTGCCTATTCCCAACAGATATTCTTCTACTGAGATTACTCCAGTTTCCTCCATGAAATATGACTTATTTTCAGCTACTGGAATGGAATAAAGAAACGATAGGGTTTTTAGGGACTGTTTGGTGAATGTTGGGGGCAACAATCTCATAATAATCAGGTTCCTCTCAGTGTGAGTTCCAACAAATCCTTCCAAACCTATTCTGGACAGTGTATTCAGGGAACTTCTCAAGTCTTAAAGTCTTGTGAGTCCTAAGGATGATGCTGTTAGTGATTCAAGAGAGATACAGAACATGTAATTTCTTCCTATAAAAGTTGCTCAAAAAGTACTTGTACAGTCCAGTAAAACAAAAGTCAGTACCTGGAGAATCAGCAGAAGGATAAGGAAAAATATGGGCATTCATGTCTAAGAGATCTTGAAATAAACCTCACAACTGCCCTTTATCAGCTGCATGACCTCACACTAATCATTTGGATTCTATGAGCCTCACTTTTCTCTACTGTAGAATGGGGATAATGTTCCACCTCATTAAGTTAAATGAGATAATGCATGTCAGAGACCTAATAGGCTTCCAGTTGTTTGCTTTTCTCAAAACCATGATTAGAGTTTAATAGAATTCAATATTACAAGATGCATGATCATGATAACATATATACCAAAGAACATCCCACTTGAAGTGGTGACAAAAAAGCAATAGTTTGCCATTCTTAAGGAGCAAATATCTCTTCTGAAAGGTTCTTTTAAACTAGCACTTTTCAACCTTGAGCATGAATCAGGCTCACATGCAGAGCTTGTTAAAACAAAGGTTGATAGGTTTAGCCCCTATAGTTTCTGACGCAATAAGTATAAAGTAGAGCTAGAAAATTTGCATTTCTAACAAGTCCCCAGATAGTAGGAACGCTTTAAGTCCTCAGGTCACACGTTTTGGGTATTTTGAGGACATAAAAATCAAGTACCCGACAGCTAGAGCGATACTTGGGACGTAGTAAGTGTTTGGTATGAATGATGATTATTTTGGTGTCCACTAAGAAATGCCCAAGAAAGCAATGACACAGACTGCACCTTTGTGAAGAACAAACCCCAAGCTCTCTTCAGTGATAGTAGCTTCATGCTAAATCCTTCAAAGCCTCGGCATTTTCTGAGGGTGTATTACTCTCTAAAAGTACATTATTCTTTTGAATTAAAAGTTGATTTTTCAGCCAGGCTCGGTGGCTCAGCCTATAAACCCGCGTTTTGGGAGGCTGAGGTGAGTGAATTGCCTGAGCCCATGGGTTCGAGACCCACCTGGGCAACTTGGCGAGACCTCATCTCTACAATAAATCAAAAAATTAGCCGGGCGTGGTAGCGTGCGCCTGTAGTTCCAGCTACTTGGAAGGCTGAGGTGAAAGGATCACTGGAGCCCAGCAGGTTGAGGCTGCAGTGGCCGGGAGCGGCCACTGCACTCCAGTCTGGGTGACAGAGTGAGACTCCAACTCAAAAAAAAAAAAAAAGAGTTGATTTTTCGTCTAGTTAACCTCAGTTGTGAGAATGTTCTAATATGTTACATTTTAAAGGATAACTCTTCATAACCAACATTTGAAGTACAAAAAGGCATGGAGTTAGAATGGGTAGGGGGAAGAAATAAAAAACAGAGGGTCTGCTCAGTGACTTTCTTCAGGCAAATATGATTTTATTCACGAAGCAATTCCTCTGCCTCTGCTTCCGCTGAAGACACAAAGAAGAGAAGGGCTAAAACACAGACCTGAAAGAGAAATCAAAGTTCTAAATCTAAAACTCCCTCACTTGACGTTGACTAGGTATCAAAGCAGGAATGAGAAGGATCACAGAATGTGGACCAGATCACTTCTAAGAACCCTACATCACCAGCATCAACAAAGGAAGACAATGAGAAGCAGGGTTAACTCCTGATCTTAGTCTTCTTTCTTTCCAGCCTAGCTGTTCACCCCTCCCATTTGGACACTTCTGAGAGTAAATGGAGAACTCATTCTCAGAAATGAAAGAGTATCTGCAGAGTTCTCATCTATCTCAAATATTCCAAGGACTCAATTCCTCCTTCCTAAAGAACCATGTCCTCTTGCCTTTTTTTTTTTTTTTTGCCAAGACATTATCAGGTTTAGAGGGACTCAAGTGACACTAAAAACTGGATTGACCATATGGTACCTGATTCATTCATTGATTCTTTTAACTTATTACTAAAGAGCTCTATGTGACAAGCACTCTTCTGGACCCCGAGGATAAAAGAGTGAATTCACTGGATCCCTGTCTTCACAGGTCTAACAATTTAGTGATGGAGACACTGTGTTCTGGCACATCGAATTTTAAGAAGACAATATCGCATTCAGACCCTCCCCTAATATTCAAGCCCTGTTTGGTACATAAAAATTATTTGGGGCTAATATTAAAATGCAGCTCCCAGGATCCAATCTCAGAGAGTTCCATAGGTCTGGGGTGTAGCCAGGAATCTAAATTTTTACAAGTCATTCTAATGTAGGTGGTCTTCATAGCACGCTCTAGAAACATTGCTTTGTTAAAGGGTATCATCTTTGCTGATTGAATATATATGCAGTCCCTTAAGTTAAAGTAGGCCAGATCGTATTTCATTCCATTTTTAATCAAGGAATTACTCAAAATTAAATCTCTATGCTTCACTCTCTTCTTCAGATATTATAAAGTTCTTTGGGGAGCTCTTTGAATTAAGTAATTCATGGAAAGAACACTTGTTCAGGTGTGCCTTGCTGTTGCTTGGAAAACAATGAGTAAAAACCAAAATCTTACTGTTCCTGGAAGGAGAGGAGCATCTATTTGTTTGAAGGTATAAGTAATATTTGCCAAATTGGGGTGGGCAGGAGAACGTATGTTAGATTGCATGTGGATTCAAGCACCATCTGATAACACTGATGCACATAGGAAGGTAAACAGGTCTCATCTCACATAGCCATTCAAGGCTTTGTGGAGTTTCTTTTTTGCTTTTTTTGGTGAGTAAGTAGGAATTTATTAGAGGATAGAAAATCTCCCAGCAGCGGGAGGGGTCCCAATAGAGTTGCCCTGCTTTTTTTAAAAAAGAATTTTATTATGCATATTTGAGGCTTAATATATGATTTGTGGGATACATATGGTTATTAAAATGGAGCTTTTCAAGAAAATTAATCTCACAATTACATTTCTAATGAGTGTAGAAAGCATGGCATGATGAAGCAAATGCTTGGCAGCCTCGAGGCCCTGTTCCTTCAAGACAAGGGTACAAGTGAGTGACAGACCACAGATAAAGCAGGGCCAGTTCTAGAATGATGCCAAGACAGAGAGATGTCATCATGCACCCAGTCCACCGGAGGCCCCCGAGAGACTTTCCAGCACTTAACCCACAACACCTGAAGGTGAGATCATGTCAACAAGGGTTGTACTTTTCTCCACCTTCCCCACTGACACAGTTAAATGCTTTTCTAATGGTCTTTTCATGTTCTAAGTATTTTGTCCCCTTCCCATAACATAAGAAGGGGAGAATAAGGTACAATTTACATTGTTAGACTAGCTTGACAAGATATTAGCACAATCTACAACGGGAGAAAAAAAAGTTCTCAAATCCTTAATAAAAAAATAACTGGCAACCATGCCACATTTTAAGTGAACAGAAGTTCTTTGACTCTGGGTAGATAGAAAAATCAAATCATCAAAAGAGATAAAGTAATTGGGCTTCTGTCAAAATCAGAATGTCCCATATAGCTAAGTTATACTATGAAAGCTGGTAGTAGATGTACAATCTAAAAAGAGATTCTGAGTAACACAATGACTTTTGGTCCACAATTGTTTTTTAATATAGCTTTATGCAAATCTCCACAAGTGAATCATCCATCAAGTCAAAAATTATCCACCTGTATTGCCGTGATACTTTTTCTTGGCATTAACTCACAAATATTTGTGAACCATACTACAGGCAGAGCTCAGGGTGAGGCACTATAGGAGGGCACAAAATTAGCACCCTCTCCATATGGGGAGACAAGGTGTATGTGGACCATGTCATCCTACAATATATGTGGAATTCATTGCAAAAAGCCTCACTGGCAGCTCCTATGATTGGGGTGAGACAATCAGAAAAGGCTTTTTGCAGAAAGCAGAAGAAAATCTTGTAATGAGTCATAAGGGACAAAATAGTTATCATTTGCTCAAGGGAAACCAGGAGTGCATTATAAGCACCAGATTCAAAGGCGCTGATTTTTTGTTTTAAGTTTTCACTGGTTTTTTTGTCTTTTATTTCAATAATTTTAGGGGAGACAAATTGTTTTTGGTTACATGGTTGTATTGTTTGGTGGCAAAGAAGTGTACCCGCCACTCCTACCTATGCACATTGTACGCAACAGGTGAATGTTCACCCCTCTGCCCCTTCTGAGTCTACAGTGTCCATTATACCACTCTCTATGCCTTTGCAGATCCACAGTTTAGTTCCCACTTATAAGTGAGAACATGTGGTGTTTGGTTTTCTGTTCCTGCATTAGTTCGTTTAGGATGATGTTCTCCAGTTCCATGTAAGTTGTTGCAAAAGACATTACTTCATTCTTTTTGATGCAAAGGTCCAGATTTTGATCAGTTGACTTTTTCCCTGATGAAAGCAGAGGGAATCTTAACAAATAAGTTCTGTTTTTAACTCTGGAACAAATGCAAAATTAAAATGAGACAACATTTCAATGGATCAAACTGTCAATATAAAATAATTATAATCAGAACTGGCAAATGACGCTCCAGCTACAACTGTGTGATTGGCTACAACTTTTCTTGAGGGACAACTGGAAATTGTGTCAATGGCCTTGAAATAAAATTTGTCATTTTCTTAAAGATAAAAATGTTCCAACCGGGCTCAGTGGCTCAGCCTGTAATCCTGCGCCTTTGGGAGGCTGAGGTGAGTGGATTGCCTGAGCCCACGGGTTTGAGACCCGCCTGGGCAACTTGGCGAGACCTCATCTCCACAATAAATCAAAAATTAGCCGGGCGTGGTAGCACGCGCCTGTAGTTCCGGCTGCTTGGAAGGCTGAGGTGGAAGGATTGCCGGAGCCCAACAGGTCGAGGCTGCAGTGGCCGGGAGCGGCCACTGCACTCCAGTCTGGGTGACAGAGTGAAACTCCAACTCAAAAAAACAAAAACAAAGATAAAAATGTTCCTTCTACAAAATCACATGGTTGTTACTAAGTAAAAGCAACTTCATTGTAAAATTGTTATAAAATGGAAAAATAACAACAGCTAGATGTCCAATAGTAGGGAATTAGTTAAATTATGGTGCATCCATTTGACAACTACGTTATTATGAAGAGAATGTTTAATGACAGAAAATATTCATAACAACTGATGACAAATGTGATCCAAATTTGGTTTTAAAAATATTTGCATTAAACTCATCTATAAGTCTAGAAATGTATTTGCCAAAATATCAATCAATGATGGTTTCTCAGGGAGTTGTAAAGCTAAGGGCAATTTTTATTTTTTTCTTTTTACTCATATATTTCCAAATTTTCTATAAGGAATAGGTATGACTTCAGAGACCAGAACAACATGAAAAATATTCATTTAACCACTAAGGAGAGAAGTTAGATGGGTAAAGGTCAGTGGTTTCCAATCGCTCATAGGATCTAGGTCAGATTCACTCATCTGGCATGGTTCCCAATTACCATTCCAGCCTTGCGGGTCTTTTTTCCATTTGCTTCTACCACAGAGCCTTAATATAGTAGATTATAGTATTCATTCCCACTCACCTCTTTGTAGGAGGATTACACTCCTGCCCACTGCCATGTGGCTTGCCACATCCCCAGTGGGAAGACCATACATCCTTGTCCCATTGACTTTGGGCTTTGACCAAAGAAATGAAAGCAGTCAGGACAAAGGGTACATTCAAGCAGAAGCTTTAAGAGGCAGGATAAGTCTCTATAGTGCTCCTGATCTTTCTTCTTGCCATGACAACAACACGTCCAACTTAGGAACTGAGTCATTGAAAGAGATGCACAACCACAGCCCAAGCAGAGCTGCAGTCACCCCACAGCATGCTTGTAATAAACCTGGTAGGAGAAACCACTGAAATTTGGAAATTTTTTGCTACCTGCAACAAAACTGACTACTACACATGGTGTATGGTATTTCTTTAACTGGAATATTCTGATGCTACCCCCATTCCTTTGGGTGGTTAACTTCATCCCATTTCCAACCTTGCCCTTTGACCAGGTCAAATCGCTTTTCACATGCTTTCCCAGTACTGGCTACCTCTTCTTCTTACCATTTACCCCAACTGTAATTTCACATGTGATTGATTAGTCAATCAATATCTGCTGTACTATAAACTTCTTGAGGGCAGGGTAATGGCTGACCGTGTTCACCATTACATCCTCAGCACCTAGCACAGTCCTTGGCGCATAGTACACCCTCAGTCAAAAATAGTTAAATGAATACATGAAGGAAAGCATGGCTAAACCAATAAAGAAGCTCAAGGGTAAGGTTGAGAAATATATATCAAAGTTTCATGAGGAAGTCATTAGTGATCTTCAGGTAAGAACACATTAGGAGTCCTTCATAGTGAATATAGACACATGGTAACAATGTCCAGGAGCTCCTGATAATAATAACATTTAAGTACTTTCACTGTTCAAATCATTTATACATACTAATTCATAGCATCCTGGTAACAGCCTTGGGATACAAGTATTATTATTATTCTCCAAGGAGGGCCAGCACTTTGCCCAAAACCACAAAGTTGGGAGTTGTTAAAGCCAAGAAGTTGAATTCCAGCAGTCTGGAGCCAAAGTCTGTGTTTATGATCACTAGACTATGCTGTCACTCATTTCATCTGATGAATGACAAAGCCAGAAACCAGGTTATAAGTACCGGGGAAAATGTTGAAAAATCACACAAGGGAGGGAAAGAAACATTTACTTTTTAGTTTTCTTATTGCAACACATGGGGTTACCTGAAGTACTACTGATGGGGTGGGAACGGGCAGCCTCAAGAGGACATTTCTCCTTGGGTAAATATGGATTTGAGTGTGGATTCTTCCACATCCCTCTCATCATTTGGCTCTCATTAGTGCCCTCCACTCAAATGACTGATAAAACAATGCTATGATAATAACAACATTAGCATGGTCACCTTGATTTCTATGCATATCTCTATCAAGATGCCCTGTGTGTGTTAGGTGCTTAGTCAGTGTGATTTGAATCCAATGGATCCTGTAGTTCTTGCCTTATAATTAAATGATTGGCATGAATCAACAGTCTTATGAGATCTAATTGCCTATATAATAACTGCAGTTAGGGGAGCAGGTGGCATGTGAAAATCTCATTCTAAAACCGAATCTGACTCAAGAAATTAGGAAGCTGAGCACAGATTGCCTCGGCTATGCAACAGGGAGAGGAATTGATTGTCGGACCCACACACCTGGGTTCTTCAGAAGTAGTAGGGCCTGGGGAGGGCCTGGCATGGGGAAAATTAGCTTTGGAACAGGTGACCTCAAAGGGCCTGCAGATCACCTGTAGATGGCAGTAGTGTGAGGCCTGGGCCTCCAGAGGAGAAAGGACAGGACCAGGGCTCAGTGTCTGTGTGCTGGTGTAATAAGAATGGTTCAACTGCATCATTTCTAAGATCTTTTACAGCTGGAATATCTGTAAGACTGTCTTTCTCCTGTAACAAAGCTCATGTGAGGAAGGTGCTGGAGTCTGCAGGGGAATTCCTGAGGACAAGGTAAGGAGAGTGAGTTGAAAACAATGGGGGAATAGCTGGTCCCTCAACTGAGTCTTACCTGCACCAAGAAATGCCAGGCTGTGAACAAAGAATTTTGATCTATTCTGGACCAGTATTCCTTCAAGTAGAGGCTTAAGACCATCCAAATCAGAATCACCTAGGGGAATTTTTTAAAACATAGATCCCTGGATACTCATGGAATCTGACACTTGCATGCAGAAATCTGCATTTTAGTACCCCAAATAATTCATATGAATCCTAAAATCTGACAATCTTTGATCTGGAAGAAAATAATACTAACTTGCCAGGAAATAAAGTTCTAGATGCTTAGATTTGGAACCTGAGCAATGATTGTACTTTTTCAAAGGTAATTTAACTTATTTTTAAGATCACCTGTAAATTCAGTGGAACAGTCATTAATTGGGGTTACTAATTGCTTTTTAATAGTAGACATGGGGTGCACTGCTAAACTTTTCTTGCTGGTTTCCCTAATACCACACAGAGGGAAAAAATGAAAACTCCTTTTGGCCTGGTGGGAAGATTTTGATCTGTTGTTCAAGTTTTCTCCGCTAAGAATAAAAGTAACTACTGCATCTGTCCTGAGAACAGCTGGGAGTCCTGAGGTAAGGGTGCAATATGGCCAAATTCCTGACCCTAGAAACAGAGCCTCTTTGACCTGGATTGAAGTCATTCCATAGTAGCAGCTGGGCAGAGACCCCTATCTCCTGACACCTGACCTTCATATTCCTATAGTTTTTAAATCAGGCACCAGAAAACAGATGCTCTCTATTTCCCCAGAACTGGGCCATAGTCCCAACCTCTGACTCTAACTAACTCAGGCACTCTCTCAAGACAAATTGTAGGGGCTAGAGCTGGGCTGGTGGGGAATGGGTCCAACCACCCACCAGCTAACAGCAGCAAACAGGCAGCCTCTTTGGGGTGCCTGAGCTGGTTAAGCTAGTCCTGCCAGGTGCCAAGAAGGAAGAGAGGGAGGAGCGGGAGGAGGGTGGAGAAATAGAGCTTGGAATCAGAGCTTAGAATGGATAAGGAGGGCGGGGATAAGCAGGTTTCTACAACAGGCCAAGAGAGGAGGAAATCTGGGTGGAGGAATTGTGTTCAGGCATGTAACACTGAAGGCTGGGCTTCTATTAGGGTTTGGGGCTGCCTGCTCTAGACAGGGATAAGAAGGAGGCTCTCTGGCTGTCACTCCCCTTTGATGGGATACCTGGGGGCGGTAATAGCAGCCCAGCCTTCCTCCCCAGTGCTCCACCAGAGTAAAAACACCCAAGGAGTGCCGACTCCCCCTGTCCTAGCTGCGGAGCCTACACCAAGGAGGGAGGAGGTAAGTGCCATGCTAGATCCTAAGACTGGATATGTCTCAGTTCTCTCTCTACCACTTGCTGACTTGGGGCAGGGATGCTCTTTCAAATGGAGCCTCTGAGGCTGCCCCCATCCTCAGTACCCGGGTCCTAGAGCTGCAGTTGTGTTCAACCCCAGCCACGAGAGGTTCCAGTCTCCCAGGGCACCTCAATCCTCGGTCTATTTGGGAAGCTCATGACCCAAGCCTGCAGGCCCAGGGCATGCAGTTGACTGGGTTGGGAGGGTTATTGCAGATGACAGTGGTGAACGCTTCCTGTGGTTCTGGCTCCTTCCACACACTGATGAGCAGGCTGCCCATGCAGGTAACCTCTGCCTTTGCTATTTACTGCTTAGAATGAGTTTCCTGTAAAAAAAAAAAAAAAAGCCTGTAGTATATAGGCACCAGGCATTACTTATACTATTTCAAGGCCTCTTTTCAAAAGCTTACAAAGGCATTATGCAGGATCTTGAAAGAAGTAAATGTGTGGGGAAGAGAGTGAGAGTTGGGGCTCTTATGATGGTGCCTAATACAGATAGTAATGGTGAGAGCTTATTAGAATTTTATAATTTGCAAAACTTGACTGGGAAGCACTTTACATAGTGTCACAAGCCCATGAAACAGGTGGTGCTAATGTCCATGATTACTGATGAGGATGGTGAAACTCAGGGAGGTTAACTGAACCAACCAAGGTTTATTGATCCCAGAGCCCAAGCACTTGACTTATATCCATGAGTCCATATCTCGCTGAGGGTCTTCCAGATTCAGAGTGTACATAACTGGTAAGGAACAACTCAGGTTTGTGAAGAATCTTTCTCCAGGATGAATAGAGGTGACAACTTACATCCTGGCAGTCATGTTTACAAACTAATTTCAAAGCTTGAGTTCTAATTCTCAGACCTCAACGGCCTCTTCTTGTGGACTTGGAGACCTTTAAGAACCCACTGTAGCAATGTATAATCCATGTGACCATACCATTAAGAATACAGAGACTATACAGCTGAGGAGCAAAGCAAAACCTTGAAGTTCTGGAACGGGCAATGGAAGAGGAGAGGTAAATTGTTTGAGAAAGGATAGCCAGACACAGGGTCAGTGCATAGGGGTCACTTGGAATTAATCCTACTTTCAAAGCACAGTTCACCAGACTCCTTAAGACTCCAAGATTGGCCCTCGTGCCCCCCCACCCCCATCTAATTCCAACTCTCCCAGTTCACGATGAACCAGCAGCTCTGTCCTTTTCCTCTTCAGGACCTGTGCACTCGTTCTTCCCTCTGCCTGGGACACTTTCCTTGACTTTTCCCAAAATTGGCTCCCTTTTTTTTTAATCAGAGTCTCACACTGCCACTCAAGCTGAAGTACAGTGGCATGATCATGGCTCACAGTAGCCACGACCTCCTAGGTTCAGGCAATTCTTCTGCCTCAGCCTTCTGAGTAATAGGTGGGACTATGGGTGCATGCCACCACACCTGGCTTAATTTTTTATTTTTTATTTTCCTAGAGACGAGGTCTCACTATGTTGCTCAGGCTGGTCTTGAAGTCCTAGGCTCAAGCAATCCTCCCTGAGCCTCCCAAAGTGCTGGGATTACAAGCGTAAGCCACCATACCTGACCTGTTCCCTATTTTTAATCAGGTTTCAGCTCAAAGGCTGTCTTTTCATAGAGGGCTTCCTAGACCACAGCGACTAAAATACTACTCATTATTCTTCCTCACTGCGTTATTTTCATAATGCTTAGTGCAATCTAAAATTCTTTCTTCTTGTTTGTTTTATCTCCCCAACTAGCACATAAGTCCCATGAGGGTAGAGACTTTCCATATCTTCTACCTCCTGAACACTACTGAGTTCCCAGGAGCTCAATGTGTGTTGAGAAAACAAGTAATGGGAAGGGACAGAATATATCACAACCACCAGTTTGCCTCCCTCTCATTCAAGACCTCTACTCAGTATGCCACAGGAAGGTAAACATCTGGGTCTAAAAACTGAAATAAATAGCACCTGAATTTTCAAGTGCTCACTGGGCAATTGATTTCATTCTTGGAGTAACATAAGGAACAAGACTAGGTGGTATGAATTTAGTTCCCTGAGAAATAGCTAGGAATGGTAAGACTGGCTCAGATGACCAGCCTGGATAACAACAGCGTCCGCGACTCATCCCAGCTTGCCCTCCTAGACACCAGATGTGGTATTGATCTTAGTGATGCCTGGAGTACTTGTCATGCCAACACAATTTCAGAAATCCGAGAGTGTACCCTTCAACCCTGCTCTAACAAGCCACCCACTTAAATTCCCACCAGGCTCTGCTCACTTATTTCTTGCTATTTTGGGGTGTCATTCATTTTTAGGATGGAAAGGGACCCATATTTGAGATCAGGGAATCCAAAGTGTTTTTGTGGGCTCTGCTGCTCTCTGCAATTGTGGACAAGTCCCTTAGTGCCTCCATTTCTCATGTTTCTCCTCTATAAAATGGAATAGTAACTGTGGCCCTATATACCCAGCACAAGATGTTGGTGTGAGATACGTGTGTAATGTGAATCCTTTGCAAAGCATTGAGTATGACAGTGATATTGAAACTAGCATAATGTGTCTCTTGCTCCAAAGCACCCAGCCCCACAAGCAATGGGAAGCAGAGAATACACAGGAAGGTGTGTTTGTTTTGGAGAATTTCACTTGCAGAAAATCCATAATTCCACAAGAAATCTATCAGAGGAAGAGATTTACATACAGAATTATTTTTTTCAGGCAGCTACATCAAGAATAGACTTACACACTTTAATTAACACCCAGCCTATTTGCTTTGCAGAGAGGAGCATTAAAATCCAGCCTGGTAATGCTTCCTCCTTGGCAACCACACAGCGTTTGGCAGTATTTCACATGCTGGTGGTTTTTATGGGTTCCTTATTGCACTTATGTCTTCTTCATTTTAATGGGTGTTAAGTGTTCCTGGCATCAGACCTGGCCCCATCCCTGTTTGATTTAAGAGCTATCTGATTTTATATCTGATCCTCAGGTTGGCTCTGTGATCTTGTTTTTAAGTCACTCGTTATCTTGTTCTATTCCCTTATGCTATTCTTGATTTAAAGATTTTAAAATGTATTTTTTGAAAGAAAGTAAAATTTTGAAACAGGAACCAAGTCAGAGTCCTGATGATTTTCTGAGGGGAAAGGGGACCCACAAGCAATGTTGTAATATGAAAAGAGAATTACATTCAGTGTGTGGAGATCTGGGCTTGAATCCTGCCCATGTTTCTCAGGAATTCTTTCCCAAATCTGTGCAAAAAGCAATATTGGATGAACTTTGATTGAGAGCTTATTAAGTTCTGAGAGCTTTCCTTGCAGAAACTCATTTGGATTACCCAAGGCCTACTATCATGCCTACTGTCTGTATTTTTGAAAATCAGAAATGTGAGATTTAGAGAACAGGAGGTCACCAGGTAGTAAATGACAGAAGTCAGATTTAAATGCACATGGGTTGATTTAAGAACAGGTGTTCTCATCCAGAAGGTGCACTGCCTTGTACTCAGCTATACTACTTGAAAAATCCTTCCGTATAAGTCATTTGACATTACTAGGCCTGTCCTCTTCCTAAGATTTCATCCAATGAGATGACACTTGTGAAGATCCTCAGAAAACTGTGCTGTTTACTTCACCATGTCCACATGTCTTGTTCTAAAATATTCTAAATGTTCTAAAGGGACTCCTTTTTTCCACCAAGGGTATTTTTGTGGCTTTTAAAGAAAATGACAAATATCTTCATAAAGAAAACAAAGTAGTGCATCTTGCCATAAGAGAACATGCAAGTCATCTCTAACCTAGAACACTCATTGTTTACAAGGCTGAAATCAAACAATTTTAAATTCTTTAAATTTTGGGGAGAATTTGCAGCTACTGTATGCTATGTTAGGGACTAATCACATAATAATGATAGTCAACATTTATTAACTACTTCCTATTCACTACTGATAGAACAATTTTCTCATATTATCTAATGTGCAAGAGAAAATTCATTGTTGTGTCTAAAGAGGTGACTTCATAGCTTACTGTGATTGGCACTGTCAGTTGCTAACTGTGTGACATTGGACAAGTTTCCAAACCACTACCCCCGGGATTGTGAGTGTTATATAAATGAATACATATAAAGTGTGTAAATAGTGCCCAGTAAGTAATGAACTCTCAAAGGTTTTCTGCTGCTGCTACTTTTCTCTCAACCCTTTTATGAGATAGGACTTATCATCCCATCTTAAAAGTATAGAAATTGATGAACAGTCAGGTTTTATGTCGAGAATCAGGATTTGAACTTTTGTCATAATCCAGAGCCTTTCTTCTTCAATGTCTTATTTCAATAAACTCTCAAGAAAACACGAATTCCTCTGGGAATTCAGTTTGACAGGAGTTTACACTCAAGACCAAACCTGCTTTCTATCCATGCACTCACGTACCTGTAGGCCTCCTTGGCCTCCTGTCTTTAGGCTAGTGAGTGATGTGTCTTGTTGCAAATGACTTCAGTTGTGTCTCTAGGCTTTCACTACGCCTTCCAGAACTTTCTCTCCTGTTCAGGATTCTATCTGTGGGCAGGCAATCACACTAGCCTTGAGGTGATAAGCTTACTTATTAAAAGCTATCAATAGAGCTACTTGTTCCCCAAGAAAGAGCTCTGAATCTGGCCATGTAGGGGGCTTCTTTCAACTCTGTGATAACATAGTCTTATACTGGCTTAAATTCTGCTGAAATAAAATCTCTTGAATTAGCACCAATGTTAAAATAAATAAAAAGAAGAAATCGTCCCAAGGTCAGTGCTGAGCTAATCAAAGACGGCCACCAATTCTTGTGCTCTTTAGCCTTGACAACCAGCTGGATATTGGAGTTATTTTACTGACTCATTCCCTGCCTAGGTGGGCTCTTGCTTCTGCCATAATCCCAGCACCTAATAAATGCATCATGAGAAAGCTGTCATCCTTCTGCTGTCTGCATCAAAGTGCAAGAGTCTTCTCTATCTTGCACATACTTCTTAAATAATAACAGTAATTAATAATTAATAGCAGGTTTCTTTTATTGAGTACTTCCTCTGTGAGAGTTTACTTAGTTCATGTAATTCTAACACAACGGCACTCTAAAGTAGATTCTAGTATCATCCTTCCTATTTTGAGGGAGAGGAAGCTGAAGTTCAGGGAGCATACAATCCTAGCCAAGGTCACCCAGCCGAAGGTGGCAACACCAGGGCCTCAACCCAAGCCTGTGTGACTAAACACAAACTTTTCACCTTTGTGCTCAACTGCTCCAAACTCCTTTTGCCTGAATCACTCTCACAGAGATGACTCCATGATAACTGATTTCAGATTAGCCTTGGAAAAACCTGTCTCACTGCCCCTTTCTACCCCAAAGGAAATGGGAACAAACCTGCCTCACCTGTTTTCCTGAGTCCTGCCTACTCTGGGCTAGCCGGTGGAGCCTGTTTATTTTTTCTTTGCCTCATATTATCCAGAGATAGCTGAGCTCCTTAACTACTCAGTTTGTCTTTCCCAGAGGACCATTTTATCACAAGGTTATCCTAAGAAGTAAGCATGAGGGCAGAGTTCTTGTCTCTCCAAGGCACTCTCAGACACATCCTCAGGCTTCTGCATAAAAACCCTGTTGCATTTTTTCAATTTCTCTTTTCTTCCTTGTTCTCTTTTCAGCCTAGTTTAACAGCAAGCCAGATTTGATAACAGATCATAAAGCATATTTTCAATGCTGTGAGATAATTCAAGTAATTGACATCTTGGCTCGAGGTCTAGCTTGTGAATTCTGTCAGTTGAAAACATAGACAAAAAAAGGTAGTCTACATTGTGGCTGCGTATCAAGACATTGTGGTTACTTGTAAGTCATGTTTATGCAATTGGGTTGTTATCAGGAAGGTAGAGAAAGAGAAGTCAGAAAAATCTATTTAGAGCTTGGACATCATGCCCTTTAATGCCTATATGATCATGGGCAGATAATTTATTTTCCACAGTAACGTAATACTATGTTTATTTCAGTCAGCTCTACACACATTGTTTGACAACATTTTTGCCACGTCCTGAGTATTGTGCTGACCCCTACATGTATAATTTGTCACTGAACCTCCAACCTAATGAGGTAAATATTACAATCATCACTCTGAAGATTAGAAAACCAAGGTTGGCGAGGGTAAGCACTTATTAAATGGTGGAGATGGGATTTGACACCAGTACTTTAGATATCAAAATCCATTCCCTGGATCAATGTCACATCCTGGGTGATGATTTGATGTTAAATTCTTTTTCCCCTTCGTGGGCACAGTCTCATTTTGAAGCTTGTGCTGAGGACATTTTTCCTAGCCCTGTCAAGCCACCCTGCTCCTCTTCATTTGCTAGCCTTCCAATCGATGACAGGAGCAGCTCCAGCCCTGTGCCTGGCCATTGCTCATTATCCCTTCTGCTGCGACTGCTATCTCCGGCACAGAAAGACACTTCATCAATAAATGCATATCTTTTTTTCCCTAATAATTGAAAGATCTTCCAAACATATACTTGTACTCACCTCTGAAAGTAAAACCATCTATTTCCTCTTCCTCTTTTGTGACAGAAGAGTCACCACATGCTGTTGCATTTCTAGAATACTCAGAGAAAAGCAGGGGTTGTATGTGGGGCAAGTTGAATGGACCATGGAGTTAGGAGCTTGTGAGGGACCCATTAGAGTGTAAGTTCATGAGTGCAAGGGTCTTCTTTATCTTGTTTATCATTGTACCCTGGAACCCAGAACAGTTTCAGGCACATAGGAGATGTTCAAATCATGTATTTACTAAGTCAGTATGTAAGCTTATAAGAAAAGTATGTGTCTATTGCAGATTTTTTTCCAGATTTTTTTAAAATTTGCTTAAGAGCAAAAAAATAATAGTAAAAGAGACAGTAAAGTGTTGGATCATTGAAATTTTTACCTCCATAGACACATTACTATCAACATCTCAATAAAGTGTTTCTCTGCCTAGTCCGTCTCTGTAGTGACAGGGGGCAGTGATGATCTGAGTGTCCTTGGACCCCACTTTCAATCACATCCTCCTTCTTTCTTTAGTTATTTTTCAGTGAAAAGTCCATGACTATAAGATTTCCATTTATTGAGTAATAACAATGTGCCAGGCGTGGTGCTAAATGCCTCCCTATACTACCATATATAAACTTCATAACATCTTCACCTCAGCATTTTGAAATTGGAAAAAAAAAAACCTGATGTTTAGAGAGTAAAAATGACTTACTAGAGGACACATACACACACAATGGGTGGTAAACCCAGACTACAATGCCACGTTGGTGGGCTCCCTGAGCTCTTTCAACTGGGCTGTCAGTGACTCTACCTCTTGCCTTCTGTTATGAAGCTCCTACAAAACAAATTCTGGTCCTTCTCTAACTTTTCTCAGTCCACATACCCACCCACGTGAAAATATGTTAATCTCTAGAAGGGCAATTCCTTAATGTTACCTACTGTAAAATGCCTGGAATTGGGTTCCCTGTCTCTATCAGAAGACATAAAATCTTATATAGGAAGCCTGGGCCTTTATTCTTGGTTGCCATACTCTTAAGGATGAGGACAGGACTGCAGTGTGGTCTGAAAATGACTCTAGACCTTCGAAAAGGCTGCCATGAGGCCCAAAAGAGAAGCCATTTTTGCTGCTCACTGAGTGGAGATAAAGATCACTTGGGTGCTCAGAAAGAGGCAGGGGAAGTGTCCCATGCTTCAGTCCATCCTATGCAACTTTCACATCTGGTGGCACAGTCAGGTGCAACCTTCACTGATACTTACTAGATATTATCATTTCCGTGGAACTTAAGTTTGCTTTAAAAATGACCTGTTTTAAGTAAAAACATAGTATTTCTTATCACAAATGGCGAATAACTATAAAATTAAATAAAATGAACACAGAGCATCATGTGTAAATTCTAGCCAGGCATTGCTGAAACCTCTGACCCTGAAACAATTTTTTGCTTTCTTTAAAAGAATAGTTAAAGCTGGGCTCGGTGGCTCAGCCTGCAATCCCGCGCCTTTGGGAGGCTGAGGTGAGTGGATTGCCTGAGCCGGCGGGTACAAGACCTGCCTGGGCAGCGAGACCTCATCTCTACAATAAATCAAAAAATCAGCCAGGTGTGGTAGCGCATGCCTGTAATTCCGGCTACTCGGAAAGCTGAGGCAGAAGGATCACCAGAGCCCAGCAGGTCGAGGCTGCGGTGGCCGGGAGCCCTCCAGTCTGGGCGACAGAGTGAGACTCCAACTCAAAAATAAAATAAAATAAAATAAAAGAATAGTTAAAGCCAGATACATTGGCTCATGTCTATAATCCCAGCACTTTGGGAAGCCGAGATGGGAGGATTGCTTGAGTTTAAGACCAGCCTAGGCAACATAGTGAGAGAACTCATCTCTACTAAACAAATTTAAAAAATAAAAAAATTAGCCAGGAATGGTAACATTAACCTGTAGTCCTAGCGACTTGGGAGGCTGAGGTGGAAGAATGACCTAAGCCCAGGATGTTGAGGCTGTGTCAAGCCCTGACAGTGCCACTGCACTCCAGTCTGGGTGGCAAAGTGAGACCCTGATTCGAAGATACAGATAGATAGATAGATAGATAGATAGATAGATAGATAGATAGATAGATAGATAGATAGATAGATAAAGTAGAAACTATCGCCATTCAGTGGGTACAGAGTTTCAGATTGGGAAGATGAACAAGTTCTGGAGATGGATGATGGTGGTGGTTGTATAACAATGTGAATGTGTTTAATGTCACTGAACTGCACACTTAAAAATGGTTAAAATGGTACATTTTATGTTATGCATATTTTACCACAATTTTAAAAAAAGAATGAGACAGCTCTTTATGTACAATTATGAAACAACCTTTAAGATATATCAGTAAGTGAACAGAAGCAAAGTGCTGAGCACAATGCTGCCACTTGTGGCCTTTTAATGCACATATACACCTATGGGAGAAGAATGACAGTATTTGATTCTGCAGAGGGAAGTGGGTTCTGGTGGTTGGGAACAGAGAGAGGGGAATTCCTTCACTGCTTGCCATTTGATTTGTTCCATGTATACATATAACTCATTCATTGTATAGAATTGAGTAACAAGTTTCAAACCCTCAAAGTAACAGAATAAAAAAAGAGATTAGCTCCAAACTGAGACTGTCTCCTTAAAGCTGTGGTTCTCAACTTTAGCTGCACCCTAACCTTGAGCTGCTCAAAGTGAGATCCCCAGACTGGCATCACCTGGGAGCTAGTTAAAAGTGCAGAATCTCAAGCCCCACCCAGATACATGGAATCAGAATCTACAATTTATCCAGATCTCCAAGTGATTTGCATGACATGAAAGTGTGAAAAGCACTTCAGGCAATTCATTAAATCAGCATCTGGGAGGTAAGACTTGAGCCCCAGAGTTTATTAAAGCTCTCCCGGTGATTCCATGGGACAGTGGATTTTGCAAAGCACTGACTTATGTAATTGTGAACATTGAAGTGGTTGAAATAGCACCAATTCTGTTACTATGCAATTCAGTTTTACTCTTTATGCATTCTATGTTCCTCTTAAAAAGTCATTACATGCCTCACACTTAAAGCACTGGCCAGACTATCTCAGATCTCATCAAAGTTGAGAACATAGACCATGCAGCATTGAGATTTGCCTGAGCTTGGTGGAATAGATGCTCTTATTTACTATCTTTGAACATATTGCCTCCTTATATTAAAAAAACTTCACAATTTTACACCAACACATGCATCTATGAAGGCCTCTTTTGTCCAGCAATGAAGCAAAAAAAGTCATGGTAATTGCAAAATCAGACTTTGGAGTTAGAAAGATATGAATTTGAATGCCCCTGCAAGTCCCACATCTAGTGGGTTGATACCTGCTCTGTATTTAAATGAGATAGTGTAGGTCAGGGGCCCCCAGCCCCTGGGCCATATACTAATACCAGTCCGTGGCCTGTTGGGGACCAGGTTGCACAGCAGGAAATGAGCAGCAGGCAAGCAAGTGAAGTTTTATCTGTATTTACATCTGCTCCCCAACATTTGTATTATTGCCTGAGCTCCATCTTCTGTCAGATCAGTGATGGCATTATATTCTCATAGAAACATGAACACTATTGTGAACTGCATATGAGAGGGATCTAGGTTGCATGCTACTTATGAAAATCTAATGCCTGATGATCTGAGGTGGAGCTAGGGTGATGATGCTAGGGCTGAGTAGTAGATGCAAATACATATTAGCAGGGAGGTTTGACTGCACATCTCCTTCCCCCATCCATAGAAAAAATGTCTTCCATGAAGGCTCTCCCTGATGGCAAAAAGGTTCGGGACCACTGATGTAGGTGATGCTTGATCCATTGTAAGTACTTGATCATTATTCAGTGATAACTATGATATATGTGTCTGCTTTCCCTTCTGCCACCCATATGTGTCTTGGGCTCCTCTGACTGCCACTGTCCCTTCACATTTGTTTATTCTGCCTTGAGCATCTCATGTACAGAGGACATGTTTCACATTGCTGTTGAAGCCCAGGAGCTTCAGTTCCACCTCCCCCGTCTCTTGACAAACGGAAAAACTCTGCTGTCTCTTACCAAATTATCTGACACATTTCTAAAATATAACTGAAACCTCATTACATGGATGAGCAGCTTTCCATCGGCTCATTCCTAGCCCTGATATTAATAGAATTGTTGCCAAGACATTACAGTTGGCCTCAGAGGCAGTGGAGAAGGCATTGTTGTTAGCGACCCGAGATGGCTGCAAGTATTAAGAGAGCTAGAGGAAGCTACTGGGATTTCTGCATGGGTCGATGCTGCTGCAGAGTGCACTCCCTGGTTCCCTTCCATTGACATGACAGAGATCAGTGGGGGCAGAGGGAGGGTGTCTAATCAGAGAATAGATGTCCTCCTTTCACATCAACCAGAACCATCTTTTCAAAATGCAAATCTGAACATATTTAAAATTCTGCTTAAAACCTTCTCACTGCTTTGAGAGTGAGTACCAACATTTTCAATAGGGGCTACAAAGTGTGGCTTCTAGTTACTCCTTCCAATCATCTCTCCAAATCCCATTTGTTTGATTATTGTGTTGTCCTTCTCACCGAATTGAGTACTTGTTTTTTGTGAGTCCTGGTTCCAAGGCCGTGGGCCAAGTCTGATTTTTTGCAGTATCATAGCCCTAGGGCCTGGTATATAACAGAGGCTCGATAAATATTTATGAAAAGAATAAATGTGTGCAAAGATGTCATACAAGGATTTACTGACTAATGTCCAGTAACTCTGGTAGTTGACTATGAAGGTGCTAGGCTGTTTTCTACCTCTAAGCTTTCACTTAAGTTGTGCCTCCTCCCTAAGATTGTCATCTTACCCCTCTCTCACTTTGACTAGAAAATCTTACTCTAAATGACGGTTATCTCCTCCAGGAAGCTTTCCTTGGCTGGCTGACCTTCCAGGCTGCTATGGTCCTTTCTTATGTCTCCATTATGTTCCAACTTAACCTCTTACTTCACTTATTTCTATTCCTCATCTGTGTCTGCCTCTCCAACACATTAAGAAAAGGAAAATGAGAAAATGTAAAGTGTTCACAGTATGAAAAGTGATGAATAAGTAGGATTTGAGTGTGTGCGTGTGTGTGTGTGTGTGTGTGTGTTTGTCATTTTTCTATTTCATGGTAAATACCATGAAGTGGTCTATCTAGCCTCAGCACTTTTACACTTGCTGTCCCCTCCACCCAGATGCTCTTCTCACCTCTCCTTCTAGTCATTTCATCTACACTTCAGAGCTCAGATCTGTTACATTACTGCCACAAGAAGTCTCCTCGTCCTGTTTCCCAGATTCAATCAAGCTCCCTGTTTATATGATTTAATTATTTATGTTTTCTTTATGTAGTTTATTATCATTTCTAGTTATAGCCTCTATGGTCATTTGGTTTAAGTTTGCATCTACATTTATACTGGAAGCTTCGTGAGGACTGATTCTGTCTCAATTTTCTCCCAGCACCTAACTTGGTGCCCGGCACCCCATAGGTGCTCACTGAAAATGCATATTTGATCATCTGCAGTCCTATGAGGGCCCTGAGTGTGAAAGGAGAGAGTAGGCGGGATGAGAACACGCAACTTCCCTTTCTCACTGCGGTCTTGTGAGGGTGCCCTCAATTGGCTGTGCAGAGAAACTCCACCCAGTCCTTCAGCATCTCTGAGATTTGCCAGGAAGCATTGTGGTTGCTGATCCCACCCTGCCTCACAGGGCTCCCCTCCCTGCTTAAATAAGACCACAGTTACCTGAATGCTTATTTGTAGGTACACTTAGCCAGGTGTAGCTGACAACTGCTGACACAGCAAAGGAGCTTGACAGTAGTCTTGAAAGAGAAAGTAGATGACAGGGAGGTCAGCAAAGTCATGGTTTGTAAGTGGATATGACAACCCAGACATGTTCTGTCTGGAAGAATGAGCCTCGCCAGATTCTGGGGACTGGCAGGGTGACAGCTACTACCTTTCTCCTTCACCCCAGGCTGCCCCACTCAAAGTAGACTAATAGTGTGATTTGACTTGTGGATTGTAAGAGTTTTGTAGGTGATTAATCCTCTCACCCTCACCCCAATTCCACCAAACGGAGCTAAATATTTTCCTGTCATTAATATTGATATGACATTGACATTTCTAACATTTCCAAACCACCCCCAAATTTTGTTCCATTTACCTTACCCCCAGAAAGCCTCTTGGTATCTGTCCTCTGCCAATTCATGGTTAGAAGTGTTTAAGCATCCAGGCAGTCCAGGGAAAGACTTAGAAGGCATGTATGTGAGTATGTCTGTCCTCAACTGATGAGTCCTTTGGACATAAATGGGCAGTGGTCTGGTAACAGTAAGGAGCTCAGACACAAAGAGAAAAGATCCCCAGGATCAGGAGCCCCAGCCCCACATCCAGCTCTATCTCTGAAGCCTTGTATGTATCTTGCTATCTTCTCTCTGTACCTCATGTTATCCCTTGTAAGACTGGGCAGTAGTGTTTTCACATATGTTCTCTGGAGCTGTGGAGTTTGGAAGAGATGATTTAGTGCCACCATGGTGGGCAAAGGGGTAGAGGACTGAGACATATCCCACATACCCCTACATCTTGCACACATGCACACACTTGCACATACACTCAGATACACAACATACACTCCTGTTCTCTCTTCTCAGAAAGTTCCCAACTCAGTGGGAGCACAAAGTAGGGGAGCTACCCCTGCCCTACTCCCTGTTTCTTTGGTAACAGAAGAGCTGTTCTGGGAAATGAAGACTCCCCTCTACACAGATGGCAGGCTAAGGGGATGCAAAGGATTTATCTCCAAAACGTGATGATACTAGAAAATAAGTTGATGTGCTTCAGGGATAGCCCTGGGCCAAAGTGTGGAGGAGAATAAGTTCCTTATTCTGGTGTGTGTGTGTGTGTGTGTGTGAGAGAGAGAGAGAGAGAGAGAGAGAGAGAGAGAGAGAGAGAGAGAGAGTTTCCTTTCCCTAATATCCAGTGATATGGCATCCTCTATGACAAACTTCAAACAATCTTTCCTTCCCAACTTCAAATATTATTTCATCATATTTTTAAGTTTTTAATATGACTTAAAGGTGATTTACTGACTTGTTGAGAGAGTCGCTTGTGAGGCAGGCATAAGAACCCAGTTCTCTTGATTCTGAAATCAGAGTACTTTCTGTTTTTTAATTTTTATTTTAAAGATGTGGGTTACAATTCAGGGTCAGGTATACAAATGGTCATTGTACAGGTAAAATTTGGGCCTCACTTCGGTCCCCACTCCACCTGGTTTGAGATCAAACCTTAATGATGAAGTGTCCCCTCTCCCCCCACCCCCGGCAGTTTTCCACTACTGCAAATCCTTTTCTTATAGTATTATGATAACATAGGCACTATTATCTTTACAGAATCCCACCTCTAAGCCCCTAAATTACTCCCCAGCTTGTGTTTGGACTCCAGCCTCAATGAACCTTCTTCTAGGCTTTATGAAATACCAGTGCCATGCTTTGCCTGGGATTACAGTTCTCAGGAGAGGCATGTTGCTTCCTACGTCTGAACTCTAAAAGGAATTTTTTCCTCGTGGTCTTTTAAAAGGAAGAATTGGGTAACTTCCATCGCATTTTATTAAAATTGAAGAAAGCCTACCTTCTCTATCCCATGTTGGTAACTTCTTTTATTAAACAGCTGCACAATTAGTACCTGAGCATATAATCCTGACTTCATATAGCCTCACACTTTTCATCTATAGTTGGCATTTTTTTATCCCTGGGTTGCACATCCATGGATTCAACTAACTATTGATCACAAATATTCAAAAACAATACAGTGATAAAAATTAATGTAAATTGCCGGTCTTGGTGGCTCAGCCTGTAATCCCGCGCCTTTGGGAGGCTGAGGTGAGTGGATTGCCTGAGCCTGCGGGTTCGTGACCCGCCTAGGCAGCAAGACCTCATCTCTACAATAAACCAAAAAATCAGCTGGGCATGGTAGCGTGTGCCTGTAATTCTGGCTACTTGGAAGGCTGAGGCGGAAGGATCGCCGGAGCTCAGCAGGTCAAGGCTGCGGTGGCCAGAAGTGGCCACTGCACTCCAGTCTGGGTGACAGAGTGAGACTCCAACTCAAAAAAAAATGTAAATTTTGAAAACAATACAATAGCTATTTATATAGCATTTGCTTTGTGTTAGATATTGCAAGTAATCTAGAGATTATTAAAGTATATGGGAAGATATGGGCAGGTTATATGCAAATATTATGCTGATCTTTTGTCAGGAGCCCAAGAATTCATGGATTTTGTTATCTGCAAGGGTGCAGGGGACTTGGAAATAATCCCCAGCAGGTATCAAAGGATGACCATATTTGTAAGTGCATGTTTGTAAGGGATGATCATGTTTGTAACTCCTTGGTTAGATTTATAAACTGTCTTGAGAGTAGCATACCAATTTATAATCTCTTAGACATTAGTTTTGGCACAGTTCGGAACATAGAAGAAAGCTTAGTTAACAAATATTTATTTACCTAACCAGACAAAACGTAAAAGCCTACTTAATTTTCACCCATAAATACACACACACACACACACACACACACACACACTCACACTCACTCACACGCACATGTGTACTGAAGTGGCAAATAGTCTGCAATTTTTTGAGAAGTATCTCACTGATTCAACCTAACCTGTCAAACAATGAATAATTTAGCAATTAGCAAGTTCTGATAAATGATTGCTAATTAAATTTTATGATACATAGAGCAAAGTCAATCTATTTTCATATTAGAAAGAACCCAATATTTTTCTTGAATTGCCGCAAATCTCTCAAACAAGGTATATATTTATTTAAGCACCCTCCAAAGGGACCTAGTTTCAGGAATTGCAATTTGCTATGAGATTGGACTGGGCATTTCCATGGCAAATAATTCCATTTATATTACATTCAAGCCCAGTAACACTGCATGCCCTGAATAACTCATTACTATCAGTGCAAGGCTTCCAACCCCATAAAAGGTGCAAGGGCATAAAGAACACATAAAGGAGACAGAACATTCAGTTTCCTTAAATTCCTTCAGCTCTTCTGCCAGCACTTTCTTCTTAGGAGCCTTTAGCTAGAGGGAAATTAAAGAAATGAGTTGCACAACCAAATTAAGATGGAGATTTGGGACAAGTAGATGGAGGTGAAGAAGATAATAGATGGACTGGGATAATGAGTACAGGGAGACCAGCTTGAGAATGAATGCACACACTAGGTATATAATGTTTTCATTTTGCCGAAGCTGGTTTTACGAGGCTTCGATCCAACAGCAAATGCCTCCAGTGCCAACTCTTCCTCCAAGATCCAAGAAAATGCTCAGAGAGGGAAGGAAATAAGAGGAGCCCGAAGAGAATCCCCCTAGTGTCTGATTTTCTCTACCAAGCCTGGGATTTTAGAGTTGGAAGGGCACCAGGGAGCAGCCAGTCCCACTGAATTTTATGGGGGTGGTGCAGAGTGTTGCTGAAGGCTGCAGAAAGCATAGAGAGCTGGGGATCCTGGATCTCCTAATTCCCATTCCAGTGCTGATATAATAGAAGAACAAGAAAGTGCTCTCATATCTGTTTAGTTACCTGGAGAACTATCAGAAAAGGTTCTTGTTTCCTTGTTTAATTGAGCTAAATATTTCAATCAAATCAGGATTGTTGTCACAATCTGAAGAACAGGGGTTGCATAAGAAACATTGGGATGCTGTCCTGTACCTGAGTTGTGTGCCATCTTGTCCTTTTGCCCCACTGAGTCAGTAGCCTCAGTCATTCTCCCTCACTTGCAGTATCGTCCTTTTAAATACTCATTCTCAAAGAAGCCAGGGAGCACAACTTCTGAATTTTGAAAACTCTACTCTTTAGGGCTGCAGAAAATACAGATTAATGTGGTATGTCAGAAAGACAGCTCCCCTGAACCATCCGCCCTGGAGTTCTCAGAGTCTCAAGTGGTAGGGAAAACATGAATATTTGATACCTTTCTAGAAACTCTTTTTTTTTTTTTTTGAGTTGGAGTCTCACTTGGTTGCCCAGACTGGAGTGCAGTGGCCGCTCCCGGCCACTGCAGCCTCAAACTGCTGGCTCCGGCGATCCTTCTGCCTCAGCCTTCCGAGTAGCCGGAATTACAGGCATGCGCTACCACGCCTGGCTGATTTTTTTATTTATTGTAGGATGAGTTATCTCTGCCCAGGCGGGTCTCGAACCCGCGGGCTCAGGCAATCCACTCACCTCAGCCTCCCAAAGGCACGGGATTAAAAACTTAAAGATTACAAATAATCATTCTCACCTAACAATATCACATACTTCCTTAGATAATTCGTTCTTCATTTTTTATTTTAATCCTCTAATTAGTCTTTATTCAGATCTGCCTCATAAGAACTTAAGTGCAATAGTTATACTGAGGACACAGACTCTGTCTTTCCTTCACTGGTAATCCCCGCAGAGTCCCTTTTAACACCTATGGATGTAATCCCTCTTCCTACTGGAGTGCAAGCTCCCTGGCGGTGACTAATTTTTCTTTGTCTTCTTCTTGTGTCTTTACACATTCTAAAGTGTTTACTTAAATATTTGTCAACTAGAACATAATCATAATTATGACATTAACCAAAATATTTTCATACTTACAGTTTACCAGTAACTGTTCTAAGATCTTTCCGTGCATCATCCTCTTTAACAAGTAGGTCACTATTACCTCATGGGTTAAATGGGAATAATAATACTATTTTTGTGTGTGTCTAAAGAAACCAGTCTGGATCAGATGGTCTCTGGAGATGGATTTCATTCCCAATCCTCTGATAACCTCCCCTCCCAGACCTGTTGAAAAGAAACATATTGGTCTTTTTTTAAGTTCCACTGAAGGAAGACTGTCTCTCATAGCTTGTTTTTTAGAACCTAGCTGTTTAATCAATTTCACAAGCTATCTACGCACTGGGGTGTGTGAGTCTTAGTGTGCCTGAGCATGTTCACTCTTCTGCTCAATCAAAACCAAATGCTGGGATTAAACACGACCTTGAGAGGCATCTAGTCCAGCCTCCTACTTTCAACTTGGTGAACCAAGCCTCGATCTTTCTATGTAATTCATTTCAGTTCATTTTTTTTTTAATCTCTTTGAGCTAAACACTTCAAGGTTAGTTGAAGCTCATGGTCCTCTTTTTTAATTCTCAGTCATTGTCTAAAAACTGGGAGATGTAGAAGTGGAGATGAGGAAGAATGTTTCAAGAATTCCAAGAATTTTCAAGATGCAGGAAAAAGTCAATTTTGAGCTATATCGCCTTTGTCCTCAGAGCCATGAAAAAACAGGTAACAGAGATTATGCTAGCTGTGAGTGTTAAACCTGGGATACAAAAATCATCACAAGAAAAAGCAGTTTGAAAGCTATCTTCTACCACTGGCCAGCTTCAGACCATTGGGAAGTTTCTCCTCCATTTCTTAAATGAGTATTGTCTTCGGTTGTGTTACTATAAAGGAATACCAGAGGCTGGTTAACTTATTTTTTAAAAAGAGGTTTGTTTGGCTCATGATTCCACAGGCTGTATAATAAGCATGGTGTCAGCATTTGCTTTTGGTGAGGGCCTCAGCCTGCTTTCACTCATGGTGGAAAGTAAATTGGAGCAGGCGTGTGCAGATCACATGGTGAGAGAGGAGGCCAGAGAGAGGGAAAAAAAGAGAGAAAAGGGAGGTGCCAAATTCTTTTCCACAATTAGTTCTCATGGGAACTAAGTGTGAGAACTCACTCATTCCTGTGAGAATGGCAGGAAGCCATCCATAAGGAATCGGTCCCCATAACCCAGACACTTCTCACCATGCCCCACCTCCAACACGGGTAATTAAATTTCAACATGAGACTTGGTGGTACCAAACAAACCACATCCAAACCACAAAAGGTATTAATGAAATTTTCTTGGTTCTAAATCATCTGTGTGCTTTTTTGCCATTGATGTTTCTTATCACATACAACCTTATAAATTATAATGATATCCAACATAGTATTTCTTCCTTTTCCTTTACTCAAACCCCCCAAAATTATTGATTTGATTATCTTACTACAAAAATTATTGTATTTCATCAATAATTGTGTCTTAACTTACAAGATAGTAGACACTGAATATTAAACTTGGTCAATTTTTCCAAAAATGTAGAGACCCATACAAGCACTCATTATTATTTTTATTACTATTTGCTTGGCTTCTTTACTTTTACTTAGCTTATTCTATGTGCCAGACTCTGACCTCCATATAGGGGCTGTTGCATTGAACAAAATGGATGAAAATCTTTCCTTTCAGTGGGAAGAGACTGAGAAAATACATACAAATAAGGGAGATCTCAGAAAGTGTTGAAATACGAATATAATGAAACAAGGTGTGAGCAGTATCTGAGGAGGACTCTTTTAGCTCAGAGAGTCGGGGAAAACCTGTCTGAGCTGAAATCTGACTGTCAAAAAGGAATCTGCATCATCTTGAGGGGAAGATGATGCCTGTAGAATTCCAAGAGCAAGCACAGAAGCCCAATGCAGGCTTGTCAAAAGCAGGGAGGAGAGAAAATGTGGCTGGAGCTTAGTAGACAAGGAGGAGGGAGGAGCAAGATGAGGAGAGAGACAAGTGGGAGACAGGTCATACAGGGCCTCATAGGCTGTTTTCAGGGGCTTGAATTTTATTCATCCAGACCCTGCCTTTAACAAACTCAGGAGGTAAAGTCCAAAGGTGAAGTGACTTGCTCAAGGTCACTGAAACACTGTACAGTTTTGGAAATTAGATCTCTTCACTTCCTGACATCTGTTGTTCTGCTTTACTGAGCTGCTTGCAACCAACTGGCAGCATCCATGTCAGTCAGTGGAAGCTGCTCTGCAAGCTCTATAATTGTAACTTTCCCAGACACTTTCTCTAATATATTATTGCCTCCATATTAGAGATGAATAGATCATCATTGCTTAGCTGCTTTATAAACAAAAGTGATTCCAAGTTATTTAAGACAACATTAGGAATATAAATATTGAAATAATAAAGATAGAAATAAGATCTGATGAGGGGCTCTGCAAAGTAGCTACTCTTGCTGTCCCATTGGGAACCATACAATTACCCACTATATTTAACAGGATCTTGTTCCTCGGTTCAAGACACTCACTTTCTCAAGAGATGGGTCTGCAAAAGCCACATATATTCCTCCAAAATGTTTTTCTGCTCGTGTGTTGTGTCTGATGGAGGAACCCATGTGCTGTGTGATAAGACCAAAGTTCTAGTATCAGATCTGAATTTGAATCATTCTCCAACGCCTTATTATTTATCTTCATCCATTAAATTAGGATGATAATACTTAACTCAGACAGCTGTTATTATAATTAACTGAAACAATGTGTGCAATGCCTAGCAAAGTATCTGGCACCTAGTGTCCCTTCCCAGAAGGGCATCTCAGAACCAGGGACTCTCCATGTTCTGGATCAGTCTGTCTCTTTTTTCCCCATCCATATTAATCTGGCCCCAAAACTATTTAATGAGCACCTAATGAATGCCTTGAACTATGCCTAATACATCTAACCAACTAGCATTTATAGGTATCTACCAAGTGCCTGTCATTGTACAAGGCATTAAGAAATCTGTAGGACAGTCTCTGTCCTAAAGAGCTGGTACTCTTACAAGGACAATTTCCAACTAAAATATTTTTTTAGGATTTTATATCTCCAAATGTCAGAATGTGTATTCTTGGGAGGAAGGAAAAGAGGAAAGAGAAATATAAACTGAAGCAACCAGAGAGGGCCTCATGAGAAAGGCTAGAGAGAAGGGGGGGGAGGTGACTTGAGTTGAGCATGATTAGAGAAAACCAAGAAGAGAGGTGATGACCTTCCAGGCTAGGGAACTAGCAATAATAGAGGCCTGGGCATAGCTCAGGTGTAGAAGGGGAGAGGATGATGAGGAGATAATAACCTCAACCTGTGTTAGGTTCCTTGGGAGGAAATGGCTTTTTAGGAAACTGGAGACAGAGAAGGTTTGAGGGGACACCTGAGTACCAACTCTGCTTTCTCCCCATGATGAGAATGCAGTTTTGTTGCTACCAACTTGAAGAGCCTGAGAACACTGACACTTTTAAGTAAGGCTCAGGGTTCTTATTTCTTTCAGAATGTTGATCTAAACCCCAAACATAAAAGGACAGTGATGTGACAGAATTTTCTCTCACTATGGTATCTGTGTCAAAGAGTCACCAGCGGTAACACGCCTTGTTTGGGAACAAAGAATTCAGGGGCTAAAAAATAGACAGCATTTGTAAAATCTTATCTCCTACCAAAGTTTTGAATTCTTGGTCAAGTAAATTGGCTTCTTGTAGTGCTGAGGAAGGGCACCTCTCCTGATAGTCTGGGCTGTAGCCTCTGTAGCCTCCCCAAGGGGTCCCCAGAGCACCCTATTCTTCCCCTATGGGGCCTTCATCACACTGTATTGCAAATGCCTTTCTGTGTTTGACCCACCATAAGATCATAGGCCAATTAAGGTGAGCAGGTACCATATCTTTGTTCACTAGTCATTCCTCAAAACCTTGCACAGTACCTGGCACATAACTGATATTTGACTAGTATTTAATACATTGAATTCATTGGTATCAGCTTTCCTAGAGCAGAGGATTGTGGGTGGAAAATTAGGAAGCTGGGTTTAGAATTTGGAAGGCATAAAGTCTGACAGAAAGTTGGATTTGATGAGAGGGCATAGCGAGAGTTGACCAGCAGATTAGGAAAATAATGAGCATCAAATTTTACTGCCTACTCCCCTCACAGCAGAGAGAGGGATGGATGGAGTAAACTTAGCAAAATCATTAGCATGATGATAACAAGAATTTCCTCATGCTGCGAGCTGGGAAGTGACCAGGGGTATTCTCTGCTTCAGGTCTTTCAGACTGCCCATTACGTTCCTGCTGAGGTCAGAATAAGTGATGCTCAAACCTTGCTGACCCCAGGGTTCACTTGGAGATGAGATCTCTGTGGGAGAGAAAGGGAGAGAAGGAACAAATGTGTAAGCAGTGTCAGCTGACCTCAGTCCTTTGGAAACAATAAGCAGCCTCACTTAGAAAGCACAAAGATGTGTCGTCTGGGTATGAACTTTGAAATCAGGTCTTCCTTGGTTTCAATTCATGTTCTTTCACTCACTTGTTCAATGGCTGTGGGCAAGTGAACATTCAATAATGGTACAGGTGGTCCTTCTAGTAGTATCAATTATCTTATAAGATGACTCTATCACTGAGCCAGGGAGATCTCCATAGAAGAGGTATATATCCAAAGCAGGAAAACAGAAAGAGAAAATCAGGCTAGGGACAGAGAGCTCAAAAAAAGTCATTTATTTTTTAGATGGCGTTATTTCCTCTTTTAGTTCTATGATGTTTTGCAAAAAGATAAAACATAATGTACTGAGCCAGAAGTGATTGATATTCTGGCTTTGCTAATACGTTGGTCAGGATAATTAACTCTAAATACACAACAGACAAGCCCTGAAGCCCTGGTGGCTGACTGGATAGTGGTTTACTTCTCCCTGTGTCACAGTCTCGTGTGGGTTGGGAGGCCATCCCCAACCTGTAGCCAAGTCATCCTCCAGGTTTTCCAAGATCACTGAGAAAGAGCATGAGAGATAGAGGGGGTGCACCAGCTCTTAGCTGCCTCAGCCTAGGAGTAGCACATGTCACCACCACTCATATGTCATTGAACAGTACCAGTCACAAAGACCAAGCTAAATGCAAGGGAGGCTGTAAAATACAAAGTAGTACATTAATATTTTGTGAGCACTATCTCTGCCACAGCCACTTTCTTGCTGTATGACATTAGAGAGATTGCTCACCCTCTTTGACTCTCAGTTTCCTCTACTTTAAAATGGACTTAGTAGTAACTGCATGGAACTATGTAAGAATTATGTGAGATAATGCATGTAAAGAATTTAACACACCAGGCATGGTGGCTCGTGCCTGTAATCCCAGCACTTTGGGCCACCAAGGCAGGAGGATTACTTGAATCCAGGTGTTCGATACCAGTCTAGGCAACATGGCAAGATCTTATCTCTACAAAAAAATCAAAATCTAAGCCCCCAGCTATTTGGGAAGCTGAGGTGGGAGGATCACTGGAGTCCAGGAGGTCAATACTGCAATGAGCCATGATTGTGCCATTGCACTCCAGCCTGGGTGAGAGTGACTCTGGAAAAAAAAAATTAAAACATTGTCTGGGAGGCAGATACTATTCAGTATCAATGTTGTTTTATAGATTAATAAACTCTAATAGGGTTCTTTGGCTGTAGGCAACAGATACAGGCCCTAACTAACTTAAGAAAATATGGCCGGGCTCGGTGGCTCAGCCTATAATCCCATGCCTTTGGAAGGCTGAGGTGAGTGGATTGCCTGAGCCCACGGGTTCGATACCTGCCTGGGCAGCAAGACCTCATCTCTACAATAAATAAAAAAAAATCAGCCGGGCGTGGTAGCGCATGCTTGTAATTCTGGCTACTTGGAAGGCTGAGGCAGAAGGATCGCCGGAGCCAGCAGGTCGAGGCTGCGGTGGCCGGGAGCAGCCACTGCACTCCAGTCTGGGCGACAGAGTAAGACTCCAACTCAAAAAAAAAAAAAAAAAAACATGAAATTTATTGGAAGGATTTGGGGTAGCTTATAAAATCTCAGTGAAGACTGAAGAACCAGATTGTAAAGGACAGAAAACTGAGGCTTCATGGCAGGAAGTACAGAAAACTCTTTGGTTAGTGCCAACTATTAGGTTAGGGCTAGGTATTTTGACAGTCCTTATCCCCCAAAACTCAACACAGGGAAGAGACAATTATTTTAAAGAAACTCTGAGAGGAAGTGGAGCCTGACTAGCCACAATTAAAAGATGTCCATTCACTGTATTAGTTTAGAATAAGTCACATACAAATTAAATGAAATCCAGTTACTGTGACTTAACCAAAAATACAGAGGGAAGCAGTCCATTGGTACATTGACTCAGGGCTGCCCTCAGGAACACAAGCTTTCTATCTTTTCTCTCTGCCATCCTTAGCACTTTGGCTTTTCATCCCCTTCCCTTATAGTCACAAGATGGTCACTCCATGTCCAGCAGGAGGAAGAAGGATGGGTTGTACCAACAGACCCCCATTACATCTCATTGGGTAAAACTATAGCTTGTAGCTACTCCCAGCAACAAGGGATCTTGGAAAATTCTTTTAGATTTTAAAATACCTTTTCATAGATGTAAGTAAAGAAGAAGTCGAGCATTGATAGATGGGTCTGCTAATTTACAGTATCTTCCAAATGTCCACAATTTAACATTAATGCTAATGAACCAATGGCCTGCTATAGGAAAGAGACAGGAAGAAGTACTGATTAGCTGAAAGAATTCTTTTCACTGGCTCTTCCTTCTAAAATGTTTGAGGAAAGATGCTAAACTTGTTCCTTGGGATCTGCAGAAGCCCTTCTTGGGGTTTTGGAGAACTTGAATAGCACTGAGTACCAAGAGTGAACTACTTGATAGATGCTTTCCCAGAGGCTACTTCGGTATAGATTCCTATGCTTGGAAGCTCCCTCCAGAATGAAATGTCTCAAAGGCCCAAGTACAAGCTACTTCCATGGTCAGACATTAATAAGAAAGCTAGTAGAATATTTTCCAATGTTAACATGCCTTGCATAGTACCTGATCCATTCTAAGTTCTCAGTAAATGGAAGCTATTTTCTAATTTCCCTCAGGACCTACCTTTTCCAACTTTTGATGTTCACAATCTAAAGTCTAAAATAAAAGCCACATACTGACACAGTTCCAGATACCAGATACCCCTTGGGGCAGGTTTCCATGTGCAATAGCAGAAAAAGGGAGGGGGCAGAGACAGTAGGAGAAGGACAAGGATAAGTCTCTGGAGAGTTGTAAGTCCTTGAGTAAATAAAGTTGTCCCATTTCTTTCTTTTCTTTCCCCCCATCCCACCTCTCACACCAGACACTTTTTTTTTCATTCTAGTGAAGCTAGGTAGGTTTGAGACAGTGCCTAGGCATAAATACTTAAGATTTTAAAATATTTTACAAAGGAACTCAGTTTATCATCCATTTAATAGCCATCTGATTGTCTGCAATGTGTTACATGCTATAGTTGGAGTTTTATATACCTTATAATAGCAATACTAGTGAACATTTAGGAAGTGCTTATTGAGTCCCAGGCTCTGTGCTGAATGCTTGATCAGTGATCTTCTTTACTTATCACAACAATCCCACCAGGTAAAGGTTCTACTATTTGACCTGTTTTAGATGAGAAAATTAAGGATTCAGACAACTCATAAGACATGTCAAATATAATTAGACTAGCACTCTTTTAGCACTAGGCTATGCTGCTGTCTAATTTTTGTAACAGCCCTCTGGGACACAGAATGTCTCATCTTATACCTGAGGAACCCAGGACTCAAGGACATGCATAACTTGCTCTAGACCAACAGCAGAACTATTCAATGCCAGAGCCAGGATTAAACTCAGGCCCGTCTGAATCTTAAATACAAAACTGGGTGATTCCACAAGGCTTCTTACCAATGGCTGAACATATCTAGTACTTAAATCCTTACCTATTCTACTACCAAGAGTTGCATACACAATATAATATAGTAGTCAAAATCACAGACTCTGGAACCAAACTAGCTCTCTGACATTAGGTAGTTTCTTAACCCCTCCAAGCCTTATCTTACTTATCTATAAAATGGGACTAGCAGTATAGCAGTATGCAAGTAACAGATTTGTTGTAAAGGCTTCATGTATACCCAGTCCAGAGTTACTGTTCAGCAACTATTAATTGTTATTTTTCTTCCAGCTTGCTTGAATTTCATGCATTTTCTAGCTCATTGTACAGTTTTAAAGAATCTCTTCTCTCTGGGTCTCAGTTTTTCCATTTGTGAAATAGGTGGAGGTTGTCTCAATATCCTCCTCTGAGCCCCCGTCCATCTGCCATGCCTCTTCTCACATTTCATAGTCAGGTGCCAAGTGAAGCCACGCTGTCTCATGCTAGCACCTAAGGGAAGCATAAGGTCTCCGGGAAAATAAACACATGGTTAATGCTGGCAGCAGAATTGCCAACAGACCCCATGTTCCTGTGATTATAATAGCTGTCATTTGTAGAGTCCTCGCTTCGTGCCAACTGCTCTTCAGAACATTATAGATACATTATCATATGTAATTTAAGAATCCTCCAGAATCTGCTCACCCCTTTTCTTCTCTCTTGCTGATGTTGGCAAAATATATATTTTGCCTAAAATATATATTGTGAATTAGACCGACAGTCTTGACAAGGTATCACATTAGCTAAAATGTACGTTATAGGTAAGGTGATAAACACACACACATATCCAGAGAGAGAGAGACCTATAGATTAGTAATATGGTATCTTATAACTTGCTAGGACTGTCTAACCATCTTGCATCTATGGCTAGATTGTGCAGACCCAAAAATCTGCTATAATGTAGATACTATTAATATCTCTGTCTCTACATATGAGGCTCAAAGAGATTGAGTAGTTTACCCACCCAACCGTCTGACTTTGGAGACTTTATACCATCAACCACTCGAGTATTCCTAGAACATTCTGAAGTTTTCAGAACTTAAGCCCCTTTTCTTTTTTTCTTTTTTCTTTTTTTTTTTTTTGAGTTGGAGTCTCACTCTGTCGCACAGACTGGAGTGCAGTGGCCCTCCTGGCTGCTCTCAACCTGCTGGGCTCCGGCGATCCTTCCACCTCAGCCTTCCAAGTAGCTGGAATTACAGGAATGCGCTACCGCGCCCAGCTGATTTTTTTTATTTATTGTAGAGATGAGGTCTCGCTGCCCAGGCAGGTCTCGAACCCGCGGGCTCAGGCAATCCACTCACCTTAGCCTCCCAAAGGCGTGGGATTACAGGCTGTTATTATAAATTTTCCATTTACAGAGAGATGCTCTGTGGCTCTGTTCTCTCACCAGCTCTGTGAAGCTCATGCACAATGCAGACGACAAAGTGTGTTTGGATCTGTGGGAGCCTATATACCAAGGCCTGCTGGAAAAGCCTCTCAATGTGCTTCAGGGAGGGCGAGTGGGGACCGATGTGGGGTGCCTTCAAGCTCCTGTGCGTGCCACCTGCTCAGTCTCACCACATTGAGGACATGGACAGGTTTCTTTGAAAACTAACCTAGTGACTTATAGACTTCGAGTCATCAGACTATGTTTTGGTCTTGGGTCTAACACAGAGAAGCTACATAGCCCTGAGCAAGTTCCTGGGCCTCAGCTTCTCTGTCTATAAGATATAATGATTTGACTGAATAATCTCTAAGATTCCTTTCTCTTAGTCTGCCACATGGCTAATAATAAACTCAGCTATTTGCTGATGTTGTTAACAGTCATTAGTATTTTAGTTTTTGAAGCAATGTAGATGCTCCAATTTATCTTGTAAACCAAATGCTGTCATCCACAGACACTCATAATGTGCACTCACTTGTACCTGTTCAAACACAGGTAGATTCATCCTCTGTGTACACTCCTGTACACCAAGTGTGTCCACGCTTATTGCTCGGGACAAACTCCTGAAGCTTACACAAAGGATTCCTTTAGTCATCTGACTTCGTGTCTTTCTTGTTTTCTTTGTCACTTATTAATCAACATGTCCTTTCCAATCTCTCAGAACATTCCCAATTATGAGCAATCAGTTGTCGAGCACCTAATATGTGTTAGTCCCTCTAATAATTCCCACAAGGGAAAAATAAATAAGTGAGAAAACACTGAACACTGCCATCAAGGAGTCGATGGCTATTTGGAAAGAACAGATGTCCAAATATTTTGCTTCATCACCTTGAGTTCTTGGTTTGACATTATTATTTTTTCCTGCATCACGAGCTTCAAATCTTTCTCCCAGAGTCGACTTCAAAACTATTTTCAACCATGCCATACTTTATTTCATCAGATGCTTGGTGTTTCTCCATTTTCAAGGAAATTTAACCCCACTAGTGCTTACCCACACATTTGCCAAAATCTCTCATGTTGCTGAGTGTTTGACAGCAAGGGCGTCCTTAGGGACCTGAAATCAAGAATGGTGAATTTGTTTCTATCAGGCCATGCAGAGAATTAATTGCAAGAACAGCCTAGAAAAGAGGGTGCCAAGTGTCACTCAGTTGGTACTCTTCAACCCCTATGCCACAGGAATACTTGTTGGAAGTCTTAGCATTTATCTGAGGTGTAACCAAAGCAATGTGATGACGTTCTCTCTTTTTTTTTTCTTCTAAAAAATGACCTCGTTTTTCTAGAATTTTACCTCACACTTAAAAGAGAAAATTACTCCTATAAAACTATCATTTGGTTTTGCATTTTCACAAAGTAAATGGTAATGTGCTTATTTTTAGTCAGTTCTCTCATTAAATCCTTTTTTGTATGTGATCTCATATCTCCACTTTTTTCAGGGACTAGTGGAAGCAGGTGCATTTTGGAGGGGACCCAATAGATGTGGGCATGGATCTTGGTTCTGTACTCACCAGCTGTGTGACCTTGATCAAGTTAACTTCACTGAACATTTTCTTTATCAGTAGAATGTGGGAAAATAAAGCACTACCTCATGTGATTGTAAGGTAGGTTAAAGTAGCTTCTACAAAACATCGTACTTTGCAGATAACAGGAGCTCAGTTACCTATTGTCTGAATCAAGTTCGACAACTTACAATATATTAGGAACTGTTGGAAGGTGCATAAATAGCTGACCCATTGATTCATGAAGCAAACATTTAATAAATTCCTACTATGTACTCTATATCCAACTATCATACTTCCAGCTCTCAGCTCAAATATCATCTGTACAGCAAGACTTTCCTGACCACCATATCTAAAATTAGCCACTCAATTATATATTTCCTTCATGGGACTTTTCACAGTTTATCAATGTTTTGTTTGATTCTATGTTCATTGGTTGCTACTTCCCCATTAGCTGGGGGAGGCATGAACGTCCTCTGCCTTTTCACCACAAAATTCCCAGCATTCAGCCCACTGTTTAGAACAAAGCAGACATTCCAACTGTTTTTAATTGAATGAATGAATCCTAGCTGCTGGGAATACACAAAGAAATAAAGCAAGCATAACTTTTTCCTTAAACTGATTTAAAAATCAAGCAGGATGTGAGGAACTTTAAGCTAAATTTTTAAAACTCTTCAATTCCTATTAATACTTCATCAAGAGCAAACAATGATGGGTTTCATAAGGTATGTATAAAAGGAAGTGCCCAACACAGAAAAGGAAGGGAATAAGTAATGGAGGTGAAGGAAATGTAAAAATCTTAGGTAGAGTGTGGCATTTGAGTGATGTTCATAATATTTACAAAGCATTTCCAGGACAGAACCCCTTTCTCAGTTTGGCTTGTGATGAGTCTTAGAAAAAAATCCCCCATTCTGGGTTGAGAACTGAGATCTGCTTTTAGATATGTTTTGATTTGCATTTCTGATGTTTTTCTGTGATCTCAGAGCAACCATATTATGTTGCTTTCCTGGGAGAGAAGAGATGCCATTCACCATTCAGAATCAAGATTATAAGGAGAAAAAGAAAAACGCATCTCCCCTGCAAAAGAATTCATGCTTTTCAGAGAGCATTCCTATACTTTTATTAATAACATGAGTAATGCATGTAATCACATATTTTTAAAAAATAGAGATAATAAAAAGAAGAAAGTAAACCTAATCCATCATCCCATGATGAAGATAATCATTGGCACATTTTGGTGTATATACTTCTAATTTATTATATATATATATATGTAAAATAAATATACACACTGATTTTAAAGTATATTGCATATGTTTTTATATGTAACAGTATGCAATGATCATTTCCCATGCCAGCTAATATATTCCTACCACACTGTATTTTGTAAACATGTAATACTTCATCTAATGGCAGTAGCAAACACATGAAACCTGAGTAAAGGCAAAAGAAAGAGGGAAATTTGGGAAAATCATAAAAGCAGGGATGTCTGGAAGTTAAGAGCTGAGACACTGTAGGGGACCTAGATTCAAATCCTACCTCTGCATTATCAAAAGGAAGGACATCAACCAGACCCTCAACCTGTCGTAGCATCATTTTCCTCACCTGTAAAATAAGAATAGTGATAGCAACTGTTTCATACAGTAGTTTTAAGGATTGAATAAAATAACATAAAGTGCTTGGTCCCTCAGTGTTCAGTTAATGTTAATTTCATATTTAAAGAGGGAATAGAACAAGAAAAAAGAAAGAAAATGTGAGCAAGAAAAAATGAGGAAAGAAAGAGAAAAGATTGAGGAAGGTAGAGATGTGTCATCCATCGACTGGAAGACTATTCAGTAGTTAAGGGAAGGATGAAAGATGGAAGGCAGCCTCGGGAGAGGTGACAGTGATGACTTCAGGGAAAGTAGTGGATTTTCTACAGAAGCTACTGATCTATGTGTCTGACTTCTGCACTGTTTTAGACAAAAGTAAACACACACACACACACACAACAACCTCCACCGCAACACAACTTCTGCCCAGAGTGTCCGTTTTTTTTTTTTAGAGTTGGAATCTCACTCTGTCGCCCAGACTGGAGTGCAGTGGCCTCTCCTGGCCACCGCAGCCTTGACCTGCTGGGCTCCAGCGATCCTTCCGCCTCAGCCTTCCACCCAGAGTGTTCTTGCCTGGACTGGAGAGCTACCCCTTAAGAGTGCCTGACGTGGCAGGGAATTCTTTGCCTTTTCTCCCCCAGGGAAGGGAGCTCTCTTGATGTAGGTAAGGAGTGGGGGACTGCAGCCTCTGCACACTGATTCCTACTTCTATCGTGCCTTTGAGAAAATGGCCTCACAAGTGTCCTAGTTCAGAATAGAATTTCCAAAATCAATGAGATGCATTATCTCTACCTACAGAAACTTAGATTCTGAGCTCCCCACCAAGCTAGAGAAAAACTGTTGCTCTCATTGCCATCTAATTTTTTCATTTTTAACAGCTTTATTGAGGTACTATTTTTCAATAAACTGTGTATATTGAAAACATACAATTTAAGCTGTGACATATTTATGTGCTATGAAACCATCACCACAATCAAGATCATGAGCATATCTGTCACCCCCCAGGTTTCCATGTATCCTTTTTTAGTTCCTTTTACCACTACTTTGTCTCCCAGAAACTTTCTACATGACTGCATTTTTCTTCCTTTTCCAATTTTCTTGCTTTTAATAAAAATTAGACAATTTGATATTATAATGCCCCATGGCTTGTTTTTTCTGGGAGTGAGCGATCACAGTATTTTTCTTCATATCCCACTAAAAACTATGACCCCACTGCAATGTCTAAGCAGCTTCTGTAAAGCCAGCTGCATCTCTTCATATGTATTACTATAAATGAAAATGCTTTTATATAGACTTTTATTATCAGTTTTTATTTCCCTGTGGAATTGTAAATAAGGTAACTGGAGACAATTTAAGCATCAGAGATTAAAGAGGAATCATGGCTTCTTTCACTGAACAAAGAAGAGAATCCTCTGTAGAGGGTTCTGGGGGAGCATGGAAAGTGAAACAGACAAGGTTTTTGTGCTTCATGAAGCTCTCAGTTTAGAAAACAAGACTAATCACAACTAAGTAAACAAATAATCACTTATTGAAGGAAAACAAAAAGGCTGCAGTGATAAAAAAAATTTGTCTTTTTTTGTTTTACATATAAAACATAAGAAATGCCTGTCTGAATGAATGCAATTTATTAAACTGATAACAGGTTTCTTCTTACCTTTTCTAAAAACCTAGGGAAATTTGGGGAATAATATTCTAGGCTGATCATCAGCTGATGCGAAGGACTGGGAAAGAAAGAAATTGAGTAAACTAGGCATTGAAGGAACATACCTCAAAATAATAAAATCCATATACAACAAATCCACAATCAATATCATACTGAACAGGAAAAAATTGAAAGAACTGGAAAAAGACAAGATACTTTTACCACTTCTAGTTAACATAGTACTGGAAGTCCTTGTCAAAGCATTAGGCAAGAAAAAAAAGCAAAAAAGCACCCAAATTGGAACAGATAAAGTAAAATTATCTTTATTTACTGACAATATAATCTTATACCTAGGAAACTCTAAAGACTCCATCAAATGACGTCTAGATTTGATAAATGAATTCAGAAAAGTTTCAGGACACAAAAACAATGCACAAAAATCAGTAGCATTTCTATATACCAATAATAATCAAGCTAAGAATCAAATCAAGAATTTAATCCTACTTACAATAGCTACAAAAAAGATCCTAGAAACATTTAACTAAGGAGGTGAGAAGAATCTACAAGGCAAATTATAAAACACTGATAAAAGAAGTTGTAAATGACACACACAAAAAATGGAAAAGCATCTCATGCTCATGGATTGGAAGAATTAATATTGTTTAAATGATCATACTTCCCAAAGCAATCTACAGATTTAATGCAATTCTCATCAAAATCCCAATATTATTTTTTACAGAATTAGAATTAAAACAATTTTAAAGTTCATATGAAGCCAGAAAACAGTCCAAATAGCCAAAACATTCCTAGAAAATTTTTTTTAAAAGCTGAAGGCATTACATTACCTGACTTCAAATTTCAAATTATATTATAAAGCTATAGTAATCATAACAGCATAATGCTGGTATAAAAATATACATATAGATCAATGAAACAGGATAGAGAACTAAGAAAAGAAATAAAGTCATATACCTACAGCTAACTGATCTTTGACAAAGTTGATAAGAATATACACTTGAGAAAGGAAACTGTTCAATAAATGGTGATGGGAAAACTGACTAGCCATATGTGGAAGAAGGTAACTGTGCCCCTATCTCTCAACACATACAAAAACTAACCCAAGATGAATTAAAGACTTAAATGTAAGACATGAAACTATAAAAATTCTAGAAGAAAACCTAGGAAAAAACTCTTCTGGATATTGGCCTAGGCAAAGAGTTCATGATTAAAACCTTAAAAGCAAATGTAATAAAAACAAAAAGAGACAAATTGGACTTAATTAAGCTAAGAAGCTTCCACACAGCAAAATAAATAATCAATAGCATGAACAGGACCTACAGAATGGAAGAAAATATTTGCAAGCTATATATCCAACAAAGGTCTAATACTCAGACCCTACAAGGAACACAAACAACTTAACAACAACAAAAAAAACTATCTTAAAAAGTGGGTAAAGAACATGAACCGGTATTTTTCAAAAGAAGAAATACAAATGGCCAATAAGCATATGAAAAATACTGCTCAAGATGGCAACGAAACAGGTCGGAGTGCAAGAGTCTCACAAAAGCAAGTGTACATAAAGACACTCTGCATGAGTGGGTATGTGGTGTTGTGTGAATGAAAGTCCATCTGAAGGGAGACTCAAGTTCATGCAGCTGAGACTCTCCTCTGGTGGTGACTACAGCCCACCACCACCCTGAGTTTGGAGCCCCCAGCACACAGGATCATCTGCTGTTCTTGGGGTTCTCTTGAGAGGAGGGAACAGAGAAAAGCTGCTCCTCATCACCTGGCACCCAGCTCATACCATCACTTGTGGCAGCAGACCAGGCACAAACTCCAAGAGCCATAGAGAAGGCAGGGCATGGAAATCTGGAATGGAGCCACGCCACCAATGAGGAGACACCAACTGGTGAAATCTTCTCTGTCCCAGGACTGGGAAAATACCTGCATTACCCTACCTAGCTCTGTCCAGCCTCCAACCTGGAATCCAGAGGCTATTCTCACGTTGAACTCAAAGAGACAGACGCCCTTCCCACATACTGGAACAGGCACAGACATCATCAGATCTGAGTGGGAGACTGGACAGCAGTGGCAGCCCCAGATGAGTCGGGTGAGTCCAGTTCTGATCCATCCTCCTTCCACAGTCGTCCATGGTACATCTGACCCATGCGGAGAACAACCCTATCAGCATGTGCTGAGAGTGGAGGAGATGGGCTGGAGACCAGAGCTCCTCCCTAATGTGGTGACAGCAGCCGAAAGTGGTGGTAGCAGTCAAAAGGAACCTAGAGTTACAGAAAAGACCACAGATCAAGTTATTTTTTTGTCTTTTTTGTTGTTTTAGTTTTTTTTCTTTCTTTCTGTATTTGTTTACATTTCCGTACTTGCTTTGTTTCTGTTATTTTTATGATTTTCTGTTTGTGTATGAATATTTTTGAGGGAAAGTACATAAACAGAGGGGTTTTGTGTTTGCTTGCTTGTTTGTATGATTGACTGTATGTATTTGTTTTTTCTGACTTTGTTTCTCTATTTATTTGTTAGTTGGTATACTGGTCTGTTTTCCCTCTTCTTTTTCTCTCTCTCCACCTTCCTTTCATCTTCCTCCTTCCTTCTTACATTCTTTTGCTTTTTCTTATCTTGTTTTGCTTTCAGGGGGCAAACATACATGCCCACTGCATGGACAGATTGTAAGGCAGTGGGAAGTGTGTTTGAGGAGGTCCACACACCTGTAAGCAGATTTTGGGATGGAAAAGCCACAGTCCCCCCCCCCCACCCTGAGTCCAGCTTCAAAATTGAACAAAACCAGAGGATCTGCATAAGAAAGAATAGGAGATTGAGCAAACAGAAGTAAAAGTTATCCCCCCATCACTGAAAAACAGAATTAAAGAAGAGATTTTTTAAAAGGGAGCAGGGGAATGAAAACCTACACAAATGGAGAAAAACCAAAGGAAGAATATGGGTTGCATACAGACCACAGGGAGATCAACAACTGAGAAAACAGGTTTTGGACCCAAACAATGAAGAGTTCCCAGAATGACTGTCTCAAACCACAAGCCCAGATATCAAGATATTACTAGAGAGTAAATAGAATTGAGAGACAAGAAGAAAGAATTAAGGAGTTGATAACTGAGATAACAGCAATAAAGAATATAGTGAATGAAATAAAAAACAAACTGACAAGCATGGAAAGTAGAATTAACCAAGCAGAAGAAAGAATATCAGAGAGAGAGGAACAAAATATGGAACTAACCAAACTGTTAAAAACATAGAAAAGAAGCTTAAAAAGATGGAACAGGACCTCCAAGAGATGAGCAATTATGTCAGGAGGCTAATGCTAAGATTAATTGGAATCCCTGAGGCAGATAGAGAGACAGAGACTACCCCAGAACAAACATTTCATGAAATTATCCAAGAAAACTTCCCCCATCTTATCAGAGATGTGACCATTCAAATACAAGAGATTCAGAGAATGCTTGCAAGACAACAAATGAGAAGACCAACTCCTAGACACATAGTAATTTGCTTACACAAAATGGGTATAAAAGAAATAATCCTGAAGGCAGCAAGAGAGAAATATCAGACCACTTACCAGGGAAGACCAGTTAGAATAGCAGCAGACTCATCTACAGAAATACTTTAGCCTGGGAGAGATTGGAGTTCAATCTTCAAGGTTCTCAAAGATAAATGATTTTAACCAAGAATTACCCACCCAGCTAAGCAAAGTTTCATCAGTGATGGAGAATTAAAATCCTTCCCAGACATTCCTTTCCTAAGAGTTTGTGCACCTCCAGACCAGCTCTACAAGAAACACTTAGGAAAGTATTAAACATAGAAGAAAGAAAAAAAAAGAATGACAATGTCCTTCCAAAGAATGCAGGAAAAATATTGAAAATACACATAAATCAACCAAAAAATGAAAAGAAAGAAGAAACAAACAAACAGCAGCAGCAACAAATTCCATAAGAACCTTGTGACAGTAATAAACTCTCATATCTCAATAACTAGCCTGAATATGAATAGACTAAATGTACTGCTGAAAAGACATAGAATGGCAAATTGGATAAAATATCATGATGCAACAATATGTTGTCTCCAAGACATCTCACCAGAAAGGATACTCATAGATTTGGAGTAAGAAGATGGAAAACAAATTTTCAGGCAAATGGAATGCAAAAGAAATCAGGAGTCACAATCTTAATATCAGACAAAATGCCTTTGAAGTTATCAAAAATTTAAAAAGATACAGAAGGTTACAACATAATGATATAAGGCTCAACCAATCAACAAGAAATATCCATCCAAAACATGTATGCACCCAACATAGTAGCAACAACTTTAATGAAGCAACTTATAGGTAAACTAAAAAAAGACATTGAGTCTAACACTAACATAGTTGGGGACTTAAATATGCCACTTAAAACTCTGTACAGATCATCAAGACATAAAATTAGAAAGGAGATCTGGATCCTCAATGTGACCAAATGGACTTAGTTGATATCTACAGAACATCCACCCAACAACCAACAAGAGTTAGGTAGTATCTAGTGAGGTTTTAAGTTGCATTTCATTAATGATTAGTGAGGCTGAGTATTTTTTCATGTATGTGTTTTATGTATGTGTTGGCACTTTTGAGAATTGTTTATTTATATCTTTTGCTTATTTTTTAATAGGGCTGTTTTGTTTTGTTTTTTGTTTTGCTTTGGCATGTCTGAGATCCTTGTAGATCCTAGATGTTAGCCTCTGTCAGATATACAGTTGGCAAATATTTTTTTCTGATTCTGTGGGCCGTCTCCCTGCTTTCTTGATACTTTCTTTTGCTTTGCAGGAACTTTTCAGTTTGATGAGGTCCCACTTGTCTATCTTATCTCTTAATTGTATGGGCATTTGGGATATTGATCAGGAATTGGTTACCAGTTCATTTTCCTTAAGGGTGTCTCCTGCATTATATTTTATTTTTTTATTTTTTATTTTAAATATTTGGAGTACAATTCAGAGTTAAGTATGCAAATGTTCATTGTGCAGGTACCCTTTGTTGATGAGGTGTGCCTCCAAATCCCTGGCAGTTTCCCACTACTGCCAATCCCACACCCACCCTTCCCTGGCAGTTTCCCACTACTGCCAATCCCTTTCCTATAGTACTACAATAGTTGTTCAAGGCCCACTTATGAGTGAGAACATGTAAAACTCAGTTCTTTGTTTCTGTGATATATCACTCAGTATTATAGCCTCTAAGTTCATCCAAGTTTCTGCCAAGTTCATAATTTTGTCCATCTTTATGGCTGCATAATATTCCTTCATGTATATGTATCACATCTTTTTAATCCAGTTCTTTTCTGATGGGCAGCACAGTTGGTCCCATGTTTTTGCTATTATAAATAATGCTGCAATAAGCATGTATGTGCAGGTACCTTTTTCATAGAGTGTTTTGTGTTCCTCTGGGTATATTCCCAGCAGGAGGATTATGGGAGATCGAATTTTAGATCTTTTGGGAATCACTACACTGTTTTACACAGAGGCTGTATGAGTTTATACTCCCACTAATGGTGTAAAAGTGTTCCCTTTTCACAGCATCCTCTCAGCATCTGTTGTTTTTTGAGTTATTGATGATGGCCATCCTGACTGGAGTTAGGTGGCATCTCGGTATGGTTTTAATTTGTGTTTCTTTGATGACTAGTGAGGCTGAGCATTTTTTCATGTATCTGTTGGCTGCTCATATGTCTTCTTTTGAGAAGTGTCTATTCATATCTTTTGCCCTCTGTAACAGGGCTGTTTGTTTTTTTCTTGTCAGCACTTTTGAGTTCCTTGTAGATCCTAGATGTTAGGCCTTTGTCAGATATACAGTGGGCAAATATTTTTCCCAGTCTTTGGGCTATCTCCCCACTCTCTCAATGGTTTCTTTGACTTTGCACAAGCTTGTTAGTTTGATGCGGTCCCACTTGTCTATCTTATCTCTTATGACATGGGCAGTTGGGGTTTTGATCAGGAATTGGTTGCCAGTTTCAATTTCCATAAGGGTGTCTCCTGCATTTTCTAAGGTTTTTATGGCTTGAGGTTTTATGTTTAGGTCTTTAATCCATTTACAATTGATCTTAATGTAATGGTGATAGGTGGGGAATCTCGTTTTAATCTTCTGCAGATGGTCAGCCAGTTTTTCCAGCACCATTTACTGAATAGGTTCTCCTCTCCCCAGTAGTTGTTGGTGGAGGCTTTGTCAAAGTTGAGTTGGTTGAGAAATTGAGGTTTTGCTTCCAAAATCTCTATTTTGCTCCATTGGTCTGTATGCCTGCTATTGTCCCAATATCAGACTGTTTTTATTACAGTAAAGTTTATGTCTGGAAGTGTGATACCTTCTGCTTTGTTTCTTTTGCTGAGAATTGTTTTGGCTATTTGCTATTGTTTATGCTTTCATTTGAATTTCTGTATTGTCATTTCCAGGTCAGAGAGGAATGATGTTGGTAATATTTTGGGTATTGCATTAAATTGGTAGATTACTTTGGGTAGGATGGAAATCCTAACATTGTTTATTCTTCCAATCCACGAGGATGAAATATTTTTTCAATGTGTTGTGTCGTCTTTGATTTCTTTGAGCAGTGTTTTATAGTTTTCATTGTAAAGGTCTTTTGCATCTCTGATTAGGAATATGCCAAGGTATTTCATTTTATTGTTGTCGTTATTGGGTTTTTTTGTTTGTTTGTTTGTTTGTTTGAGTTGGAGTCTCGCTCTGTCACCCAGACTGGAGTGCAGTGGCCGCTCCCGGCCACCGCAGCCTCGACCTGCTGGGCTCCGGTGATCCTTCCGCCTCAGCCTTCCAAGTAGCTGGAACTACAGGAGCGTGCTACCACGCCTAGCTAGTTTTTTATTATTATTATTTATTGAAAAGATGAGGTCTTGCCTGCCCAGGCGGGTCTCGAACCCGCGGGCTCAGGCAATCCACTCACCTCAGCCTCCCAAATGCGTGGGATTACAGGTTGAGCCACCGAGCCCAGTTTTGTTGTTGTTATTGTTAATGGGATTGTGCTTTTTATTTGGTTTTTGGTCTGTTTGCTGTTGTTGTTGTATAAGAATGAAACTGTCTTTTGCATCTTGATTTGTACCCTGAGACTTTGCCAAAGGTCTTTATCAGTGCAAGAAGATGTTCTAACAGATTCTCTTGGGTTTTCAAAGTATAGAATCATATAGTCAGCAAAGAGGGATAACTTGACTTTATCTTTTCCTATTTGGACACCCCTGATATTCTTCTCTTGTAATATTGCTCTAGCTAGGACTTCTAACACTACGTTAGTAGGGAAGGCTGAAAGTGAATAGCCTTGTCTTGTTCTGGTTCTCAGGTGAAATGTTTCCAGCTTTTGTTCCTATAGCAGTATGTTGACTGTGAGTTTATTGTGGATGACTCTATTTTGAGGTGCATTCCCTCTATTCCTAGGTGTTCAAGGGTTTTTATCAAGAAGGGATGCTGGGTTTTATGGAAAGCTTTCTCTGCATCTAATGATACAATCATGCATCTAATGATACAATCCTATTTTTATATCTGTTGATATATTTAATTACATTTATGGTCTTGAAGATGTTTAATCAGCCCTGAATCCCAGGGATGAAGTCTACTTGACCATGGTGGATGATTTTTGAGATGCGTTGTTGGATCCAATTTGCAAAAACCTTGTTGAGTATTTTTGCATCTATATTCATCAGTAATATTGGCCTGTAGCTCTCTGTCTTTGTTGGATCTCTCCCCAGTTTGGGTATAAGCATGATATTATCTCATAAAATGATTTAGGGGAGTTCTTTCTCAATTGCTTGGAATACTTTCAGTAGGAATGGTATCAGCTCCTACCTGTATATTTTGTAGAGCTTTGTTGGAAAGCCATCTGGTCCAGGACTATATTTTTGTGGGTAGTTTTCTAATGATGAAGTTGAATTTCTGGGTTGTTATTGGTAAATTGAATGTCTCAATTTCTTCTTGTTTCAACCTTGGGAGGTTGTGTGATATCAGAAAATCCTCCATTTCACTTTGGTTTTCAAGTTTATTTCCATACAGATGTGTATAGTAATCGCTGGTAATTTTTTGTATTTCTTCTGGGTCCATTGTGATTTGATAGTTTGTATTTCTGATAGTTTGTATTTCTGTACTTTTTCTCTCTTTTCTTGTCAATCAGACTAAGGTTCTATCAATCTTGTTGTCCTTTCAAAAAGCCAGATTTTTGTTTTGTTGAATTTTCTATGTTATTTTTGTCTTTTATGTCCTGCATTTGGGCTTTTATTTTGGTGATCTGGATTCTTCTTCTGAAGTTAGAGTTTTAGTGATCTTATCATTCCAGTTCCCTTAGGTGATATGTTAAGCTATGAATTTGTGATCTTTCCATTTTCTTGATGTGTGTTCATAAAGAAATGAATTTCCCTCTCTGTGTGACTTTCATGGCATCCCAGAGATTTTGGTAAGATGTGTCTTTATTTTCATTTGTTTCCAGAAATCTTTTAATTTCTGCTTTGATATTCATGTTGACCCAGGAGTTGTTCAGCATCATGCTATTTAGTGTCCATGTCTTTATGGGCTTGTGGGTAACTTTGTGGGTGTTGAGATTTATTTTTATTGCACTCTGGTCTAAGAAAATGCATGGCAGTATTTCAATCTTATGAAATTTGTTTATGCTTGATTTATGGCTGAGAATGTGGTTGATCTTTGAGTTCATTCCATGTAATGATGAATAGAATGTATATTCCATGGTTGCTGAGTAGAGTGTTCTATAGGTATCTATTAAGTCCATTTGGTTAAGTGTCAAGTTGAGGTTCCAGATATCCTTGATTTTTGCCTTGATTATCTATCTAGGGCTGTGAATGGGGTATTTTAGTCCCTAACTACGATAGCGTTAAAGTCCATATCTTTTTTTTTTGTTTACCCAGCAACTGTTTTATAAAGTTTGATTCTCCTATATTTGATGCATATATGTTTAGGATGGCAATTTCTTGTGGATGGATTGAACCTTTTATCATTGTGTAGTGACCTTCTGCATGTTTTTTAATTTTTGATAACTTAAAGGATATTTTATCTGATATTAAGATCACAATTTCTGCTTTCTTTTGTGTTCTATTTACCTGAAAATTTGTTTTCCATCCTCTTACTTTGAGTATGTGAGCGTTCATTGTGGTGAGATGAGTCTCCTGGAAATAGCACATTGATACATTGTTTTTTCTTTATCTGTTTGCTATTCTATGCCTTTTCATCGGTGCATTTAGACTATTCACATTCAGGCTAATTAATGAGATATAAGAGTTTATCCCTGTCATGAGGCTCTTATAGGGTGTGTTATTGTTGTTTGTTGTTTATTTGTTTATTGGTTTTCTTTTGATTTGGGAGTTAATGTATGTGTGTGTTTTCAATCTTGTTCCTGCATTCTTGGGAAGAGCGTGGTTACTCTTTTTTTCTTTCTTCTGTTTTTAATACTTTCTTAAGCATTTCTTGTAGAGCTGGTCTGGATGTGGTGTAAACTCTTAGGGATTGAATGTCTGGGAAGGATTTTAATTCTCCATTACTGAAGAAACTGAGTTTAGCTGGGTAGGAAATTCTTGGTTGGAACTGTTTATCTTTGAGAACTTTGAAGATTGTACTACAGTCTCTTCTAGCTTATAGTTTTTCTTAGATCAGTCTGTTGCTATTATAATTGGTCTTCCTCAGTAAGTAGTCTGGCCTTTCTCTCTAGCTTCTCTTTTTATTTTTTTATACCTACTCTGTGTAAGTGAATTACTATGTGTCTAGGAGTTGGTTGTCTCATTTGATGTCTTGCAGAGGTTCTCTGAATCTCTTGTGTTTGAATGGTCACATCTCTGGTGAAATAAGAGAAGTTTTCTTGGATAATTTCATGGAATGTTTGTTCCAGGGTGGTCTCTGTTTCTCTATCTGCCTCAGGAATGCCAGTTAACCAGAGGTTCAGTCTCTTGATGTAACCACACATCTCTTGGAAGTTGTCTTCCATCTTTTTAAGCTGCTTTTCTATGCTTTTAACAGTTTGGGTTAGTTCCATATTTTGGTCCTCATGCTGTAAGATTCTTTCTTCTGTTTGGTTAATTCTGCTTTCCATGCTCATTAGTTTGTTATTTATTTTGTTTCCTGTATTCTTTATCGCTGTCATATCAGTTATCAATTCCTTCACTCTTTCCTCTTGTTTCTCCTCATTTCTTTCCTTTTTTTTAAGTCAGACTTATTGAGAGGACAGAAAAGCTCCCACAGTGGGAGAGGACCTAAGAGGGATGCCCATCTCTCCTCATTTCTGTTCACTCTCTCTATTAATGTCTTGACCTCTGGGTTTGTGGTTTGAGACCAGCTGTTCTGGGGACTCTTCGTTGTTTCAGTTCCAAAGTCTGTATTCTCAGGTATTGTCTTCTCAAGGGTCTGTATGGGACCTGAGTTCTTCCTTTGATTCTTCTTCATCTATGATTGTTTTCCTCTCCCCTCTTCCCTTCTTCTTTAATTCTGTTGTTCAGTGATAGAAGAGACATCCTTCACTTCTGTGTGCTGAATCCCCTATTCTTCCTTATACAGACCCTATGAATTTATTCAATTTTGAAGCCAAACTAGGGGTTGTAAGACTGTGCTTTGGCAGTTTTCAGATTTGATTAAGGTGTGACTGGGAAAACTGGTTCAGAAGATATCTGAGATCACAGTATTCACTGACAGGTGTATGGGCCCCCTGGAACCCACTTCCCACCACCTTACAATCTGTTCATGTGGTGGGGGTACATGTATTCCCCCTGAAAGCAAATTTAGATAAGAAAAAGGAAACAAATGCAAAAAGGAAGAAGGGAGACAAAAGGAAGATGAAGAGAGAGAAGGAGAAGGAAAACAGGCACACGAACTGGCAAATAAACAAAGAAACAAACAAAATAACCCCAAAAATATACAAACAAACATACAAACAAAAAGAATATCTGATGATATACTCGCCCTCAAAAATATCCATATGCAAACAAAAAATTTAAAAAACACACCAAAAACAAAACAAAAACAAAACAAGTGCTAAAGCATAAACAAAAACAGAGGGGGGAAAAAAGCTCCCTCTGTGACTGTTTCTGGAGCTTCAGATTCCCTTCCCAAACACCACCACTGTTTCTAGTCATTGCCTGGTAGGGAGCAGGTTCCAGTCTCCAGTCCCTCACCTCCACTATCATGCAGGTTGATCAGGTTGCTCTTTCCATGGGTCAGACACTACATGGACTCCTGTAGGAGGAGGGTGAATTAGATCCAGACTCATTCAACTCATCTGTTGCTACTGCTGCTGCCAGCCCTTCTTCTCAAATCAGATGTGTCCATGCCTGGTCACACATAAGGGTGGAGCATTTGTCTCTCTGTGTCTGCTCCTGAAGTTTCCACTCTGGGTCAGTAAGGGTTGATCCCAGAGGGGTGCAAAGATTGCCTCTGAGTCCCAGTTGGGAGGCTGAAAGAGTCCAGTGGGCCAATGCAGGTCTCTGCCCAGGCCTGGGACAGAGAAAAGAGCAGTGGTCTGTCTCCTCACTGGGGCACAGCTCCAGACTTCTGATTTCCTTGCTGTTCCCTCTCCACAGCTCCCTCTGCCAGTGCCTGGCCTGCTGCTGCAGTGTGGTGGTGTAGGCCAGTTATCAAGTGCTAAGGAGTAACTGATCTCTGCTGCCTCCTCCCCAGAAAACACCAAGAATGACTGATGATCCTGCATATCAGGAACTCTGATCTCAAGGCAGTGGTGGGTTGTAGCTGCCTCTGGAGGGAAGCCCTGGGTGCTTGATGCTGAGTCTGCCCTCAAACGGACTTTCACTCACCCAGCTGCACTCACCCACTCATGCAGACTGTCTTTACGGGCACTCGCCCTTGCAGAGACTTTCACATTCCCACTGGTTCCATTGCCATCTTGCCCCCCTTGAGATTATTACATTAAGTGAAATAACTCAGAAACAGAAAGTCAAATACCACAAGTTCTTAATTATAAGTGGGTGCTAAATAATGTATACAAATGGTCATAAAGAATGGAATAATGGACATTGGAGACTCAGGAAGATGGGAAGGTGGTGAAAGTACGATGTACATTATTCAGGTGATGGCTACACTGAAAACTCAGGCTTTACCACTACCCACTATATCCAAGTAACAAAGTTGCACTTGTAGCCCCTAAATCTTTTTTTTCTTTCCTTAAATTAAATTAAAGGCTCAGGGGAACAGCAAGTCAGCATGGCTGGAGCATCAGAGAGATAGGAAAAGATTTGAGAATAAAGCCAGAGAGGGAAGTAGGACCAGATCATGTGAGTCCTTGGAGGCCTTGGAAGGAGTTTGAGTTTTATTCTAAATGCAAATGAGAAGTCACAGGAAGGTTTTAATCACACTTTGATTTGTTAAAGATTGCAGCTCTCATTAAAGGACACATAAATGAAGAAAATATTAATTTTCTGACCAAAAAAAATGACTATAAATCAAAAGATTCTCTCTCTGCTATGGCACCTTAGCTTGAAGAAAAAATAACATTTAACTATTTTACATTAAACCATGCTATCCGCCATACATAACTCTAGGCTTTTACCCATATTTCTCATTTACCTCCATAAAATATATATTATTTCTATTTTACAGATGATAAAATTGACTCAGAAGTTAAATAATTTTCTCAAGGTTATAAAACTCCAAGACTATCTTACCTAAGTCAATGTGCCCCAGGGAAGATGTTTCTTTCTGTGAAAACTTTTCAACATTTCACTGCAAGGGAGTATTTAAAACCTGTTTCCTCCACGGAGGATACTGGATTTTAGAAAGAAAAGGCATTCTGCATTGGAAGGAGATGGCAATGGATAAAATTACTTGGGATGAAGGACACATGTTAGTGGGATTCTGGGACAAAGACAGAATGGCCACGATGGTCTTCCAGAACGTGTATGAAATTACTTTGACACCTGGCAAAGTAACACAAGAGGCAAGTCATGAAAACCTGTCAGTTCTGCAACACAGAAATTTGGCAAAAAAGAAGAAAATTTCAGCAATTCCGCAAATTCCGCAAACATTAGTATCTATTCTTCAAACACAAAATACCTCAAAAAGTTAAAGATAGAATTACAATATGACCTGCAACTCCACAATTCTGTTCCTCAGTATCCATCCCAAAGAATTGAAAACGGATATTCAAAACATACAACACACACACTTGGACATGAATGGGCATGAATGGCCTCTATGGCTGCATTCACAATCATCAAAAAGTGAGTGAAAGCAACCCAAATGGTTATCAAATGATAAATGGATAGACATATGCATAATGTCGCATATTTGTACAATGGGATATTATTCAGCCATTTAAAAAATACGCTTCTGACACATGCTGTAGTGCAAAGGAATCTCAGACATGTTAGGTGAACTGAAAGAGCCAAATGACACGTAGAGTATAATTCCACTTATCTGAAGTATCTAGAATAGGCAAATCCAAGGAGATGCAAAGCTGAGTGCTTTGCTGGGGGTGGGGGGGGGAATAGGGAATGACTGCTTAATAGCGACGGGTTTTTCCTTTGGGATAATGAAAATGCTAAAACTAGATAGAAGAGACAATTGCAAATATTTCAAATGTACTAAATGCCATTGTTTGTACATTTTTTAACAGTTAATTTTATGTTACATGAATTTCACTTCAATAAATTCTAGGCAGAAAAAAACAGCATATGCAAAGGCCCAGAGGCAGGAAATTTCACAGTAGATGTCAGGTCCTGTGTTAAGGAAAGCTTATGTGGCTGGTTGTAGCTGTGAGGAGACATCCAGAGTAAGACAAGGCTGGACAGAGAGCCTGGACCACGTCCTCCAGAGCCTTGTAGGCCTGTTCAGGATTTTGGTTCTATTCTCAGAAGAGTATGAAACACTCCCCAACTTCCTTTCCCATGTATCTCCATTCCTGCCCTGTGTTTCCTGTCCTCACAATGTGTCTTTATTTATTGTCTGCCACCACTTCTATCTGAGCTCTGCAAGATAGACTCCTTCTGCTCACTGATGTGCCACTAGTATACAGCATGACTGTGTGACCAAACACTTGTTGAATAGACCCATGGGTTTCCATCACTCAGGCTGCAGTCTGAAGAGTGGATTAGTTGAGGGTGAGAGGAGAGCCAGGGCATCCAGCTGGTCACTTCTGTAGCAGATGGAAGAGTTGGGGTTTGAGCTCCTCCTGGGCATCCCCATATGTGCTCCACTTCCTGCAGATGGGCAGCAGCTGGTTCCTTGGCAAAAAGTAGGTCTTACCTTGAAAAGTAAAGACCCCTTTATGAGCTGAGCACTCTGGCCTCTTGATTCAGACTGCCCAAGCCAAGGTTAAACCACCAGAAATTAAAGGGTAAAGGGAACACCCAGTCAATGAGGAATGTTGGAAGACTGCAGTTGGCCAGCAGGTTGATGTAGCTGTTGAGAAAGTATTGGGATCAAAATTCAGAGACCTGGATCCAAACCCAGTCCTTTGTCATTTCACCGTGAGACCTCTTGGTCTCCAAATCTCTCTAGTTCTCCATTGTATTAAGAATGTGAATGATAGACTTGAACTAGATGGCTTATCTTACCCCATTTCTTTCCCACAAAAAATGCTGTCTACTATAGCTTAAGTGTATTTATTTAAGCCACTGTGATAAAAGGTTACTGTTATGACAAAACACACTGTGAACTCAGCAACTCTTTTAATAGAATTCTTACTTCATTATTCCTAGTGACATCTAAATCTCAAGAAAATAGGATAGATGTATATGTAAAATGTGATATTTATTCAGTCTAGAGACAATGTCTCTTGCTCACGGATTTGCAGACCCATTCTGAAGCCTCATGAATCTTAATTCATGTGATTCTTAAACCCCTGGAATTAAAAATATAAAAGATCATAATCCTAAGAAAAAAGAAAGACAAAGCCAATTGTGGAAAGGAGGCTTCACAGAATGGCTTCACAGTTTGCATTATGTTTGTGCTGCCTACTTCTGCCTCCTCCTCTCTGCTTCCTGATTCCAGATAGGAGAAAGGGCCTTCCAGATTCAAGAAGCAGATTGTCTTATCCTGTGGCCAGATGATACGTTCTTTCACCAGTGGGCAGGCCCCCAGGATGGCTTCTAGAATAGCTCACAAAATGAGGAAGGCTCATAGAAACTGCCTAGACATTGAGAGAATTCTGTCAGCTGCTTAATGACGTTTTTGCAAAGCAAAACTTCTGGTTCTTTGAAGCAGAAAAGCCCTAGGTCTGGAAGCTGCTGCTGTCCTCTCTCTTGGCCTCTGATGCATTTATATTTTGTTTTGTTTTGAACAGATTTCTCTGTCAGAGGTCCTCATTGCTTTTCCACAAGCTCATTAATTTCTCAGCATTAATACATTTTCTTTATCATCTAATGAGTTACCGCTTCTCACATATTTATGGCAGCGAGTGCCCATGAGCCAGGACTGCCCCTTCGCGGTCAGAGGCCATGCCATACTCATGACCTCTGACTACAGAGGCAGGGCAGGAGCCACTTCACAAGTAAGACTCATGAAACACGCCTTGCCCATACACATTTTATTCAAGTGCACAGAGCAAATATTTGAGCAAGTACTGCATTCCAGGTGTTAGTCTAGAAGCCTAGGATTTTTTGCAGTGAAACAAAGGCAAAAAAATCTCTGCCTCCCAGCGTAAGCAAATAGTGTCATAGAATAGAAGTTGATAGCTGCCTCTTAGGAAAAAAGAGGAGAGGTGGGGAGGAGAGGCTGGGAAAAAAAAGAGGAGAGAGGGCAGCCATGGGTGGGGTGAGCTTGTACACAGAGTGTTGGGGAGGTGGCCCTAGACACAGACCTGCATCAGAAAGAAGTTAGCCATTCAAGTACCTGGGGGAAGAGTAAGCCAGACAGCAGGGACAATGAGGGAAGACCCTAAGATGGGTATGTGTCATGTGTCCAAATAACAATCAGTAGGTCAGAATCAGTAATGCATGAGTGGAGGATCAGAGGAAGGTTGAGGTCACAGAAACAATGGGGAAGATTTGTGAGGGCTGTAGGCCTTTAAAGATATGGGGGTCTCACTTAGGATGAAATAAGGGCCAATGCTGAGTTTTGATCAGTGAAATGATGAGATCTTACTTGTGTTTTGTTATCTGTGAGTTCCAACCCCATAAATTCAATCAGCCACAGATAAAATTATTTTAATTGAATCTGGCATGGTGAAGTGGCTTATGCCTGTAATGCCAGCACTTTGGGAGGCCAAGGTGGGAAGATTGCTTGAGCCCAGGAGTTCAAGACCAGCCTAGGCAACATAGTGAGACCTTGTCTCTACAAAAAATAAAACAATTAGCCAGGCATGGTAGTTCATGCCTGTAGTACCAGCTGCTGGGGAGGCTAGGGCAAGAGAATTGCTGGAGCCCAAGAGGTAGAGGCTGCTATGAACTATGATCAGGCCATTGCACTCCAGCCTGGGTAACAGAGTGAGACCCCAACTTTTTAAAAAATCCATCTGTGTTGAACATGTACAGACTTCTTTTTCTTGTCAGTATTCCCTAAACAATACATTTAAGCAGCTGTTCACATAGCATTTACATTGTACTAGGTATTATAAACTAGAGATGACTTAAAGTATACAGCAGGGTGTGTATAGGTTATATGCAAATACTACGCCATTTTACATTAGGGATTTGAACATCTGTGAATCTGATGTCCTGGAATCAATCCCCCATGGATGCCAAAAGACTACTGCATTTCCATTTGCCTGATATTCTTAACATCAGTTGAAAATCTGTACCTGAATCAATTACATTAGAGTGTGCAAAATGCTTTTTCTAATTCTATCACTTATTCTACAATTATCAGCTGACATTCCTTTGCAAAATAGAGCTTTCTCTCATAAACTTCAGCAATTTGATTACCCAAGAATACATTTCCTGCATGAGAGTAAAAATAAATGCTTAGGTTGTTCCTATTAGTGGAGCATTTTCAAGAAAAGATTTTTTTTTTTTTTAATAGCCACTTCAGATAAAGACAAATGTGTCTTTTGCTATAGAGGGACTCTTCCACGGTCTCTCTCTTATGTGGCTATTTCGTATTCTGGTTGGTGCCATTGCTCTGAGTTAACTGCCATCTTTGGGAGGCTCCTTTTGCACTCATGATAACTGAAAGGAAAAGGAGATTCTGGAAGAAAGAATGTTAACAACTTTTTCCTAGATTTGTTAGTCAGATAAACCAATTATTGTTTCTAGATCCTAAAGAGCAACTTTGATAGTGCTGTCATTCCACAGCCTTAATTAAAATACAAATGTCCTTGCTAGGTTTTAGGGTTCTGAGTAGATGGTCTTTTAAAAAAAATTATTTTAAAGACGTGGGATACAATTCGGGGTTAGGTATATGAATGGTCATTGTACAGGTAAAGTTTGGGCCTTACTTTGGTCCCCATTTCACCTATTTTGCGTTCAGGTACCCTTATTGATAAAGTGTGTACCCTCTCCCTTCCCTGGCAATTTTCCACTACTGCCAATTCCTTTCTTATAGCATTATGATAATTGTTCAGGGTTCGTTTATGAGGGAGAACATGGGGTACTCAGTTCTTTGTTTCTGTGATAGATCACTGAGTATTATGGACTCTAAGTCCATCCAAGTTGCTGCAAAGTTCATAATTTGTCCTTTGTTATGGATGCATAATATTCCATCATGTATATGTTTCACTTTTTTTTAATCCAGTCCACTTTTGATGGGCAGCACGGTTGGTTCCATGTATTTGCTATTATGAGTAATGCTGCAATAAGCATGCATGTGCAAGTATCTTTTTCATAGAGTGATTTGAGTTCCTCCAGGTATATTCCCAGAATGGGAATTGCTGGGTTATATGGAAGGTCAATTTTTAGGTCTTTTAGGAATCCCCACACTGTTTTCCACAGAGGTTGTACTAGTTTACACTTCCAACAGTGTAGAAGTGTTCCCTTTTCTCTGCATCCTCGCCAGCATCTGCTGTTTTTTGAGTAATTGATTAGATGGACTTTAAATTCTTGATTCTTTCCCTGTTTCCTTCCCACACCAACACACACCCACCCCCACCCCCACACACATATGCACACACACCTATACCCTGGACTTTATTATAGTTCCTCTAACCTACCCAGTGCCTCAAAACACATTCTATCCTATCCCATCTCCAGATTATGTCTACGGCATAATTTTCCCCTTGGATGCCCTTCCTCAGTTATTAGTACTGGTTGAAATGACTCCATCAAATATTCCTTCCTTGATTTCCCCCAAGCAACCCTCAAGGCTGAAATCTGATTCCACCTTCACTGTGCACCCACATCCTTTTGCCTTGTCACCCTCTCACTTTGCCTCTCATGTTCTTAGTTACATGACAGTCAATTGTGATTAGGGCAATCTCAGCCATGGGTTTACAAATCGAGAGCTGTTGCCCTGATTTTTAAAAAATTTCCCCCAGTGGCTAAAAGTTGCATCTGATTCATGGTGGGTGCTCAAACATTCATGGAAAATAATTTGTACAACAGCTGTTACTACTTTCAGATTTCTGCTTTCATTCACACATTTAACCAATATATACTGAGCACCTATTGTTTCTCAAATAATGGCTACTTTGAGAATACAAAACTGAGTCAAGAAGCAGATCCTGCTTTCTGGGAGAGTTCAATTTAGAAGGAGAAGGAGAACGTGTGTATGAATTACTGTAATACAAAGTAAGAAGTGCTCAAAGCTAGAAGGTTAAGAACAATAGGTTAAATATACTCCGGTGTTTCTCTTTGTTCTGCCACATATATTTTTCTCAATAGCCTATGAATCATCCCATCAACTAGAGTGAAAACAACTTTTGCAAGGCCACCAGGGGTTTTCTCTTTTCCCTAGAAGAGCTTTCAGTGTCATGCTGATGCCCTTCCTGAGCAAAGAACAAAGACAGATTCCTTCTATGCCACTTTTTTTCATCCCATTAACTCAGACTGAATTCCCACTCCAAATAGAATTTAATAACTTCCCTTGCCATCAACAACAAAGACTTCTATTTTCATGATTCCTATAAGTTAGAAATCAATACATTTGATCCTGAGGTTTAGCCAAGGTGTCTATAAAACTCCAGCTTCCTCTGACTTGCCTGAAACATCATTTCTGTGTCCATTGTTTACATGGATTATGGGCCAGCCCTGCAAATACATCTGGGAAGAAGACAAACACTCACTAAGAAACTGCTTTTTCCTCAATTTCCTGCTGGTTCAGGCTGCATGTTCCCCATCTGGGCCATGCAGGGTGTTACCTTGCTTGTTAAAATCACAGCATGCTCCCTGCATCCACTGTCCTTATTAAAACAGGAGCATAGAGAACAATCAGAACGATGCAATTCCCCATCTCGGCTCATGTTTTCTCTGTTTATTTATTCATTCACTTACATATTCATTTATTCAACAAATACTGATTAATCACCTCCCTTTTTATATACTCTGCCTGTTCCCAAAGGATCAGAGGTGGCTTGTGGGATCAAACATAATGCAAAACAGGGTAGGAAGAGATAAAAGCAGAAAGGAAAGAGGAAGGATTGTCACCAGTTCCAAAGGTGATTGGAACTTGGCCCTGGCTCTGTTGTGGCAAAAGAGAGATTGCTGGATTTCTGAATTTTTGTCTTCTGCCCAACCAAAACATGCAAATTTGTGTGCAGAATATAACTTTTTTTTTCTGCAACTAAAAACATTTATTGAGCATCCAGTGGAGTGCTTTGTTCTTGTATGCAAATGCCTTTGGAATAAATGAAAGAATTAATTCACTGGTTCTCATATTTCAGGCATTTGAATGCTACCTTTTAAATGCCTACTTAAATGTATGACTGTTACTTATTTTTTCCTTTTCTGTAAGTTAACTTTTTAATAAAATTTATTTTTTTAAATTTGTCTTTTCCATAAGTGGAATACTTATATCAATTGCTATAACTGGAAAGTTATGACAAAAATAAATGTAATAAAGAAATAACATTATATTCCAAACAAAAACAGCACCTGCCTAAAACTGAACTGCGGTGCCTTCCCTTGTATTACAAGACGGATTAGAGCATGTTATGAATTTAAACCATGCTAGCATCAGACTGAGAAAGTCATTTTTTAAAAATTATATCTCTACAAAAGAAACTAAAAAAGAAAAGACATCATTGTTACATTACTATTTTTAAGTAGCATCCTACATCATATATTGCCTAGTACCCTTTTACATGCTAGCCCCCAACTGAGAAATATTGATCAATTAACTGAAGCCTAATTTCATGGAATAAAGATTCTTTCCCACCTGGAAGATATGAAAGCTGTTTAACACTTACAAACATTGGCCTTATTTCAACAAGTACAACATCAAGCTACCCTTATCTATTCCCTTTGTGACTAACCAAGGGCTGTTGTAAGATGGTTGGCCCCCACAACAGAGCATGTGTGTCTCTGTGAGGAGTTAATAGTTCAGGTGAGTTTTTGGAAATCTTGCTAAAGTACCAACAGTTGAATTCTGCTTATATAACAACATTAGGTTGTTTATAAACAGTGTGCTGGACAGCAAAATGTACAATTAGCCAACTGGGAAGTTCAAGAATGTTTTCCTTCATTTACTAGAATGTCCTAGTTTTAAGGCACTTGGATTTGAATCCTGATAAGCACTCCTTCTCATCCTTTATTGTATTCATCCACTCACTTTCATATCAATAATACATATAAATAAGCAGAGTTATCTAATTGTGGGATAGATATCCTTAAAGAGGTGTCAGTGACTTTCAGCACATACGGTAGCACCTGGTTTTAATGACTTTCATTGGCATCTAATTTGGTTTTGCTTGTCTACTCTGGCAGGTTTTGTGTACTGCTCTACCAGGTCAGAACCACTACCTTCTTTTCTCTCTTGCCAAATTAAACCGTGGCACTCCCAAAAATCATATCTGAAGTCCTACTCCTAGTACCTCGGAATGAGACCGTATTTAGTAATAACGTTTTTGCAGACACAGTTAGTGAAGATGGGGTCATGCCAGAGTAGGCATAGACCCCTAATACTATTATCTTTATCCAAAAGAGAAATTTATGCACAGAGAGAGGACACCATGTGAAGATGAGGAAAGAGATCAAGATGATATGCCTACAAGCCAAGAAACACCAAAGATTGCTAGCAACCCAACAGAAGCTAGAAAAGAGGCGTGGACCAGACAGATTCTCTCTCATAGGACTTAGGAGGAAACAACCCCAACATCTTGGTCTTAACCTTGGCCTCCAGAACCTGAGGAAATACATTTCTATTATTTAATCCACCCAGTTTGTGATAATATGTTACAGCAGCTCTTTCAAACTAACAATATGTTTCTTTGCTAACTCCACTGCTAAAGAAAAAGGTTGGAAGACACCAGGACACTGTCTATAAATGGCTGTCCTTTGTTCAAATAACAAATTTCAGCTTCCTTATCATTGGCACCTCATGAACAAAGGTACATTTGACTCTGAAGAGTTTTATGACTTTATCAAGAAAAATAAGCTATCTTTTTATTTTAAAAGTTACCATTGATTTGTATGTAGTTATTTAGCTGATTGGTTAATGAAAAAATACACCTAATTTCCAGAAACAAGAAAAAGCTTTATCTGACATTTTTAGTATGCTGGAGATCTTCTGATAGAATCTCAAGGGAAAAGAAGCATTAATTACTTAAATGGCATTTAGCTCACCAACTGTTAAACTGTAAAAGCACTACTGATATAACATAGGAAAGCAGCCACAACCACTCAAATTTTAATAAGCTTAATGTAAAAGGCATGGGGATCTTGTTAGCCCTTTTTAAAATCCTTTAATGTGTGATCTCTTTTTGTTGTGTTTATGTGTGCTTTGACAGTTTGGAAAGCTTACACTTGTGTTTCAGTAATTATTTTAATAATAACACTAGTAATAACTATTGCTTCTTAATTTCTTAAATAGTACCTATCAACTTTCTGCTAGAAACAATAATAAATTAGTGCGTTTTCTTTTTTCCCCTTTACTCTGCCACCCAAATCAGTTTACAATATTATTCTTGCTAGTGTTAACTTTTGTTCTGCTGTACTGCTAGTGCTCAATTCACCACTCACAGCCATAAAATGTGAGAAAATCACTATATTTAGACCACCTGTCTTCATTTATTCCCCTTCTTCCCCTAACTTTTGTCAATATTAATAAAACTTATATCCTTCTCTGAAACCATCATTCCTGCACAATATTTAGTCTTATAGTTAAACAAATATAGCCCTCACCACAAGGCTTTTTGCTATAATTTTTTTACATAATCATTTTTGGATAGACTGAAACTTTCCTCCAAAAGATTCTTCAACAAGGACTCTGGGTAACGATATTCCCTACAGTCTTACTTTTTAAAAAATGTCTCTCTGTTGCCTTTCTACACAAATGGCAGTTTGGCTGGATATGAAGTTCTTAAGTGATATTTTCTATTCCTGAAAGTTTTGTAGGCAATGTGGTAGTCTTTTAGCATTTCTTGGAACTATTCTTCATTTTATACTGGACTTAAACTGTCATCATTGTAAGCTTGCTTTTCTGTATTCTGTGGCTTACTATGTTTATATCAGTTTTTGCTTTCTGTTCTGTGACCTTCCATGTCAGATTGTGTTGGCTTCAGTTTTATTTTCCATTTCTTTCCATAGACCAATCAATTTTATTATTTCTTTCTTCTGTATTCTTACAACAGTTCTCTAGGTTTCAGAATTCTGGCTTGATCTCTGGTTTTATGCTGATGATTGCTTTATTTGGTGGTTTTCTTGTGTTGTGTGAACAGTAAATCTGTGGTTATTTTATCTCCTCCATGGCAGTATTCTTTTTTGTTAAGTGTTCATTATTTGGGTTTGTTTTGGTTTTTTTTTTCCTCTTCCATTTTTTCTTTGTTCTTCATGGTATCTACTATGATGTTTTCTTTGTGATTACTTATCTTTGAGTAAGATTCCTTTTTCTAAGCCAATTGTTTGCAGGAGGTTTTTATAAAGGAGCAACCAAAGGAATTATTTTTAAAGAATTTATCTTTTTAGAGCAATCTGAGGCTCACAGCAAAATTGAGAGATACATACAGAGATTTCTCATATTCCCCATGCCTCTACACATGCACAGCTTCCCCCATTAGCAGCATCCCCCAACAGAGTAGCACATTTGTTACAACTGATTAACTTGTCTATGCTAAAGTCTGTAGTTTATATTAAGGGTCACTCTTGGTGTTGTACATTTTTGGGGTTTGGACAAATGTATGATGACATGTATTTATCATTCTAGTATCACAAAGAGTATTTTCACTGCTCTAAAAATTATCTGTGCTCTTCCTATTCATCCTTCCCCTCCCCTTCCACTACATCCCAGCAATCACGATATTTTTACTGTCTTCATGGTTTTACCTTTTCCAGAATGTCAAATAGTTGAAATCATACAGTACATAACCTATATAGATTGGCTTCTTTCATTTAGTCATATGAATAGAATTTAAGGTTTCTTCATGTCTTTTCATGGCTTAATCGCTCATTTCTTTTTAGCACTGAATGATAGTCCAAGACTATATATACTGCAGTTTATCCATGCACCTACTGAAGGAAATTTTTTTTTTTTAAATGTAAAGATGTGGGATACAATTCAGGGTTAGGTATACAAACATTGATCATGCAGGTACCCCTGTTAATGAGGTATGCCCCTCCCTGCCCTAGCAGTTTCCCTCAACTGCCAATCCCACCCCCCCCAACAGTTTCCCGTTACTGCCAATCACTTTCTTATAGCATTATAATTGTACAAGGTCCTCTTATGAGTGAGAACATATGGAACTCTGTTCTTTGTTTCTGTGATAAATCACTGAGTATGATCGACTCCAAATCCATCCAGGTTGCTACAAAGTCCATATATTTGTCATTCTTTATGGCTGCATAATATCTTTATGGCTGCATAATAAAATATGTACCATATTATTTTTATCCAGTCCAGCTTCGATGGGCAACATGGTTGGTTCCATGTTTTGCTATTGTGAATAGAGCTGCAATAAGCATTTGTTTGCAGATATCTTCTTTGTAGAATAATTTGAGTTCCTCCAGGAATATTTCCATTAGGGGAATTGCTGGGTCATATGGAAGGCCAATTTCTAGTTCTTTCAGAAATATCCAGACTGTTTTCCAGAGAGGTTGTACAAGTTTGCATTCCCACCAGCAGTGTAGAAGCATTCCTTTTTCTCCACATCCTCACCAGCATCTGTTGTTGTTTGTTTTATTAATATTGTCCAATCTTACAGGGGTCAGGTGGTATCTCAGTGTGGTTTTGATTTGCATTTCTCTAATGATGAGTGAGGCTGAACACTTTTTCATGTGTCTGTTGGCTGCCCATATATCTTCTTTTGAGAAGTGTCTGTTCATGTCTTTTGCCCACTTTTTAAAGGGGCTGTTTGTTTTTTTCCCTTCAATGTGTTTGAGTTCCTTGTAGATCCTAGATATTAGGCCTTTGTCAGATATACAATTGGCAAGTATTTTTTTCCCATTCTGTGAGCTGTCTCCCTGCTCTCTTGATGGTTTCTTTTGCTTTGTGGAAGCTCATTAATTTGATAAGGTACCACTTGTCTATCTTATTTCTTAAGGTCTTGGCCTTTAGGGTTCTGGACAGGAATTGTTACCAGTTCCAATTTCCATAAGGGTATCTTGATTGCATCCAAGTTTTGGCAATTCTGAATTTAAAAAGTTGCTCTAAACATCTGTATGCAGGTTTTTATATTGACATAAGTTTTAAGATCCTTTATTGACTTGCATAATAAGTGTATGATTAGTTTTGTAAAGTAAAAGAAAAAAAACTGTCTTCTCTGTCTTCTAAAATGGCTGTACCATTTTGCATTTCCACTAGTAAAGAAGGAGAGATAAAGCTGCTCCTGATCCTTGTCAGCATTTATTGTTGTCATTCAATGAATTTTGGCCACTCTGATAAGTATGTAGTGGTATCTCACTGCTGTTTTAATTATTGATAACATCATTGACATCATATGATGTGAATCAGCTTTTTATATGCTTACTTCTCATCTGTATGTTTTCTTTGGTGAAATGTCTCATTTTAAATTGGGTTGTATGATTTCTTATTGTTGAATTTTAAGAGTTCTTTATATATTCCAGATAACTCTTTTACCAGAATTTTATTGTGTAAGTATTATCTTACACTTTATGTCCTGTCTGCTCATTCTCTTGGCATGTATTTTGGCAAGCAGAATATTTTAATTTTGGTAAGTCTGGCTTATCAATTACTTATTTCATGGAGTGTGACTTTGATATTTTATCTAAAAAGTCACCCAAGGTCATCTGGGTTTTCTAGGTTTTTCTTCTATGTTATCTTCTAGGATTTTTATAGTTTTGACCTTTACATCTAGGGCTCTGATCCATTTTGATTTACTTTTTGTGCGGAATATAAGGCCTGTGCCTAGGTGTTTTTTTTTTTTTTTTCTTTGTTTGTTTTGCACATGGATGTTTTTCTGGCCCCATTAGTTGAAAAGGCAATCTTTACTTCATCTTATTACCTTTGTTCATTTGTCAAAGATCAGTCAATGATATATAATTGGGTCTTACGTAGGTCTATTTCTGGGCTCTTTATTCTGTTCTATTGATCTATTTCTCCATTATTTTACCAATACCACACTGTTTTGGTTAACATAGTTTTCAAGTAAGTCTTGAAGTTGGATAGTGTCAGTCCTCCAACCTTATTCTTCACCTTCTATATTGTATATTCTGTTCTTGATCTTTTGCCTCTTTATACAAACTTAAAAATTGATTTTTAATAGCCACAAAATAATTTTCAGGGATTTTGACTGAGATTGTATGGAATCTATAGGTCAAGTTTAGAAGAATGAATATCTTAACAATATTGAGTTTACTACCCATGAACATGGAATATCTCTTCATTTATTTAGTTTTTTAAAATTTCTTTTATTGCAGTTTTGTAGTTTTTTGTTTTGTTTTGTTCTGTTTTTAGAGGCAAGGTCTCGTCAAGTAACTCAGGCGAGTCTCGAACCCCTGGGCTCAGGAAATCTTCTCACCTTGGCTTCCCAAAGTGCTGGGATTACACGCATGAGCTACTGTGCACAGTCTCAGTTCTGTAGTTTTACCACATAGATCTTATACATATTCTGTTAGATTCTCTCTCTCTCTCTCTCTCTCTCTCTCTCTCTCTCTCTCTCTCTCTCTCTGTCTTTATGTTTTTTTTTTTTTTTGAGTTGTAGCCTCACTTCGTCGTCCAGACTGAAGTGCAGTGGCACGCTCACGGCCAACCCAGCATCTAACTGCTGGGTTCTGACAATCCTTTTGCATCAGCCTTCCAAGTAACTGGAACTATAGGCATGTGCTACAATGCCCAGCTAATTTTTTGATTTATTGTAGAGACAAGGTCTCTCCAAGTTGCCTGGGCTGGTCTCAAACCCATGGGCTCAGGCAATCCACTTGCCTCAGCCTCCCAAAGTGCTGGGATTACAGACTGAGCCACTGAGCCTGGACTCTGTTAGATTTTTATGTATTTTATTTTTAGTGGTGCTAATATAAACAGTTTTGTATTTTTAATTTCAAATTCCACTTGTTCGTTGTTGGTATATAACAAAAGCAATTGACTGTTGTATGTTAACCTTGTCCCTTTAAGTCTTGCTATAATCACTTCCTAGTTTAAGAAGTTTTTTGTTGTTGTTGCTGATTTTTTCAGATTTTCTACACAGACAATTATATCATCTGTGAGAAAACACTGTGTTATACCTCTCTTCTCAATATGTGTACCTTTTATTTTGTGTCTGTGTGTGGTCTCATTGCATTAGCTAGGATTCCAGTATGGCACCAAAAAGGAATAGTGAGAAGGAACATCTTTATCTTTTTCCTGAGCTTAATGAGAAAATTTGAGTTTGTCACTATCAAGTATGATGTTAGCTGTAGATTTCAGTAGCTATTCTTGACCAAGTTCAATAAGTTCTTCTCTATTCCTAGTTTACTGAGAGTTTTCTTTTAATCAAAAATGCATATTGGGTTTTGTCAAGTGCCTTTTTCCACATCAATTGATATAATCATGTAATTTATAGCCTGTTGATGTGATGGATTACACTAATTGACTTTAGAATGTTGAAACAGCCTTGCATACATGGAACAAATCCTGCTATATATGGTATATTATTATTTATTATATACTGTAAGATTCTACTTGCACATATTTTGTTAAGGATTTTGCATCTCTGTTCATAAGAGATATTGGCCTATAGTCTTTCCATATTTGTTTGGTTTTAGTATTATGGAATAAGTTTGGAAGTTTTTCCTCTGACTCTATCCTCTGAAAGACATTATATGGAATTTGTATAATTTTTTCATAAATGTTTGGTCAAATTCATCAGTGAACCCATCTGGACCTAATGTTTTCTTCTGTTTGTAAAGGTTATTATTTATTAATTTAATTTTTTTTAGTTGGGGTTCTACTCTGTCACTCAGGTTATACTGTAATGGCATGATTATGATGATCACAGCTCATGGCAGCCTTGATTTCCTGGGCTAAAGCAGTCCTTTCACTTCAGCATCCTGAGAGGCTGGGACTACAGGCACGTGGCACCATCCCTGGCTAATTTTTTCATTTGTTGTTGTTGTTGTTGTTGAGACAAGCTTTCACTATGTTACCCAGGCTGGTCTCGAGTTTCTGGGCTCAAGCAATCTGTCCACTTTAGCCTTCCAAAGTGCAGGGATTACAGGTGTAAGCTGTAGGCCATGCTTGGCCTATTGTTTCAATATTTAAATTGATACAGGCCTATTAAGATTATCTATTTCTTCTTGTGTGAGTTTTGATAGATTATGTCTCTCAAAGAATTGATGCATTTAACTAATTTAACTAGATTATCAAATGTGTTGATGTAAAATTATTCATAATAATCCTTTATTAACCTTTTTTTTTAAAGATGTGGGGTACAGTTCAGGGTTAGGTATACAAATGTTGATTATGCAGGTACCCTTGTTGATGAGGTATGCCCCTTTATCCCCTAGCAGTTTCCTTCAATGGCCGATCCCACCACCCTCCCCTGGCAGTTTCACACCACTGCCAATCCCTTTCTTATGGTATTATGATAATTGTTCAAGGTCCGCTTATGAGTGAGAACACATGGTACTCTGTTCTTTGTTTCTGTGATAGGTGACTGAATATGATCAACTCTAAATCTATCCAGATTGCTATGAAGTCCATATGTTTGCCCTTCTTTATGGCTGCATAATATTCCATTGTGAATATGTACCACATTTTTTAAATCCAGTACAGCTTCGATGGGCAGGATGGTTGGTTCCATGTTTTTGCTATTGTGAATAGAGCTGCAACAAACATACGTGTGCAGGTATCATTTTTGTAGAATGATTTGAGTTCCTCTGAGTATATTCCCAACAAGGGAATTGCTGGGTCATATTCTAGTTCTTTCAGAAATCACCACACTGTCTTCCAAAGAGGTTGCACTAGTTTGCATTCCCACCAGCAGTGTAGAAACATTTCTTTTTCTCATCATCCTCACCAGCATCTGTTGTTGTTTGCTTTATTAATGATAGTCATTCTTACAGGGATGAGGTGATATCTTAATGTGGTTTTGTTTTACATTTCTCTGATGATTAGTGAGGCTGAGCACTTTTTCATCTGTCTGTTGGCAGCCTGTATATCTTCTTTTGAGAAGTGTCTGTCTGACATTCATATCTGTTGCACATTTTTTTAGTGGGGCTGTTTGTTTGTTTTCTTTTAGGCACCTTTGAGTTCCTTGTAGATCCTTGATGTTAGGCCTTTGTCAGTTGGCAAATATTTTTTCCCATTCTGTGGGCTGTCTCCCTGCTCACTTGATGGTTTCTATGCTTTGCAGAAGCTTGTCGGTTTGATGAGGTCCCACTTGTCTGTCTTATTTCTTATGGCACTTAGGGTTTTAATCAGATATTGGTTGCCAGTTTCGATTTCTATAAAGGTGTCTCCTGCATTTTCTAAAATTCTTATAGCTTGAGATTCTAGGTTTAGGTCTTTAATCCATTTAGAATTATTTTTTTTGTATGGTGATAGGTAGGGGTCTTGTTTCAACCTTCTGCATGTGAACAGTCAGTTTTCCCAGCACCATTTACTGAATAGGTTCTCCTCGCCCCAGTGGTTGTTGTTGGAGGCTTTGTCACAGATGAATTGGTTGAGAAATTGAGGCTTTGCTTCTGGAATCTCTATCTTGTTCCCTTGGTCTATGTGCCTGTTCTTGTATCAATACCAGGCTGTTTTGATTATTGCAGTCTTAACGTTTGAAATCTGGAAGTGTGATACCTCCTGCTTTGTTTCTTTTGCTAAGGATTGCTTTGGCTATTTGTATTTTGCCTTGATGATCTATCTAGGACTGTTAGTGGGATATTCAAGTCCCCCTGCTATAATAGTGTTAGAGTCAATGTCTTTTTTTAGTTTATTTAGTAGCTACTTTATAAATGCTGATGCTTCTGTTTGGGTACATATATGTTTAGGCTGGATATTTACTGTTGATGGTTTGAAACTTTCATCATTATGTAGTGTCCTTTTGTATCTTTTTAAATTTTTGATAGCTTAAAGGCTATTTTGTCTGATATTAAGATTGCAACTCCTGCCTTCTTTTGTAATCCATTTGCCTGGAAACTCATTTTCCATCCTTTAACTTTGAGTCTGTGTGCATCCCTTGTGGTGAGATGAGTTTCCTGGATGCAGCATATAATTGGGCCATGATTTCTTATCCAGTTTGCCATTCTGTGTCTTTTCAGTGATGAATTTAGTCCATTCACATTCAGGCTGATTATGGAAATGTCACTGTTAATCCCTGTCATGAGGGTCTTGTAATGTTTTATTTTTTGTTTTCTTTGTTTGCTTGTTTTCTTTTGACTTTGGGGTTGATGTATGTGGATGTTTTCAAGTTTGTTGTTGCGCTGTATTCTCTGTTGATTCTGTGTTGTACTGTTCTCTTGGGATTATGTGGTCATTCTTTTTGTTCCTTCTTCTGTGCTTAATACTTTTTTAAGTGTCTCCTGTAGAGCTGGTCTGGAAGCATCATAATCTCTTAGGGATTGGAAGTCTGGGATGGACTTTAATTCTCCATCTCTGATGAAGCTGAACTTGACTGGGTGGGAAATTCTTGGTTGAAATTGTTCATCTTTGAGGACTTTAAATATTGGACTACAGTTCTTTCTTACTTGTAGTGTTTCTGCTGTTAGGTCTGCTGCTATTCTGATTTGTTTTCCCTGGTAGGCAGTCTGACCTTTCTCTCTCATTGCCTTTAGGATTTTTTCTTTTGTGCCTACTTTTTGTGGGTGAATTACTATGTGTCTAGGGGTTGTTCTTCTCATTTGATGTCTTGTGGGTATTCTCTGTGTCTCTTGTGTTTGACTGGTCACATCTCTGGCGAGATTGGGAGAGTTTTCTTGGATACTTGCTCCAAGGTGTTCTCCATTTCTCTTCCTTCTTCTGGGATAGCAATCAGGCATAAGTTCAGCCTCTTGATATAATTTCACATCTCTTGTTGGCTTTGTTCTTTCTTTCTGAGTTTTCTTTCTATGTTTTTTTACAGATCAGGTTAAGTCCATGTTCTGGTCTTCAAGGTCTGAGATTCTTTCTTTGACTAAATTAATTCTTCTTTCCATGATTGTCATCTTGCTATTTATTTCCTGGATGAAATTTTTTATTGCCAAAATCTCTTTTACAAGTTCTTTGAGTGTTTCATCTTGTCTTTCTTGAGTCTTATTTACTCTTTCTATCCATTGCCTAATCCCTGTCATATCCTGGGGTCAGTCATCAGGGACTCCTATTGTTTGGGCTCCAAGGTCTGATTTTTTAGAAATTTTTCTTTGTTGCACATGAAATTACCTGTTGTCTTTCTTTGGTTTTTCTTCATTTGTGACAAATCTCTTGTTTTTCTCTTTAGTTCTGTTATTCAGTGTTAGTGGGAGAGGCTTTCCCTTCTGATGTTTGCTAAGTCCTCTTTTCTTCTCTGATCCGGGCTCTGAATTTGTTTTACTCTGAAATAAGACTGTGGGTAGGTCTCTTGTAGTTTTGAAAGTCGAATAAGGTAGGGGATGGGGCACTAGGATTCAGAAACCACTTGCAAATTACAGTGTTTGCTGATTATGGTATGTGTTCTTGAGACCCACTTCCCACCACCACTCTATATGATGATGCAATGGGTATGTGTGTATACCTTCTGCATCTAAGATGCAGTGACCACAATGAGGAGCACAGAGAAAAATAGAAGGAAATAAGATGGACAAGAATTTAAAACACACACACACACACAGAACAATGAATGCACAAACCAATGCAAAAAACAATTGAACACATACACACAGAGAGACATACACACACATCCCAAAACAAACTGGAATACCAACAAAACAAAACAAAACAAAACAAACAATTTTTAAAAACAAGAAAACTAAAAACATAAAACATACACACAGAACAAAGGAAATGGAAAAGAAAAACAGAAAATTCAGGGGAAAAAAAAGAATTCAGATTGAACCCTCACACATATATTGACACACTCCTTAAACTAAAAAATAAATAAATAAACCAGAAGAACAAAAGAGCAAAAACAAACCAAGAACAACAACAAAACTGAAAGTTGAACACTCAGTCATTCATACACACACATAAACAGAAAACAACAAACAAAAGAAGAAACAAAAAAAGAAAAAAAGCCGGGGGCATGCAGATCAAACCCTCACATACACAGTCATGCACAAAGGAAAAATATTTTTTAAATAGATGAACTGAGGACTTCCGACAAGATGGTGACAGGGCAACCCGGTCTGTGAAAACCTCTGCAAAGGAGAACTGCAGTGGGTCTCTGACTCTCGCCCCAGGGGCTACGGACCCCAACATCGCAGCCTGCTCTTCATACGGAGCTCGGCCGTTGCCACCGCTGGGGCATCGCAGCGGTCTGGACAGCCACTGCAGCGCAGACGCCGCTGCTGTAGCCACTGCCACCGGTAGCACATCATACCACCTGGGCCGGAGGCGATCCACAACTTCAGTCCTTGAAGCCCCTTCAGGGAAGATCTGCTGGGATTGCTGCTACCTCTCCTGCGACCGAGACGTCCTGCCCGCAGTAAGTCTCCTGCCGTCTGCCCTGAGGCAGGCAGCCATCTTGCCATCTTCAGCCTCTGCCGTCCCTGTCCGGCCCCACCCCCTCTGGGGCGAGCAGCTGAGATAGCACCACCTGTTGGCGATTCAAGGTAGCAACACCGAAATGGAAGAAACAAGCTTGATAAAGACATAGGCCAGAGTGGTGAACAGAGGGTGATCTGAACTGTCCTTCACAGCAGACCAAGGACAACTGACCCTAACTGCAAACTAATTTACCAGCTTGAAAAGAAAACTAGAAATCAGACCTGAAAAGACATTGGACTTAAACGAAATGTCTCAGAGTCTGCTTCATTGATTCTGTTACTTTAATGACTTAATTCTATTCCTACTGTGTTTTTCCTTTTTTCTTTTTTCCTCTTCCTTTTCTTCTCTTTTCCTCTCTCTGTAAATCATATCTTTGTATAGAGGAACAGCACACTAATAAGGTGGTTGGTTAGCTGGTATGTTAGCATCACTATATGTTTTATTTTTGTCTGAATGAGAGTTGGTTCATCTGTAGCTGTGGTCTATTGTTTTTATCTGTTTCAGTATAGGCCTCTCTCTCTATTTGTTGGCACACTCATTTGTTTCCCCCCTTACTCCTCTATCTTTCCACCCCCCTCTTCAACCCACTGTCTGCTCCATTCTCTACCCTCTGCTAACCACATTTTATTAGAGGAAGTAAACCTACAACACCACTGCATGGACAGATTCCAAGGCAGTGAGAAGTGGGTTCCAGATTATTCACACACCTGTCAGCGAATACCAAGACCTGCAAATAGATTTTGAATCACAGCTCCCCCCTTAAGAAAATCTCAAAACTGCAAAAAGGACCACCCTCAACCTACAGTGCAACTCCAGAATTGAACAAAGTAAGAGGGCATACATAAAGAATAGGAGATTGAACAAACAGAAGTAAAATCAATCCCTTTACCCCCGAATAGCAGAATTAAAGAAGACAGTGATGTGGAGGGAAGGAAAAAGTAGGGAGGGGGAAAAACTGCACAAATGAAGAAAAACCAAAAGAAGAATATAGATCTCACACAGACCCCTGGGAGATCACACACTGAGAAAACAGATTCTGGAACACAAACAATGAAGAGCCCCCAGAATGACTGGTCCCATGCCACAAACCCAGACATCAAGACATTAATGGAGAGAATTTTTAAAAATTGAGGAGAGACAAGAGGAAAATAGGAAGGAGCTGATGTCAGAAATGACAGCAGTAAAGAATACTGTGATGGAAATGAATAACAGACTAATAAGCATGGAAAGCAGAATCAGTCAAGCAGAAGAAAGAATCTCAGAACTCGAAGACCAAAACACAGAACTAACCCAAACTGTCAAAAGCATAGAAAAGAAGCTCAGAAAGACAAAACAAAACCTGCAAGAGATGAATGATCACTTCAAGAGACCAAACCTAACAGTAATTGCGCTTCCTGAGGCAGAGAGAGAAACAGAAGCCACACTGGAACAAATATTTCATGAAATCATTCAAGAAAACTTCCCTCATCTCATCACAGATGAAAAAATTCAAACACAAGAGATTCAGAGAACCCCTGCAAGACAACAAATGAGAAGACCAACTCCCAGACACATAATAATTTGCCTAAACAAAGTAGCTATAAAAGAAAAAATCCTAAAGGCAGCAAGAGAAAAAGGCCACACTACCTACCAGGGAAAACCAATTAGAATAGCAGCAGATTTATCCACAGAAACCCTTCAGGCTAGGAGAGCCTGGAGCCCTATCTTCAAAGTTCTTAAAGAGAAACAATTTCAACCAAGAATAACCTACCCAGCCAAACTAAGCTTCATTAGTGAGGGAGAATTGAAATCTTTTCCAGATATCCAATCCCTAAGAACCTACGCTGCCACCAGACCACCTCTACAAGAAACACTTAAGAAAGTACTGAACACAGAAGAAAAAGAAAAAAGAACAACAGCATTCTTCAGACGAGTACAGGCAAAAGATTAAAAACACACATGAACCAACTCCAAAACCCAAAGAAAGACAACAAACAAACAGAAACAACTCTGTAAGAACCTTATGACAGGGATCAACACTTGCATTTCAATTATTAGCCTAAATGTAAATGGACTAAATGCACCACTGAAAAGACATAGAAGGGCAAAATGGATAAAATATCATCAGGCAACAATCTATTGCCTTCAAGAGACTCACCTCACTAGAAAGGACACACACAGACTCAAAGTAAGAGGATGGGAAACAAACTTTCAGGCGAACGGAATACAAAAGAAAGGAGGAGTAGTGATCTTAATTTCAGACAAAATACCTTTCAAGCTATTAAAAATCAAAAAAGATACAGAAGGCCACTACATAATGATAAAAGGCTCAATCCATCAACAAGAAATATCTATCCTAAACATACATGCACCCAACATAGGTGCGCCAACTTTCATAAAGCAACTTCTAGGAAAACTAAAGAAAGATATTGTCTCTAACACCATCATAACTGGGGACTTTAATACCCCACTCACAACCCTAGACAGATCATCAGGACAAAAACTCAGCAAGGAGATCCGGAACCTCAATGTGACTTTGGACCAAATGGACTTAATCGATACCTACAGAACACTCCATCCAAAGACCACAGAATACACATTCTACTCATCACCACATGGAACATATTCTAAGATCGACCCCATACTCGGCCATAAATCAACCATAAGCAAATATAAAAGGACCGAAATTCTGCCATGTACCTTCTCGGACCACAGTGGAATAAAAATAAACATTGACACCAACAAAGTCCCCCCAAAACCCACAAAGACATGGACACTAAACAGCATGATGATAAACAACTCCTGGGTCAATGATGAAATCAAAACAGAGGTCAAAAGATACCTGGAAACAAATGAAAATGAAGAAACATCTTACCAAAATCTCTGGGATGCCCTGAAAGCTGTAGTAAGAGGGGAATTTATATCCCTACAAACACACATGAAGAAAATGGAAGGAACAGAAATTCACAACCTAACAAGCCACCTAAAGAAGCTGGAAAAGCAAGACCACAAAAACCCTAATTTCAGCAGAAGAATCCAGATCACCAAAATAAAAGCCCAAATCCAGGACATAGAAGACAAAAAGATAATACAAAAAATCAATGAAACAAAAAGCTGGTTCTTCGAAAGGATAAACAAGATCCATGGTCCCCTAGCTAGACTGACCAAGAAAAAAAGAGAAAAAACTAAATAAGCACGATCAGAAACACAAAAGATGAAGCCACATCAGACCCTGAAGAAATACAAAAGATCATTAGAGACTACTACGTACACTTGTATGGAAACAAACTTGAAAACCTTAAGGAAATGGAGGACTTTCTGACATCACACAACCTACCTAGGTTGGAACAAGAAGAAAATGAGACCCTAAATAGACCAATAACAATCAAGGAAATTGACTACATAATAAGAAAACTTCCTACAAAAAAAAGCCCTGGTCCAGATGGCTTTCCAGCAGAATTCTACAAGACATTTAAGGAGGAGCTCATACCAATCCTACTGAAGGTATTCCAAGCGATTGAAAAAGATGGAACTCTCCCCAAATCATTTTACGAAGCCAACATCACATTGATACCCAAGCCAGGTAAAGACCCAACAAAGAAAGAGAACTACAGGCTAAGATCTTTGATGAACATAGATGCTAAAATTCTCAACAAGATCCTAGCAAACCAGATTCAGCAATACATCTCTAAAATCATCCACCATGACCAAGTAGGCTTCAATCCTGGGATGCAAGGCTGGTTCAACATTCATAAAACCATAAATGTAATTAAATTCATCAACAGATGTCAAAACAAAAACCACATGATCATATCATTAGATGCAGGAAAAGCTTTTGATAAAATCCAGCACCTCTTCTTGATAAAAACCCTTGAACATCTAGGCATACGGGGAACATACCTCAAAATAGTAAAGCCATCTACGAGAAACCCACAGCCTAAATGGACAAAAATTGGAACCAATTCCCCTGAAAACTGGAACTAGACAAGGATGCCCACTCTCACCCCTCCAGTTCAACATAGTATTGGAAGTCCTGGCTAGAACAATCAGAGAAGAGGAGGCAATCAGGGGTATCCAAATAGGAAAAGAAGAAGTCAAGTTATCTCTCTTTGCAGATGATATGATTGTGTACCTTGAAAACCCAAGAGAATCTGTCAAAAACCTCCTTACACTGATAAAGGCCTTTGGCAAAGTCTCAGGATACAAAATAAATGTACAAAAGACAATCTCATTTCTCTACACCGATAATAAGCAAACAGAAACCCAAATAAAAAACACAATTCCATTCACAATAGCCACAAAAAAAATGAAATACCTTGACATCTTCCTAACCAGAGATGTGAAAGACCTTTACAATGAAAATTACAAAACACTGCTCAGAGAGAACAAAGATGACACAAATGAGTGGAAAAATATCCCATGCTCATGGATTGGAAGAATCAACGTTGTGAAGACGTCCATCTTACCTAGGGCAATCTACAAATTCAATGCAATACCCATCAAATTGCCAGCAACATTCTTCTCAGACCTGGAAAAAACAACACAGGAATTCATATGGAAACACAAACATCCAAGAATAGCCAGAACAATCCTCAGCAAAAAAAACAAAGCAGGTGGTATCACATTACCAGACTTCAAACTTTACTATAAAGCTACAATCATCAAAACAGCTTGGTATTGGTATAGGAACAGGCATATAGATCAATGGAATAGAATTGAGATTCCAGAAGCAAAACCTCAATTTCTCAACCAACTCATCTTTGACACAACCTACCACTGGGGAGAGGAGAACCTATTCAGTAAATGGTGCTGGGAAAACTGGCTGACCACATGCAGAAGATTGAAACAGGACCCCTATCTATCCCCATGCCCAAAGGTTAACTCCAAATGGATCAGAGACCTAAATGTAAAACCTAAAACCATAAGAACCTTAGAAAAGGAAGGAAATACCCTCATGGAAATCAGAACTGGCATCCAATTCCTGAAAAACACCCGAAACCCACAGGTCATAAGAGAGAAGATAGACAAGTGGGGCCTTATTAAACTGACAAGCTTCTGCAAAGCCAAAGAAACCATCAAAAGAACAGGAAGACAGCCTACAGACTGGGGAAAAGTATTTGCCAACTCCAGGTCTGACAAAGGCTTAACATCCTGGATCTACAAGGAACTCAAACATGTTGAAAAGAAAAAAACAAACAACCCCATTATAAAATGGGCAAAAGATATGAACAGACACTTCACAAAAGAAGACATTCGAGCAACCAACAAACACATGAAGAAATGCTCAACCTCACTAATCATCAGGGAGATGCAAATCAAAACCACACTGAGATACCACCTAACTCCAGTCAGAATGGCAATTATCAACAACTCAAAAAATAACAGCTGCTGGAGAGGGTGTGGGGAAAAGGGAACACTTCTACACTGTTGGTGGGAGTGTAAACTAGTGCAACCTCTGTGGAAAGCAGTGTGGCGATTCCTAAAAGCCCTAATACCAACCTCCCATATGACCCCGCAATCCCCGTACTGGGAATATATCCTGAAGAACTCAAATCACTCTATAAAAAAGATACCTGCACACGTATGTTTATCGCAGCATTGTTCACAATAGCAAGAACCTGGAAACAACCATGCTGCCCATCAAAAGAGGACTGGATTAAAAAAATGTGGTACATATACACGATGGAATACTACGCAGTCATAAAAAAGAACAAAATCATGAATTTCGTAGCAACCTGGATGGAACTAGAGTCTATATACTGAGTGACCTCTCACAGAAACAAAGATCTGAGTATCACATGTTCTCACTCATATAATGGACCTTGAACATCCAATGTAATACTACAAGAAAATGACTGACGGTACTGGGAAACTATGGGGGGGATGGGATTAACAGTAGCAAATATCTGTCTGGGGATGGGGAAACACCTCTTATCAACAAGGTGCCTGAATGAAATGTAATTATACACCTAACCCTTAACTGTACCCCACAAAATCATAATAAAAAATATTGATTAAATTTAAAAAAAAGTGGATCATCATTAAAAAAAAATAGATAAACTAACAAACCAGCAAAAAAAAATTAAAAATTAAAAAAAAAAATCTGCCCTCTTGTAGCAGGCTCGGTAATTGCTCCTCTAGTCTGGTCTCTCCAGCAGCACTTCCCCCTCTTTCACTCTCTCCTCAGGTCCAAAGCAGGGAAGGAGGAGGGGCAGTGGAGGCGAGTGGAGCTGCAGTCCTCCCCTCCCACTCTCATATGGTCAGGGAGATCTCCTCCATTGGGGAGGTGCAGGATTGTCTCTTTCCCAGTTATGTACTCACTGGGGGTGCCCCAGCCAGGCCTATCCTGGATTGGAGTTCTCCTATTGTGACTGATGTCCAGGTTCTGCCTGGGTTTGTCCCTCTCAGTCATGGCCCAGCTGTGCGGGTCTGCCGTTCAGAGGATTGCTACGGAGGAGGGGGTTTGAATTAGCCCTGGACTCACCACTGATCTCTTTGGAGTCCTTCCTCTTCCTTTTCTGGCCACACCCTTTTTGTCTTACGACTGGATCTGGGTAGGAGATGGGGCATCTGGGACTCAGCACTCATCAGGTCCCTCTGAAGTTTGTGCTTTTAGGATATTCACTCTGGGTCACGATCAACCCCTGAGTAGTTGATCCACCAGTCACAGAGATCCGGTCTGTTGCTCAATGGTTAGCAAGTCGGAGCACTTTCCTGTCCCACCTTCCAGATGGTGTTGGGGTGCCTCTCTTGTCTCTTCCATGGGACTCTGCCTCTGGGTTCCCTCTGCAGCCCTTGCTGCCAGTGCCTGGCCAGGTGCTGAAGTGGTGAGGCAAAGCCTGGAGCCCGCGGTCTCTCCTGCTGCAGTGGTGAGGCAGAACCTGGGTAATCTCTCCCCACTTCTTCTTCACAGGAGAACTCTTGCCTATTAAAAAAAAAATGGCACCCGACTTCTGTGACCTGGGAAGAGTCAGGGACCAAGCAGAGAAGCTGAAGCACCAGCTGTTGCACCAGGGCCCTGGCCACCTGCTCAAGAGCCCTCTCTTAGTCAGTTTCTCCTAACATTTTCTTTCCAGGAAGGGTTTTGATTTTTTTTTAATGGTGCTTGGCTTCTGTGTCCCTGGAATTGCTAGGGTCCAAGCCCAGCAGCTGCGGCACCAGTCACTGCACCAGGAGAGCCCTGGCCACTAGCTCCCTAGCCCTCACTCAGTCAGTCACTCACATGCCCCAGCACATACACAAAATTTTCCATACACTCACTCACATTGGGACTTGCATAGCACGACTGGCTCAGCCACCATCTTCCTGACCCCCCCCATTACCTTTTTAATGTCCACAGAATCTGTAATGATGTTCCCTCTTTTATCTGATATTAGTAATGTGTGTCCTCTCTCTTTTTTTCTTAATTAGTCTAGCTAGAGATTTATAAATTTTATTTATCTTTTCAAAGAGCCAGATTTGGTTTTTTGATTTTGTGTTTTCAATTCTATTGATTTATGCTTTGATTCTTATTCTTTACTGCTTGCTTTGGATTTAATTTGCTCTTCTTTTCTAGTGTACTCCGAGGAAAAACTTGGATTACTGACTTCAGATTTTTCTTCTTTTACAATGTATGCATTCAATGCTATATGTTTTATTCTAAGTACTGCTTTTGCTGCAGCCCACCAATTTTGATAGGCTGTGTTTTTATTTTCATTTAGTTCAGAATTTCTCATGAGATTTTTTTTTAAATCTATGTGGTGTTATTTAATCTTCACATATTTTGAGATTTCCTAGTTATATTTCTGTTAATTGGTTTCTAGTTTATTCCATGGTGGTCTAAGATCAGACATTGTATGATTTCTTCTTTTTTTTTTTTTAATTTTTTAAAGACATGTTTTATAGCCCAGAATGTGGTCTGTCTTGCTGAATACTTCACATGAACTTGAGAAGAATGTGTATTCTGCTGCTGTTGAATAATGTGTCTGCAGATGTCAATTGATTGTTGATTGACAGTGCTATTGAATTTATCTGTGTTCTTGGTGATTTTCCACCTGTGGGATATGTCCATTTCTGGCAAAGAGGTGTTGAAGTCACCAACTATGACAGTGGATTCATTTATTTTTAATTGCAGTTCAATCAGTTTTTGCCTTACATAATTCGCTATTCTTTTACTAGGTATATATACATCAAGAATATAATTGCTATATCTTCTAGGAGAATTGACTCATTTATTTTTATGTAATGTCTTTTTTATCCCTAGATACTTTCTTTGCTTTAAAAGTTGTTCTGTCAGAAATTAGTATATTATGCCTGCTGTCTTTTTATTAATGCCAGCATGAATCTTTTTCTCCATTCATTACTTTTAATCTATAATGCCTTTATATTTAAAGTAGATTTCTTGTAGGTGACATGTAGTTGAGTCTTATTTTTGATCCACTTTAGCAATCTCTGTCTTTTCCTTGGTGCATTTAAATCATTGTCATTCAAAGTGCTTGTTAATATAGTTGAATTCATATCTATAATATTTGTTACTGTTTTCTGTTTATTGCCTGTGTCCTTGTTCCTATTTTTAATCTTCCACTCTTTTTCTGCTTTTTGTGGTTTTAATTGAGCATTTTATACCATTCCATTTTCTCTCTTTTCTTAGCATATCAGTTATAGTTCTTTTTACTTTTTAAAAATGTTTTTCATAGAGCGTGCAATATACATTTGCCACAAATTCAAATCCACTTTCAAATAATACTTCTTCAAGGGTAATGTGAGTAACTTATAACAACAAAATAATGATTGAGTTAAAATAGTTAATTAATCCTAATTTATCCCTGCTGTTCCTTGTATCATTGCTGTCATTCATTTCACTCGTAAATATGCATAAATATGTATATACATATATAATCAAACACATTGTTGCTATCATTATTTTTAATTTTTTTGAGTTGATAGTCTACTGAATGATCAAAAGACTTCATTATTTATTTATTATTTGTATGTGTGTATTGCATTCTATTACCCAGGCTGAAGTGCAGTGACACCATCATGGCTCTCTGAAGCCTCCAATTCCTGGGCTCAGGCAATCCTTCCACCTCAGTCTCTTGCGGAGCTGGGATTACAGGCATAGAACACCATGCCTGGCTAATTTTTATTATTGTTTGTGGGAACAAGGTCTCCCTATATTGCCAGGCTGATGTCGAATCTCTAAGCTCAAGCAATCCTCCCACTTCAGTCTCCCAAAGTGCTGGGATTATAGGTTTGAGCCACCACACCTATATGTTCCTCCTTTCTCTATGGAGACTAAAATTTCTGATCTATGTTATTTCTATTCTTTTTAAAGAACTTCTTTAAATACTTCTTTTAGCATTTTAGTGAACTTTCAATATTATTGGCAACAAATTTTCTCAATTTTTGTTTCTCCTTCACTTTTGAAGGATAATTTTTAAAAGTACAGAATTCTGGGTTGGTGGGTATTTTACTTCACTCTTTTCTTATTTGCACTGCATCCAAGAAGTCAGATGTAAATCTTTTTGTTTCTCTAGAAGTACGGTGCTTCTTCTCCTCTGGCTTCCCTCAGGATTTGTTTTTTAATCTTTGATTTCCTGTAATTTGAAAATGATATACCTAGGTGTAGGTTTGGGGGCATTTCTCTGGGTTAATATTCTCTGAGCTTTAAATATTTCTTTGTAGATTTATTCCTCTCTCTCTCTCCCTTTTTTTTTTTTTTTTTGTCGTTTTCTCAGACTTTTTAAATTTTTCACTTTTGGAGTTTTCTGTTGATATATCCTTAAGCTCAGAGATTCTTTCCATATCTGATTCTGATACTTTCTCTGTCTCTTCAAATCGTATATTTTGTCTTTTAGTATGCCTTGTAATTTTTTTCTTGATAGTTAGACATGTGTCAAGTAATAGGCCAGCTGCAAATAGGCCTTTAGTAATATAGTGATAAGGTGAGAAAAGAGGGTAAATGCTCTATAGTCCTGTAATTTAGTCTCAGTCTTTCAGTGAGCTATGCCTCCAAGTGCTTCTCAGGTTTTTGTTTTTGTTTTTCTGTTCTTAAATGAGACAGGCTGACCAGAGTAAACTAAATGTAGGTATTTTTCTTCTTTCATATGCAAGGCTAGAGGGAGTTGGAGTTGGATATTTTCCTTTGCTTAGGTCAGTTAGTCTGTTATAATATCCCAACAGGTTAGGTTCTCACTAACTAATTTCCCCCGAGGACAATCCTTGTTAAGAATAGAGTTGTCTGATATATTTAAAGATTTTTTTTCCTCCCCCTGACAGAAGCATGAGGGTTTTTTTCTTTATTCATTATTTATTGTGAGAACTTAGTTGAGCTCCTTGGTAGTAAATCTCACAAAAGTGTAGGGACCCCTCACAACTGGATATCTCTGAAGTTTTAACTCTCAAAAACTTATCCATCTCAAGTCTCTAGCAATTTTTCAAGCTTTCCTAGCCTAGTACTATTTTCCATTGCAGTTCCCACTTATGAACTTCTGCTTCAGTAAGCCATGATTCCCTGTATTTACCTGTCTCTCGATCCTAGGGACAGTGGTCTGCCCTGAGATTCTTACCTCTCTTATAGATTCAAGAATTGTTGATTTTTCAGTCTTTTGTTTTTTACTTTTTGTTAGGACAGGGTGTCAGCTTCCAAGCTCCTTGCATGCAGGACCAGAAACCAGAAGTGCAGGGGGAATTTTAAATAAAGAATTTTATGGTGAATTTTTTTGAAATGTTCATTTCCAATCTGAAATAAATAGGCAGCTGCAGGACAATTTTTTGCCCCACATGTACTGTTTCCTAGAAATGAGGCTTTATATGATTTTTATGTTTACCACTCATTCAGCTTCTCTCAACCAAAGAGGGAGTGGCACAAGGTAATAAATGATAGTAGCCTGGAAGATGAATTGTATTATTCAATTCCCATATTTATGGGGAAAGTGAGAGCAATTAGATATGGCATCTGAATTTACAGTTGAGATGAGCAGAGTGTGGTGATAACACCTATTATTTGAGTATTTGTTATACCAGGTTACGTATGTGTATACACACATATGTAATATTAGACACATAAGTAGTTTAAAAATCTATGTACATATATACCATTTATAATATTTATGTAAAGTAGCTATTCTTATCCTTGCTTTCCAGATGGAGAATCTAAGGCTGAAAGATAAAGTAGTTTTAAAAGATTAAATCAATAAAAGGTATCAAAAGTAACATTCAGTCAGGTCTGTCTGAACCAGTTCCAGTGTATACTTTCTCCAGGGGTTGATACAGAATTAACCCTTATAGGAATTTCTTAGCATCTCTGCTTAATGAGTGTGACTGAATAGTTGTAGACTGTGTAATAATATGTCCTTGACTTCATCCACCAGTAGGGACCCCAAATCCCAATTTTTTTAATCTATGGAAGTATAATGGTATGAATTTTAGAATCTTCCTCATCAAATATTCCTGGGAAGTAAAAACCATACCTAATGTGTAATCCCAATAAATTTTAGCTCCCACCAGTTTGCAAGTCTTAGAATTTCCAAGAATTTAGGGTAGAATTGTGTAGTTGATTTGCTAAGAAAAGAAAGACTTTTCTTTATAAGTTTATGATATCCTAACCTCTGACTTCCAGATTGGAGACATATAGGTAAGTTTTTTTTTTTTCTTTTTTGTAAGAAAAGAATCAAGACAGTGCATTTCACATTGAAACATATTTTTTTATAAACATATGTTCATATGCCTTAGAAATGAGGTTCTTGTTGGAAAACATGTAAGACTTTTTTAAAGAAAATCACAAACTTCATAGCAGTGATTTCAGCAAGTAAAATATTGAATTTATACAGCAAAAACTACCTACAGCTTCATTGTGAACCTTGTGGTGATATTTACTGGTCAGCTTAAAGAAAAAGAAAGAGTAAAATGATAAAATGGATAGCAATTTTTTCTTTAATAGACAACTATTCAACATTTTAAAATTGATCAGAAAGTCAGAGGAATCAGGGGAAAAGTCAAACAGACATTGACCCTTTTATGCAAAATAGGCTGCTTCTCTACCTCATATATGATGGTCTGGCAGCTTCTCTTGATGCATAAAGGTTGTTATTTTCATATAGGATACTCACAGGGCAGGCCAGATACAACTGTGCAACCCAGACTTTAATTGCCTTGTGATAATCTGCTGCTCAGGACTTGAATAGTTTTCATAGTTTTTATGGATATTATTCCTTGGTTACTGCTTGGTTGAATAACATGTATACAGCAAGATAGGAAGCCAACCATAAAGCATATTTGAGAACCCCTAATATGAGGTGCAATATTAGCAACAAATTGAGTTTTAGATGCTATCAATTATACACTGCACTGTAGATTGAATAATAGCATTTTGACATTAAAACAATCTCATTAAAGGTACATATCAAGTTAAAATGCACACAATTCAGAAACACTAGGATGTAAAAAGGTGTGACTACATAGACTGTAGCATTTGAGTCTTATGAAATTAATTTGAATGTATCCTTTCCATAAATTCATCAGGAAAAAAATAAGATACCAGAAATGGTGGAATATTAATCACTACTGAAGTTGATGGAAAATTAAACATGAGCCTGTTATCCTATAGTCTTTGGCTTAGTTCACAGTTTACTGTGTCGAATTGGCAGAAGGGAACCTAAAGACATATAGTTGGGAATCTATTTGACATCACTGATGGAATGGCAGAAATAGGATTCATATCCTGCACAGGCACTAAAAGTCAAGGCTAACTCTGGAAATGAGAAAAAGAACTGTCAAGTCAGCATGCTGTACAGATGACAAAGTGAAGGGGGAGACAAGAAATAGAAGATGCAATGAAGTAACAGCAAGAAACTAAGGCTGCTGACTCTTGAGGAGTGTGCTAGAAAGGAGAGAAATTCTGGAAATGTACAACAAAACTTTGGAAGTCTTTCCCGAGGCTATTTGGGTGCAAGAGCTTTCCTAGAAAACATGTGGTGCCTGGGTTCTTCCTTGTACTGAGGCATAATGTGAGATACACTTATACCTGATAGCTCTGCCTCTACCTTGCTGTTCAGAAAAGGCATCAGGGAAACATCTTATTAAATGAATCAAATGCTTGAGTCCATTTAAAATGTCACACTGTGAGACCTAAGGTCTACAGTGCTTGAGTCAAAGTCCCAGAAGACATTTTAAGTACCACTGGTTATGGTCATGTACTGAGTGACCCTCCTTCTCTAGCCCCTCTCCAAACCATGGTGTCAAAGATGACATTTAATCACGGGTCCCAAAGTTATCAAAAAATCCATCCTCAATTATCCTTTTCTCTCGTACCTTTTGTGATAGAAGAATATTAAAGGTATAAAAATAAGACAGCCTTATTTAGGCTTTTGTGACAGTGAATAAGAATTTATGATCTATGTATACATATATCTTTACAAAAGGAGACTTTGATGAGTCTTGCATGGTATTAAGAAAGCTTCTTACCAACTCATCTTTGACAAAGCCTCTACCACCCACCACTGGGGAGAGGAGCACCGATTCAGTAAATAGTGCTGGGAAAACTGGCTGACCACATGCAGAAGATTCAACAAGACCCCCATCTATCCCCATACACAAACATGAACTCTAAATGGATCAGAGACCAAAATGTAAAACCTCAAACCATAAGAACTTTAGAAAATGCAGGGCATACCCTTATGGAAGTTGGAACTGGTATCCAATTCCTGAGCAAAACATGAAACACACGGGCCATAAGACATAAGATAGACAAGTGGGGCCTCATTAAACTGACAAGCTTCTGCAAAGCCAAAGACACCATCAAGAGAGCAGAGAGACAGCCCACGATCTGGGGAAAGTATTTGCCAACTCCATGTCTGACAAAGGCCTAATATCTAGGATCTACAAGGAACTCAAACATGCTGAAAAGAAAAAAAACAAACAACCCCATTACAAAGTGGGCAAAAGATACGAACAGACACTTCTCAAAAGAAGACATATGAGCAGCCAACAGATACATGAAGAAATGTTCAACCTCACTAGTCATTAAGGAGATGCAAATTAAAACTACACTGAGATACCACCTAACTCAGTCAGAATGGCCATTATCAATAACTCAAAAAATAACAGATGCTGAAGAGGATGTGGTGAAAAAGTAATACTTCTACACTGTTGGTGGAAGGGTAAACTAGTGCAACCTCTGTGGAAATCAGAGTGAATTCCTAAAAACTCTAAAAATCGACCTTCCATATGACCCCGCAATCCCCCTACTGGGAATATACCCTGAAGAACTCAAATCACTCTATAAAAAAGATACCTGCACACATATGTTTATCGCAGCATCGTTCACAATAGCAAGATCATGGAACCAACCATGCTGTCCATCAAAAGAGGACTGGATTTTAAAAATGTGGTACATATACACAATGGAATATTATGCAGCCATAAAAAAAGAATAAAATCATGAATTTCACAGCAACCTGAATGGAATTGGAGTCTATAATACTGAGTGATCTCTCATAGAAACAAAGATCTGAGATCTCACTCATAAGTGTACCTTGAACAGCTATCATAATACTATAAGAAAAGGATTGACAGTGGCGGGAAACTATGGGGGGCGGCAGGGAGGGGAAGGCAGGTGGGATTAACGGTAGTCGATATCTGTCTGGGGACGGGGGGGCCCACACCTCATCAACAAGGTTACCTGCACAATGTATATTTGTATACCTAACCCTTAACTATACCTCACAATTTTAAAATAAAAAATGTGTTTAAAAAAAAAAAGAAAAGGTAGTCAAAATTAACCTCCAAAAAGGCATATAGCATTTTATAGAAAACTTCTAATAAACATGCAACGATCATAAAAAAAAAAAGAAAGCTTCTCATCCCAGTCCATAAACCTGGGTCTACTGGTATGTACATTAACTGTCAATTTATGTAAAATAATCAAGTTTTATTTACAAGGGCTAGAGAGAAAAAGGAAGTTTCTTCCTCTGGACAAACCATTGACAAGTATTTGTTGATTATTTATTGTAAGCTCAGGATGTTGCTACAAAGAATAAACAAAATAAATAAAAAGAATAAACAAAAAGCAAGGTGTAATTCCTGCAGAAAAGGTACTTAAATTCAAGTTGGAGGAATACTAATGCAACAGGTTATGTTACAAGCAATATTTAATTAGGAATTAAATATGTTTGCAATTTTAAAGAGTTCAAAAGGAGATGAATACATGGGAATGAAGAAATTTAGGAGGGCTTCTTAAAGGAATGTAAAAGATAGGTGCCTCTATCAATAAAAATTAGCATTTTAAATTTCACAAACATATGTATGTTGTTCATTATGTGCTGGGAACTGCAGTAAGTGCCATTTCTGTTCTTAATTTTATCACCCATATGTAAATTATTTTATTATAGCTTTAATAACACTAGTTAGTCTTTAGAGTTCACAGGTCATCAAGCATGCTATGTGTATAGTCTATGAATTAGAGAGTAGTGTTGTCCCCACATTGAAGGTGAGGTCATAAAGCCTTGAAGAGGTGAAGTAACTTACTAAAGTTCACACAGCTAGTAAGAAGTTAGGATTTGAATCCAAAACTTTTAAACTTAAAAGCCCTAGCTCCTAACGACGACCATTCTTCTCTTTATAATCTTTCTGAAGTTAGAAGACAATTTCTCAATTAAAAATGTGTGCTGTATTTAAGTCTTTGGTTTTCTTAAAAAGTGGCATCGTAATTTTGCCAGATTTCACAATATCTCCAGCTGTATTATGAAGTTCTCAAAGCCAAATTAACCAAAGTTCACATGAATCAAAATTAAAAGAAAGTTATAATAACACAAGCCCCACCGCAATGTTAACAGGGTGGGAAATATGTGCTGTGAAATTACAAAGAGCACTGGTATGTCATTTTGGGAACTGTGGCATTCAAAAACTTTAATACTTAAAGCCAAAAAGTGTGAAACAGTATACAGTATCTCCTCTTCCCATTAATATTTTTATAGCATAACAACACTGGATTAATCCACACAGAGGTCTTGATAGCATGTAGTAATAAAAGTTTATGATGGTGGTCTTGGCACAAATCCAATGAACAAGGATATACAGATTATCCATGTGTGCAAAGTAAATTCTAGACACTATTCAAGAACATAAAATATTTTATATGTTAAGAGTGTATGAAAGAAATTATCCTGCTGTAAACCATGGTAAATCAATCTTTTCATCTCTAGAAATTAAATTTTTCTTTATCATTACAGATGTTAATGCAAGTTACTTAGAAGAAAAATAACATTGTTTCCCTTGTTTGTACTTCTGTGCTTGGTAAGATTCTGTTCTTGGGTATTTCCTTCCATGAAGTTGCATCTTAGAATATGCTTCTAATATACATATATGTTGTCAGAGTCTACCTGAATCCCTGAGCTCCACCTCTTTTCTTGTGAAGAGCTCATTCCATGAAGTTAAAAGAGCTGAACTTGCCACAGAGGTATGTAATGAGCTGGTGAATCAAAAGTAGCCATCCCTGTGGGGAGAGTGATTGGTCCAGGGATGAGTATCCAACCCAAAGTGAACCCATCAGAGTCCTTCTTAGAACTGTCAGGGAAGACTCTGTATTGCAGCTTCCTAGGTTATGAGTCAATATGTGTGTCTGGAGCTGCCCAAGGTCATCTGGTTTACCACATGGAGAGAGCCAGTGTAAAATATGGAAGTAGTGAGCTGAAAACATTGTTGGAGTTGTACTCGGATCTCTACTCCCACTTTGGTGAACCAATAAATTCCCTTATTTGCTTAAGTAGTTTGAGTCAGGTAGAAACCAGCTGAGTAGAAATAAATTATAGTGACCACAATAAAAAAGTGTGAAGTGGAAGAAGTATGCTAGATTAGAAGTTATGAGATAGTCTTGGCTGTGACATTGACTTGTGACCTCAAACATATTTCTTAATCTACCTGAGTCTCTGTGTCTTTCATCCATGATATGCTAATACTGGATCACATAAACTCTGAGGCCTTATCTTCTGTTTTAGTCCAAGTTCATTGCTTCAATTTTATTAAATCATAGTTATCTCTTACTTAAAAATTATGGAATGGTAAGCCACACAATTGCATATTAGTGCATCTAACTAGTACAGTGAGTTCTCACTTAATGTTGCGTAAGTTCTTGGAAACTTTGACTTCAAGTGAAATAAGCTATAACAAAATGAGTCAATTTTCTTTGGCATATTTCTGGTCACAAAAATATACCAAGCTACTTAAACAAAGGCCCCAAATGTTTTCAATATTAAACACTGAAATAAATGTGAGTTATACATAAAGAAAAACTAATAAAAGCAAGTAAAATAATCATTTACCCAATTTGTGGAGAATCAATGAGAGACTGTGGTTGTAGTGGTAGAGGGTTAGATCAAGAAATAAATATCCGGGCTCAGTGGCTCAGCCTGTAATCCCGCGCCTTTGGGAGGCTGAGGTGAGTGGATTGCCAGAGCCTGCGGGTTCAAGACCCGCCTGGGCAGCGAGACCTCATCTCTACAATAAATCAAAAAATCAGCCAGGCGTGGTAGCGCGTGCCTGTAATTCCGGCTACTCGGAAGGCTGAGGCGGAAGGATCACTGGAGCCCAGCAGGCCAGGCTGCGGTGGCCGGGAGCGGCCACTGCACTCCAGTCTGGGCGACCGAGTGAGACTCCAACTCAAAAAAGAAAAGAAATAAATATTTGCAAAATAAGAATTATAAGGAATACTTCCTACCACCATAAAGTTCAAAAACAATGACAAGCATGGTAGGCTCAGTTTAGAACTTTCACACTTCATCATTTATTGTCATGCATTTGTATGGCTATTCTATAAATCATGAGTTTTTATAATAATTTGTGTTTGTTTGCTCATTTCATTTGCAGCCTGCTTTTTCCAGTTCAAGGTTGTAGGTGGTCAGAGCCTATCCTGGCATCTCAGAGCACAGCCTAGTTCCTATCACAGAACACACACACACACACACACACACACACACACACACACACACACACACACACACACACACACACATGGACCATGTAGACACCTAACATGCACAACTTTGGGATGTGGGAGGAAACTGGAGAACCCAGAGAAAACCCACACAAACATGGCAAGAACATGCAAACTTCACGCAGGCAGTGCCCCCCCAAACTAATTTTTTTTTCTCATTAACATTATAACAATGCATCAATGAATGAAACTATGTTATCCAGGGAACTTTTCTACAAAGATTTATTTCCAGTTTAAGATCTCATCTCTCTGTTCAGGTCTCACTCCACCTCTATCTCAAGCAGCTACCATACAAATGTATGATGTTAGATAGCCACAGGGCCTGCCCAATAATGCGTACTTGACTCTGAGAAAAATCCATTCCTCCACTTGGAAAATCAATTTAAGTACTTGCATTCAATGAATAGAAAATCATGTCAAAGGCCATTATGTGATTTCTCTTAATGTCTTCATTTTTCCCTTACATTCCTACAACACTTATTCCAATCAATGATTTCTGCACAAATGCACAATGAAAACTTCTAATTATTTCAGAAAAGGGTTCACATCTATTACACTAAAACACAAACACAAATATGCCAACAGGCTCTGAGGCTAGAAAGTTCCCTTTAAACTAACAGCTATATTTTAGTTCTGCTGTGTTCTTCAGCATTAGTCATTTATCTGCTACCACCCCACAGACTAAGTCAAAGATACTATGTGGATATGCTTGTCTTTATAATGATGTATGTGCAGATTATTAAAAATTGCACAGTTCTGGAAAAACCTGAGCTCTATCCCGTTGACATTCTGCTATGTAACTAGTTACTCAGGAATAGGCCCAGTTCTGTGTGTGCTCTAAAATAAAGATTTGACCTCAAACTTAGGTGAAAAGCTTGCTTGAAATTTAAAATACATTTCTTATTTATTAGATATGGAAATAAATCAGACCAGTACTATTGTTAGGCAAGTGAGTTCTCCTGATTGGCTCCTTTTACAACTACCTGATGTCAATTTAATTCACCTGCAGTGGACCCAGATATTAGCAGATGGGTTATTGAGTGATAACAGCCACCATTTGTAAGCTCTGTTATATGTATATTTATATAGATAGATATCTCTTATAACATTCTAGACTACACAGAGGTAATAATGTGACTTGTATACATTTAATTTTCACAATAACTCTATGAAAGCTCACAGATACAGAAACTGAAGCTCAAAAAAGGTTAGGTAACTTATCCAAGATCACATAGCTAGTATGTGATGGGACTAGTATACAAACTTAGATCTGTCTCACCTGAGTTCATATTCTTAGCCATGATACTACACTGCCTCTTGCTCCTAATGTACTTTATAAATAAAGTAGCCAAAAAATATGAAAGTTAACCTGCTCTAGTGCCGAAGGTTCAAAATATACTGGTAGGATCAAATTTCTAATCATTTTATCAAATCTTATGTCATATCTTCAGTGGTGAAATCTCTCCCAGGTAAATTAAGCTTCTTGAACATAAAACAAAGCACTATGTTTCTTCTATATCACTTTCATCCATAGTATAGACATAGGTATGATATAAATATTTGATATTTTCTTGTCTAACAAATATGTGTATGTAAGATATGATTTATGTCCTGTTGACTGTTTCCAAGGAATTTTTTGTGACGTGTGTAAGTAATATGATTGTATATCTCTGTAAGTATGCTTCCAAATATATTAGAAGGCTATTGCTATAAAGAATAAATATTGGTAAAGGATTGGACTAAGAACCAGGAATTTAATGATCAAGACTAACAGCTGCTGGGAGATGTGCCATTTGATAATTATTCTCTCTGAGGATAGAAGTGATCATCTCTGCCTTATAGTTATAACTATTACGTCAACTCAGTTAGGTCAGTGACACGAAAGTCTTTATAAGGTATACTGTATAGCAGTGATTCTCAAAGCAAGAGCTGAGGACCCCAAAGGGTCCCTATGTTAGACACAGTTCCACCAGAGAAACAAAACCTGTAAGAAACGTCTACTAAAAGATTTATTGCAAGAAATTGGCTTCAGTGATTGTAGGAGCTGGCCAGATAAATGTGAAATCCACAGGGTAAAACCAACAGGAAGAGGAGGCTAGAATTCTCATGTACAAGCTGAAGCTACTATCAACAGATGAATTTCTTCTTCAGGGATGATGGCTGTGCTTCAAAGTCCTTTCAACTTATTCACTTACCCCACCCAAATTATCTAGGATAGTCTCTCATGCTTAAAATTGGTTGATTATGAACTTTAATCACATCTATAAAATACCTTGTGACAACATCTAGATTAATGTGCAATTAAAAAACTGGAGATAACTGGGGACTGTAACCTAGCCAAGATGACATATAAAACTAACCATCACAGTCCCAAAACACTTTCAAGGGGTACAGTAACTCTCACTTTTCCAATTATGTATTTGCTGTATATTCCTTCATATACTTCAACCAAAACAACACAGTACAAAAAACTGTACCTATCAATAGATATGAACATCCAGCTATCTTCTATTGATACAAATACTAAAGAAAAATTCTCGTGAATTTTTTGTTTTGGAAAATACAGCAAATTGTCATAAAATATGCCATATGTTAATATATAATCGATATATTGTCATTTAAAAATAAGTGAACAAGTTATTATTTTTAAAAATTTAAGTTTCTAATATAGTAAACATAGATAGCTAACATCCATAGAAACAAAAACTCAAATTCTGAATAATTTTTAAGAATACAAAAGAACTCTGATTCCAAAAGGTGTGAGAACCATTATCCTATACAAATGCAATGATTATATCACCTTTATCTTATCAATAGAACAAACAACTCAGTATTTTTTATACTTGGCATAACTCATTGCAAATGTCTTCTACTGCACAGCATAGACAATGTAAAAACTTGTCAATACCTTATGAATATCAAAACTACCTAATCCATTTCTATTTATGCCCTATTTAAACAAATTATTATTCAAAGAATCAAAAGTTTCTTTTGTGACATTTTCTTGTGACTTAATCTGTTGCTATAAAATGCCTATTTATATTTTGGCTATAAGCACTTTCTTTGTTGTTGCTTTGTTTTTGTTTTAAACTTACTGTAAAAATGTGAGGCACAATTCAGGATGAAGTATACAAGTGATCATTGTACAGATGAAGTTCGGGCTTCCCTTTGGTGCCCACTTCAACTCCTTAAGATCAGGTACGCTTATTGATGTTATAGGTACCCCCTCCCCCGGGTAGTTTCCAGCTACTGCCAATACCTTTCTTATAGTGTTATGATAAATATTCAGTGTCTGCTTATGAGTGAGAACATGTAGCACTCACTTCTTTGTTTCTCTGATAAATCGCTCAGTATTATAGACTCTAAATCCATTCAAGTTGCTGAGAAGTCCATAAATTTTTTCTTCTTTATGGCTGCATAATATTCCATCGTGTATATGTACCAATTTTTTATGCAGTCCAGTTTCAGTGGGCAGCATCATTGGTTCCATGTTTTTGCTATTGTAAATAGTGCTGCAATAAATTTTGTAGAGTGATTTAAGTTCCTCCAGGTATATTCCCAGAAGGGTGATTGCTGGGTCATATAGAAGGTCAATTACTAATTATTTTAGGAATCACCATAGTTTTCCACAGAGGTTGAACCAGTTTGCATTGCTACCAACAGTGTAGAAACATTCCCTTTTCTCCACATCTTCTCCAGCATCTGTTGTTTTTTGAGTTATTAATGATGACCATTCTCACTAGAGTTAGGTGATATCTCAGCGTGGTTTTGATTTGCATTTATCTAATGATGAATGAGATTATTTTTTTCATGTATCATTGGCTGCTCATATGTCTTCATTTGAGAAGTGTCTATTCATGTCTTTTGCACACTTTTTAATGAGGCTGTTTGTTTTTTTCTTTTTTCTTTTTTCTTTTTGAGTTGGAGTCTCACTCTGTCGCCCAGACTGGAGTGCAGTGGCCGCTCCCGGCCACCGCAGCCTCGACCCACTGGGCTCCGGTGATCCTTCCGCCTCAGCCTTCCAAGCTGGAACTACAGGTGCACGCTACCACACCCGGCTAATTTTTGTATTTATTGTAGAGATGAGGTCTCGCCAAGTTGCCCAGGCGGGTCTCGAACCCGCGTGTTCAGGCAGTCCACTCACCTCAGCCTCCCAAAGGCGTAGGATTACAGGCTGAGCCTGGCTTGTTTTTTTCTTTTCGGCATGTTTGAGTTCATGTAGATCCTGGATGTTAGGTCTTTGTCAGATACATAGTTGGCAAATATTTTTTCTTATTCTGTGGGTTATCTCCCCGCTCTTTTGATGGTTTCTTTTGCTTTGCAGAAGCTTTTCAGTTTGATGAGGTCCCACTTGTCTGTCTTTTTTCTTATGGCATGGGTTTTTAGGGGTTTGATCAGGAATTGGTTGCCTGTTCCAATTTCCGTAAGTGTGTCTCCTGCCTTTTCTAAAATTCTTATAGTTTGAGGTTTTATGTTTAGGTCTTTAATCCATTTAGAGTTAATTTTTTTTTTTTTGGTATGGTGATAAGAAGGGGTCCTGTTTCAATCTTCTGCATGTGATCAGTTTTCCCCGACACCACTTACTGAATAGGTTCTCCTCTTCCCAGTGGTTGTTATTGGAGGCTTTGTCAAAGATGAGTTGGTGGAGAAATTGAGGCTTTGCTTCCAGAATCTCTATCCTGTTCCATTGGTTTATATACCTGTTCTTATACCAATACCAAGTTGTTTTGATTATTGTAGTCTCATAATAAAGTTTAAAGTCTGGAAGTGTGATACCACCCACTTTGTTTGTTTGTTTGCTAAGGATTGTTTTGGTTATTCATGGTCATTTATGTTTCAATATGAATTTCTGTATTGTTGTTTCCAGGTCTGAGAAGAATGATGTTGGTAATTTAATGGGTATTGCGTTGAATCTGTATATTGCCTTTGGTAGGATAGACATCTTAACAATGTTGATTCGTCCTATCCATGAGCATGGAATATTTATCCATTTTTAAATGTGTGTATGTCATCTTTGACTTCTTTGAGCAGTATTTTGTAGTGTTCATTTTAAAGATATTTCACTTCTCTGGTTAGGAAGATGCCGGTATTTCATTTTTTTCTGTGATGATTATGTTTGGGATTGTGCTTTTTATTTGGTTCTCTGCCTGTTTGTTATTGGTGTATAAGAATGTGACTATCTTTTGCATGTTTATTGTATACCCTGAGACTGCCAAAGTCCTTTATCAGTGCAAGGAGGTTGTCTATAAACACTTTCAACTTCAGTGTTCAATATTTTTATTCTAAAACTTATTTTCTGCAGATTTCAGTAAGTTATCCCTGCCAAGTTTCCTTACACAATGATCAAAACATTTATTTTGGAGACTTTTTGTTCATGTTTTATATACTAAAAATTAGTAAACTGACAAAGTGAGTAGGAAAGTACATTATGCTGGTTTTCTATCCCTGTGTGTAAAATAGAAATATCAATTTCCCCTTCACTATTCAGTCAACTTTTGATTAACTGTAGATATTGAAGGAAAGTAAGTCATAGACAAGACAAAATTTTGATTAGAATAAAAATGTCCAAAAGATGGTACAAAATTGATTTGATGAAAATTAATCTAAGCAAAATTGCATATCATATTGTGAAACACATTATCATTCTATAGTGCCTTTGTAATGAGAAAAGAAAAAGGAGTATGAATATAAAACAGTATTGCAAACCATGTTGCTACAGAGACCAGACAGATAATCTAACCTACTACTGAAACAGTCCAGGTGAGGAATGGGATACTTATACCCTGTCAAAAGTGGTTGACCATTATTTAGCAATGATCAATATTTGATTTGCATAGTGATAGAACATAGTGAGACACAGCCACTACTAAATATATATACATATATATTTACATATATGCATTGTAAACCTGTTCTGTGCCTTTCCCTGAAAAAAACCTACAGCAATTTTCACATTTCTCTCTTTCTCTGTCTCTATCTGGGCATATGTAACCTTTGTTGCCAGTTTTTTGCCTGTTACATGAAAAATAAATCTGTATTATCATGAGAACTCTACCAATGCTTAAGTGTTGCCAATTAATCTGAAATTTAAGCCTGTGCAAGCTGAACAAAATATATCTGCAGATCATTATCATTGTGTGCATCTTGTTTAGGAATTCTGAATATCACCTAAGCTATTTAATGCAAAGGACCCAGAAGCTATCATCCACTAAGGTAGTCTGCAGCAGCAATTGTTTTTTAGCAGAGCCTGTTTGTGCTCTTTTAACACTGTTTAGTATAAGGGTTTTTCATTGTTATTTCATCTTTGCATTCTAAAATTATTTTGGAAATAAAATTAATCAGAGAAAACATCATACTCCAAATTAACCTTCCTTTAAGAAACAAAGAGCCGAGTATCACATGTTCTCATTCATAAGTGGACCTTCAACAGCTATCCTAAAACTATAAGAAAGGGATTGGCAGTAGTGGGAAACTGCCAGGGGAAGGCAAGGACGGGATTGGCAATAGTGGGAAACTGTTAGGGGAGAGGGGGCGTACCTCATCAACAAGGGCACCTGCACAATGAACATTTGTATCCCTAACCCTGAATTGTATCCCACTCAAAATAGAAAATAAGCAAACAAACAAATAAATGTCTGCTCAACATGTATCTTAAGAAAGAGCAAAGTCTAGTTTAGGAAAGGGTAGGTAAGACCCACCAAATCTGACTCATTTGCTCAATGACTTGGTATAGCAATGATCGTAATCCACCACCTTAGGAATTTGGGAAACATTCTAGGAAGGATTTCTCAAGCTCAGCACTACTGACAATTTGAGCCAGATAATCCTTTGGGTGGGAGACTGTTCTGTGAACCACAGGTCATTCAGCAGCATCTCTGGCCTCTACCCACTAGATGCCAGTATAGCACCCCCAACTCAGTTGTGACAATGAAAAATATCTGCAGATATTGCAGTGTACCCTGGGGGAGGGGGAGGGGCGACATCACCTCTTGCTGAGAACCACTAATTTGGAGGTACTTATGCACACTTCTTAGGGAATCTCTCACCACTTTCCAGGCAGCTTACCCTGTACTCTTCCTAAGAAGAGTTTTGGTAAACAACATTGTTCATTCACGTCACATTTCCATATCCCCCTCACTTTGACCATAAGTTTTGTGACTAATCTCTCAAATCATCAACCCTTATATTTTCATTATTTGTCCAATGCTTCTTCTAACCCCTGCTCATTATTCCTATGATAATGTTTGCATCTGCTTAACCAGCTAAAAAGTTCCAAGTACATTTCCATTCTAAGTACTTAAAAAATCATTTTGTGTGTTCAGTGAAGATTAGATACTTGCCTTTCTCATAACTAAAATTAATTAAAAGAAATCAGCATTGACTTATCAAGGTAACCATAAAGATATTTTTCTTCACAATTCGCAATTTTTTCTATTAAATTTTAGCTTGTTGGAAGAGTTTGATAGCCCCATTTCTTTAAAAATTGTTTTTCTCTTTATTAGACATGAATCATTTGTTACCTCAATCCTTATAATAACTCAGATTTCTTTAAATTCTGCCCATTTTTCTTTTTTGTAATGTTCAAGAATTTCTTCTTTTCTCTTTTTTGTTACTCCTAACTTGCCATTGGGATTCTGGATTTTAATTTTTTTCCAGTTTGTAATTAAATGTTCGTATTTTCTCAGAATATTGACAGAAAGGCCACACAAGGCAAAAGATGCAATATGGCATCTACTGGTTATTCCCTAATTCAAAAATAATAGGTATCTTTTAATATGTTTTAGCTAATTGATTAAGATTCTTTTCACTAATACTTTATACATTGCTTAACTTGGATAAATATGATTCAGTTAATTCATTTCCAGTAATCAAAAGTTTTCATTTCTTGATTCAAATTATCCTTACATGTACAAAAGTCAAGAACCCTAGGCAGAAAATGGATTACCCTTGGAAAAATGTTCAAGACAGAATGCATACTGTTGCTCCCAGATATATGTTCTTCACAAAGAAAATAATACGGCTCTTTAAATTTTTTGTCTATTTTTTAGAATGAAGAGTAACATACATTTATTATAATGAATGAAACAATTCAAATATGTACAAGTAAAAGTTAACAAACTATTCCTACCTTTCTGCAATAACTAGAGTTGCCATCACAGACTGTATCCTAAGACATACTCACTATGCTCATGCAAATATTCAGTCACACAAAGATGCACACATAGAGTATTATTATTTTTAAGATATTGCTACTCTATACAACTTTCTTTCCTTACTTAGAATATACCCCAAATGCTCCAAATTAATAAGTATACCTGATTTCTTTTTTGTGTTTGTATAACATTTTATTATATGGCCATATCAAATTTTATCTGGTCACCACTGTTGAACACGCAAACTATTTCCACTGGGTGTCTTTTTAATAAGCAGTGAGAAATGGTTTAAATGTTAATAAAAATCCAGGTGTCTGTTTTTTGTGTTTTTTGTTTGCTTGTTTTTTAATGTTCCTAGAATGTGGGTGGTGGAGTACAAAGGAATGAGATAAAAAATAAATTTTCGATATACACATTTTAGGATGAGGAGAATAGGCTTCTCCAACATTTAAAGGACACTTGAAAGAGGACAGGTGCAAGAACATCTTGACCTTGAATCTACTGATTCAAGAAGCTGAGCAAATTCCAAACAGGATAAAGTCCAAGAAATCACATCAAGACATATCATAATTAAACTTCTAAAAACCAAAGACAAAGAAAACATCTTGAAACCAACCAGAAAAAAAAATGACAGAATATCTGTAGAGGAAGAATAGTTTAAATGACAGAGACTTCTCATCAGAAATCACAGAGGCTAGAAAGAAGCAGAACAATTTTTCAAGTGCCAAATACAAGAATTTGTGACCCAGAATTCTAAACTCAGTAAAAAATTTAAAATTCTTTAAGAGTATAGGGGATCAATGTTGCATGTGAAAACCACACACACACACACACACACACACACACACTCACACACACACACACACACACACACACACACACACACACGAAGAATAAAGGGGAAACTAAGACATTCTCAAATGAAGGAAAGCTAAAGAATTTATTACAAGCAGACCTTACCTAATATCATGGATAGAAGAAGTTCTCTAAACAAACTAACAGACAAAAGATAAAAAGGAGTAATCTTGGAACATCAGGAAGGAAGAAATAACATAATAATTTAAAAATATAGATTTTTCCTTCTCCTCTTGAACTTTCTAAATTATGTTTTACCATTGAAGTAAAATTATGATATTGTCTAATGTGGCTCAAAATGTATGTAGAGAAAACATTTTAGAAAAATATATTATAAATGAGAGTGAAAGAAAGTTAAAAATTTTTGTTTTTCCCTCAAACTGGTAAAATGATTAAACTAGTAGACTGTAATAAGTTATGTAGGGATAATATAATACCCAAAGCAACCACTAAAAAATTTGCACAAAAAGATACACTCAAAAACATAAAATATCAAAATAGAATTCTAAAAAATATTCAAATAACAACAGGAAGACAAAAAAAGAAAGAACAAATGGAAGACAAAAAATAAAATGGTAGTCTCAATACCTAACATATTAATGTTAAATTAAATGAGAGTGGTTAAATATGTCAATTAAAAAGCAGGAATAGGGCCTGAAGTCTCACATGTCTTTTTCCCCCAACTACAGAACCACTGATAAGTGAGAGACATGTGGGACTTCAAGGAAACACTGGATACCAGTGACATGAGGAATCAAATTCAAAATTCATCTAAAAAAATAGATTGACAGTGCATTTAAAAATTATCCATTTATATACTTTCTTCAAGAAACTCACTTCAAACATAACTATATAAAAGAGTTTAATGACAACATCTGCCAACAGATGTTGCTATTAACATTTGACATTTATTGACATTTATAGAACACTCTCACAAAAGAAGAACATAACATTCTTTGCCAGTGCCATGAGATAAATATCAGGATAGAATATATTCTGGGTCACACAACAAGCCCTAACAAATTTAAAAGAACTGAAATTTTACAGTGTGCATCCTCTAACCACAATGGAATCAAACTAGGAATTAAAAACAAAAATACCAGGAAAATTTGCAAACATTTGAAAACTAAACTATATACATCTAAATAATCCATGGGTAAAACTAAAAATCTCAAGGGAAATTTTAAAAATACATTGAACTGAACAAAAATTTTCATTCGGCACATTAAAATTTGTAAGACACAGCTAAAGCAATGCAGAGAGAAAAATTTATATTACTAAATGCAGATGCTAGAGAAAAGAAAGATTTTCAAATCAATACTCTAAGCTTTCGTCTCAGAAACTGAGGAAGAAAATAGTAAAATAACCCCAAAGCAAGCACAAAAAATAAATAACAAATCAATAAAATTGAAAACAGTAAAACAATAGAAAAAAATCAATAAAACAAAGAACCGGTTATTTGAAAAGATCAATAAAAGTAACAAACCTCCAGTGAGACTGACAAAGGAAAAAAGAAAACATTACCAATACCAAGAGTGAAATCGGTGTTATTACTACAGACACAGCAGAATAAAAAAATAATTTTTAAAAATACAGACATCCCTAGACAAATGGACCAATTTCTCCAAAACAAAACAAAGTACAAGCTACCACAACTCATTGAACATAAAATAAATATTTTTAATAGCTTTATATCTGTTCAGGAAGTTATTAAACTTCTCCCACAAAAACTTCCCCCACCAAAAAAAAAAAAACTCTCCCCCACAAAAAAACTTCCCCCACAAAAAAAAAAAAAACTTCCCCCACAAAAATAAAAAATAAAAAACTCTCTAGGCCCAGATGATTTCATTGGGGAATCCTACCACATATTTAAAGAAAAATTATTGCCAATTCTGCACAATTTCTTCCAGAAGATAAAATAGAAGAGAGTGCTTCTCAAATCATGTTAATGAAACTTGTATTACCCTAATATCAAAACCAGTCAAAAACAGTATAAAAAAAGAAAATTTCAGAACAATATTCTTCATGACTAGTGGTGCAAAAATTATTAACAAAATATTAGAAAATAGAATTCATCAATATGTTAAAAAATATATACCTAATAACTAAGTGGAGTCTGTCTATTCCAGGAATGCAAATCTTGTTTAATATCTGAAAATCAAACAATGTAATTTACCATATTAACAAGCTATCAATTGCTGCAGAAAAAAATTATGCAATTCAGCATCCATTCATAACCAAAAAAGCCCCCCAGAAAGATAGAAATACAAAAGAACTTCCTCAACTTTATAAAAATCATCTTCAAACAATCTACAGCTGATATACTATCTGAATATTTACCCTAAGACTGAGAATAAGGCAAGGGTGTTCATTGTCATCACTCTTACTCAATATAGTCTTTTTTTTTTAATCAATATTTTTATTATGGTTTTGTGGGGTACAGTTAAGGGTTAGGTGTACAATTACGTTTCATTCAGGCACCCTGTTGATAAGAGGTGTTTCCCCATCCCCAGACAGATATTTGCTACTGTTAATCCCATCCCGCTCCCCCCCATAGTTTCCCAGTACCGTCAGTCATTTTCTTATAGTATGACATTGGATGTTCAAGGTCCATTATATGAGTGAGAACATGTGATACTCGGATCTTTGTTTCTGTGAGAGGTCACTCAGTATATAGACTCTAGTTCCATCCAGGTTGCTGCGAAATTCATGATTTTGTTCTTTTTTATGGCTGCATAGTATTCCATCATGTATATGTACCACATTTTTTTAATCCAGTCCTCTTTTGATGGGCAGCATGGTTGTTTCCAGGTTCTTGCCATTGTGAACAACACTGCAATAAACATACGTGTGCATGTATCTTTTTTATAGAGTGATTTGTGTTCTTCAGGGTATATTCCCAGTAGGGGGATTGCAGGGTCATATGGGAGGTCACTTTTTAGAGCTTTTAGGAATCGCCACACTGCTTTCCACAGAGGTTGTACTAGTTTACACTCCCACCAACAGTGTAGAAGTGTTCCCTTTTCCCCACACCCTCTCCAGCAGCTGTTATTTTTTGAGTTGTTGATAATTGCCATTCTGACTGGAGTTAGGTGGTATCTCAGTGTGGTTTTGATTTGCATCTCCATGATGATTAGTGAGGTTGAGCATTTCTTCATGTGTTTGTTGGCTGCTCGGATGTCTTCTTTTGTGAAGTGATTTTGTTCTTTTTTATGGCTGCGTAGTATTCCATTGTATATATGTACCACATTTTTTAATCCAGTCCTCTTTTGATGGGCAGCATGGTTGTTTCCAGGTTCTTGCTATTGTGAACAACGCTGCGATAAACATACGTGTGCAGGTATCTTTTTTATAGAGTGATTGGAGTTCTTCAGGGTATATTCCCAGCAGGGGGGATTGCAGGGTCATATGGGAGGTTGGTATTTAGAGCATTTAGGAATCGCCACACTGCTTTCCACAGAGGTTGCACTAGTTTACACTCCCACCAACAGTATAGAAGTGTTCCCTTTTCGCCACACCCTCTCCAGCAGCTGCTATTTTTTGAGTTGTTGATAATTGCCATTCTGACTGGAGTTAGGTGGTATCTCAGTGTGGTTTTGATTTACATCTCCCTGATGATTAGTGAGGTTGAACATTTCTTCATGTGTCTGTTGGCTGCTCGGTTGTCCTCTTTTGTGAAGTGTCTGTTCATATCATTTGCCCATTTTATAATGGGGTTGTTTGTTTGTTTTCAGCACGTTTTAGTTCCTTGTAGATCCAGGATGTTAAGCCTTTGTCAGACCTGGTATTGGCAAATATTTTTTCTCAGTCTGTAGGTTGTCTCCCTGCTCTCTTGATGGTTTCTTTGGCCTTGCAGAAGCTTGTCAGTTTAATAAGGTCCCACTTGTCTATCTTCTCTCTTATGACCTGTGGGTTTTGGGTTTTGTTCAGGAATTGGATGTCAGTTCTGATTTCCATGAGGGTATTTCCTTCATTTTCTAAGGTTCTTATGGTTTGAGGTTTTACATTCAGGTCTCTGATCCATTTGGAGTTAACCTTTGTGCATGGGGATAGATAGGAGTCCTGTTTCAATCTTCTGCATGTGGTCAGCCAGTTTTCCCAGCACCATTTACTGAATAGGTTCTCCTCTCCCCAGTGGTAGGTGGTGGAGGCCTTGTCGAAGATGAGTTGGTTGGAAATTGAGGTTTTGCTTCTGGAATCTCAATTCTATTCCATTGATCTATATGCCTGTTCCTATACCAATACCAAGCTGTTTTGATGATTGTAGCTTTATAGTAAAGTTTGAAGTCTGGTAATGTGATACCACCTGCTTTGTTTTTTTTGCTGAGGATTGTTCTGGCTATTCTTGGACGTTTGTGTTTCCATATAAATTCCTGTGTTGTCTTTTCTAGGTCTGAGAAGAATGTTGCTGGTAATTTGATGGGTATTGCATTGAATTTGTAGATTGCCTTAGGTAAGATGGACATCTTCATAATGTTGATTCTTCCAATCCATGAGCGTGGGATATTTTTCCACTTTCAATATAGTCTTAAAAGCTCTAGTCAGAGCAATAAGGCAAGAAAAAGTAATAGACATATATATCAGAAAGGAAGAAATGAGACTATTTGTATTTGCAGGTGCCATAATTGTTTATACAGAAAACCCAAGGAATCTATAAGATGTTCATATGTATATATATGCTTAGAAGTAATAGGTGAGTTTATCAAGGTTGCAGAATATAAGATAAACATGCAAAAATCAATTTCATTTCTAAGCAATGAATACATGCATATTAAACAAAACATGTATAGGACTTTCATACTGTAAACTACACAATGTTGATGAAAAAAATCAAAGAAGACCTAAATAGACAATAATATACTAAAGGTTTTATCATATTAATGTACTGAAATATTTAACACAGTAAAGATGCCAATTCTCCCCAAATTGAATGCAGATTTAATACAATCACTATGAAAATCCAGAAAGATTTTTTTGTAGATATAGACAAGATTATTTCACAATTTATACAGAAAAGCAAGAAGACTAGAAGAATTGACACAATTTTGAAAAAGAATAAAGTAAAAGAAATCAATCTACCTGGTTTTAAAACTTGTATGACTGCAGTAATCAATGCTGTATGGTATTGACAGATGGATAAACAATGGAAAAGAATAGAGAATCCAAAAATAGAGCCACACAAATATATCAACTGATTTTTTTACAAAGTTATAAAAGCAATTCACATCTGTAATTCACTAAGTCCTAGCTACTTTCTAGTTATGTGAAAGCACATATTTATGTCTATACTATAGAACTTTGCCTCCATTTTTTCTTTTGTAAAGGAATTATGTCAGTCTATTAAGGTTGTGGCAGGAATCAAATGAGTCAGAATATATGTAGAATATTTAACACAATTCCTGGCACAAAGTAGTGCCCAATAATAGTTATAAAAATTGCCACCAGTAACATTTGCACAGCCTGTGGAAAATAATTTGTCTTAAGTTTATGAAATTCATCTTGATTGAACGGTACTGGTGATAGGAAATGGTTGACAAAAATCATCACCAACAATTCCTTCTTTAATTGGCAAATTTGGGTAGCAGAAACATATAGACTAAACCTGATACACTGTGTAAAAATTAGGAACAAAAAGCATGATGTAGTCAACGGGAAAGGCAAATACATACAAAATGCTCAATTCACCTAAATATAGAAAAGATACTTGCTGGAAATGGTGACTGTTAGTAAAGCTCTGTGAAGTGTGATTTTTTAACATGATTTATTAGGAAACTCCAGCAGCCAGACAGAAGAAAGATAGTTCCTCTGACAAAAACTGAACATAGCATTTCTTAGCTATTATTTGTTATTAGGGTTCTAATTAGGCCGACAGTGGCTCTTAATTCCAACATATTATACAAATAATTTGCCACATACCTGTTAGCATTTATAATTTCTTGGCAGGTTAGGCATATGCTTTGAGGACTCTGTATCTGTCCGCGAGAACCACCATGGGTTCTGTAGACACACTTGTCCCTAAATTCAATGTGCCTCTCTCTTTACTGGGAAAGTGATAAGGGGAAAGAACACTGGTCTTTGGAGTAAGGAAATGCGGTTTGTGTCCCGTCTCTGCCACCAAATTCCTGTGTGGCCTTGAGCAGCTGTAGTGTACTTCTCTAAGCTTCTCCATCCTCACCCATGTCACAAGGAAACAGCACCAAATAACTTCCAGTTACCTCGAGGTGCCGCATTCTGTGATTTAACCAAATCTGTGATTCTAGATTACACTTGTGCCAAGAAACCATTAGACTCTGAGTGAAGGGAAGAAAAAGAATGAGTGCTTGAAAGCATCCTCTTTCTCAGAAAGAAAACTTTGAAATGGCAATTGGCTTTTTTAAAAAGTCTAGATTGTTCAAAGTGTTAGACAAATTTTACGTTCTTAAAAATTCCTAGCTTATGTCTTACTGCTACAGCTATTCAGATTTTAGATGATGTGGGTGTTTCTTCTCTTGTAAAATGTTTCCTATACCCATGTTTCTTCTTAGTAGGCTGATAAGATCTATAGGTATGCATAAAGTTTACAATTACCCTAACAACCAACCCAGATCTTATATAAAGATATTCATGAAGTTAGATATTATGTTCACTTATTTCTACTAACTTTATTCCCAAGCTTGGTAATATTCCTCTTTTATTACCCTCAGAATAGTCTTGTTAATTCTACCTTCTCTTGTACTTATGGACCCATCAATAACTACCATCAATATAGCAACTGGCTCATGACATTTACCTCAAGTCGTTGAGCTACAGGCAACTCAGTAAAGAGATTATACATGGAAATTTCCTTTTAGGGTGTGAATTGAAGCTATCAATAGGTTCATAAATAATTCTGATTTTCTGTATGTTTGCAACATTCACATAAATCTGTAAGTATGATTTATTGGTCCCATTTTCCTTATTTTGCATAATCAAACAGTAATCAATAAGAGCTATGACTACTGCACAATGAGACTTCTGAAGCTTTGAGGGCAAATTCATCATCAGCACGCATATAAAAGTCACCTCAGAGAGTCTTTTCTTTCTTTCTTAAATGCCCTTGAAACCCAGCAACTGAATTATATTCCAGGCCCCCAAGGGGACCTACAAGGTTATAATTGTCTCCCACTTAATTACATGCATTGCAAAAGGTAGATGGACAAAGTCATTTTTGTAGCATGCATAGAGAATAAAATCACTTATGAATTTTGATATTGCTGGCTCATTGATTTACAGAAAGTAGAGATTTATGCAAGAGCCATGTCTAACAGTGAGACTGCTATGTAATATACAGCCAGAGGACACTGCGTTCACTGTTCTGGGCCTGGGCCCCACACTCACAGACTGGCTATTCTTCTCCTTCACTCTTGGGCCTAGTGAAGCAGCTTATTTTTCCCTTTTCTTTCACTAGTCACAGTTCCCTCTTTTCTGTGTATCTTCTTCTCAGAGTTTCTGAGGGAATATTAGCTTAAGACCTTTCCTTGGCGTAATCAGATATAATCAGAGAAATGAAAAATGCCATAGGAAAGAGAAATATTCCAGCCAAGGTGTCCAAGAGAAATATCACCTCTTTCAAGCATTGCCTTCTATAGCTTCTGATGGAGCCTGTTCGGTAGGGACATCAGCTTTGCTGGGGTAAGTAAAAGCATCCTGACCCTACCTATATAACAGGGTAATAATCTTCTCTTATGATCATCAAGTCTGAGTTCTGAATCATGCCCAGGATATAACTACTTTTCTTTATACTGCATTCAAAATTCCATTCGGCTTGCTGGGTGCAAGATCCGTGTTTCTTTTCTAACAGAATGTTGTATATGTCTTCAATTGATTTAATTATGATAAGCTGATGGCAAATGCTACTTCCTCACCCAACAGGCCTTGTAGCCTGAATGTGCCTGAATTCATTTTATTATAAATAATATATCCTGCATTCATCCAGTGCAGCCCGAGGAAGCAGATGGAGTTAGTGCTTTGTTCTCAAAGCAGAAAGAAACTATGGCTTTGAGGAAGAGAAGGAGCTCGTTATGTGGCTTCCCAGTTTCATTTCCATAAACTCTGAAGCTGGCATATTGCAGTGGTTTTCAGCTACAGGTGGGAACCTAGGCTTTCCTTTGAGTTCAAAGGAGAAAACTGTTGCTCAAAGAAAAATGTTTGTATTCCATGAGTATTAGTTACTCTTTCCAGAAAAAAAAGCTTCACGCATGCAGGTAGCTCTATGATGAACACATTTAGCACAATCATACTTTAGCATGCTCTTAAGGCTGAACTAACACCACCCCTAATTCTATGGTGAAAAGTAGTGTTTAAAAAAATTACTCTGAGCCGCTAGTTATTTTGCCTGCAGGAGTGCATGTACCTGGTGGAGCTTTTATTTGTTTTTGTTTTGTTTGTTTTCTGAAAGTGCTACACAACTCTCGTCAATGTAGCCAAAGAGGATTTGAAAACTGTGGGGAGGAGCTTGGCTCCCAAAAGCCAATCTGACCTTCTGCTTCTTTCTTCTCCCACAGCCCCCTTCTCTATTTCCAGTTCTTGTGGCCATACAGTCAAGAGTGCTGAGTGTTATTCCATTAACAGATGCACTGTTACATTAAGCCATTAATCAGGCAGATCACAGATGTTGTTTTCTTTCTAGATGTTGCTGTAATTACTCTTAATAACACCTACTGAGTTTGTCATTTCATTATTGCCTTGGATGACTTTTTAAAAATCTATCAGAAATTTATTTCTTAAATTCTATCTGTATAAATTTAAGTTGTATTTCTACCTTGAAGGATTTAGGATCACTCCTTAGGTTTTCACCATGTATTTTCCAAAGAATGTAACAGGGTAACATCCCATATGGATTGTGTTAATAGGATCTTGAGAATGAAGGTTGAAACCCACATGCTGGGTTCACAATCAAACCACATTCCTTTCATGCTAAAAGATGGGCATTATCTTTTGAGGCATATGGTGCTAATAAATTCAGTGGAAGAAGACTGCCATTTTCAAAGAAATGAAGCTTTGAGGAAGAGAGAGAAGCTTAGTCTGGACGCCTGGTTTACAGATGGTAAAACTAGGCCCTCGAGAAGTGAAGTCTGAGATATACTGAGACAAAATGACACCAGGTCTAAGGCTCATGGCTCTCAATCCAGTATTGGTTCTTCTGCCACCCTCGTTCTCCAAACAGCTCCTGCCATTTCCGAAGGTAATGAATGTCTCCTTCTTGATTCAGAGTAAATTGAACCATGTTGGATTCCTGAAACTGGTTCCACCTACTTAACCACTCTCCTAAAAGTAAAACTTAGCCAGGCATTCTTAAATCCTTCTTTCAGCTGATTAAATATCATTGATTTCTCCTTTTCTGTTGACATTGTTTTAAAATTCTTTCTTCTACAAAGTGGAAGGCTATAGAGCCCTTTCTCCTTTTCTTTTAGTTTTCTATGAAATAACACTTTTATTAAGAGATTAAGTGAGCAAGTTGGGTAGTCACAATGGCAGGGAAGTGGTTTAACAGGAAAAAAAGGGCTTTGGAATAAAGCTTGGATATGAATTCCAGTTCTACTTCCTCTCTAGATACTTAGTCTCTCAAATCCTCACATTAAAAGTGTGTGTGTGTGTGTGTGTGTGTGTGTGTGTGTAATCATCTAGTACAATGCAATACTTACTGGCCTACAGAACTTACTTAATAATCACTAGTTATTACTATTAATGAGAACCAAATGAGAGAGAATGTTAACTGTCATGGCATTTTTTAATGTTAAATACTGTCTTTATATCTGGAGGAAAAAGAGAAAATCTCATTTTCTGCTTTTGGTATTAGTGATCCCTAACTGAGAGTTTTTCAGATACTAGCAGCCTGCAAACAACCGTATTATTTTATGAGGCAGTACTATTATCTCTTAGCCAAAGTTTTTGCAGGTTGCTCCAGTGTGGTATAGTATATATTTGAACACACTGGATTGAAGTAACAGCACAGGAATGTGAGAATATGCTGAGTGTGTTTTTGCCTCATGTGCCTGATTAAATGACAATTCCAGATCCCTGCACTCACTAGCAAGCTTGATGGTGAAATGCTCACACACATGCCACTGTATGTTCTCTACGTTCTCCTCCCCAAGTACAGCCTACAGTGGTTCTCAAAATGTGGTTCCTGGGCCATATTTTGCATCAGAATTATGCGTTACTCAGCAACTTGTAAAAATTGCAAAATCTCAGGCCCTGACCCAGACACACTGAGTCAGAAACTCTGGGGATGACTCAAGAATTCATTTTATCATGTTCTTAAGTTTCCTTTATAAATGGAAGTGCAAGGAATGCGCTTGCAGTCATACGGACAAGGGTTCAAATTCCCGTGTCTTTGTGCTCCAGTCTCCTTATCTATAAGCTGAGGATAAAATGTTCCTACCTCACAAGATTGTTCCAAAAATCAACCAAAGTGGTGATGTTGGAAGTAACCAGAACAGCCAATATTTATTGAGCGCTTATTAACTTTCAGGTGCTATTTCAAGGATCTTTAAGCCAATAAGTCTCTGAGATACGTACCATTACTAGCTCCATGTTACAGTTGCAGAAAATGACCCCAGTGAAATTTTTTTTTTTTTTTTTTTGAGTTGGAGTCTCACTCTGTCGCTCAGACTGGAGTGCAGTGGCCGCTCCCAGCCACCGCAGCCTCCACCTGCTGGGATCCGGTGATCCTCCGCCTCAGCCTTCCAAGTAGCCGGAATTACATGTACCACGCCCAGCTGATTTTTTGATTTATTGTAGAGATGAGGTCTCGCTGCCCAGGCGGGTCTCCAACCTGCAGGCTCAGGCAATCCACTCACCTCAGCCTCCCAAAGGTGCGGGATTACAGGCTGAGCCACCAAGCCCGGCTCCCAGTGAAAATTTAAAACAAGTTTCCTGGGGATTCTGATGGTGACTAGAGTTACAAAATCATGACCTGGAGAATCTGCCTAGCTGCTTTATGTACTGCGGTGTTTCTCAACATGAGGGACAATACCAGGACGGTACTCAAAATGATCTTAGGTGGGACAAAGATTACTTTAGTTGACACTCAGATGTAGCATCAAATAGCTGGGTCACATAGTAAAAGTTTTCTTACTCTGAATTCACTTTTAATCCTAAAGTCTCAATTTGATGTGACTAAGTCTTTAATATCCCCCTAATCATTACTAATCTCCCTCTTCAACAAAGGGAGCAGGGTGCAAATTCAGTGTCTTTAGGGAGTAGAAGGGTTCTGCTAAAATTTACTGATATTTTGTTTCTTCTCTTTACTGGCACACTATTTAAGTGGTGGGGGGGAAGTTCCCTTTATAAATGATCACATTCGCCAACTTAAAAAAAGTTAAGAAAACAGTAATATAGAGTTGACTTGTGAATTCACAAAATTTATATCAATGGTATGGGAGAGAGTGCATTAAAAGAAATGCTGATCTACTAGAGAGAACCTAGTTACGTGAGTGCTTTAATTTTGTTTGTGCCATTTATTAGTTGAGCTAATTTTCTTATCCTCAATTTCCTTGTCTAACAAATGGGAGTAATATTAACAGCATAGAAATGGAATGAGGACCTAAGTGTGGAATGTGCCTTTTACAATCTTCAAAATATGGTAGATCTTTTCTACATCCTCATTCCCTCAAATCTTGACTTGAAGTCAGTTTTCTGAGTGGCTTTCAGAAGAGCATTTCAGTCTGGGCTTCAGATTCCTCATTTGGAAGAAGACAGCAAAGTAAACTTATTGATCTGAAAGGCTCCTTTGGGCTCTTAACTAATATGTATTTATACACATACATTGTATATGTGGTCTTACCCATATATAATAAGTTCTGTATATAAATATGGCTTAGATGTAATCACTTTATTCCCCAGACATAAAACTTGAGTGTTTGTGAATAATATTGAAAGTGATAGTTGGAAAAATAAAAAACCAAATTGTGAGAAATATGGGAGCTGATGTACATTTCAGAGCTCAAAGGTAATTTCATTGTATTTTATTATCATCTGTCAAACTTAAAGCAATACTAAGACTAGAAAATAGATTTTCACAGAGGTTTCTGAGGACAATAGTTGCCATGAGTTGGTGTAAATATATTCAGAGAGACTTGTTCCTACTTAATAACCTGCGTTTTTCCTTCTGAATTGCTGATGCGTTCGCTTATAGCATTTGAAAGGCAGTTTGTCCTTTGCTGTCAAGTGAACTTGATAGAATAATAGGAAATTCTGAAAAATTCAATCAGATCTTGTTGCTTCTCAAGGGAATTTTGTGACTACTTATTCTATTTAAAGAGAAGACGATGTTTCTCTGATCTTGCACAAAATACTGACCGAATTGAAAAGCAGGGGTTCTAATGAGCAGGTGCCACATGGAGTGTACCCTCTCAGCATTCCAGGGGACAGTGCCGACTGGGACTTGGGGCTCTTTGGAGGGTAGAAGCAATACATAAGGGGTTTGCACTACTTTGTACTGCTATGAAATCGGAGGTTGTCATCATCAGTGCATTCATTACTTACAACATTCTCATCAATTTAGAGACCTAAAAACAAGAAAAATGGTGAAACTCACTTCTCTAAATCAAGAAATAAAATAGCTGCCGTTGTCTTTTATATAACTGACTATTAAAAGATCCCAGAAACTACATCCTCTCAAACATTGGCCATTCTGTTTAAAAACCCCAGAGGAATTATTCAACTTAATTTAGCAAGCTCTTAATTGAAAATTACAACTGGGCACGGTGGCTCCTGCCTGCAATACCAGCTCTTTGGGAGACTGAGGCATGAGGATCAATTGCGACCAGGAGTTTGAGACAATAGAGCAAAATCCTGTCTTTAAATTATTATTTTTTTTATTTAGCAGGATGTGGTCCTGTAGTCCGAGCTACTCAGGAGGTTGAGGTAGGAGGATCACTTGAGCCCAGGAGTTCAAGGCTGCAATGAGCAATGATTTCACCACTGCACTCCAACCTGAGTGACAAAGTGAGACCCTGTCTCTAAAAAATACATACATATATAAAATTACAATGTAAGACAAAGAGAACACACTTGCAGTCATATAGATAGGAGTTCAAATTCCTATCTCTTTGAGCTTCTGTCTCTTTGTCTATAAACTAAGAATAAAATTCTTCCTTTACAAGATTTTTCTGAGACTCAATCAAAAAGGAGATGTTGGAAATAACCATAGCAGCTGATATTTAATAAGCACTAACTACCCACTAGGTGCTACTCCCTGTATAGAATCATTGAAGCTTTAATAAGTGTCTGAGGTAGGTGCTATTGCTAGTTCCATGTTATAGATGTGGGAACTGATCCCAGAGAAAACTTGAACTTGCCAACCATGATGTGGCAGGAAGAGGCAGAGTCAAATGGGAACCCAGGATGTCTGGTTCTAGATACCTCATCTTTAAGGCTTAGAAACACTTGACACTGTTCTCAGCATTTTGTATGAGTTGAACTATGTGAAATTACAGATACTTGGCCTTTTAAAAAAAAATTTTAGATTCAGAAGGTTAACATGCATGTTCATTACATGGACATATTGCATAGTGGTGGGGACTGGGTCTCAGGTGTCCATTCCCCAGATAGTAAATATTGTGCCCTGTAGGTAGTTTCTGAACCCTAACCTCCTCCCCACTTCTTGGTGTCCCCAGTATCTATTAGTTCCATCTTTGTGACCATTTATCTCCCACATATGAGTGAGAACATGCAGTGTTGATTTTCTGTTTCTGAGTCAGTTTACTTAGGATGATGATATCCAGCTCCATCCATGTTGCTGCAAAGGACATGATTTCATTCTTTTTTTTTTTGAGTTGGAGTCTCACTCTGTCACCCAGACTGGAGTGCAGTGGCTGCTCCTGGCCACCGCAGCCTCAACCTGCTGGGCTCCGGCGATCCTTCCACCTCAGCCTTCCAAGTAGCTGGAACTACAGGCACGCACTACCACACCCGGCTAATTTTTTTGATTTATTATAGAGATGAGGTCTCGCCAAGGTGCCCAGGTGGGTCTCAAACCTGCTGGCTCAGGCAATTCACTCACCTCAACCTCCCAAAGCATGGGATTACAGACTGGGCCACCGAGCCCGGCTTCTTTTTTTATAACTGTGTAGTAGTCTATGGTGTATATATGCCACATTTTCACTATCCACTGATCAGTTAATGGACATTTTGGTTGATTCCACATCTTTGCAATTGTAAATTGTGCTGCGATGACCATGCGCATGCAGGTATCTTTTTTATATAACAATCTCTGTTCCTTAGGGTAGATACCTACTAGCAGGACTGCTGGATCAAATGGTAGCTCTACCTTTAGTTCTTAGCATAGTCTCCATACTGCTTTTCACAGAGTTATACCAATTTACACTCCCACTAACAGTGTATAAGTATTCCCTTTTCTCTGCATTCATGACGGCATCTATATTTTTTATTTTTTAAGTGAGTTGGGCCGAAGTGGCTCAATTTGTTTCATTTTATTTTATTTTATGAAGATGTAGGGTACAATTCAGGATTAGATACATAAGTAGTCAACTTTCAGGTGGAGTTTGGGACTCTCCTTGATTCTCACCTTGCCTGGATTAGGATTAGGTACCCTTATTTATGTTACCCTCCCCAGGAGTGTCCCACTACTGCCAATCCCTTTCTTGTAGTATTATGATAAATGTTCAGGGACCACTTATGAGTTAGAACATGTGGTACTCAGTTCTTTGTTTCTATGATAGATCATAAGTATGATAGACTCTAAATTCAACCATGTTGTGTAGCCCATGATTTTGTCCTTCTTTTAGGATGCATAATATTCCACCATGTATAACCTGTGGATGCATGTTTATTGCATCACTATTCACAATACTAAAAAAATGGAACCAACCTTGCTGCCCATCAAAAATGGACTGTTATTTTTATTTTATTTTTTAATAATGGCCATTCTGACTGGTGTAAGTTGATATCTCATTGTGATTTTAATTTGTATTTCCCCAATGATGAGTGATAGTGAGCATTTTTCCGTATGTGTGTTGCCTATTTGTATATCTTCTTTTGAAAGACGTCATTTGCTCACTTTTTAATGGGGTTATTTGCTGTTTTCTTGCTGATTTGTTTGAATTCTTTGTAGACTCTGGATATTAGTCCTTCACCTGATGTATAGTTTGCAAATATCTTCTCCCATACTGTAAGTTGCCTATTTGCTTTGTTGATTATGTCTTTTGCTGTGCAGAAACTTTTTAATTAAATTAAGTTCCACTTATTTATTTTGTCTTAGTTGCTTTTGGAGTTTTAACTATAACTTCTTTGCCTAGATCAAAGAAAAGTTAGGTCAATATCCTAAGTTTTCTTCTAGGACTTCTATGGCTTCGGGTGATGGTTAAGTCTTTAATCCATTTAATCCATTTTGAGTTAATTTTTGTATATGAGGAGAGATAGGGATCAAGTTACATTTTTCTGCATGTAGCTTTCCAATTTTCCCAGCACCATTTGTTGCATAGGGTGTCCTTTCCTCCAGTATATATGTTTGCCTGCTTTGTCAAAAATCAACTGGTTGTAGGTATTTAGGTTTATTTCTGGATTCTCCATTCTGTTCCATTGGTCCACATGTTTGCTCTTGTACCAGTACCATGCTGTTTTGATTACTACAGGCTTGTAGTTTAATTTGAACTCAGGTAATATGATACTATCAACTTTTTTTTTTTTTTTTTTTAGTTATTTTTGCTTAGGATTGTTTTGGCTATTCTGGCTCTTTTTTGGTTCCATACAAGTTTTAGGATTTTTTTTTCTAATTCTTTGAAATATAACATTAGTAGTTTGATAGGGTTTGCATTGAATCTGTAGATTACTTTGAGTAATATGGTAATTTTGATAATGTTCATTCTTCCAATCCACGAGCATGAGATGTTTCTCCATTTGTTTGTGCCCTCTACAATTTCTTTCATCAGAGTTCTCTAGTTCTCCTTGTAGAGATATTCACCTCCTCGGTTAAATATATTCCCAGGTATTTTAATTTTCTGGTTGCTGTTGTGAATGGAACTGAGTTCCTGAATTATTCTCAGCTTGGTCACCATATAAATCAGTACTACTGATTTGTGTGTGTTGGTTTGGTATCCTGAAACTTTACCAAATTCATTTATCAAGTCCAGAAGTCATTTGGAGGAATCTTTAGGATTCTCTAGGTATAAGATCATATTGCCAATACACAGAAATAGTTTGATTTCTTCTTTTTCAATTTGAATATGCTTTATTATTTTTTCTTCTCTGATTTTTTTTCTCTGACTAGGACTTCCAGTACTATATTGAATAAAAGTAGGGGTGAACGTGGACGTCCTTAGCTTGTTCCAGTGCTGAGGGGGGATATGTTCATCTTTTCTCCATTCAGGATGACTTTGGCTGTGGGTTTTTCATACATGCCTTTTTATTGTTTTGAGGAATGGTCCCTTGATGTCTATTTTGCTGAGGGTTTTTATTATCAAGGAATGCTGGATTTTATCAAATGCTTTTTCTGCATCTATTGAAATGATCATATTAATTTTTGTTTTAAATTCTGTTTATTCAGTGCCTCATGTTTACTGACTTGCATATGCTGAACTACCCTTGCAACCCTGGTATAAAACTCATGTGGTTGTGGGGTGTTTTTTTATTTTTTATTTTTTTAGAAAGCAGGATCTATTGAGAAGACAGGATTTATTGAGAGGAGAGAAAAGTTCCCACAGAGGGAGGGGACACGAGGGGGTTGCCCGTGTTATTTTTTCTAGGTGCTGTTGAAATTGGTTTGCTAATATTTTGTTGAGGGTTTTTGTGTCTATATTCATAAGGAATATTGGTCTGTGGTTCTCTTTTTCTGTTGTGTCTTTTCCTGGCTTTGGTAACAGAATGAAACTAGCCTCATAGAATGAATTGGGGAGGATTCACTCCTCTTTAATCTTGTGGAATAGATTCAGTAAAATTGGTACTATTTTTTCTTTGAAGGCCTTGTAGAATTCAGCTGTGAATTCATCAGGTCCTGGACTTTATTTGTTGGGAGACTTCTAATAACTGTTCCAATTTTGCTACTCAGTATTGATCTGTTTGGGGTTTCTTTTTCTTTCTGATTCAAGGTTGGGAGGTCGTATGTTTGTTTCCAAGAATTTACCCATGTCCTTTAGATTGCATAGTTTGTTTGCATAGAGGTGTTCCTAATAGTCTCAGATAATCTGTTGAATTTCCATCATATCAGTTGTAATGTCTCCTTTTTCATTTCTGATTGAGCTAACTTGAGTCCTCTCTCTTTGTTTCTCAATTAATATACTAGCGATCTATCAATTTTGTTTATCTATCAAAGAGCTCACTTTGTGTTTCATTGATCCTTTGTATTTTTTATTTCAATTTCATTTAGTTCTACTCTACTCTTCATTATTTCTTTCCTTCTACTAGCTTGGGGTTTGGTTTATTTATCTTTTTCTAGTTCCTTGAGGTGTGATGTTAGGTTGTTGACATGTGATCTTTTGGTCTTATTAATGTAGACCTTAAGCACTATAAATTTTCCTCTGAGCACAGTTTTGGCTGTGTCCCAGAGGTTTTGATAATTTGTTTCATTATTGTCATTCATTTCAAGGGATTTTTAAATTTCCACCTTGATTTCATTGGTGACCCAAGGATCATTCAAGAGCAAATTGTTTAACTTTCATGTCTTTTTTTGGTTTCATAAGTTCTTCTTGGAGTTAATTTCTAGTTTTATTTCACTATAGTCTGAGATGGTGCTTGATATAATTTTGATTTTTTTCAATTTATTGAGACTTAATTTGTGGCCTCTCATATGGTCTCTCTGGGAGAATCCTCCTTGTACTGATGAGAAAAATGTATATTCTGTAGTTTTGAAGTGGAATGTTCTATAGATGTCTATTAGTTCCATTTCCTCTAGAGTCCTGTTAAATTCTAATGTTTATTTGTTAACTTTCTGTCTTGATCTATTGCTGTCAGTGGAGTGTTGAAGTCTCTCACTATTATTGTATTGCTATCTCTCTCTTTTTTTAAGTCTAGAAAAATTTGTTTTATAAAGTTGGGGGCTCTGTTGTTAGGTGTATATATATTTTAAATTACTGTGTCTTCTTGGAACAATCCCTTTGTCATAATGCAATAGCCATCTTTGTCTTCTTTTTCTGTTGTTAATTTAAAGTCTGCTTATCAGATATGAGAATGGCTAGTCCTGCTCATTTTTTATTTCCATTTGTGTGAAATATTTTCCCCAACCCCTTTACCTTGAGTCTATAGAAGTCTTTTTTAGTTAAGTGGGTCTCTTGAAGGCAGCAGATATTTGGGTCGTGTTTTTGTTTTGTTTTGTTTTGTTTTGTTTTGTTTTGTTTTGAGTTGGAGTCTCACTCTGTCGCCCAGACTGGAGTGCAGTGGCATGCTCCCGGCCACCGCAGCCTCTACCTGCTGAACTCCAGCAATCCTTCCGCCTCAGCCTTCCAAGTAGCTGGAACTACAGGCACACTCTACCACCCCTGACTAATTTTTTGATATATTGTAGAGATGAGGTCTCACCAAGTTGCCCAGGCAGGTCTCGAACCCACAGGCTCAGGCAATTCACTCACCTCAGCCTCCCAAAGCGTGGGATTATAGGCTGAGCCACCGAGCCTGGCTGGGTTGTGTTTTTTATCCATTCTGCCAGTCTATATTTTTTAGTGGGGTATTGAGACCATTTACGTTCAGAATTAATAATGATATATAAGGTACTATTCTATTCATCATACTGGTTGATATCTGTCTACTTTGTTTATTTATTTTCTCTATTGTGTTGGTATTCCATAAGGCCTGTAAACTTTACGTTTTCCAGCATTTTTCTACTGGTGTATTTCAATCTTTTATTTCAGTATTTAAAACTCTTTTGATGACTTCTTGTACAGTCAGTCTAATGGTGACAAATTTCCTCAGTGTTTGCTTGTCTGAAAAGGAATTCATTTCTCCTTTACTTATGAAATTTAGTTTTGCAGTATACAAAGTCTTTGGCTGACAGTTATTCTGTTTAAGGAGATTGAACACGGGGACCCATTCCCTTCTGGCTTGTAGGGTTTCTTCTTAGAAGTCTGCTGTTAGTCTGATATGTTTGCCTTTGTAAGTTATTGGATATTTTTGTCTCACTTATCTTAAAATTCTTTCCTTAACATTAACTTTACATAGCCAGATGATTATATGCCTTGGGGATCACTTTTGCAATAAATCTTCAGGAAGTTCTCTGTGCTTCTTGAAGCTAGATGTTTAAATCTCTGGCAAGGCCAGGGAAGTGTTCCTCCATTATTCCTTCAAACAGGTTTTCCAAACCTGTTACTTTCTTTCTTCCTCAGGAACACATATGATTTGGACATTTTACATAATCTCATATTTCTTGGAGACTTTTTTCATTCTCTTGATTTTTTTCTTTATTGTTTTCTGATTGGGTTAATTCAAAAGTCTTGTCTTCAAGTTCTAAGATCCTTTCTTCTGTTTGTTCTAGTCTACTGTTAAAACTTTCCACTTCATTTTGTATTTCCCTAAATGTTTATTGCATTTCCATTATTTCAGGGTTTTTTTAAGGTGTCTATCTCTTCGGGGAATTTTTCATCCATGTTCTGAATAGTTTTGTTTTGGGGTTTTGTTTGTTTGTTTGTTTTTAACTTCTTTATGTTTGTTTTCAATTTCCTCTGGAAGTTTATTGATGAATTTTATCATCAACCTTATGAATTCTATGTCTGGGATTTCAAAAATTTTATTTTGGGTAGGGTTTGTTGCTAACGAGTTAGTGGGGTCTTTTGGGGGTATTGGAGAACTCTGTTTTTTTCATATTGTCAGAATTGTTTTTCTGGTTCCTTCACATTTGGGTGGACAAATTATTCTTATTTATGGTTGGCAGGGGGCTGATGTAGATGCTGTAGGGTTCCATTGGTTATGTATGGCCTTGGTGTGGTAATTTTCTCAATTGCCAAATGTGGCAGGCCTGTGATGTGTACCTGTACTGGTACACAGTGTCCTGAGAGGATGGAGTAGCTTGAGTTCACCCAACTCCTGATCCCCATGCTGTTGGTCTTTACACTATAAGGCTACCTGCATTTCTTATATTAATGAGGGAGATTCCAGGATAAAAGCAATATTATTATTGCTATTATTTAGTAGTAGTAGTAACAACTGTAGCTATAATTAATACACATTCAATGCTTATAAAATAACACCACATGGACTTGCAATTTTTATAAGTAAAAATGATCAAAGGAGAAGATTAAGATGGCCAACTTGAGGCAGCTAGAGTTTCTCCTACAGAGTAAACCAAGATAGAGAGTTTCCTCAGTACCCAGTGAGGAATGGTCTCATCAGCACATCCCATGAGTTTCTCCAGTTATAAAATAATAGAATTGGTACTTTCCAGTTCTATTTATCAGTGGTAGAGCCTTAAAAAAAACTTAAAAACAGGGAAGTATCTGTTTTTGTCCAATTTATCTTGGTCCAATATTTACTTCTACCATGAATGATTACTACATAGTTCATGTGATACACAACTCACCATAAAAGTTTGGCATTATACAAGTTGGTGCCTAGCCTGTCCAACATGGCAAATCTACTGAGCACAGGCCTGGATATTGTAGCAGGGTCAAATTGATGCACCCATTTCTAATACCTATTTTCGATTTCTGTACTTATCTTATAAATCAGTAATAAACAGTCCATAGGCTGGCACTGCTTCATGGACTATACTTTGGATAGCATTGGAACTCTGTGATATATATATAAATTCTTAAAGAAAAGAAAATGTGTGTGTATATGTATCTGTGCTATCTTCCCTTAGGGAAAAAAAAGTATTCTCTTTCAGGATTAGTAATTAATATCCATAAAGAAAAATAAATTTTTTCCAAGGAATATCATGAATGTGTGATAAAAACACTGTTACTTAGGGCATTTTGAAAAGATAGATAAAAGAAAGCAGTATCTATTAGAGCCTGTTAGTGCATATATTTTAAAAATTGTTTATTGGCCATGCTCGGTGGCTCAGCCTGTAATCCCAGCACTTTGGGAGGCTGAGGCGAGTGGATTGCCTGAGCCTGCAAGTTCAAGAACAGCCCAGGCAAATTGGCAAGACCTTGTCTATACAATAAATAAAAAAGTAGCTGGGCATGACTGCACACACCTGTAATTCCAGCTACTTGGAAGGCTGAGGCAGAAGAATTGCTAGAGTCTAACAGGTTGAAGTTGGAGGTGGCCATAAGTATGCCACTACACTCCAGCCTGGGTGAAAGAGTGAGACCCCAATTCAAAAAAAAATTTTTTTTGTTGTTTATTTATTTAAACAATTTTTAACTACCTTCCATGTTGTCATTTTTGAAGTACTAGGGAATTAGAAATAAATGAGACATGGTCCCTATCCTCCTGAAACTCCCAGTCTAGCCAGAGACCCCAGGATGTATGCACATAATTGCAGAATCTTAGGTAATGTTCAGACAGACACAAATGAAGAAGCATTTAATTTGACTTGGTTACAGAGTAGGATTCGCACATGATGTGATTTCTTACCATTTGTTATTTAAAATGGTTCTACTTTATTTAAAAATACTTTTATTCGTGTTCAACACACACACAATACACAGCTTGATGAACTATAACAAAGTGAAAACGCCCATGTAGCCACAACTTGATCAAGAAATAGAATGCTACCAGCTTTTTAGAAGGTCCCAGTGTGGCCCTTCCTAATCTCTGCCCTCACCCTTTTCACAAATGTAACCACAATCCTCACTAATAACACCAAGAAATAATTTGCCTGTCCTTGAAATCTTCTGTAAATGAATTCACACTGAAGTATTCCTTTGTGTCAAGCATTTTGCTCAATGGCATGGCTACAATCATTGTTCCCAAACTGTGTGCCAAGGAATCCCAAGGTACCACGCTGTGTTCATAAAGGCATTGTGGAATATTTTTAAAGTTTACAGAAGCATAGCAATATCCGACAACTTTCCGACACTGAATTAAGTAATAGCTCATGGTAGTTCACACTTTCAACATAGATTGCACAACTCCATTTTGATTATGTCATGTTTTTAAAACACTGTTTCAAGAGTAGCTGTGATTTAAAGCAAGTACACACAAAAGTCAATGTGAAACAAATAGTTAGGATGGCCAAATCCAGTTCGAGATTTGAGAAGTTTTGCTTTGTCCAACAGGTACACACACCCCATTAGTAAGTTATTGTGGTTATTTAAAAATAAAATAAAAGTATTAGGTTTTTCTTTCAACATATGTGTTTTTAAACATGGCTGCTAAGTTTCCAAAACATAAATATTTATTATGTTGTTAGGACTTTACTATTTAATAATCACAATTGTTATGTATTTCTTTTGGTGTGGGGCACTATGAAAAGATTTCTGAGAGGCTATGGGAGCTGAGAATGTTTGGGAAAGTCTGTTTTTTGAAATTTATTCATGTTGCTTCATGCAACGGTCATTTGTTTATTTTCATTTGTATTTGGTTTTCTATCTTGGGAATGCACCACAATTTATTTACATTTTCTACTCTTGGTGTAAATTTGGATTGTTTTCAGTTTGGGGCCATTATGAATTATGTTTCTATAAATCTATTCTTATGTAGTTATTTCTTCATGTAAACTTTTATCTCAATGCACCTAGCTTGATAATAAAGTTTATCAAATTTTGTTGGGGTTACAATAATCTTAAATTAGCATAATGATAAATTAGATCTGCATTATGTTAAGGCATCTTAAACAAGAACAAGGGTCATCATTTCACTTGCTCTAGTCTACTTTTATAAGATTTCAAATCCTACTTTTTTATTGTTATCATTTGCCTGGTAAATTTTTGTCCATTTCTTTATTTTTAACCTTTTTATGATTACTATATTATAGGTATGTCTCTGATACAACATACAGTTGAGATTTAACTATTGTGTCAATTTGAGAATCTTTTCATTTTAGTAGAAGAGTTAAACTCACTAATGCCTTGTTATAATTAATGTCAAGTCTCTCATTATATGTTGTAATTACTGAGCATTATGTTATATTTACCATATTTTTTTTCTATCTGGTGTGTCTCTTTTGCTTTTCTTTTTCCTTTTGGCGATGTAGGAAGTTTTGTGTTTTTGTTGTGGTGTTTAGCTTTGTACCTCTATAGTGCCCTTGACTTTTGTTTGTCTTACTTAATCTTTTACTATCTCAAAACTTTCAGTAATTCTTCCATCTCAGAATAAAACTCAGTATCCTTGCTGCAGCCCACAAGACCTTTCGCGACCTTATTTTTGACTATCTAAATGTTTTTCTAGTTTTTTGTTGTTTGTTTCTTTGTTAACACTCTGCACTTAATCATTGAACTCCAATAATTTAACTTCTCTTTTCATCCTCAGACATGTTCCCTCTAAAGGCCTTTGTACTGGGGTTTTCTCTTTCTCTATCTGAATATCTTTCCCCAAAATTTTTACACAACACAATATCTCATTTCATTCAGGTCTTGGCTCAATTCATCTCATCATCAAAAATGTCCCAAACCCCCTTATTTAAAAGATCACCACAAATCATTCTCTAGTCCCTAGCATAATGTTTGATTTTTTTTTTCTTCAAAGCATGCACCATTACTAGGCTTTATCAATAAAAATCACAGGATTTCATAGATTATGAAGGCCAAAGAAAAATATTTGAATGGTTATTTCAGCTAAAGAGTACATTTTTCATGGTTTCTTGACATCATTAAAGTACTGGTCTAGCTAAAATTCTAAAACTTGAAACCTAGGGTTGAGTATTTTGAAGCGCTCAAGTAGAGAACAGAAATGGCATGATATTTGACATTGAAGATGAAAACGGTTGGCCATGCCTGACAACCAGATGACAGTCCTGTCTGTGGAATTTTTTCTCTAGACTGTTTTCTCATCACAATTTGAAAGCTGCAGCTATACTTTTTTCTGATGTTGTATATGAGCCTGTTTTCTTATGTCCTCTGGCCCATTCTAACAGGAATCTAGGATAAGGGTACATTCTGAACCCTTGAGTAAAATATTTAAAGTGTGAGAAACTTCCAGAATGGAAGTCTAGCACCAGCTGTCCCATGCAATTTTCCAACTTCATGCTACATAAAGCAGAGAAGAGAGGCATCATGAATTGATGAGGTATAGTTCAGTAACCTGGGGCTTTGAAATTTGTGCCAGATGAAAAGACAACTGGAGATGGCTTTTAAGTACCAACATAATCTTGTAATTCTGGCAAAAGTGTATGAGTGAGAGATAGCCTAATCCCAAATGTTGCCCACGTTCTTTGACTACATTGCAGAATCCTGATGTTGAAGAATTTGGTTCCAATAAATTTGCTTAAACTTCAATAGGACATAAAATACTTTTGTGAACAGTCATGATCACTGGATCCTGGTGAGCTAATAATAAACACAAGAATAACTCCAGGGCAAGAATGGGATGGAGAATGGTTCGTGGGGAAATAACTCTAAAAATGGTTCTCTGGGGCTTAGGGATAAACCAGATGGTAGTATCTTTGAAAAATGGGGAGAATAAATTATAGCTATTTACATTTCTGCTCTGAAAGCAGTGCCTGTGTCTTCTGTAGGATGACTTCTTTGCTAAGGATTATTAACTTGAGAGAAGAGAGCTACCAACAAATGACATTTTAATGACTAGCATTAAAAATGTGCCACTTTTGTTATGATTTCACTGGGAAAAAAAACATATCTTGGTAGAGAGACTTTGATCATATTTTAGAAGCTCTGCTGAGTCTTTCTCATGAAATAAGATATCAACACATTTTAGGAAGAGAAACACTAACTAGGGGTTTACATTTCAGAAATTATTCAATTCAACAAATATTTAACAAGGTCTTGCTATGGTCATGACATGGCACTACATTAGGTATTTAGAAGATATAAAGAGGAATAAGATCTATCCCTTAACCTCAAGGCATTTATGATTTAGTGAAAAACATTCCAAAAACTAAATCTTCTGTATTGTATGATAAGATGTAGTAACAATATATAAATGACTCATTCACTCCTCTCACATTTATAGTACCTGGGTTTTTTTAAATCTCTGATTTTAGAACTTTCCGGATTGGAAAAAATGCACACACACAAACAAAAACAAAACTCTTTCTGAGAACAAACAACTTGTAGTATTGAATAAATGTAATTAGCAATGATAAGAAAACATGATGGACTGACTGATGAGGTAGAAAGACTTTTGACTACTTGGATATGTGATAAGATAGTAAATTTATATGCCTAGAAGTCAAAGAATGAGTTTTGCAAAGGGTTGTCATAATACAAAACCCTAAGAAAAGAAAAGGTGAGACTTCAGTAAAAGGCATTTTCAGCTTGAACAAGGGAATATTTGATCACTTTAGAAGGAAAAGCTATTGGCATGATCTCATAGCTTAGGGAAAAGCTGCAAGGAGTAGTGACATTAAAGAATATATGGGGGGAAAGTCACATTGGATAGAGATAGGGCATGAAGGAAAACTCTTTCGAAGAGGTGGCATTTAATCTCAATCTTGAAAGATATATATGGGTGGAGTCTATGGAAAGGAATGACTGAGTCAGACGAACCAGTGGGAGCAAATATATGAAGCCCTGAACTTGCTATGAATCTTGTGGAGAAAAATAATGTCTCTGCTGGATTGGTAAAGGAAAGGTACTTTGCAACTAGTCACAGAAGGTGTTATTCAGTAAGCAATGTAGAGGATGTAGAATGTGAAGAATGCTGCAATGAGACCAGGGCTTTAGATAGGTAAATTTGGAAGACCAATGTCAAGGACAGGTAGAATATGTGTGACAGTAGACCCCATTAGAGAAGATATCCCACAAATATTTCATTCCCTCAGCACTTGAATACAGCATGTCTGCTACATTCAAGCATCTGTGCAGGCTAGAAAAAAATGGAGAAATATATCAATTGTCACTAAGGAAATTAAAATCATTGATGAGTCATGAATTTACAAGGTTTGGGGGGATCACCCAAGGTTTATTTGCCTAACTATTGGAGTTTTTTGTATAAATTTAAGGGGTGCAAGTGCAATTTTTTTACATGGATATAATGCATCGTAATGAAATCTGGGCTTCTAGTGTATCTAGTACCCAAATAATATAACTGTACCCATGAAATAATTTCTTATCATCTACCTCTCTCCCACTCCCTGCCCTTCCTTTGCCTGGTTTGAGATTGGGTACACTTATTGATATTATGTGCCTCCCCTGGCCGTGTCCCACTACTGTTGATCCCTTTCTTATAGTGTTATGATAAATGTCCAGGGTCTGCTTATGAGTGAGTACATGTAGTACTCAGATTTTGTTTCTGTGACAGATCACTAAGTATTATAGATTCTAAACCCATCCAAGTTGCTGTGAAGGCCATAACTTTCTTATTCTTTATGGCTGTGTAATTTTCCATTGTGTATAGGTATCACATTTTCTTTATCCAGTCCACTTTCTATGGGCAGCACAGTTGGTTCCATGTTTTGCTATTGTGAGTAATGCTGCAATAAATATGCATGAGCTGGTGTCTTTTTTTTTTTTCTTTTTTTTTCCAGTCTCTGTGGAAGAGTCTCATTCACTCACATTCACTGCCACCCCAGCATCAACCCACTGGGATCTAGCAATCCTTCCATCTCAGCCTTCCAAGTAGCTGGAACTACAGGCATTTACCACCATGGCTGGCTAATTTTTTTATTTATTGTGAAGAAGAGGTCTCACCATGTTGCCCAGTCTGGTCTCAAACCCATGGGCTCAAGCACTGAGCCTCCCAAAGTGCTGGGATTACAGACTTAAGTCAATCTTTTTTATAGAGTGATTTGAGTTCCTCTGTGTATGTTCACAGAAGGGGGATTGCTGGATTGTATGGAAGGTTAATTTTCAGATCTTTTAGGAATTGCCACACCGTTTTCCACAGAGGTCGTACTCATTTATATTCCCACCAATAATGTAGAAGCATTCCCTTTTTCCCGCATCCTCTCCAGCAAACTTGAAAACACACACATATATCAACCCCCAAATCAAAAGAAAACCAATAGACAAATAAACAAACAGCAACAACAATGACAACAAAGAACTTTATAAGAGCTTCATGACAGGGATAAGTTCTCACATCTCAATAATCAGCCTAAATGTGAATGGACTAAATAAATGCACCACTGAAAAGGTATAGAATGGAAAACTGGCTAAAAACATAACCCCACAAATTCTGCCTCAAGGAAACATATCTCATATCTCAGTACAAACAACTGTCACAGACTCAAAGTTAGAGGATACAAAACAAATTTTCAGGAGAAAAGAACACAAAAGAAGGCAGGAGTCATGATCTTAATATCAAACACAGCAACCTTTAAACCATAACAAATTTAGAAAGATACAGAAGGACACTACATAATGATAAAAGTCTCAGTCCATCAACAATAAATGTCCATCCTAAACATATATGCACCCAACACAGGAGCACCAGCTTTTATAAAACAGCTACTAAGTGAACTAAAAAAGATATGGATGCTAACACTTTCATACTTGGGGACTTAAATATCTCACTAACAATCCTAGATATATCATTGAGGCAAAAAATCAACAAGGAAATCCAGAAACTTATCAATTTATTTTCATTGAAATTGAAATGCTACCTAAGAAATTAGAATGATTTAATAAAATATTAAATTCTGACTACTCCAGAAGGCAATCAGAAACTCTGCAGAGAACCTGTTCTTTCTGTATATTTCTAAGGCATGGAGAAAAATCTCTACCTAGAAGCCAAACACCCTGAACATGCCCAACGTGCTTTTTAGACATTATCCAAATATGTACAGTGTAGGTAAAAGCTGCTTGACAGACAAGAATTTTGAAATCAGGAAGAGGAAAAGACTCTTTGATTGAAAAGGGTATGGTAATATTTAGCCTCACAATGCTGTGTATGATCCAAGCTTCCCTTCATCCTTAGCACCTGAGAGAGATGAGCTGGATTCAAGCCAGTGGGTCAAGATCCAAATGTAGCACATAAGCTTATTCCTCATGCAGGCAGGAGGTCCCAGAGAACAACATGTTCTATAAAACTTTGGGCAGCAGATAAAGATGACCATATGCTCCTCTTTCCATTTTCTACTTGTCATTTTCTACTCTCCTCTCCCGTGTAGGTGACTGAAAAGCAAAAGCTGAACATGCCTTCCAATGAGAAACCACAGCTATATATCTCAACTTGTTCTTCAACAAGCACTGTCTGTTCCAGAACCACTGTTTGTAATTTGAGCAGACAATTTAGCCCAATAATTTTGCACCCTTCTCCCTCAAACTCGATTGTTTTTGTCACATTGTAATCCAGGGTGTAAGAAACAGAGCTCTTAGACAATTAAAGAAAAAGTCCTGCTAAGGAATTATCTCCCCTCAGCTCTGCAATATCTCTTTTGGATATTCTCCCACAGAGCATGTGTTCAGAAGAACTTCAGCCTCATCAGTAATCTGTATCTCAGCTGTCACTGCTTTTTGAGGAAAACCTTGATTCTCAGTTTCTAGGGAACACACAAAATAAGTTCTCATAAGTCAAGGATAGTAGGAGTGGCAAATGAGGCAGCTGTAAACATCTGGTCAAGGGATGATCTAGAAGCATACAGACTAAGCTTGTTCTGGCCAGCACTCTTAATGAGAAGAATTGAAGGTATCAAGGTCTTACAGATCCTCAGTTCTCAAGGAAAAAGCCTATCATGATCATTAGTCCATTCCCAGGTGAGAAATCTGTGGGGAAAAAATTGGAGTGTAACCAAAAAGTTTCTCTGCCTGAGGATAATTTATGTGTATTTGAAAGCACATTGTGAACTGAGAAGCTGCACTGTCACTTGATCCCCTGGTTAAGATTTTATTTCCTTAAATTTTAAGTATGGTTCACCCTATTGACCCATCTTTACTTTTTTCAGTTTTGGCCATGTTTATCGCCATCATTAGAACTTCATGAAGAATGTTGCCCTGATCATATCTTTAAAATCAACATTTATTGATTTCTGCTTCATGCAGCACAAGACAACTTGGTCACACTGGATAGCATGCCCATTACTCTAGCAGCATAAGAATCTGATGTTGCTTACACAAAAGTTTTTAGAAGCATGATTGATTTGGTCACCATTTTAACATGCAACTTTCCATTTGGTGATTTGGTTGTATTACTGCCAAAGAGCTGTTATTGCCAGGAAATCTCAGGGCATGCATATACTCATTTAAAAAGTCTCTACATAAAGTTTAAGCTTCCTGTAAAGTATTTGAATTATATTTTAACAATTTGGCAAGAAAACATTTAGAAAAATGTTTTTTAAAGTCATTTTTAAAATTTAAAACACATTGTCTCATTGCCAAATGTAATTGATACAAAAACCACAAAAAGTAAAAATATGGTTCTGTTTTATAAGTTTTCATTTTTCAACTAAAGTTCTTCATCTATTTATAAATTGTCTACTTCTTCTTGTAGACCTTTAACATATCTTAGTTACAGTTATTTTACAGTATTTGTCTTCTAATTCCAACATTTGGACTGCTTCCATTGACTACTTTTTTACTTGACTATAAATCACCTTTTCCTGCTTGTTTGCCTGTCTCATAATTTTTGGTTGTATGCTGGACATTGCATTTAAAAATAGGATGAAATAATTATTAGCTCTTTGAAAAGAGCTTATCTCTTATTCAGACCACTGATGTGGGGGTATTGAGTCAATATAATATGTAATTGAGCTGAAACTAAGATTTACCACAACCTAGCTAACTTCAGTTCACCACTAAAATCAAACAATTTGAAGGCAGGGTCAGGGCTTTACCTTCATCAGGGCTTACACTCATTATGAGCAACAGTTTCAGTATTCTTCTGTACTCTATAAAACAGCTTCCAGATCTTCAAATTGTGGTCAGTTTCTCTTTCTTTCTTTTCTTTATAACAGGCCATAAACTTTTGAGGTAATACATTGTTATTTTTGTTCTCCAGTCTCATAAAAAGTTTTCTGGGCCTTGTAAAATTTTCCCACCATGCTAGCCTGTCACCAGCCTTTAGCAAACTGAAGCTTTACAATTAGTGAAGGCCCCATGCCCTTCAGAGAAAATCTCTCTCATATTTCCTGCCCTACCCCAGAATATGGCACATAATACTGTACAATTGGTGAAGGTATTACAAAAGATGTTGGTGTGTGAGTGCAGATTTGCTTTGGTTTAGATTAGCTTAGGACTCTACTTTTTCAATCCAGCCCACACTAGCCATGAAAAGATTGTTACAAATTGGGCCTGCTTGTTCTTATACCAATCTATATCAGGTTTGTTTCTTCTTCTGTCATGCTTCAGGGTTGACAGCAGCTGTGGCAGTGTTCTCCTTTAAGAGTATCACATCTCTTTCTGTTTATCACATTTAGGTTTCTTTATGTCTTTAGCCCTTGTGGGTTTTTAGAAGTATAATTTTGTAGTTTATCTAGCTTTAATTCCTTGACAGGAGGAAAGATCTTTTACAACATTCTACATTCTAGAAGCACAAAGTCATACAATAAAATTGGAAAGCCTCCCTTCTTACTCCCCAGATGCATCCAAAGACATACACACACACACACTCACACACATTTATGTGTTTGTTTTTTCAGTGTGTGCATACATTCCCACTATGACTTATTTTCCTAGCAATGTGTTGGGTGTATGTTTTACTGTCAGTATATGTAGTGCTACCTCATTCTTTTGAATATTTGAATAGTATTTCATCATATTGGTTGAGCCAGAATTTATCCAAGTCATTGATTTATTAAGTATTTAATACCACAAATAATGTAGCCATGAACAATCTTAAAGGTTCTCAGAGTTTTATAAGTTTTTCTAAGGTTGAATTCCTAAACGTAAAATAGCTGGTTCCAAGGTGCTAACTTCTTTTAAAAATGATATAAAACAATGTAACCTTTTCATATTTCTTTATGATACCATTGTGATTATTATTGTTATACTGCTGAGATGTTATGATTATTCGTTGACAAATGTAGGGCTATTTGACCCTTAAACAAAGGCTGATACCAGAGTTACCCAAAGTAGGTTCTATGAAACATGAGTCCCATAAATGTCCTATAAAAATCGTTCTGTGGTCAAGTTAGATTGGGAGTTCCAGTATACTATACTTACCTACTCTCCTTTCTTAGAGATAAAAGACTCTGAGAAGCCATGAAGAAGAGCAAGAAATTTTAACTTTATTCAACCAGTATTTTCCACACATATTGATTAAGGAACAACTTTCAATGCCTATTACCTCATGACATGCTATTGAAAGAAAGTAATTTGGGAAAGGGCACACGAAACAATTGTATTATTTTAAACATAAATTCAAATGTTTCTGCTCCTTCAATCTCTTCCCTGGTAATTGGCATTCAGCACTTTCCAAAATGAATTGTCTTTTCTCCTAATCTACTATTCCAGAAAGGCTTCTGGCTTAGAGATGAGGAAATTCCATGCTTGTTAGAATGGTTTATAAACTAGAAATAAACAGACTTTAAAAGAAAGCCTGAGGTGCTATCCCACACATCAATAATGAGAGCATTCATGCCTGTACTCTACTGAATTTACTTGATCTTCCCAAGATTCTTCTTTCAAGATTCTCGTCTGCATTTTTCTATAAATAGTCTTTGGCAATCTCCCAAAAACTTGATTTTAAAAATTCTCTTGCTTATTTAAGGGCTAGGTAAGGGAAATATAATCTACCAGAGGAGGATAAGTAGGAAACTTTAGTAATCTTATTCATTATAAGATATTAGAAGAGATCTGAGCAAAAAAGCAGGGGATGGGAAACTCTATGCTGGGAAGAGTCACCATTAATTAAGAACTTACTGCACACCAGCCACTGTGCTAATAAGTTTACTGGAATCATCTCATTTACATCACTCAACAACAATCTAAGAGATACTGTTATTATCTTCATTGAAAAAATAAAAATCCTTCAGCCTAGTGAAGCTAAAAAAATTGTGACAGAGCTGAGATTTAAATTGTCTGCTCAATTTTAAAGTCTGTCTTTAACCACTACACAACTGTCATGTGCGTGTGTGTATATGAGAGAGAGAGAGAGAGAGAAAGAAAGAGAGAGGGAAGAGAAAGAGAGAGTTCAAGAGAGACAGAGAAACAGATAGAGAAAGAACCAAAAGACAGCGAGACAGAGAGAGACAGAGTAACAGAGAAAGAGAAAAAAACAGAGAATGAGAATGAAATGAATGGAAGCTGTTGTTTAGCTGTCAGATTTACTAAAAGGAGAGTCAGAGACCGAAGGCTGGGCCAAGCTGGGGTAAATTTTCCATTTGTCAGTTATCCTTCTAGATCCCATTCTAAATGGTATCTAGATCCTCATTTCTCCTTTGGAGCTTCCATTGACATCAATTGCAGAATATGCAATAAAAATCTATTCTGCAGATAAAGGGCTATAGCGATCTCTGAGCTATGGAAAGAAGGAAAAAAACAAACCCCAGTCCAGAGAGTTTCATGTAAAGAAATTTGGCTTAATTCCTCACATACTTAGATTACTTGAAGTCAACAGTGTTTTCTCCGTGGATAGCCAATCAATACAAGTACAAAGAAAGGCTTAGCTCAATCTGCAGCTGGAAGCACACTTGAAAAAGCAAATCACAGGTTTCCAAAGCTCAAAAACCTTAGACCTATTTTATCTGGTGTCATGATTACAATTAGCCACATACAAAAAACATATATTTATTCAGCACATATGTATTGAACACTTCACTTTCAAGGCACCATGTCAACTATCACAATGCTTACACAAACACACAGTGATTGGAAAAACTTAAGTGGATTACTGGAGGACATATGGGAAAATTTAAAAAATTAAAGATTAAAGAAAATATAAAAATATATGCTACTAACTTCTGGCATACAAATGAACATTAGCAGAAAGTGATTTAATGGCATTGGTGAAATGAATCTTATATTGGAAGTCTCATATTTATTCAACAAGTATTTGCTAAGCAACTATTAATGTTAGACATGTGCTAGACCCTAGGAATACAGGGAATGAATAGGACAGTCTCTGATCTCAAAGAGCTCACAACTGAGTAGAAAAGAGGGACAAAAAAGATAACAGCCACACCATTTATTAAAGGTTATAATAGTGGCATAAACAAAAAGGCAAATAAAATTCCCAGGGAATCGGTTAACCACTGTACAAATGCATAAAGCTAGTTGACATGCTATATTTAGTCTCTGGAAATGTCAGGAATTTTAGAAATTTCAGGCCTAGTCTCCCAAAGAGGAAACCAGGCACAGAGACAGAAGGTAGTTTGCTCAAAGTTAGCAATTGACAGAATGGGACTAGAAAGATCCTTAACACCCAGGCTAATGTCTTCTCACATACAGTTGAGTACCTTTGTTAGAGATGCAGCCATACACTGCATAACAATATTTCTGTCAGTGACAAGTCACATACATGACAGTGGTCCCAAATTTTTTTTTTTTTTTTTTTTTTTGAGTTGGAGTCTCACTCTGTCGCCCAGACTGGAGTGCAGTGGCCTCTCCCAGCCACCGCAGCCTCGACCTGCTGGGCTCCGGAGATCCTTCCGCCTCAGCCTTCCCAGTAGCAGGAATTACAGGCATGCACTACCACGCCCAGCTGATTTTTTGATTTATTGTAGAGGTTAGGTCTCACTGTCCAAGCAGGTCTCGAACCCGCGGGCTCAGGCAATCCACTCATCTTAGCCTCCCAAAGGCGCGGGATTACAGGCTGAGCCACCAAGCCTGGCTCCAAATATTGTAATATATATTTCCTGTACCTTTTCTATGTTTGGATACACAAATACTTAGCATTATGTTACACACACACACACACACACACACACACACACACACACACACACACACACATACTATACAGCCCAAGTGTGTAGTAGACCATAACATCTGAGTTTGTGTAAATTCACTCCATAATGTTCACTTAACAACAAAACTACCTAGCAACACATTTTTCAGAATGTAGCCCCGTTGTTAAGTGAAACATGACCATATGCATAGAAGACATGACATTTTCTGGCGTACTTCTTGCCTGGGAAGTAGTTGCACTTACTGAGTGTCTTTGGTTGACATGAACATGTGTGAACATACCCAGGTACCTACCAGAAACCAAAGGAAAGTGCAAACAGTTTGAAATAAACATTTTTATTGCAAAATGTGACAGGGGTTCTTTTATGTGGACTATTTTACATTAAAACCACCTGCAACAAAGTGAGAACTGCTTTTACTGAAAACCCCCTCCTTGGTATAACAGGAAGGCAAATAAACAGCTGTTGTATTTCTGCAATGTCAGTGCTGGAGGTTTGTCAAACTACCTCTTCTTTGTGTCAGATATATTCTAGATAAAATAAAAGTTAAAAAATAAGAACTACTGGCAACCCCCTCAGGTCTCCTCCATTTGTGGGAACTTTTCTGTCTTCTCAATAAATCTTGATTTCTCACTTTGAAAAAAAAGAATTACTATCATTTTTAGGAATTAGCTTAACCCCCTTTATTATTTACAAAATAATAAACACTAAAAAACAAATATCCAGCTGTCTAAATCCCTTTCAGTGTTTATTCATTAGACTACTGAGATATAGCGGCAATAAGGTTGCTTTCTATCTTAAACATTTACTTCATTTACTTCAGCCCAAAAAATCTTCTTAGAAATTATCTAAGAGAGGTTACTCAATAAAAGAAAAAGATTCATTGTATTAAACACTTTAAATATTAAATGCATATTTTTAAGAAAACTGGTTATAATAGTAAAATTTTACATAAACACCTTAAATATTAAACAGCAGAGGAAAGCTAGGTAAATTAGATCAATTTGGGACTGTTATTAAAATCACTAAAAATACTAATTAATAGCTGTATAGTTGCTATAAAAATTATTTAACATACTGTGTACTTTTATTTCTGACATTTAAAAATCTTATAAAACAATTTAACTACACAGTCTATAAGTCACCTAAAAATGAAAATATAGCAAACATCCTTTTAAGTGCCAGCCAAGTAGCTGAGAAAGTAAAGAAAATTCCAAGGCGTCAAAACCAAAAGAGGAACAAGAAAATAAAAAGAAATCATAGGTACTATAACTCGGAGTGCCTGGAGTGAATTTTGATAATGTGAGAGAGAGCTACTTGTCTTCCACAACATAAGAATATGATTTTCTAACACCAACCAGTGCATAGGAGACAAAATTTGGGGGCCTCAATTATTTGAGGCATTTTGAATTAAGCTGCCTATATAAAACCAGGGACTTCAAAGGACTATAGCAGTGAACAATTAGAATTGAAAAACATCAGCCCATCAGCAAAGGGACATTAGAAGCTTGTATACCATGTACTGAGCTCAAGAAAAACTATGAGGAAACTTCACCAGAAAATTCATAATGAATCTGTCTTCTTTGTCTTTGAAGTTTGATTTTTAGACCATCAACCTGTTCCAGGAATTATTGAGCTATAAAATGCACATATACAAATGGTTCTGGGATCGTCTGCCCCTAGCCATGAAGGAATAATTGCAGGTAGACTTGCCTCCATCTATGAATTATTAGAAAACTGGACAAAGTAAATGTAATAATTCTTTGCAAGCATTAAACAAAAGGTGGTGTAGGACTGTGGTCCCTAAGAGAAAGTTGTAATTCTGAAGCCAAGTCATACAAATGATTGAGCCCCAGGATGTTCCTAACTTTCTACATGTGGATACTGCTTGTAGGGAAGAAGAACCCAAACAGTGCACAGTTTAATCTGAGAAGATAGAAATAAAGGTTTGGGGAGAACAAGGTGAATGGAATTTTTTGGGTCAGTGTGCCAGAGAAGAGGAAAGCATACAGGGAAATGGCTTCAGAAAATTGGATTAAAATCCCTTTGATTCTGTTGCTAAATGCTAAGCTTCACATAAGCAGATGGAACTCCACGAGGCCAGTCAAAGCAAAACTCGGGAAATATAAACTGATCAAGTCACAGAGCTCACACGGGGCTAGAAGGCAATTGATCTCTGACAAGTCACAGTGGAGAGTTATCAGTGGACACTGAGTCAACTTAGTAGAAATCTCATACGAATTCTTACACACCTTGGTGGTTTGGCTAAATTAACACAGTAAAGCTTAATCAACTCTAAATATGCTTAAAAATATGATTTAAAAATCAGTTTGATCTGCAAATAACTTACCTGATTGTCAGAATAAAGTCCAACACTCTTTAATAAAAGACAAAAAATATCCAGCTGCTCAACAATGTACAAAATTTACAATGTCCTGCCTTCAATCAAATACTACTATACTTACAATGAAGCAGGAAAACGTGACCCATACCCAAGAGAAAAATCATTCAACAGAAACAAATCCAGAAATGACAGTGATGATGGAATTAGCAGACAGGGAACTTAAATAGCTATTATAATTATTATAATAATTACATAAATATTATTATAATTATTATAATATGCTCAGTTTAAAGGAAAACATAAACATAGTGAGAAGAAAAATAAAGGAAATAGAAAAGCCAAATGAAAATTTTGAGGTTTTTTTTAGAGTTTAAAAAATGCATTATTTTAAACAAAAATGCACTAGAATCACATTAACAGTCTATTAAATGGTACAGAAGAAGACTGTGAGTTTGAAGATGAAAACTAAAGTGATCTAAGCTAAAGCAAAGAGAGAGACAAACTGACAGAAATTTTAAAAAAAACAGATTCAGTTATCTTTGGGTTAATAATAAGTCAACTAACTATATGAAATTAGAATCCCAGGATAAATAGTCAAAAATGTTTTGAAATTTTCAAAATTGATTAAAATTATAAAATAACAAATCCAACAAGTTCCACAGACCCCCAAGTAGAATAAAATAAGGAAAAAGCACACGAAAACACATCAAAATGAAATTGCTAAAAAACAGTGATGAAAAAGAATCCCTTAAGAACTGCCAGAGGAAAAAGGGCACATTACCTGAGAAAGAACATAGACAAGAAGTATTAAATTATTCATGAAAAGCATGATTTTGTATATAGAAAATCTTCAAAAAAGTTACGAAAACTTTTAGGTAAATTTAGGAAGATTACAAAATAAATATAAACATTTTTATTTTGTAACTTGAAAATGAAATTTAAAGATCATTTACAAGCATCAAACCAACCCCATTAAACAAAATATGTTACCTACAAATTCTGCTAGATGGAATTAAAGAAAACTTAATATATATGGTCAGCCCTCCATATCTGCAGGTTCTGCATCCATGAATTGAACCAACCTAAGATAGAAAACATTTTTAAAAATAAAAATAATAAAAATTTTTAAAATGTAGTGTAACAACTATTTACATAGCATATATATTATATTAGGTATTAAAATTTATCTAGAGTTGATTGAAAGAATACAGGAGGATGTGTATAGGTTATCTGCAAATATTACACCATTTTATGTCAAAAACTTGAGCATTCATGGACTTTGGAATCTGCAAGAGGTCTTGGAACCAATCCCCCCTGGATACCTAGGGACAGCTATATTAAATTTATAGATTGGATGGCTCACTGGTAATATTTAAATTCTACTGAGATATATCTGTGGATTCCACAGAATCCCAGTGAATGCATAAGTAGGCATTCTTGTAGAAATATAAAAGATTACTCTAAAACATATGGAAATGCAAAGACCTGCAGTGAAAGAAATGTTGAAGAACAAAGTTGGAGAACTTGTATTATCTGATACCAAAACTTACTATAAAATTGCTATACTCAACATAGCATAGTATGTGCATACAGATCAATAGAACAGAATAGAGACACCAGAAATAGATATACACATATGTGATCAATTGTCTTTGACAGAGTAGCTAAGTTAATTAAACAGGGAAAAGACCGTCTTTTCAACAAATGGTGCTAGAACAACTGACTGTGTGGGGGAGGAAAATGAACCTTGGGGGAAAAATGAACTTACATCAGACTTCAATGTTAAAGCTAAAACTAAAGAATTTTGTGAAGACAGTCTTCTGTGTTAAGAATGTTAAAACAGCCGGGCTCGGTGGCTCAGCCTGTAATCCCGCACCTTTGGGAGGCTGAGGTGAGTGGATTGCCTGAGCCCGCAGGTTCGAGACCCACCTGGGCAGCGAAACCTCATCTCTACAATAAATCAAAAAATCAGCCAGGTGTGGTAGCACATGCCTGTAATTCCGGCTACTCGGAAGGCTGAGGTGGAAGGATCGCGGAGCCCAGCAGGCCGAGGCTGCGGTGGCCGGGAGCGCCACTGCACTCCAGTCTGGGCGACTGAGTGAGACTCCAACTCAAAAAAAAAAAAAAAAAAGTGAAAATAATTGTTTAAGAATTCGATTTACAGTCTACAAAAAAGATACCTGCATATGAATGTTTGTTGCAGCTCTAGTCACAATAGCAAAGACATGGAACCAATCATGCTGCCCATCAAACCTGGACTAGATAAAAAAAAATATGGTACATATACACAATGGGATATTATGCAGCTGTAAAGAAGGACAAACATGTGGACTTTGCAGCAAGTTGGATGGATTTAGAGTCTATCATACTCAGTGACCTATCACAGAAACAAAGAACAGAGTACCATATGTTCTCACTCATAAGTGGAACTTGAACAATTATCATAATACTATAAGAAAGGGATTGACAGTAGTGGGAAACTGCCCGGGGGTGGGGTTGTGATTGGCAATTGAGGGAAATTGACAGGGGAGGGAGGGGAACACCTCATCAACAAGGGTACCTGCATAATGAGCATTTGTATACCTAACCCTGAATTGTACCCCACATCTTTAAAATAAAAAAGAGAATTAGATTTAACATAAGTATTAGAATTAAATGACAAAGACTTCAGATGATAGAACTATCAGACAAGTGCTATAAAATATGAATGATAAGAAACATAAAAGATAGCTTTGGAAATACAGCAAAGAACAAGACTGTGAAAAATAGTGAGGCAGATTTAAGAAGAACCAAATAGAACTTCCAAAATCAAAAAATTACACTCAATTATTTTAAAACTTAATTGATGTGTTAAACAACAGAATAAGCACAGAATAAGAAATGAAAAGTTGTAAACTGGAATAAAGACTAAAAGAAATGGAGGAAAGACTGAAAGAAAGAGAGAAAATGAGAATGAGACCAACCAAAGATATTGTTCTGATATCTTAGAATATAATTCAGAGATTTAAGTCTGGGCCATACCTAGGCACAGAGTAAAACTGCAGAACAATAAACAAATGAAAACCTAAGAAAAATATAAAACGAATATAGATTATATGTAAAGAAAGACAATTAAACTGACAGACTTCTCATTATAAAAATAGAAGACAAGAAAATATTGCCAGAGAAAAATAACTTTTAACCAGATTTTACATTATAATATCCAAAGTATTATTCAAGAATTAAAACAAAATAACAACATTTTTAGACAAAAATTTTTTAAAACTTGACTACTAAGAGACCCCTGCTAAAACAATTAGTAAAGAAACTAAACCAATATAAGATAACTGAGATAAAAGAAAATGCTCAGCAAAATATTTTGAAAACATTTGAGAAAAATCTAAAAAAAGTACTGAGTATATGAGCAAACATCATTTAATTTAGGGGTAATAAAAATAAAAGTAGAATTAAATTCTGGATAACATCTAGTAAGTCTTACAGATGGAGGCACATAAAAAGGTAATTAAACTTAAAAAATTTTTAATTCCACAGGAAAGGTAAATTTATAAGTAACTTCAATTTTGTTAAGTGTGCATGGTAAATATTTAGGAATATTCCATTTTAAACAATTTTTAAGAACACTCAAACAAAGAAAGTACATTGAATAAGTTTCAAACCAATGGAAGACAGAAGAGAAATAAGAATATAAAATGTTTAACCAGAAAATATGAATAAGATGGCAAAATACATCAGTGTATTACATACAAAAATATAAATAGGTTAAGCTTCTCTATAAAGACAGAGATTGTAGAATTGTATTAAAATTACCCGAATCAACTTGATACTATTTTCAAAATAAAGGGCACAAAAATGTTGAAAGTAGAAGAATATGAAAAGATTTGCCAACAGATATTAGTCAAAAAATAATAATAAAAGGCATAACAAGGTCAACAATATATGAAAAGGACATTAAAGCAAAACTATTGTTAAAAATAAAGAAGCTCTGGTACTGGTACAACAACAGCCACATGGACCAATGGAACAGGATAGAAATTCTGGCAGCAAAACCTCAATTTCTTAACCAAGTCATCTTTGACAAAGCCTCCAACAACAACCACTGGGGAGAGGTGAACCTATTCAGTAAATTGTGCTGGAAAAACTGGCTGATTACATGCGGAAGATTGAAACAGGACTCCTACCTATCACCACACAAAAATTAACTCTAAATGGATCAAAGACCTAAACGTGAAACCTCAAACTATAAGAATCTTAAAAAATGCGGGAGACCCCTTATGGAAATTGGAACTGGCAACCAATTCCTGATCAAAACACCAAGTGTCCATGCCATAAGAGATCAGATAGACAAATGGGACCTCATCAAACAGAAAAACTTCTGCAAAGAAAAAGGAACCATCAAAAGAATGGGGAGACAGCCCACAGAATGGGAAAAAATATTTGCCAACTGTATACCTGACAAAGGCCTAACATCTAGGATCTATAAGGAACTCAAATGCGCCAAAAGGAAAAAAACAAACAGCCCATTAAAAAGTAAGCAAATTCCTAAAAGCTCTATATATCGACCTCCCATATGACCCCAAATTCCCCTACTGGGAATATACTCTGAAGAACTCAAATCACTCTATAATAAAGATACCTGCACACAAATGTTTATCGCAGCATTGTTCACAACAGCAAGAACCTGGAACCAACCATGCTGCCATCTTTAAAATGTGGTACATATACACGATGGAATACTACACAGCCATAAAAAAGAACAAAATCATGAATTTTGCAGCAACCTGGATGGAACTAGAGTCTATAAAACTGAGTGATCTCTCACAGAAACAAAGATCTGAGTATCACATGTTCTCACTCATATAGTGGACCTTGAACATCTATCATAACACTATAAGAAAAGGATTGACAGTGGTGGGAAACTATGGGGGGTAGTGAGGGGAAGGGAGGTGGGATTAACGGCAGTCAATATCTGTCTGGGGATGAGGAGACCCCCCCTTATCAACAAGGGTACCTGAACGATGCATATTTGTATACCTAACACTTAACTGTAACCCTACAATTTTAAAATAAAAAATATGTTTAAAAAGAAAAACGAGCAAAAGACATGAATAGACACTTCTCAAAAGAAGATATACAGGCAGACAACAGAATGAAAAAGTGCTCAGCCTCACTAATCATCAAAGAAATGCAAATCAAAAACACTTTGAGATCCACCTAACTCCAGTAAGAATGGTCAACATTACTAAAACAAACAACATGCTGACAAGGGTGTGGAGAAAAAGATATGCTTTTACATTGCTGGTGGGAATGCAAACTAGTGCAACCTCTTTGGAAGACAGTGTGGCAATTTCTGAAAGAACTAGAAATTGACCTTCCATATGACCCGGCAGTCCCCCTATTGGGAATATACCTGGAGGAACTCAAATCATTCTACAAAAAAGAAACCTACACACACATGTTTAGTGCAGCACTATTCACAATAGCAAAAGCATGGAATCAACAGTGCTACCCATCGAAACTCGACTGTATACAAAAAATGTGGTGCATAGGCACAATGGAATATTATGCAGCCATAAAGAAGGACAAACATATGGACTTCGCAGCAATTTGGATGGATTTAGAATCTATCATACTATGTGATCTATCACAGAAACAAAGAACAGAGTACCATATGTTCTCACTCATAAGCAAACTTTGAACAATTATCATATATAAGAAAGTGATTGGCAGTATTGGGAAACTGCCAAGGGAGGAGGAGGTGGGATTGGCAGTATTGGGAAACTGCCAGGGGAGGGGGAGACACACCTCATAAACAAGGGTACATGCATAATGAACATTTGTGTACCTGACCCTGAATTATACACCACATTTTTTTTTATAATCGATATTTTTTATTTTGATATTGTGGGGTACAGTCAAGGGTAGGTATACAAATATGCTTCATTCAGGCCCCCTTGTTGATAATTGGTGTCTCCCCATCTCCAGACAGATGTTTACTACCATTAGTCCCATCTCCCCCCCCAGTTTCCCAACACTGTCAGTCATTTTCTTATAGTAGTGCATTGGATGATCAAGGTCCACTATATGAGTGAGAATATGTGGTACTCAGATCTTTGTTTCTGTGAGAGGTCACTTAGTATTATAGACTCTAGCTCCATCCAGGTTGCTACAAAATTCATGATTTTGTTCTTTTTTATGGCTGCATAGTATTCCATCGTGTATATGTACCACATTTTTTAATCCAGTCCTCTTTTGATGGACAGCGTGGTTGGTTCCAGGTTCTTGCTATTGTGAACAATGCTGCAATAAACATTTGCGTGCAGGTATCTCTTTTATAGAGATACCTGAGTTTGAGTTCTTCAGGGTATATTCCCAGTAGGGGGATTGCGGGGTCATATGGGAGGTTGATGTTTAGAGCTTTTAGGAATCGCCACACTGCTTTCCACAGAGGTTGCACTAGTTTACACTCCCACCAACAGTGTAGAAGTGTTCCCTTTTCACCACACCCTCTCCAGCAGCTGTTATTTTTTGAGTTGTTGATAATTACCATTCTGACTGGAGTTAGGTGGTATCTCAGTGTAGTTTTGATTTGCATCTCCCTGATGATTAATGAGGTTGAGCATTTCTTCATGTGTCTGTTGGCTGCTCAGATGTCTTCCTTTGTGAAGTGTCTGTTCATATTTTTTGCCCACTTTATAATGTGGTTGTTTGTTTTTTTCTTTTCAGCACATTTGAGTTCCTTGTAGATCCAGGATGTTAAGCCTTTGTCAGACCTGGAGTTGGCAAATACTTTTTCCCAGTCTGTAGGCTGTCTTCCTGCTCTCTTGATGATTTCTTTGGCTTTGCAGAAGCTTGTCAGTTTAATGAGGTCCCACTTGTCTATCTTATCCCTTATGGTCTGTGGGTTTCAAGTTTTGTTCAGGAATTGGATGCCAGTTCCAATTTCCATGAGGGTATGTCCTTCATTTTCTAAGGTTCTTATGGTTTGAGGTTTTACATTTAGGTCCCTGATCCATTTGGAGTTAATTTTTGTGTATGGGGATAGATAGGGGTCCTGTTTCAATCTTCTGCATGTGGTCAGCCAGTTTTCCCAGCACCATTTACACCACATTTTTAAAATTTAAAAAAAAAATTTTTTTAAAGAAAAGAAATAAAGAGACTCACAATATTGATAAAAGGTACAATCAACCGGGGAACCTAAAATTTTCATGCATCTAAGGTCATATCCTCTTAATAAGTATAAACAAATTTACAGAATTACAAAACCACAATTTTGATAGCAAATTGGCATTTATTTCTGATTAATTGAAAGACCAAGCACATGAAAATTTAATAAGAACATTAAAAGGTTTGAATAATACATTTAGCAAGCTTAATAAAATGGACACACAGAGAACCCAGCACCCAAATTAGAGAATAGATATTCTCTTTAAGTACACACAGATATTTACAAAATTGTCCATGCACCAAATATAAAGCAAATCTCAATAAATGCTAAAGAACTGATATCATACCACCAGTTTATTTATTATAATTAATAATAAAAGATAGCTTTTTAAAATTCTCCTACATTTAAGAATATTTTTTAAAACATTAATCAATAGATCAATAAAGAAAATAACAGAAAATATTTCGCACAAAAATAGTGAAAACCTACATATCAAACTGAAAAACTTTATAGAAGAAAAATTAATGCCTGAAATTCCCACATTATTAAGAAGATAAAGTCAGGTAGCTAACAAAAGATCTAGTGCAATAATATGGAAATAGTAAAAATTTTTTAAACAAATTGATGAACTAGAGAAAAGAAATAAGAAGTCAATAGCTGGTTATTTGAAAAGACAACACAGATATACTCTTGGCAAAGTTGGTCAAGGAAGGAAAGAGAAGACACTATGGAGATTAAAAAGAGGTGCAGATTATTATACACCACTATTATGTACAGAATATTATGTACAACATTCCATATAATTTTGAAAGCTTTAGATTACCTGATAAATGTCTTAAGAAGACATCATTTATCAAATCTAATTCAAAGAGAAAATAGAAAAGCCAAATGATGACTAAAGAGCCAAAAACCCTAATACCAAATAAAGATCATTACCATTAAAAAAAAATGGAATACCCATCTTATCTCTCTTTTCCTTAGCCCAATCCCTTCTACACATACCAAGACAGTTTTTCCAGTAATTTCTACTACATGGTCAAGGAATATAAAATAACAATGTTAAACTGTGCTAGAACAGAAAAGAAAACTTCCAATTCATATTTAAAACCAACATAATCTTGAAGTCAAAACCAGGTAAACACAGTAAGAGAGAAAAACTTCCTATCTCACTGGTGATCATAGATGAACAATCTGAAATAAAAATAATAACAAATTAAAACTATTAATTTAGAATAGGGATTGGCAAGGTATAGCCCCCCACTCCCCCGACCCAGGTCAAATCTGGTCAGCAGAGCCTGTTTTTGAATAGCCTATGGGTTAAGAATGGTTTTTATAGTATTAAAATGGTTTAAAAAGGAAAAAGATGCCACAGAGACCAAATGATACATACAGAGCCTAAAATGCTTAATATCTTCCTTTACAGAAAAAAAATTATCAACCCCTGATTTAGAAAAAATATATATAAGTATTTTACTATACCCTGTGTCCTTATAAAAAGGGGATATTTGGATACACAGATGGACACACAGGTAGAACACCATATAGAGACGAAGGCAAAAATTGGAATGATGCTTCTGCAAGCCAAGGAACACCAAAGGCTGCCAGCAACCAGGAGAAGAAAGTGTGGAACAAATTCTTACAGTCCTCAGAAGAGACCAGTCTCCTGTCCCCCTGATATCAAACTATTAGACTCTGGAACTGAGATAGTTCACATGGGGTACTTTGTTAAGGCAGCCCTGGCAAACTAGCATACCTTTTATTAATGATAGCAAATGAAACAATGTATTACAGAACAGTAAGGAATCTGCCTAGATAAAATGATTATAGAGAATCTTTCCAAGAATGTCTTATTTAAGTTGACACTGAAACATTAAGAAGGGTTCAGGCAGCTGGGCTCGGTGGCTCAGCCTGTAATCCCGCGCCTTTGGGAGGCTGAGGTGAGTAGATTGCCTGAGCCCGCGGGTTCGAGACCCGCCTGGGCAGCGAGACCTCATCTCTACAATAAATCAAAAAATCAACCGGGCACGGTAGCGCATGCCTGTAATTCCGGCTACTTGGAAGGCTGAGGCGGAAGGATCGCCGGAGCCCAGCAGGTCGAGGCTGCGGTGGCCGGGAGTGGCCACTGCACTCCAGTCTGGGCGACCGAGTGAGACTCCAACTAAAAAAAAAAAGAAGGGTTCAGGCATGCCAAGGACTTGGGGCAGAGAATTTCAAGGAAGAGAAACGATATAGCCAATCCAATTAAGGTGTGGAAATTTACTTTAAAATAACAGAATTCAGGTTCTTCAGTCTTTGAGGGATAAATGATTACTAAAAACAGAACACCTAAAGTCAAATTTGTCCTCATAAGTTTGAGGGTCACCAAGGCTATGCTCATGATGCAGGATCCCCTGACAACTCTTAGAAACAACTTTGCCTTGCACAAGGCATTGTCCTCATAGGAAATATGGTGCAATCACTATTTCCAGGGATGTCAGAAAAGTAAAATCACAGGTTTATTAGAAAAGTTCCAAGATTCAACCTTCCCTCTCTGATAAGGTATCTGTCTTCACTGTCTATTTGGTTATCTTCTGTCTGCTTACCACCTCAAAGTACAGCCCATTCTGTTTCTTAGCTCTAACTTTAAAAAAACGTTTAGAATAGGTAATGCAAGCACAAGGCACAAAGTTGAAAACAAAAAAAAATGATTTTCAGTGAAAATTGTCTCCCTCCTTCCCTGCCCCTTTCCAAATAGCTTTTCTTACCAAAGATAATCACTATTACCACTCAAGTTCATGCATTTATGAGCATACATGTAAATTTATTTTTTGCAACATAATAGGAGCAACTAACTATACACACACTTTTGGTCTTGTTTTTTTTCTCTTGTAATTTCCATATCGATGTCTAGAGAACTGCTCATTCTTTTTTAACAGCTGTATGTATTGTTTTCTACTATGGTTCTAATTTGTTGCTAGATTCTCTCTTTACTGGGTTGAGCTGTGAAATTCTGTAAATTTTTCCCCATTTTTTTCTTTTTCCTTGAAAATGGAGTAAATCTCACCTATACTCTACTAGACTCCTGAATGAGGTAAGAATTTTCCTACAGTAACAAGAATGACAAAGTGCTCCATTGCCATAAATGCCTGCGAAAGGCTGTGAATTCTAAAAGGCAGCATAGCATATTGGTTAAAAATACAGATTGATCAAGATCAAGTCTATACTCTGCCACTTACAGCTAAGTGACCTTCAACAAGTTACTCAAACTCTCTCCTCAATTTTCTTAACTCTAAAATGGGAATAAAAATAGCACCTGTGCAAACAAGGTTATTGAGTGAGTGAAATAATGTTAGTCAAATAGCTAGCGCAGGATAAGAGTTCAATCAGTGCTAATCATTGTTGTTGTCCTTTTCCCTGTTATCCTCATCCCTCATCTTCCTTAGAGCATAAAGATCATCCTTCCAAGACCACTAGGACAATGCCCTGAGAGAAAAACAAGTACCAGTGAAAAGGAACCCCTAGTCTCAGCTTGCAATTCTGTCTTCAGAAACTTATTCCCTGTGTTCTGGGGGATAAAGTGTGTGTGTGTGTGTGTGTGTGTGTGTGTGTGTGTGTGTGTGTGTGTGTGTGTGTGTCTTCCTATTAAACAAGGATGGTGTCTGGTTACCCTCCAAAACACTGCCTGGTAACTTATTTTCAGATCCTATCCTAACTAACCGTTGACCCTGGCCTATATCTGAGGACACATTTGGGCAACTGACCTTCTTCTGTGTCAGGGGAGTATAATTTCACTTGCAACTATCTTTACACAGAATCCCCCTGTGATGATTAATTTTATGTATCAACTTGATGAGACCACATAAGGTCCATATAGCTGGTTATACAATATTTCTGGGTGTGTCTGTGAGTTTACCATTTGAACTGGCGGACTGAGTAAAGCAGATTGCTGTCCCCAGTGTGGGTGGGCCTTATCCAATCGTTGACGGCTGAAACAGAACAAAAAAGTGGAGGAAGAGAGAATTCACTCTCCCTGCCTGATTTCTTGAGCTAGGACATTTACTTTTTCTTGTGCTTGGACTAGGACATCATTGGTTCTCCTAGTTGTCAGGCCTTTGGACTTGGACTGAAATTATGCCACTGGCTTTCCTAGGTCTCCAGTTTGCAGACGACAGATCCCAGGACCTCTCAGCCTGCATATCTTATTGGTTTTGTTTCTCTGGAAAACCCTGATATCCTCCCCATCGCAAACATGGAGCCATCTGCTCATACACACAGCTGCCAACACAGATGAAATAACGAGAGCCTCTGGGGCACTTGGGGCTGCTGCCCGCTGTGCAAAATACTCTTAAATGCCTTGTATTTCACTGTACCTGGGGCTCTGGCAAGCAGCAAGACAGTTTTCTGGCTCTGGAGAATGCAAGTTAGTCCCGGTGGCTATTCTTGGTGGGCGTGATCCAGTTAGTGTAGTAACCAGAGAATGTCTACATGTGCTTGCCAAACCTGGAATCAACAGTATTCCAGGCAACTCTGGTTCAACTTCCAAAAGGGGTGAACAGCTTAAAATCTCAGCGATGATCTAAATCATTTCTTTAAGATACACTTAATTTAGGTTTAACAAGACAATTAAATTTAACAAGATGCTGTGAAATACCAGCGATTGTTTAATATGGATATGCTGAGGAGCTGCCATACAGGAGACACATATTATTATTAATTACTGCTAAATTATTTAATCATCAGCATTTAAATTTCAATGTTTCTTATCAAATTAGGATACACAATGTGCAGAATCCTAAATACAATATATAAACAATGACATATGGTCTTTAAAGCCCTTCTTTCTCTAAAGAAGGAGAATAAGAGCTAATATATGTAATATGCAGACACATACAATGTGCCAGGCACTATTCTAAGTACTATAAATTCAGTTGACCCTTGAACAGTACAGGTTTGAACTGCTCAGGTCCACTTATCACAAATTTTTTTTAACCAAACGTTGATCAGGCACCATGGCTCATGCCTCTAATCCCAGCATTTTGGAGGGCCAAGATAGAGGGATCACTTGAGGTCAGGAATTTGAGCCCAGCCAGGGCAACAAAGCGAGACCCCCATCTCTACAAAAAAAATAGAAAAATTAGTTGGTTGTGGAGGTGTATGCCTGTAGTCCCAGCTATTCAAGAGACTGAGGCAGGAGGATCGCTTGAGCCCAGGAGTTAGAGGCTATGGTGAGCCAGGAGGATCGCTTGAGCCCAGGAGTTAGAGGCTATGGTGAGCCAAGATCATGCCACCTCACTCCAGCCTGTGCAACAGAGTGAAACTTTGTTGAAGAAAGGAAGGAAAAAAGAAAGGAAGGGAGGAAAACACGAATTGAAAATTCAGCATTTGCAGGCCCCTATATATGTAGAGAGCCTCCTCTTCATATTCATAGGTTCCACGATGTAGGACTTTGTGGATTTTGGTATGGGGGATAGTGAAACCAATCCTCCACATTTATGAAGGAATGGCTGCAATACATTTAGCCCTTACAAAAACACCATGAAATACTCCTATTTTTATTTCTATTTATTACATTAGGAAACTAAGTAGCAGACACATACCTCAAGGTCCAATAGCTAGAAAATAATGGAACCAAGATTTGAACTCAAGCTGACTTCCTTGCTGATCATACTCTCTCCAAGATGATTGCAGACTTGCAAATATCTAGTTTTCACATTCTAGTCTAAGACAGAAACATGGGACTTTGGGTCTATATGAACCTGGATTAGAATCCTGGTCTACCAACAGTATTACTCTGGGCTCCTTAACCTATTTCCTCATCTAGAAAATGTCAGTCTAATGCATTCTCACATGGTAAGATTATGTATGTTGGGAGCCTAGCACAGGGACTAGTACATAGTATGAATTCAAGTTCATTCAGTGGACAAATATGTATAGAGCACTTTTCTATATACCACCCTTGGGGTAGACGCTCATCCCTTAGAGAAGTAGCTATTTGGCCAAGCAAATCTTTTCTTTATGCATGGGTGCGAGCATAGGACATTTGATTTGTTTTTGTTTTGTTTCTACTGTGAATTTGAATTTTGAATTCAGGAGGCCATCAAGACATAGCAGATCAGATCAGGGACTGGTGTCAGAAACTTGATCACTGCCTCCCTGCGAATCCTATAGTAGTAGCATTGGGAAAAAAAACCTAAGCATTGTCTTCCTCTAGTACAATCTCTAGCATATAAGAGGTGCTCAATAATATTAGTTAAATGAATAAAAAACAAATGGAAAGTACAAGGAAAAAATTCTGGGATTGGCATAGCACCTCACATTATCCAGAGCTCTTTTTCTCTATGTCATTAGAGTAGAATTCAGTGGTTAGACTACCAGGTTTAAATTATTCTACTACATACACACTGTGTGACCTTAAACAAGTAACCTCTTTCTGTGCCTCAGTTTACTACTCGGAAAAATAGGTTATAATGAGACTAAAATTAAAAAATGCATAAAGCACTTAACACAGTTCCTGGTACGTGGCAATTCTCTGGGCAACATTAATTGAAGTAGTGGTCAGTGGAAGTGATGGTATCCTCACTTAATCCATATAGCACAATCTAAAGTGTTGGTCATAGCATTTTCTTCCACATAAAGGAAAACCCTGAGGTTTCGAGATCTAAAAATAAAAAGCTAGTCAAACCCAGGTCAGTGGGCTCTAAACCCATTGTGCCAAGTGAGCCATCAGAAGCCTTTTGAACAGGAGCATGTCATGCGGAAAGCACCAGAAAAAGAGGCTGTTCAGGGGCCGTGTGCAGGAGGGTGAGGCCAACTGGAAGTAACTCCTTCCTTTGGAGCAAGCAACTGACAACCATATGCTATCCCCAAATTATGTCTCCTCCCACTTTTTCTGGAATGAGGATGGGGGATACAAACTTGTGGAACTGGAAAAACACTGATTCCTCTCCCTTGAACTCAGCAAAAAAAAGATGAGAAGGAGAAATCACGCAAAAGCACCCCCCGCAACACACACACACATACAAGCACACACACACACACACACACACATACACACACACACGCGCACAGTGGAGTTCTGAGTCCTGCAGGGCAGTGGCTGCAAGTCTGGAGCTAAGCTGCTTCCAATGTGCTCTCTCCACATTCAGGAGACTGAAGATGAGGGAGCAGAGATGCTGCAGCCATTAGCAACTAATTTTAGGCCAGAAGAAAATAGCTCAAGTGCCTTAAGGAGGAGGCAACAGGCTCTCCATGTGAACTTAGCAATGGCCCATGCCCTGTGTTTTGGATTTGTCTAGGTCAGGATTTCTCAACCTCAGTACTGTTAAATTTTTGTTGGAGAGAGGCAATCCATGGATAAATTGTAGGGTATTTAGTACTACCTCTGACCTCATTTCATTTAGACATCAGTAGAGCTCCCCAAGTTGTAACAAACTATAACGTCTTTAGACATTTTCAGTGTCTTCTGAGGGACAAAATTGCTCCCAGTTGAGAACCACTGGTATAGGCTAACTTGAAAATAGCCCATGGTTGTGGATTAGGCATGGTCCTAGCTTTCTCCTCAGATAATGTCTTTGCAAGGCGAGACAAATTGGGGATTACTTGGCTCCTCCCTTGCCTCGTGTGGAAGTAGGTAGTCATGAGGTGCTCATCTTCCTGAGCTTATTTCAGGCTTTCTATGACCCATCTATATTTTTAAGAAATAATTTTTTAGCTCTTATGTGAGGTGGTCTGAACAATTTCTAGACAGAGCTGAAGAGAAAATCCATTGCAGAAATCCCTTCCATGTCTTAACTACCTACCATCTCTGCAAACATGACAGGAAGACTGCAGCAGATCTATGGAAACTCTACAAAGCTGGCAAGTGTTGATCTTGACCATCATGCTTGCCCACTCCAATAAGTATTTCTCAGGATGATTTTTTTTTTTTGCTAGGTATTGTGCTATATAAGGTAGAAGGTGCTAAAATGGAGAAGGCATTGTTTCCAACTTCAAAGCTTCCAATCTGTTTGGAAGATCCATGTGGAAAAGACAATTAAGTTTAAGGCTTGGATCTAGATTTTGACTCTGAATCTAGATTTTGACCTGAATCTAGATTTTGACTCTGTCTCATTAACTGGCAAACTTGTGTGTACATTGCCAGGGGACAGGGTGGGTGTTTAAGCTCTTCCTGGGTACTGATTTGAGTTAGAACTTCTTTCTCAGCTGGCTTAGGGTAGTATAAGTTCAGGAGACCAAAATAGTCATACATTCAACACATCTTTACTACTGTGTTCAGGACTGTGCTATTCTGAATATGAGAGAATTAAAAAAAACATATTCAATCCATTCCTTCATGAAGTTTACCATCTATTGGTAGACATTAGATAGAGACTACACAAAATAAATGTGCAATTGCCATTCATAGTAATAGCTACAAAGGAAGATATCAGACATCTGCCCGTCTCTCAGTCTAGCTGCAGTCTGAGACTGAGTATGATGGGTGCTACAAGTAGAGGCTAAGGAGCTGTGAACTTGAAGGACTTTGTGAGATACGAGCATATGTAGAGCTAGTGCAGGATCAATGAGACAAAAAACAGTGAGCTGTACAGAGGGGGCAGTATCCACAGTATTCTATAAGGAAAGTAGCATCATTTTAGTTACCTTAGAGTTTATCTTTGGAAGCTTCAGGGGCAGGGAATCAGTATTCACAAAAATAGGACCCTGGCAGCTGGGGTACTGGCAAAATGCATCACAAGTGAATTCCTGGGCCATGGAAATCAAGGAGGAGGACAGAGCTGCACAAGTTCATGTGAAACTTCCCCAAGAACTCCTGGAATTAATTCTAGGAGATTTGAGAGCTGACCAAGTTTCTACAGCATGTAAGTAGGACCAAGAGCCAGAAAAGTCTGCATTACAAACCTGTTTAATAAGAAGCAGGAAGCCTGGGTTGGGAGGGCTCTGTAGAGCTCCAGATGAAAGAGGAATTTTATAGCTTCCTGGAGGAGGTAGGCCTTTACCTGAGCCTTGACCTATGGATGTTTCCAATTGTTTCTTAAGCTGATGTCATTATTCCTAAATGATAGCTGGGAAGAACTTTCCACTCGGACTGAGCAAATAGAATCAAAGGGGAATGGCCTATCTCTGCTTAATCCACTAGAGGTAGAAAGAAACCAATTGTATCAGAAGCCAAATCAAATATAAGTAGAGACATTAAGCAAGATCCAAAGTTCAGTTGAGGGAAGCTGCTAGGGGAGTGAGGGGCACACCTCACCAACAAGTACCTGCATAATCAACGTTTGCACACCTAACCCTGAATTGTACCCCACATCTTTAAAGTAAAAAAAAAAAAAATCCATGGTTCTTCTCAGACAAGAAAATACTGGCTATAATTTATCACTCCACAAATTCAGCAGGTACTTTGTGTAAAATATTGTAGTAAGAATTCTAGATTATAATACTAACAATGGCTAACATTAATGGATCAAATTCCAGCTCTATTGCATTATAGCTATATGACAGGGATGATGTTTCTTAAGCTTTCAGTTGTTCAATGTTCTCATCCATAAAATAAAAATAAAAATAATACTTATATGTAGAAAAATATAATAAAGGCTATACAATTGTCACTATTATTCTCATTATAATTTCTGTCATTATTATTATTACTAAAGGCCAGAGTATATTAGAAAATTTCATTTAATCCTTATAAGATTGACACTTTTACTGGTGCCATTTTGTAGATGAGAAAAACTGAGGCCCACAGAGATTAAGCAACTAACCAGTCACTTAGCTACTAAGTTGCAGAACCAGGATTTAAACCCAAGGATGTTGAACTCCAAGTTCATACTTTAACTGCCACTCTGAAATGACAGTATTATAGGAAATAATGTATATGAAGTACCAACCAAGATTATGATACTCAATAAATTACAGCTATTGTCATTGTCATCTGTATCAATGATGCCCATATTCCTCTTTATTGATATAACGAATATGTAATGTACATTTTTATTATAGCTGATAGGGAGTAAAATTCAAATTCCTAATTAGGAAACTTTTCATCCTGAATGGATGAGAACTATGAGTGAACTCATCAGTTGTAATGAAGAAGGAAAATTGTTTTCTCCGGGACTCTTAAGTCACTAAGAACTCTAAATCCTATTAGGCTGTATAAAGCTGTGCATTCTAGAACCTTCTGGCTTCTGCCCTATTTACCTACTGGGCCATTCTTTCTCCCAAGTTTTGTTTTCTCCAAATGTCAGACAGGTAGCATTCATGAATGGCTTAATTCAGACTGTAATTGTTTATCTGAATTCAGTCATCCATTGATTTTTAGGATTATATTGAAAATTGTGTTGAGAATTAGAAGAAACAAGGTCTCTCTCCCCCAAATAAGCACTTTTACAGCAATGTCAGGAAAGCAAACATCAGCATTAATTAATGATTTACACTGTGTAATATTTCCCATCAGATCTGAAGGGGGCTAGAGGAAGAAAAAGGGACAACATATAGCATCACAAGGTGTCTGGGGAAAAGGAGCTAAATTCAGAACACAGAAGTAGATTCCTGTTTGTTTAAAAATAGAAGGAAGATGTTTTGAACAAGTGGTGAGTGGTGGGGATGGTTACACCAGATGATTAATCTTCCAGCATGCCACATTGTGCCCGTTTAGTGGGCAGTTACATTGCTGGGGACATGCAAATGGCATCAGCATCATCGCCTTAAAGAAAGATGTGGGGAAGTGTTCTGAGCATGTGGATTTTTATTCGCTCATTTTGTATACCTTTTTAAAACACATATCTGAAAAGAGCGACAAGCTCTTATTACAGCCTAACATCTTTTGATGAATTTCCATTTCACTAATAGTAAAGCACAGTATTTTCCTTGTCCCTATGTTAGTTTCCTAGGGCTGCTATAACAAATCGCCACATTTGGTGGCTTTAAACAACATAAATTTATTCACTCATGATTCTGGAGACTGGAAGTCTGAAATCAATGAATCTAAGGTCCATTCTCTCTCCGAAGGGTCTGGGGGAAGACTCGTCCTTGCCTCTTCTTAGCTTCTGCTGGTGGCCAGCAATCTTTGGTGTTCCTTAGCCTGTAGACCCATAACTTTAATCTCTGTCCAGGGCTTCACATGATCTTCTTTCTGATGTGTCTCTATGTCTTTGTGTCTCTATTTTCTCTTCTTATAAAGTCATTGGATTAGGGCCCACTGTATTTCACATGACATCATCTTAACAAATTACATCTGCAAAGACCCTACCTCTAAATAAGGTTACATTCAGAGGTTCCAGATGTACCTGAATTTTTGGGGGACATTATTCAACCCAGTAAACTTGCCTTCCCACTCTCCAGTCTCAATGCTGAGCTCTAGCCACAGTGGCCACCCTTCCATTCTCTGAAGATGTCAAACTCTCTCTCCCGACTTAGTCCTGTTGAGTTTCCATGTCTTCTCTGTCTAGAAATATACCCTCTCCCAAGTTCTTGGTCTGGTTGGTTCCTTCTTACCACCTCGAGAAACCTTCCCTTACCCATGCTATCTAAGCTCCCTGTTTTCATTATCTTTTCTCAGTCTCCATGCTTTGTTCTTTTCTTTGAAGACTGGGATCTCTCTGTGTTATCCAGGCTAGTCTTGAACTCCTGTCCTCAAGCAATCCTCCCAAGTAGCTGGGATTGGGGACATGAACCATTGGGTCTGACTTCTTTTCTTGTATTTGTTTCATATTAATTCTCTCTCTCTCTCTCTCTCTCTCTCTCTCTCTCTCTCTCTCTCTCTCTCTCTCTCTCTCTCCGTGTGTGTGTGTATGTGTGTGTGTGTGTTCTTAGCTTTCTCATCACCAGAAGGTCCACTAGTCTATTCACTCAGCACCTTATAAAATCCCTTTACTAAATGAATAGCTGTTTAGGGGGGAAAAAATGAAGTTTGAGCATATCTGTTGTATAAAAGATCAAGTGCCAGGCACTTTGCAGAACATGGAATATATGAAATAACCCTTGCCCTCAGAACTTAGACTGGAGGTGAGATCAGAAATGGACACAAATTATTCTGAGATGCGATGTAAGTTTAAGCAGAGAGGGATTGAGAAAGTGCTACAGGAGCAACTCGGAGCAAACAATTTTGCAAAGCTAGTAGTCTCGGAGAGGGGAACACAGGTGGGGATAAACTTGGAAAGCTGCTTTCAGAGCAAAAGGGAGCTGGTATTGATGCAAAAAGTGAAAGTAATTCACTCTGCATGCAGCCATGGGTAACCTCCGGGGCCACTGCACATCTGTGGGCTGGGCTCAATGGAGCCATGTGGCATGGGTGTCTGAGCCCAGCTGCCAAGGCAGGCAGAGCAATCAGGGGGAAGATGCAGCTGATGATACCTTTCCCAGCCATGGGTTCCTGGGCCCGGGTTCCTGTAGCAGCTTTGAAACTGGGTGTGATTAATGAGTTCCGAAACGCACTGACAACTCTGGGGGAGCTTTGCTGCCCGCCCTTGGGTATCCCAAGGAGCTGAAAAAAGGGTCTTCCTGGACGTTTTCTTAGGTTTCTTCCTCACACCATGCGATTCCTGCCATAAGAAGATTGCTGTTTAAGCTCTGGATTAAGCTAGCTCCTGATGCTCCTGAGGAAAAGTGCACTCAATTTTATTCTCCAAGAGACAGCTGGCAAGAAAGAGCTGTCTTTTCTGCCCCCCCCCACACACACACACATACACTCCTCTGGATTTCTTTCTGGTCCTCCAGGTGCAGGTGGTTGGTACCTGCATGAAGTATTTACTCTCAAGATTTTCACTTCCCGTAAAATCTCCAAAAGACAAGATGTCAGAAAAGGGACTCCACTGCAGCACAGCAAATATAAAAAGGAAAGTTTTCTCTGCAATTTGCTGGTTAGAATCAAATACCCTCCTGGAGGTCAGAGGCCTTTGGAAGGGCATATGTAAATGTGTAGCAAGACAATACTACTTGGGGGTCCTGAGATGTAAGGCCAGCCTTGTACCCTGAATTTGTCTGAGCATACACACACCATGCCCTTAAATCAGCCAAGAGCACTCAGGGAAGGTATGGACTCAGGCTCTTGCATCTGGGTTACCCAGGAGGAGTGAGGGAGCAGGTCTGTGCCAAGCATTTCATTATTTCTGTTGGAGTCACTCTTGAAAATATTTTTAATCAGGAGTATGTTCAGACTTCTTAAATAATGCTTTGCACCAACATTCATCGCTGATTCATTTTTCTCAAACCCATCATTTTAGAAAATTGTCTTTTGCTGCCTAAGTATTTTTTGCCATTTGAGACTTTCTCTACAAAGTTCCATTTTTTGCCATACCGTTTAGGAGCCTATTTGGGTGATTCTGCTGAGCACTCATTTCCTAGCTGACTATTAACAACAAAATGCCTTGTATTTGTAGGTTGTTTAATACTTTCCAAGGCCCTTTCACAATCTAATAGTGTTTAATCATCAGAGAAACCTGTTAAGTCATGTAGCTTAAGCATTAGCACTCCCACTTTGTAGACCAATGGTCCTCAGCACTAGTATAATAGTATAACAGTCGTATTTCGTTAACATGATAATGTTGTAATGCAAATACAGTCTTGTGCTGCATAGCAATGTCTCAGTCATCAATGGACAGCATATGTGATGTTGGTCCCATAAGATTACAATGGAGCTGAAAATTGTCTATCACCTAGTGGCATTGTGGCTGTCACAACATCATAGCACAATTACTTAAATTTTTTCATAAATTTGGTATAGCCGAAGTGTACAGCATTTATAAAGTGGAGAGCAGTGGACAGTAATGTCCTAAGCCTTCACATTCACTCACCACTCACTCACTCACCCAGAGCAATCTCCAGACCTGCAAGGTTAGTTCATGAAAAGTATACAGGTGTACCATTTTTATTTTTTACAAAGGATTTTTACTGTACCTTTTCTATGTATAGACACACAAATACTTGTCACTGAGTTATAGCTGCCTAGTTGTTCAGTACAGAAATATGCTGTATAGGTTTATAGCCTAGAAGCAATCAGCCTATATAGCATATATATTATCTATCATACCATATCATACCATAGAGCCTAGGTATGTTTCAGGCATCTAGGTTTGTGTAAGCACACTAATATGTTCACATGACAAAATTACCTAATGACACATTTCTCCGAACATATTCCTATCTTTAACAACTCATGACTGTAATATATTTTCCTGGTAATAAAATGGCATTCTTTTCATTCCTCCCCTAAGTCCAACAGACAATTTTTGAGAAGCTAAAATATGTCCTAGGACCTGGACAGTAAATATAAACTTAGTGTTATAAAAGTTCAGGGAAGGGGGATTATATCCTCTGAGTAGAATTTAGGAAAAATTCTTAGAGGAGGTAAGATTTGAAATGGGCCTCTGAGATTGGCTAGCACAAGAGTAGACTGGAAATTGAAGTTAGGAAAAAGGATTGGAAAAAGGGAGAATACGGTGTTTGGCCAATATGGAGGGGAAAACTTGCATTCCAGCCAGAATCATTTTCATAGCTGTGGCTCTTGAGATACATCTAGTCATCCCACAAAAATAACCACATGCAGGTTGATACTGTGATTATCTCCCCAAATCCTTCTTTCCAATCTCCTTAGTGATGAGACCCCTAACCTTTAGCATATCACCCTCTTTAGCCTTCTGTAGAGCTGCAGTAGATCATGTGAGCACATTTTGGTCAGTGAGTGTAAGTAGAAATATCTTAAGCAACTACTGAGATGCATTCTTAAGCAGCTTTCTTCTGCACTTCCTTCATCCTTCTGCCTGGAATTTAGATGTGATGGCTAGAGCTCTGGTAGCCATTTCAGATCAGAAGAATGAGAACTAGCCCTGGAAATAACAGCAGAGAGCTGGAATCAGCCTGTTTTCTGATGACTCTGCAGAGCCACTATAGTGGAAAGCCCTGTACTACCTGTCTCCAGAGTTTCCTAAAGCAAAAAAAAAAAAAAAAAAATTAAGACTTTAGTTGTCTAAGCCACAATTATTTGGAATTTACTGCCACATTGTTAACACAGGTTTCTAACCAGCACAGTCAGCTTTCAAGCCTGAACTGCACCTAGATCAAACATACCCAAGGATGGAAATTCGACCAATAGTCAGTATATTCGTTTCCTGTTGCTACCATAACAAATTTAGCAGCTTAAAACAACACAATTTTGTTTATCTTACAATCTGTAAGTTAGAGCTCCAATAAAGTTCTCACTGGGCTAAACTCAAGATGTTGGTAGAGCTGTGCTTTTTCTGGAGGCACTAGGGGAAAATCCATATCCTTCTCCTTTAGATTGTTGCAGGACACAGAGCCCGCATTTCCTTGCTAGCTTTCACCTGACACCTATTCCCAGCTTTTAGAGGCTACTTATATTCCTTGGCTCATGGTCTCTTCCTTCATCTTCAAATCAGCAACAGTAGGCCACGCCCCCTCACAATTTGGATCTCTCCTACCTCTCTCCCATCATCGCATAACTCTGCTCAGCCCTTCTTCTGCCTTTAAGGATCCATGTGATCACATTGATCCCATCCAGATGATCCAGCATTATCTCCCTATCTTAGGATCTTTAACCTTACTTATAGCTGCAAAGGTTTTTTTTTCAGTGTTATGTAATGCTTTCACAGGTTCCAAGGACTAGGGTACAGGCATCTTTGGGGAACCATTATTCTGTGAGATGATATAATGTTCCCTCAGCAAACTCATCCTCCTGTCAACTTAAGATCTTATTTCTTCCTCATCTACAGGTGCAATAAACCAGGGGGAACTTTTCCTTAAATGCTTATCTATGGCCTTGACAGGCTGGACTCCTGCCTGATTCTAATTCTCAGGATTACTGCAGTGCCTTTGCCCAATTCCTCATATATGTTGGGAATGATGCATCAACTCCAGAAAGACACCGAATGAATGTTTCATGGTTCAGGTTTCTGGCCATATCTAGTGACTTCTGAGAGTAGTTTTCTCAGGTAGTATGGAGTAGAGACCAGGATGAAGACTAACTAGGGTTTCTCTTGCTCTTCAAAGCCAGAACCTAAAAGCGCCTGAGCAACTCTGAAAAGTACTTAGGTCTGCTGAGTGGGCTGAAAAGAGCAATTCCTTTATAGATATTTTCAGGTTAGAGTTGAGGATAGGATTGGAAAATGGGTGAATTATATCCAAGGCAGTGATTTCAGAGAGGCGAGAAAAGAAGAAACAAATGTTTCTTAAAGAAAATAAGGAGATGGGGTACCATGCAAATTATTTGAGGTGGAACTGGGGTAAGGTCACCTGATTGGTCATCCTTTCCCTTGAGGCATCTGTGTGCTTTCTCCCTTGTGCACTTTGGGGGAGAGGAGCCCTTCCATGTGAGATCACTGAAACATAAGCTTCAAGAGGACTCAAACCTTGTCTATTTTGTCTCCTTTGCCCACTAGCTCTTAGTGCACTGTTTTCCACAGAGAACTAAAAAATATATAGAGTATTTGCATGAAAAAAATGAATTAATTGGATGATTGATTGGTTGGTTGACAGGTTTCCTTTGTTTCCCTCCCACCACCCCAGTGGGCAATATTGTCTAGTAGTTAAACTTTGCACTTTGAAATTAGACATGGACCCAGTACTCACCTCCATCATTTATGCTGCCAATGTGTTCCCTGGGAATTTACTTGAGTTTGTTTCTTGTCTGCAAATAGTTAATAATTATACTTGACTTTATGAGGTTTCATTGATATAATAGCTGGAAAGAGTTTAGCACAGTGCCTAGTAGTATAGTCATGTATTACAAAACCACACTTCAGTCAACAATGGACCACATACACAACAGTGTTCCCATAAGATTATAATTTCACACTTTTACTGGGGATTTTTTATGTTTACATATGTTTAGATACACAAATACCACAGATTGCCCACAGTATTCAGTATAATCACATTCTGTACAGGTTTATAGCCTTGGAGCAATAGGCTCTACCATATATAGCCTAGGTGTTTAGTAGGCTATCCCACCAGATTTGTGTAAGTATACTCTATGATGTTTGCACAAAGACAAAACCACCTAAAGACACGTTTCTCAGACTGTATTACCATCACGAAGAGATGCATGACTGTGCTCAAATTTGTTAAAACCTACTGCTCCTGCCAAAGGAGTCTGTCTCCCCTTGATTCAAAGACTGAATTCCCAGCCTGCATGCCTTTACTTGTATCCACTGACCTGTCCCTCCAGCATTTCAAGGACATGTGTGGGTACACGTACATGAAGCTGTGTGCGTTCATGCATGCATGCACTCAAATATCACAGGAGCCAAAGTGAATTTAAATGCTATCTTCTCCAGGAAGCCAACTATTGAGGCCCTAGTCAGAATTCATCTCTTCACCTTAGAATTCTTGAATACTGATGAAGTCATTTTTGCATGGATCACATACCAATGCCCAGCACAGAGTCTGGCATAATATATAAACCTAACACATTTTGGATGGATGAGTAGATGGATAGAAATTAACATATTTGTGTTCTCTGGCAGCTCCACAGAAATTTATTTATCTTTATACCTTCAACTGGTCAGCATACTGCCTTACCCACTGTAGTTGTTCACTGAATATTGGTTGAGCAAGGATAAAGGAGAAGAAAAACAAGAAAGAGAGAAAATCAAGACTAGTTTTCACCTGGAATCCTTCCCCTTCCAGGGCATGCTATTGAAAGGAGTTATTGAGTAGAGAAGCAGGGAGTTGACAGCCACTCTCTGGACTCTCTCCCAGGGCCTTTTTAGAATAGGAAAGTTAATTATGGAACCAGATTAACAGTTTCTTTTTTGATACAGCCAAAGTAAAACCAGCAGGATGCAATTTAGCTCTTCCCTACTTTCCAAATAGCAGCAAATTTTCATACAAAACAAAGAGACACTTGAATTGCAAATTACTTAGAGAATCAGCTAGCAACCCCAACGGAAGAATATTTCTGCTACTTTCAAAACCTGCTGTTGCCTTTTTAGGTTTAACCATGTAGTGGGACTGTCACAAAGTCCTGGGTGTCTTGCTGTTTCCACTCTTGGCCAAGTGGGGAGACGAAACAATTCTTTAAGGTTTACTGGAAGACGACGGGGTGATTTTTCTGCTCAGAACATTTTTCTCTTCTCCAGACTGTCTCTAACACTCAGAGTATCAGACTCCACACACAGAATGAGGGTTGAAGGGTCCCTAAAGGTCATCATCTCATTTAAGGGTGGCACAAGCAATTCCTACAAGGTCAGGACATAAAGAATAAAGCAGGTGGTAAGGGTGTGTGTATTTCCTCTAGGATATGGGTGAGAACTGGATGACCTGCTCATCATCCAACCATTGTTGTCATTCAAGAATGCTGGACCATTGTTGATTGTTGCTAGACAGTTCAAGAAGACTGTCATCTGGATTGTTAGTTGAAAGATTTTTGTGGGGGAGGGGTCTCACTCTATTACCCAAGAGCAATAGGCTCTACCATATAGCCTAGGTATGTATTAGGCTATCCCACCAGCCTCCTAAGTAGCTAGGACTACAGGTGCACACCACCAAGCGGGACTAATTTTTTTTCTTTTTTTCTTTTTTTTTAATAGAGACAAGGTCTCACTATATTGCCTAGGCTGGTCTCGAACTCCTGGGCTCAAGCAATCCTCCTGCCCCAGTCTACCAAAGTGCTGGGATTATAGGCATGAGCCACCATACTCAGACTTAAGATCATTCTTTTTAGCTATGGGCACCTAATTAATAAAAGAAAAATGATAACATCTACTGACTGGATATGGCTTATGGGCTACCAGTTTACAACTTCTGATCTAGCACAGCTTCCTTACTTGATAAATAGGGACACTGAGATCAAGATACGGAAATAATATAATCTTCATGAAAGTAAAGTAATCTTCATGAAAGATCCCAGAATAACCAGATCTTCAAATCTTCAAGTGCCTCCTCCAATGCCTAGCTGATGACAACACACTGCCTCTCCCAAGGCCTCAACCCCTGCAGGACACAGATCAGCTTTATTTTCACAAGAGTATTTATAAGCCTTTTTTTGTATCTAAATAAATAATTTCAATCCTGAGCAGCCTGTATCCTGAGACCAAGAGGAGATCTCCGCATCCCTCTGAAATCAACCATCATTTGCCCAGAGAGGATGCTCCAAGTTCATGATACCAGAGAAACAGATGCCCCACCCACACACTGGACCAAATACAGAACCATGCAATCAAAAGGGGAGGCCTAGCAGTAGACAATTTGGGAGATTTTCCCAAGATCTGCTAGAGCAAGTAGAGCGCTGGCAGTGAGGGCCGTGGGGTGCACACAGGAAGGCAGCCTGAGGCAGACTCCCAAGGAAGCAGCAGGGATAGCCCACCCTAAGCCTGAATGGGGCTCCAGAACCTTGCCACCAGGTCCCAAGATTCAGAGACTGGTAACTGCTAGGAAGGAGCTACACTCCTGGCAGAGAAACTGAGCAGACTCTCTAATGCCTGGGCAGAGAAGTATTCCAGGGCGGCCTCTCTGGAACAGCAGAACTGCATCTTGAGACCAGGTGCCGATCTCTGCATTGCACTGAGACTGCTCTTTGTGACCTCAGAGATCATTCCTCCCAGTGCACAAGCCCTGGCGGGTAACAGCAGATGCAGAACCCCAGATGATCCACCCTTTACCCTGAGCCAGCTGCTGGACAATAGACACAGACAGTGGAATTGATTGAGAAGCAGACTGGTGGCAGTATTGGTTTATTTGTTTGATTATCTTGTTTGGTTGCTTTGTTTGTTGGTTGGTTTTCTCTTTTCTTTTTTTGTGCATGTGTTTTTTCCTATTTTCTTTTTCTATTTTTCTTCTTTCCCTTTCTCCTCCTTTCCTTTTTTTATCTCCTTCTTCCCTCTCTTTTCCTTTTTATACCCTGTATTGGACTCAGGGGCTATGCAAGCATACCTACTGTAATTTCATATTGTGCAGAGATGGAGAACAAGTCCCAGCAGGTCCATTTACCATATAGCAAACATTATGACCTGCCAATAGGATCTAAATCCTTGAAGCCTCCCCATCCCCTAGTAAGTGACAAAAATTGTAAAGAGATAGCACAACACTACACCCCCTCAACCCTACTTCATAACTGAACAAACCCAGAGACCCAGTTCAAAGAAGGACAAAACGTAGAGCAAATATCAAAAGTGACTGCTACTCTACTTGCCACTGAGCAACAGAATTAAAGAGAAAGATAGGATAACTGCTACAAATGAAGAAAAACCAAAGAACTGCTGGTTACCATCAGAACCCCAGAAAAGAGTCAGTGCTAGAAAGAACAGCTACTGAGGCTCAAACAATGGCTATCTCCTAGAATGACAATACCCACAAGTAACTTAGGGAGATCAGAGAATCATTGAATAGAGTGAATAAAAATCAATAAATGCAAGTACTAAAACTAAGTGAAGCTGCAACAGGGCTGGACAAACTAAAGAAAGCATACTTAGAAATAACAAAAATAAAGGACTCCATCCACAAAATAAATAATAAACTGGCAAGCATGGGAAGCAGAAATGGAAAAAATAGTATAAAGAATCTCAGACCTAGAAGATGAAAATATTAGATTAACCCAATCTATTAAAAATATAGAAAAAAAACTTAAGAAGAAAGAAAAAACTCTCCAAGAGATGTGCAATTTTGTCAAGAAACCAAACCTACATCTGTTTGGAATACTCAAATTAGAAAGAGAAATAGAAAACACCCCGGAACAAACATTCCATAAGGTCATTCAAGCAAACTTCCCTCATCTGGCCAGAGAGGTGACTATACAAGTGCAAGAGATGTCTGCAAGACTTCTTATGAGAAGACCAACCCCAAGACACATAATGATTTGCCTACACAAAGTAGGTATAAGAGAAAAACTCCTAAAGGCAGCAAGGGAAAAAGGTAAGACTACCTACTGAGGAAGACCAGTCAGAATTGCTATAGACTTATCTGCAGAAATACAATAGGCCAGAAGGAATTAGACCCCAACCTTTAATGTTCTCAAAGATAAAAAATTTCAACCAAGAATTTCCTACCCAGCCAAGCTAGGTTTCTTCAGTGTAGGAGAATTAAAATCCTTTCCAGACATCCAATCCCTACGAGAATATGTTCTTTCAATACCTGGTCTATAGAAGACATTTTAAAAGATGCTGTGCACAGAATAAAAAAGAAACAAAAGAAAGACTATATAATTCACAAGATCATAAACAAACATAGAAGAAGCAGAACATACAGCACATCTGTAAAAATGAAAATACACATATACATGAACACAAAAGGTAAATGAAAACAAAACAGCCTTATAAGAGCATTATGACAGGGACAATCTGTCACATTTCAATAATCAGCCTTAATGTAAATGGACTAAATGCACCACTGAAAAGATATAAAATGGAAAGCTGGATTTAAAAACACAACTCAGTAATTTGCTGTCTCCAAGGAACTCATCTAACCACAAAGGATGCCAACAGACTCAAAGTTAGAGGATGGAAAACAGATTTTCAAGCAAACGGATCTTACTAAACCCCTGGAATGCCATGAAAACAGTGTAAGAGGGGAATTTATATCTCTACAAACACACATCAAGAAAATAGAAAGAGAACAAGTTAACAGCCTAACAAGTCAATTAAGGGAGCTGGAAAGGCAAGACTACCAAAACCCTAACTTTAGCAGAAGAATCTAGATCACCAAAGCAAAAGCCCAAATATGGGAAATAGAAGACAAATATACCATAGAAAAAAATCAACAAAACAAAAGCTGGTTCTTTGAAAGCATAAACAAGATTGATGATCCCTAGCCAACATGACCAAGAAAAAGAGAGAAAAAGCCCAAATAAAAACAATCAGAAATGCTAAATATCAAGTCACAACTGACCCTGAAGAAATACAAGTGATTATCAGAGATTACTATGCACACCTGTATGGAAACAAACTTGATAACCTAAAGGAAACAGTGGACTCTCTGACATCACACAACCTCCCAAGGTTGAAACAAGAAGAAACTGAGATCCTAAATAGACCTGGCTGTTAAACCAGGAAATTGACTTTATCATAAGAAAACTACCTCCAACAAAAAGTCCTGGACCAGACGGACTTCCAATGGAAATCTACAAAACATACAAGGAGAAGCTAATACCAAGCATATTGAAAGTATTCCAGGCAATCTTGAAAGATGGAACTCTCTCCAAAACATGTTATGAGGCTAATATCACACTGATACCCAAATTGGGTAAAGATCCAATAAAGAAAGAGAACTAAAAGTCAATATACCTAAAGAACATAGATGCAAAAATTCTCAATAAGAATCTAGCAAATCAGATCTAACAACGCATCTCAAAAATCATCCACCATGATCAAGTAAGCTTTATCCCTGGGATACCAGGCTGGTTCAATATCCTCAAGATCATAAATGTGATTAAATGCAACAAAATATGAAAAACAAGAACCACATGATTATATCATTACATGTGGAAAAAGGTTTCAATAAAATCCAGCATCCCTTCTTGATGTAAAAAAAAAAAAAAGCAAAACCTTGAACACCTAGGCATAGCGGGAACATACCTCAAAATAGTAAGAACCATCTATGATAAACCCACAGCCAATATATTGCTACAGGGACAGAAATTGGAAGCATTTCCCCTGAAAACCATAACAAGGCTGCCCACACTCACCTCTCCTGTTCAACATAGTGTTGGAAGTCCTAGCTAAGGCAATCAGACAAGAGATGGAAATCAGGAGTATCCATATAGCTAAAGAAGAAGTCAAGTTATCCCTCTGCTGACAATATGATCCAATACCTCGAAAAACCGAGAGAATCTGTCAAAAACCTCCTTGCACTAATAAACTTCCTTTGGCAAAGTACAGGGTACAAAATAAATGTGAAAAACACAGTTGCTTTCTTCTACACCAAAAATAAACAGTCAAAGAACCAAATAAAAAGCACAATCCCATTCACAATAGTCACACAAAAAATGAAATACCTTGTCATCTTCCTAACCAGAGAAGTGAAAGATCTTTACAATGAAAACTACAAAACACTGCTCTAGGAAATCAAAGATGACACAAAAAATTGAATAAATATTTTGTGTTCATGAATTGGAAGAATCAACATTGTTAAGATATTCATCCTACCAAAGGCTATCTACAGATTCAATGCTATACCCATTAAATTACCAATATCATTCTTCTCAGACCTGAAAAAGCAATACAGAAATTCATATGGAAACATAAACAACCACAAATAGCCAAAACAATCCTTAGCAAAAGAAACAAGCCAGGAGGTATCACACCTCCAGACTTTAAACTTTATTATAAGACTACAATAATCAAAACATAATGGTATTGGTACGAGAACAGGCATACAAACCAATGGAACAGGATAGAGCTCCTGGAAGCAAAAACCTCAATTTCTCAACCAACTCATTTTCTACAAAGCCTCCAACAACAACCATTGGGGAAAAGAGAACTCATTTAGTAAATGGTGCTGGGAAAATGGGCTGACCACAACCAGAAGAATGAAACAGGACCCCTACCTATCACCATACACAAAAATCAACTCCAAATAGATCAAATACCTAAATGTAAAACCTCAAACCTTAAGAATTTTAGAAAATGCAGGCGACACTCTTACAGGAATTGGAATAGGCAGCCAATTCCTGATCAAAACCTCAAAAGTCCATGCCATAAGAGATAAGATTGATAAGTGGGACCTCATCAAAATGAAAAGTTTCTGCAAAGCAATAGAAACTATTAAGACAGTGAGGAGAGAGACAACAGAATGAGAAAAAATATTTGCCAACTGCATATCTGACAAAGGCCTAACATCCTTGTAGGTACAAGGAAGTCAAAGGTGCTGAAAGGAAAAAAAAAAACAGTCCCATTAAAAAGTGGGCAAAAGAAGACATATGAGTAGCCAACAGACACATGATAAAATGCTCAGCCTCACTAATCATCAGAGATATGTAAATCAAAACCACATTGAGTTACCACCTAACTCCAGTAAGAATGACCATCATTATTAAAACAAAAAACAACAGTTGCTGGGGAGGATGCAGAGAAAAGGGAACACTTCTACACTGTTGGTGGGAATACAAACTAGTCCAATGCTATGGAAAAGAGTGTGGCAATTCCTAAAGAAACTAGAAATTGGCCTTCCATATGAAGAATATACCCAGAGCAACTGAAATCACTCTACAAAAAAGATATCTGCACACACATGTTTATTGCAGCACTATTTACAATAGCAAAAACATGGAGTCAACCGTGCTGCCCTTCGAAACTGACTGGATTAAAAAAAAAAAGATGTGAAACATTACACAGTCATATAGAAGAACAAAATTATGGACTTCACAGCAACTTGGATGGATTTAGAGTCTATAATACTAAGTGATTTATCACAGAAACAAAGAACTGAGTATATTTTCACTCATTAGCAGACCCTGAACATTTACCATAACACTATAAGAAAGGGATTGGCACTAGCTGGAAACTGCCAGAGGAGGCCAGGGTGGGGCACATGCCATCAATAAGAGTGCCTGATCTCAAGCCAGGCAAAGTGGGGACCAAAGGAAGACCCAAACTTTACCTGTACTATGACCACTTGTATGCCTAATCCTGAATTGTACCCCACTTCTTTAAAATTAAAAATTTAAATAAAAAAAGAAGAGACAGATAAGGGAAAACATCTCATGGTAGGCCTATGCAGAGGCCCTTTGCTCTTTACTTTCTTCTGTCCACCAAACTAACTGAACACACATAGTAGTTCCACAAATAGCATCTTCATTTTGCAAGTGAGGAAACTGAAACACAAAATAACTTATTTATGATTTCCCCTGCCCCTAGAGTCAGTATTTTGCTTAGCAAGGCATATGTAGACTTGTTTTCCACACTGGACTTCCTCCTTCTAAATCATTGGAATTTGTCACAGGGCACGAGTGACCACAGGCTGGTCCAGCACTGATCTGTGAGGATCTGTCATTGGTTCATTGCAAAATGAAAAATACAAAGCCAATGTTGTGAGTTTTTCATAAATCTAAATTGATTAAGTGGGTAAATTGAAGGGATTGTTCATTTATGTGAAGTTGTTTTCCTCTTCATTTTGTGATGTTAAATGTCATTTAGGAAATGATAGTGCCAGTTGATGGTAGCTGTTTTTTTTCAACTCTTGTTTTCTAGAAAAGTAAACTCAAAATTGGTAATAAATAAATAAATAAATTATATTTTCTACAGAGGATTTGGAAGATACAGCAAGGATAATAAAAAACAAATAAAATCACACAATGGTACCATTTTATTTATGGAGAGAATGGAGGCAGGGGAGAGAGCCTGGCTGGACAGAGGCTGCTTCCAGACATGGCCACTGGGGGGCAAGGTGGCATCTTAGTTGTCTCAGCCCCATAGGAAAGTGAGAGCAGGGGCTGAAAACACCACCAGGCAGGTGGATGCAATGAGCAAAGGAGGCCTGATGGGGAATATGGCAAATGAAGGAAACGGCACCCTGCCTAAATGATGTAGACACCGCTTGGATTCAGCCCATATTATCATGTGGGGATGCAGAGAATGTTGACAGCCTTTTTTATTTTTTTCATGTGGAATTGTGTAAAAATGTTTCTGTGTATAAATGTAGTTCAATTAACATATATATGTATGTATGTATGTGGAAGACTACTCCATTTTCTCCAAAGCAGAAATGTTTAGTCAGTCAAGATGACAGTGGGTGTGTCAGCTCTTTCCATTTTACCATAATAAATCACTGAATGAGGAGGCCATGAAATGGAATGAAAGAAGCTCTTGAATAAGGGTCCTGAACCTTCCCACCCCAACTTCTCTCTGAGTTTCCATTTCATACTCTGTAAAGTAAGAATTATACTTGCCCTGTTTTCTGTATTGGTGAGGATTTTGAATGAGAAGAAAGGGAAAGTCCACTGGCTTAAACAGCAGCAAAAACAAAAACAATAGCTAGCTTAAGCAAAGAAGGGTATATATTGGTTCATACAACTTAGAACTTCAATCATAACTGAATCCAGTGTCCAAATAATATCAGGGTTGAGGACTTCTCTCCCCAGCTGCAGTCTTGTTTTCCCAGCTGCTCCAGGTATACAACTTCACCATTTCAAGTACAGCAGAAAAAGGTCTTCTCTCCCCCTACATTTTCAACACAAGTTTTAGGACTGCCTTTCATTGGTCTGAGTCAAGTCTCATGCCCATTTCTGAACCATCTGGCAGAGATGAAACACAGTGGCTAGACCAGTACACATTCCATGGGAGAATTAGGCATTTAGCTTGGGGTCTATGGGAACATGGTTTCCATTCTGGATAATGGTAGATAAAGTAGTAGACCTTACTCCCTGATAGGAATAAACTGTTCCTATTGAAACAACTTTCTGGGAACATATTCAACCTGCTCTATGGAGTGTGTTTAAAGCTGGAGCCATCCAGCTGGAGAGGAAAGGGCAAAACACTTGATTACTGCTTGATACCAAAATGAGATTGAATATTTTGCATGTATTTTCTCTCCTGTGTCTTGCAGGCTTTCTTTGACAAGTGGATGGGGACTGACTGGTGGCACTTGTTTCAATGAAAGCAACAGTGTGAAGAGTGAGTAGTTTTTCCTGATATTCATTAGTTATAGGATATGAATTCTCTGGTGCCAAAATGAGCTTTATTTAACTTTCACTTCTTTCTCCAACACATTAAAGCAAATATTATGTGGCCACATTGGTAAGTCAGATGCTAAGTATATGGCTTAAGCTTTCTCTGTCATATACAAGAGTAATCCTCAAAAATGTAATTATCTTTTAGAGGACAGCCCCCTTGTAATACACTCAGAATTTGTTCCTCTGGATCAAATGGTCAACCAAAGGTTTTATCTGAAAGTTAAAAGGTCGCATCACTATTTGAGAGGGCTGCATCACTATTTGCAGAAGAAACATCCCAAGTTGTAGCAAACAGGTAACTGGTTTTTCCATCATGACAAAGCGCTTGCCCACACCAAGCTGAGTGTTCAGCAGTTTTTGACCAAATACGGCATGACTCCCATATCCCACCCTCCCTATTCATCTGATCTCCCCCCAGCTGACTTTTTTGTGTGTGTCCCTAGATTTAAAAATCCTCAAAGGGAAACATTTTGTCCACATGTAAGAGGTGAAACAAAAAACAGCAGAAGTACTAAAAGGCATCAAAACTGACGAATTCAAAAACTGTGTTGAGCAGTGGAAAAAGCATCTCAGTAAGTGTATTGCAGCAAATGGAGAGTACTTTGAAGGTGACAGAAGTTTAAACATGTAAGAATAACTATATAATTCCTAATAAATAAATTCTGAGTTTCAAGGGTCTCCCCTTGTATATATTCCGCAAAGAAACATGGAAATTGTCAAAGTCTATATCACTTAAAATGTGCTCTTGGGGTCAAGTAACAGAAAATGTAGGCTCCCAGATGGCTTAAATAATAAGCCATGGATGACTAGTTCCCATAACAAGAAGTCCTAAGGTAGTTCAGACCCACAGGTGGTCAGCAGATTAGATCAATAATGTCATCAAGATTTGGCTTCTGCCATCTTCAGTAGACACTCTCTCTTTCATGAATCTCTTTTTACTGATCTTTTCAGCAAACTTCCATTTACACTTATTGGCCAGAAGTATGTCGCATACCTTGCCTAAATCAATCCTTGGGAAAGCAAATGGGATCGCCTTGATTGGTTTAAACCAAACATCGGTAATCATTAGTCCCTTTCTGAAGCTAGGGATGCGTCATTCCCACATCCCCTGAAATATATAGTTGTGTAGAGGGAAGAGAATATCTGAACATAATTAAATCCTTGTTAAAAAGAATAAATTATTACTGCAAAGTCAATCATTAGTATCTACTATATGCAAAGTCAATCATTAGTATCTACTATAAAGTGATACTATGCAAATCTCATTAGTGATTCCTTGAAGATAAAAACTTGTATAAGTGCCGAAGTTCCAAGACCTCATATACTTCATCACTACCGAGAAAGTATGCACCCAGCCTTGGCTAACCTCCCGCAAGTCATGGGTAGAATGAAATAAATACTTAGAAATAGTTTTTGACTCTGGATATAAAACCCAAGGCATTATCATTATACCATATGCAGACTGTTTCTTCAATTTGCATAACTATAAACTCCCCCTCAAAGAGTAAACATCGTTGCCAACTTAAAAAAAAACTACAAAGCAGTATTAAATATGCATTGCTAATTTGACTTTCTAATTTTTCTGGGATCTTCACAAAGACATGCACAAATTCACAGATACTGAGTTCTTGAGAAAACCTTCTACCTGCCTGAAAAGAAATCAACAAGAAAAGAAAGCTAGAAATTAGTTTTTTAGGTAAAGACTTTGAGTTGATGCCTAAAAATTACCTGTAATAGTACTTTCAATTAAAATGACTCTCAGATTAATTATTCCATGCATGGACTACCACCATCAAGTATAGGCAATTGTTTTGTGCAGCCGAAAGAAAATAACATTTTTCTCAAGATGTCTCCATTCAGTTACAAGAATCATTTGTGAGTTGAGTACGACCTTATATTTGGGCATTTATAGAAAGTGATTCAAGAGTTGCAGAAAGACTTTCCTGTCCCAAAATATCTTTCTTATTGATCTGCCTCAGATATCCACATCAATACTGACTGGGGCCTTGACAGTCCCAGCTACAGTTATAAATATGCTACCTGGCCAGGGGGATTAAGCGACTATTATATGCTTCAATTTAAGTTCATTGATCAGCTTCAATGATGACTAGAATTTGAGATACTGATGTGCATATGCATAGAGAGAAGTCCTCCTGGAGTTCCATTACAAATTACACATATACATATAGCATATATGTGTGTGTGTTTTATATCTCTATATAATGGAGATACATGTTATGTATAAATATACAACACACATAAATACAATGTTACATTAATGAGTTCCTTTTACAAAAGCTATTCTATAACTCTTTTTTGTGAACTCAACAATGCATTATAGACATCTTTGCTTTGTAGAGTATGTATGTGTACATGTCATTTTTTTGCTGTTGAGTGGTGTTGCATCTCAGGAATTAATGGCATTCACTCAATCCCCTATTAAAATATATTTGTCAGACAGGTTCAGTGGCTCAGCCTGTAATCCCATGCTTTGGGAGGCTGAGGTGAGTGAATTGCCTGAGCCCGCGGGTTCGAGACCCGCCTGGGCAACTTGGCGAAACCTCGTCTCTACAATAAATCAAAAAATTAGCCAGGCATGGTAGCGCATGCCTGTAGTTCCAGCTACTTGTAAGGCTGAGACAGAAGGATCACCCAAGCCCAGCAGGTTGAGGCTGCGGTGGCTGGGAGCGGCCACTGCACTCCAGTCTGGGTGACAGAGTGAGACTCCAACTTAAAAATAATAATAAAGATAATAATAATAATAACAAATAAAATATATTTGTCATTCCTAGTTATATTTTTACCATTTAAAATTATATCAAAATATCCTTGTGCACAGAGATCTTTCTCAGTACATACGGTTATCTCTTTAGTCAAGTTTCTGGAAGGGTGATTGTTGGGTCTAGAACAATCCACACGACTGTGTTGAGGAAAGAGCCATAAAGGACTGAAATCTCAATGCTACATGCGTCCTTCTTGGGGCTCTGGATATGCCTGTGAGGCTGGAATTTTAAAACAGAAAGATATTAAATAATAAAAGGAAGAAAATGGGGACGAAATGTACTAAATGCAAGCTTTGCTAATGCCACATTTTTATATTGAGCTGTCACAAAACAATAAGACAATTGCTTTTGCTGTAGACAACCACCATATTTGTTTATATGTTTACTTGAGCAATGTCTATCTGTGCTCTATCTAGCCTGTAAACTTTTGTGAGCAGGAGCCAGGTCTCATTGACATTACTGTTGTTGTTGACTAACAGATAACAAATGCCTAGAATATGTGCATTACTGCATGTAAATTTGGGGGTCAAGTGAGTGAATTATATAGACAATTTCTCATGAAAGAAAGAGATCTGGAAGAAAGTTTCTAAAGAGTGAAGTTTCTAAGAAATCTATTCTCTTCCCAATCTTCTCACTCAATCCCCAGTATCTTTTTTGTATATAATACTTTCCATTCCACAACAATGGAAATATCAAGGCATACAATGTCAGGTGTTGTTCCACTATTTTAAGGCAAAAATAATTCTACCTCAGAAAGTACTATATAAGGAGCAAGTTGTAGTAAATGGGCTGTCCTTGTCAAGAGTTTATCTTTAAGGTAATTCACTCAATCCTTGACCTCAAGGTCAACCTATTTTTATGATCAGTATTTGATTTATTTTTATCTTTTACTTCCCTTTTTAGACAAGATAAGATGCTGTGAGATTATGAAAATCAAAGCAGAGATAAACCTAGAGATGTGACTTTATACTAAATTCTATCAATTAAAAAAAATGGATGGATTTTGTTATGTTGTGCCAGTTTGAGTTGCTCTGAAACACACCAGAGAGATGAGATATTTTTTCTCTTTCCATAACTATTATTTATTTAACTCTTTTATTTCCAAAGATGATTCCTGTCATATCATTGACAGTATTATCAAAGTTTTTTGAATTCTTGTCATCCCTCCCAGAGCAGCAAGGGTGGCTTTCAATTTCCCTAACTCACTTAACGTCTTTCTGCAGTTCTGTGCCCTACAAAAGAGCTGAACAGAGACACCCTACACTCATCACAAACTGACAGCTCCATAGTCTCCTGGACTTGGAGCAGCATTGACCTAGAAATATTTCAAATCCCCAAGGAGGAAGAGAGATTACTACTTGGTAATCCAAAATGAGGTCTGCAGACCAGCAGCATCAGTATTACCCGATAGCTTCTTAGAAATACAGAATCCCAGGCCTAATCCCAGATCAAACTACTGAGTCAAAATATACATTTCCTGAAGATCCTCAGGTATTTTGTATACATGTTATAGATCTAAAGGACAATTCCTTGTTGTCATTCATTCTGATATTTTTCTGTTTCTAAAATATCTCTCTGCCTTAACCAACAAAATGAAGCACATTAATGTTAATAACTAAAGGTGAATTATTTCAATAGCTCACATCATTATTGTATTAGGCAAATAAAATGTTTCATACTGATATGAAGGAAATATTCTCTGTTTAAAAAGAACAATTTGGCCTGGCATGACATGCCTATAATCCCAGTGCTTTGGGAGGCTGAGGTCGGAGGATTGCTGAGGCCAGGAGTTCAAGACCAGTCTCAGCAACAAAGCCAGACCCTCTTTCTACAAAAAAACTTTAAAAATTAGCTGAGTATGGTGGCATGCATCTGTGGTCATAGCTATTTGGAAATCTGTGGTAGGAGGATCTCTGGAGTCCAGGAGTTCAAGGCTGCAGTGAGCCATGATGATATCACTGCACTCTAGCATGGGCAACAGAATAAGACCTTGTCTTTAAAAAAATAAAACAAATAAAAACAACAGTTTACTCCTTATATCATTTTTATAGTAATGTCCCCCTTTATTTCTTCATTTGTTTAAAATGAAAGTCCTCCAGAAAGGCTAAATCAAGGTAAAAATGAGAGATAAAGTGATTCTTAGTTCTCCCAACCTTTCTTCTAGGCGTATGTCCTCTGTTCTCTTAGAGTTTTCGGTACTCCCAGTCTCTCAAGCAAAATCTGTTCTTGAGACTACATATCATGTCAGTCATCTATATTTTATACATTCACAGATTTGTTCTAATAATTTATAGTCCTAACTCTTACAATGAAGGAAAGAATTTAAAACAAAAAAAGAAGGGAATTGTTTTCCATTAAAGGAATATTATGTATGCTAAAGAGTAAAGGGATATGAAGTATTGACTAGGTCAGAGCTGGTAATTAGATTTTATCTGAACAGTTAATAGCTTCCCGGAGCTCAGTGTTAACATTCCAAGACTGCATCTGGGTTCACTAGGAATAAATACTTTGTGTCCCTATCTCATACCCATGGTGTACATGGGTATGAGACAGTGACATGGCCCTACATCTACCATATAATGTTTCATACAAACAATTACTAAATTTTTATGTGGCATGCATTGTTAAATACTTGCATGCTATGCTAGTTATCTATTGCTTAATAGCAAATTACTCCAAAATGTAGTGGCTTAGAATAATAATATTTGCTATACCCACAGTTTCTGTGGGTCAAGAATCTTAGAGCAGCTTACCTGAGTTCTCTGTCTCAGGATTTCTCACAAGGACATAGCCAAGGCTGCAGTCTCATCTGAAGGCTTGAGTGGAGAAGGATCTTCTTCCAAGCTCACTTACATGGCTAAGGGTCATAGTCAGTTCCTCCAGGCCTGTTGCACTAAGGGTCTCCAATTCTCACTGACCATTGTCCAGAGACTTTTCTCAGTTCCCTGACAGACTGTCCTTTCTATTTGAAAGAAAGAAGGTTAGCAAGAAAAAAGTCACAGTCTTTTGTAACCTAACTATAGAAGTGACAGCACTTTACTTTTGCCTAATGTATTCTTTAGATTTAAGTGTGTGTGTGTGTGTGTGTGTGTGTGTGTGTGTGTGTGTATCTCCACTCAGTGTGAGGGGATGACACAAGAATGTGAATCCCATGAGGTGGAAATCTTTGATAACAAACCTACAAAATTCCTGCCACACAGGCTTTATCCCATTTAATCTTCACCATGACTTCTTAAGATGTCTACTAATATTATTCCATTTTTACAAGTAAGGGTACAGGCATAGAAAGGCAAAATCACTTATTTTGGATGGCATAGCTAATAAGAGACAGAGCTTGTATTTAGACAAAGGTCTGCCTGAATTTAAAACTGATGTTTCTGCTACTGTGTCTTTTGCCTCCCAGAAATTATTTTATAAAGTGGTCTTCAAAATATTTTGACCATGAACCCCTATTAGCAAAACCTTTTCAAAATACACACTTACTGTGTATATGAGTAGGGACTCAAATAAACCCAGAATTTATTTATTTAAAAAACATGTATTAGCCAGGCTCGGTGGCTTAGCTTGTAATCCCGCGCCTTTGGGAGGCTGAGGTGAGTGGATTGCCTGAGCCCGCGGGTTCGAGACCCGCCTGGGCAGCGAGACCTCATCTCTACAATAAATCAAAAAATCAGCCAGGCGTGGTAGCGCGCGCCTGTAGTTCAGGCTCCTTGGAAGGCTGAGGCAGACGGATCGCCAGAGCCCAGCAGGTCGAGGCTGCGGTGGCCGGGAGCAGCCACTGCACTCCAGTCTGGACGACAGAGTGAGACTCCAACTCAAAAAAAAAAAAAAAAACATGTATTTATTCTTACATGTTTAAATTTCAGTCCCCTTCAAAATACTCTCCTTTTGATGTAATATGCCTATTGAGACACTTTTCCACCGCTCAGAACAATTTTTGAACTTGTCGATTTTGATGCCATTTAGAGCTTCTGCTGTTTTTTGACTCACCTCTTCCACATCAGCAAAATGTTTCCCTTTGGACTTTTTTCATCCGGGGAAACAAAAAATATTACTGGGGGTGACATTAGGTGAATAGAGAGGGTGGAGCATAGGGGTCATGCCATTTTTGGTTAAGAACTGCTGAGCACTCAGCACAATATGGGCAAGTGCACTCGTAAATCGCCCATCCTGAAGTGGGCAAATGCATTGAAAGAATCTCCAAAACAAATTCACTGAATTCAGACGCAGTTTCTCACAGCAGTGCTTGCCAGTACACTAATGCTGATGGGTTCCTAGAACACTTATCTAGCAAAGGAAACCTGTACTATGAGGGGTCCCCCTCCAAAAAAAAAATTCTGTGTTTTTGTGGATCCCCTCATATATATACATCTTAATCTGTCATTTAAAATGAGTGAAGCTTACTCTTTGGATAAAAGTGATTATAAATAGAAGGCCCTTCATTCATGCCACAATGATGTATCTTGTCCTCCCCTGGGGTCATTCCCACTTTGGAGGCTACTGAGCTGACCCTCTCTGGTTGTGACATCCTATGGTTCATGACTCCTTCGTTGACAATAAAGTTGGCAAACTGGAGATAGAGAAGGAAGCTTCTGCTGTGCAGCCACTTAAAACAGAGGGAGGAAACTGATTGTCAGCCTTCTCCTCACCATATTAAGAATGTTCAGAGAAATACTGAATGAGTAGGATTTTAGATACTCCTCCCCACACACACACACTACTTTGTATAATCAAATCGCTTAAGGAAGAATATTGTAAGGTTGAAGCAGCCTTTCTTTCAGCCTTAGAACTGAGGAGTTCACTGTGGGAGAAAAAAATTGCCTTTAAATTGTGCCTTGTAGCCAGGCTCGGTGGCTCAGCCTGTAATCCCACGCCTTTGGGAGACTGAGGTGAGTGGATTGCCTTTGAGACCCGCCTGGGCAACTTGGCGAGACCTCATCTCTACAATAAATCAAAAATCAGCCGGGCGTGGTAGCGCGTGCCTGTAGTTCCAGCTACTTGGAAGGCTGAGGCAGAAGGATCGCCGGAGCCCAGCAGGTCGAGGCTGCGGTGGCCGGATGCGGCCACTGCACTCCAGTCTGGGTGACAGAGTGAGACTCCAACTCAAAAAAAATAAAATAATAAAAAAATTAAAAAATAAATAAATTGTGCCTTGTGATGAGGATTGAGGGATGCAAGAAAGTTCAGATGCTGTTTCCAAGAGAGGCTTTATACTCTATAAAGAGTTATTCATTATCACTTAAAATTATTAACATATTTACTTGGAATAGGTAATTCATGAACATGGTAGAAGCATATTTAATGACTGATGGGTATTTAGTGAATATTAATCTTTCTGAAGAGCCTGTCTACAACCTCTTTACTCTCTTCCTCTAAAGCAACCACTTTGTATGTATATATCCTTCCAGTAAGTGTCTATATCAGTTAGGGAGGAAGATGGCAGTGGAGTCAGTTGGACTATGCAAGTCCCTGTGTGAGTGAGTGTATGGAAAATTTTGCATATGTGTCAGTGAGTAACTGGGCATGTGAGTGGCTAACTGAGTGGGGGCTCCGGAGAAAGTGACCAGGGCTCTCCTGGTGAAGCAGTTGGTGCTGCAGCTGCTCTGCTTGGTCCCTAGCACTTCATGGGGAACAGAAGCCAGATGCAATTTTTTTAAATCAACAAGGGCCTTCCCAGGAAGAAGGTAACAGGAAAAACTGCTGGCTCCAGACTCTGCCTCACCACTGCAGCACCTAGCCAAACACTGGAAGCAAGGGCTGAGGAGGGAGCACAGCAAGGGAACCCAGAGGCAGAGCCCCACTGGAGAATATGAAAGAGGGACCCTGTCACCATCTTGAAAACTGGGCAGGAAAGTACTTCAGCTTGCTCACCACAGAACAACAGACCCGATCTCTGTGACCAGCAGATTAACTACTACTCAGGGATTGATCATGACCCAGAGGGAATATCCTGAAAGCACAAACTCCAGAGTGCTAAGTCTCAGGCGCCCCACCGCCTACCCTGATTCAGTCATGAGTCAAAAGGGTATTGCCAGATAAGGATAAGGAAGACCTCCAAAGAGATCGGTGGTCAGTCTGGGGCTGACCCAACCCACTCCTCCCCAGCAATCCTCTGAACATCCGACCCACATGGCTGGGTCATGACTGAGAGGGATGAACCCAGGTTGAATATGGACGTTGGCCACAATAGGAGGACTCTACTCCAGGATAAGCCCAGCTGGGGCACCCCCCTACCCCCTGCCAGTACCTGGGGAAGAGACAACCCCACACCACCCCACCAGAGGGGATCTCCCTGACCATACAAGAGTGGAAGGGAGGACTGAAACCCCAACAACCCCAAAAGCTCCTCCTCCTTCCCTGGGCTGGACACTGGGCAGAGTGTGAATGAGGTTGAAGCTCTGCAGGGGACAGCAGAGAGGCAGCTGAGAGGAACAATTATAGAACCTGCCACAAAAGGGCAGGTGTTCTTGTTTGTTTTTTGTCTGTTTGGTTTTTGTTAAATGTTTTTATATTTTTTCTTTGTGCAGAAATGTGTTTGTGAGGGTTCAGTCTACATCCCCCTTTTTTATTTTTTTTCTTTCTTCTTTTGTTTTGTGTTTTCTGTTTATGTGTGTATGTGAGTGGTTGAGTGTTCATCTTTCAGGATTTTTTACTCTGTTTGCTTTTTGTTCTCTTTTTTTTGTTTAATGTGTATGTAAATATATGTGTGAGGTTTGCTTTTAATTATTTTTTTCTGTTCTTTTCTTTTTACTTATCTTTTTCTTCTGTGTGTGTGTGTGTGTGTGTGTGTGTGTGTGTGTGTGTTCAATTGTTTTTTGCTTTGGTTTCTGCTCTTGTTGTTCTGTATTTTTTATTTATTCTTATTTTTTAAATTTTTGTCCATCTTATTTCATTCTACTCTTCTCTGTTCTCCTCATTACTGTTACCATATCTTGGACTCAGGGGATACACACATGTACCCATCGCATTGCCATATAGAGTGGTGGTAGGGAGTGGGTCTCAGGGAACCCATACCACAATCAGTGAACATTGTGATTTGCAAGTAGTTTCTGAATCCTAGCTCCCCATCCTCTTCTTTATTTGACTCTCAAAACTACAAGAGACAGAAAAGCTTCTTACTCACATCTCTGCTTCAAAATAGGACAAATTCAGAACACTGATCAGGGAAGAAAAGAAGGCTGGGCAAATATCAGAAGTGAAAGCCTCTCCCACTGTTACTGAATAATGGAACTAAAGAGAAAAGAAAGCAATCTGTCACAAATTAGGAAAAATAAACAGAGGAACACAGGCAATTTCCAGTGTAACAAAGAGAAAATACCTGAAAAATCAGACCTCAGACCCCAAACAATGGAAGTCACCAATGACTGACCCCAGAATACAGTAGGGATTAGGGAATGGATGGAAAGAGTAAATAAGAATCAAGAAAGATAAGATGCAACACTGAGATAACTTGTAACAGAGATTTTGTCCACAAAGAATTTTATCCAAGAAATAAATAACAAGATGACAAGCATGGAAAGTGGAATTAATCAAGCAGAAGAAAGAATCTCAGAACTTAATGACCAAAAAATGGAATTAACTTGATCTATAAAAACATAGAAAGAAAAACTCAGAAGAAACAACTAAGCCTCCAAGAAATGTGTGGTTATGTCAAGAGGCTGAACCTATGCCTGATTGGTATCACAGAAGAAGGAGAGATGGAGAGCACAGTGGAACAAGTATTCCAGGAGGTTGTCCAAGAAAACATTCCCCATCTCACCAGAGATGTTACCTCCAAACACAAGCGATACAGAGAACTCCCACAAGACATCAAATGAGAAGACCAACCCCTAGACACATAGTAATTCACCTACACAAAGTAGGCACAAAAGAAAAAATCCTAAAGCAACGAGAGAAAGTTCAGGCTACCTACTGGGGAAAATGAATCAGAAAAGCAGCAGACCTATTGGCAGAAACACTGCAAGTTACAAAGGACTGGAGTCCAAAATTCAAAGTCCTCAAAGGTAAACAATTTCAAGCAAGAATTTTCTACCCAGTCAAGCGCAGCTTTATCAGCAATGGAGAATTAAAACCCTTCCCTGCCTGGGTGCAGTGGCTCAGCCTGTAATCCTAGCACTTTGGGAAGCTGAGATGAGAGAATTGCCTGAGCCCAGGGGTTTGAGACCAGTCTGGGAAACTTGCTGAGACCTCATCTCTACAATAAATCAAAAAATAAGCCAGGCATAGTGGCATGCATCAGTCGTTCCAGCTACTTGGAAGGCTGAGTTGGAAGGACCACCTAAACCTAGCAAGTCAAGGCTGCAGTGGCCAGGAGCATACCACTGCACTTCAGCCTGGGCAACAAGAGTGAGACTCCAACTCAAAAATAAATAAATAAATAAAAATAAAATCCTTCCCAGACATCCAATCCCCAAGAGATTATGCAGCCTCCAGACTAGTTTTACAGAAGATGCTCAAAAAGGAATTAAGCACAGAAGGAAAAAAAAGAATGGCCACACACTTCCCAAGAGAGTCGCAGAACACAGAACAAACAAAAAATACATCCGCAACAGCAAACTTGAAAACAAACACATACATCAACCCAAAAGCTGAAAGAAAACAAAGACAAAACTTTATAAGAACCTCATGAAAACAATCACATTTCAATAATCAGCCTGAATGTGAATGGACTAAATGCACCACTGAAAAGACACAGAATGACAAACTGGATAAAAAACCATTACCCAATTTTTTGCTGCCACCAGGAAAATCATGCACACAGACTCAAAGTTAGAGGAAGGAAAACAAGTTTCCAGTATCACAATGGATCACAAAAGAAGGCAGGAGTCATGATCTTAATATCAGGAAAAACAACCTTTAAGCTATCAAAAGTTTAAAAAGATACAAAAGGACACTATATAATGATAAAAGGTTCAATCCATCAATAAGGAATATCCATCCTAAACATATATGAACCAAACACAGGAGCACCAGCATTTATAAAGCAACTAGTAAGTAAATTTTTAAAAGATATTGATTCTATCACTAGTATAGCTAGGGACTTAAATACCCCACTAACAACCCTAGGTAGATCATTGAGACAAAAAATCAACAGAGATTGGAACCTCAACTTGATGCTTGAGCAATGGACTTAATAGATACTTACAGAATACTCCACCCAACAGCCATAGAATATACATTCTACTCACCACCACATGGAATGTACTCCAAGATTAATCACATCTTTGTCCATAAATCAAGCATAAACAAATTCCATAAGATCAAAATACTACCATGCTTTCTCAGATCACAGTAGAATAAAAATAAATATCAACACCAACAAAATTCCCCCAAAAACCCACAAAGACATGGATGCTAAACAGCATGATACTAAATGATACTGGGTCAACACAGAAATCAAAACAGAAATTAAAAGATTCCTAGAAACAAATGAAAATGAAGAAACATCTTACTAAAGCCTCTAGATGCCATGAAATCAGTTCTAACAGAGGAATTTATATCTCTATGAAAACGCATCAAGAAAATAAAAAAAAAAAAACCACAAGTTAACAGCCTAACAAAGCACCTAAAGGAGCTGGAATGACAAGACCACCAAAGCCCTAACTTCAGCAGAAGAATCCAGATCACCAAAGTAAAAGCCCAAATATGGGACATAGAAGACAAAAATATCACAGAAAAAAAAATCAGTGAAATAAAAAGCTGGTTCTTTGAAAGAATAAATAAGATCGATGGACCCCCTAGCCAGAATGACCAAGAAAAAGAGAGGAAAAGCCCAAATTAACACAATTGGAAATGCAAAATTCAAATCAGTACTGATCCTGAAAATATAAAAGATTATCAGAGATTACTATGCACACCTCTATGGAAACAAACTCAATAACCTAAATGAAATGAAGGACTTTATGACATCACACAACCTCCAAAGGTTGAAACAAGAAGACATCAAGACCCTAAATAGACCAATAACAACCCTGGAAATTGACTACATTATAAGAAAACTGTCTACAAAAAAAGCCCTGGACCAGATGGCTTTCCAGCAGAATTCTACAAAATGTACAAATAGGAGCTGATACCAATCCTATGGAAAGTATTCCAGGCAATTGAGAAAGATGGAATTCTCCCAAATCATTTTACAAAGCTAACATCACACTGATACCCAAACTGGATAAAGATCCAATTTAAAAAAGAGAACATTCTCAACAAGATTCCAGCAAATCAGATCCAACAATACATCTTAAAAACCATCCACCATGACCAAGTAGGCTTCAGTCCCAAGATTCAGGACTGGTTCAACATCTGAAAGACCATAAATGTAATTAAGTATATCGACAAATGTAAAAACAAGAACCACATTATTATATCATTAGATGTAGAAAAAGTTTTTTATAAAATCCAGCATCCTTCTTGATAAAAACCCTCAAACATCTAGGCATAAAAGAAACATACCTCAAAATAGTATGTACCATCTATGATAAACCCTCCGCCAGCATATTGCTAAACAGACAGAAACTGGACACATTTCCCCCTGAAAACCAGAACAAGATAAGGCTGCCCACTCTCCCCACTCTTGTTCAACATTGTGTTGGAAGTCCTAACTAGAGCAATTAGACAAGAGAAGAAATCAGGGATATCCCAATAGGAAAAGAGGAAGTTAGTCCTCTTTGCTGACTAAGTGATCCTACACCTCAAAAATCCAAGAGAATCTATCAAAAAACTCCTTGCACTGATAAAGGACTTTGGCAAAGTTTCAAAAAAAATGTGCAAAAGACAGATTCATATACACCAACAACAAGCAGGCACAGAACCAAATAAAAAGCACAATCCCATTCACAATAATCACACACAAAAAATGCAATATCTCAGCATCTTCCTAACAAGAGAAGTGAAAGACCTTTACAATGAAAACTATAAAACACTGCTCAAAGAAATCCAAGAAGACACAAACAAATGGGAAAACATTCCATGCTCATAGATGGGAAGAATCAACAGGCAATCTACAGATTCAACACTATACCCATTAAATTACTAACATTATTCTCCTAGACCTGGAAATGACAATACAGAAATTCATATGAAAACATAAATGATCACAAATAGCCAAAACAATCCTTAACCAAAAAAAAAAAACAAAATGGGAGGTATCACACTTCCAGACTTCAAACTTTACTATAAGGCTACAATGATCAAAACAACCTGGTATTAGTACAAGAACAGGCATATAGACCAATGAAACAAGATAGAGATTCTGGAAGAAAAACCTCAATTTCTCAACCAACTCATCTTTGAAAAAGCCTCCACTATCAACCACTGGGGAGAGGAGAACCTACAGTAAATGATGCTAGGAAAACTGGCTAATCACATGCAGAAGATTAAAACAAGACCCCTACCTATCACCATACACAAAAATTAACTCTAAATGGATCAAAGACCTAAATGTAAAACCACAAACTATAAGAATCTTAGAAAATTCAGGAGCTACCCTTATTTGGAACTGGCAACCAATTCTTGATCAAAACCCCAAGTTCCCATGCCATAAGAGATAAGATAGACCTCATCAAACTAAAAAACTTCTGCAAAGCCAAAGAAACCATTATGAGAGTAGGGAGACGGTCCACAGACTGGGAAAAATTTTTTGCCAACTGTACATCTGACAAAGGCCTAAATTCCAGGATCTACAAGGAGCTCAAACATACTGAAAGGAAAAAACAAACAGCCCCATTAAAAAGTGGGCAAAAGACAGGAATAGGCACTTCTCAAAAGAAGATATACAGGCATCCAACAGATGCATGGAAAAGTGCTCAGTCTCACTAATTATCAGAGAAATACAAATCAAAACCACAATGAGATGCCACCTAACTCCAGTAAGAATGTCCACCATTAATACAACAAACAACAGATGCTGGTGAGGATGCAAGGAAAAAGGAACACTTCTATACTGCTGGTGGGAATGTAAACTAGTGCAACCTCTTTAGAAAACAGTGTGAGAATTTCTAAATGAACTAGACATTGACCTTCCATATGACCCAGCAATCCCCCTACTGGGAATATACCCAGAGGAATTCAAATCAAGCCTGAATACACATGGTTATTGCAGCACTATTCACAATAGCAAAAACATGTAACTAACTGTCCTGCTCATTGAAACTGGACTGCATAAAAAATCTGGTATATATACACAATGGAATATTATGCAGCCATGACGAAGAACAAATATATGGACTTTGCAGCAACTTGGATGGATTTAGAGTCTGTCATACTCAGCGATCTATCACCGAAACAAAGAATAGAGTACCACATTTTCTTACTCATAAGCGAACTCTGAACATTTAACATAATATTATAAGAAAGGGACTGGCAGTAGAGGGATACTACCGGGGTGGGGATGGGTGGGGCACAATTTCAATAAGGGTACTGATCTCTAACCAGGCAAAGTGGGGACTAAAGGGAGGCCCAAACTTTACCTGTACAATGACCACTTGAATACCTAATCCTGAATTGTACCCCACATCTTTAAAATTTAAAAAAGAGTCTATATCAATACAAATACACATATGGATAACATTTTTTATTACCTAAATGTTATATCCACTGTCTGTATCTTGATTATTTCCACTTATTACTTCTTGAAGTTGGTGTGTTATATTAGCATACACAATTCTTAATATTCTTTTTAATGACTATGTAATATTCTGTAGTATAAATGCACCAGAATTTATGTAACCAGTCCCCAATAGGTGGATGCTTAGGTTGATTTAAATATTTTACTCTTGTAAACTATGTTGCAATCAATATGTCCTCTAAAGAATTGTTTTTTAAAGCACTTGGCCTTAATTATTGGTGTTTAGCAGATTTTTTCTGATTGTATAAGAACCATGTAGTCACTACTAGGGCCAGGTTAAGGATAGTGACCTTGAATAAGAGAAACCTATAACCATCTTCTATACATCTCCTGTGTAATTCTCTGACAATGTTTCCTTTGCTTCAGTGCTTGTGACCTTAGTTGAACAAGCCCCACAATGCTACTAAGAGAGAATAGTACTCACATGGGAAAGTCACATGATATGACTTTCCCAGAAAATGAGAGATATTAAGGCTTCATTTTCCATTTTTTTGATTTCCCAATGCAGTCTTGAGAAACAAGTGTAGAAACTGCCATGCACTATCTGGCAGGACTTATCCAGAATGGTACAGGTGGCCTTGAGCCGCAGCAGCACAGCATGGTGAGGAAAGCATCAACAGATCAATGTACTTAACTTGTGTAGGTGGTTCCCCAAAGCAAGATCCTGCCACCAGAAAATGCAGGAGTGAATGCTGGCCTGGCACAAACCACAGGTGCCCTCAGTAGAGAGTGTTCAAGCAGACCCATTGTCACCATCTCTTCTATACCTCTGAATATCCTTGCCTCTTTGGTCCTCTTTCCTCTTTGGGACTAGATGACCTATAAGATCCAATCCATCTCAAGCTTTCCCAGCTTTGTGATTTACCATTACATATCAGGAAGGTGGGATCTGGCTCAGACACCTACCTTTATTTTGTTTGATTCCCGTCTTTCTAGATCACTCAGAGCTCTCCCAATGTGAAAATCTGCCCATCTTCTTGCTTTCCTGGCTGCATATGGGAATTATTAGCAGTTGCTCAACAGAATCACCTTTTGAAAGCACATGCTTGCTTTGATTTTTAAATCAGTATTCTAACAAGGATGACACACACACACAGAAATCTCATCCTCTGAGATCTGACTGGGCAAAATTTTTTTTTTTTTTTGAGTTGGAGTCTCACTTTGTTGCCCAGACTGGAGTGCAATGGCCGCTCCCGGTCACCACAGCCTCGACCTGCTGGGCTCCAGTGATCCTTCTGCCTCAGCCTTCCAAGTAGCTGGAACTACAGGTGCACGCTACCATGCCCAGCTGATTTTTTATTTATTGTAGAGATGAGGTCTTGCCAAGTTGCCCAGGTGGGTCTCGAACCCACGGGCTCAGGCAATCCATTCACCTCAGCCTCCCAAGGTGCGGGATTATAGGCTGAGCCACCAAGCCTGGCTAGGGAAAAATTTTTAAAGTGTACACATATTGTTATAAGCATGTAGATGACTAGGTTGACTGAGACTTCCCCTTGTACCAAGTATTATCAGGAAAAATAATTCTTTTTTTATTATTATAAAGATATGGGGTACAATTCAGGTTTAGGTATACAAACATTGATTATGCAGGTACCCTTGTTTATGAGGAAAAAGTAATTCTTAATAACAACAACAAAATCAGTAGCAGAGGCTACATGTGAGTTCCTATTTTATCCCAGAGTCTGTATGAGGCTTAACGCATTCATGAATATGGGACCTGTCTAACAAGTTTTAGAACCTCATCTCCATCACTTAGTAGCTGTATCACACTGGCACGTTTATTGTTCTCTCTGAACATAAGTTATACCAGCTACAAAACAGAGCAGTAATTGGCCCTGGATAGTAAGCACCAGAAGACTAATTTTATAGCTGTTCTTGCAAGATTGTTTCTCCCCATTTCATAAATGTGCTAACTCAGAATCCAAGAAAGTAAATAACTTGCCCAAGACTAAAAGTAGCAGAACTGAGATTTGAAGTTAGGTCATTCAATTAATTCTTCAAATATTTATTGAGTGTCTCCTGTGTTCTAAGCACTGGAAATAGAGAAAAAAATGAGCATGGCACAACCGTGGCCCTCATGGAGTTTACAGCCTAACATGATGCCATGAGACTCCTTGACATGCCTACCAACAAGTCCCTTTGTAAATGTACCCCAGTGCACCTAGTGGAAATGCCCCGGATATACTTGACAGTAACCAAGGTAGCTAATATTTGCTGGGTGCTATTAAATGCTCGTTTTAATCTCTCCAGAAGCCCTGTGAGGAAGCTACAATTATTATCCCCATTTTACAGATTAAAAATATGAGACTTGCATAAGGCACATAACTCATTGACTCCATGTTGCTAGAAAATGGTGCAACTGGGATTTGAACCGAGGAAACATGCTAAAAACAGTCCATTATATTGTTTAAAGGAGTCAGGGTGACTTGGGAGTGGGATTGGGGCTAGAACAAAAAGGTTATACCATTCTGTAGCCTACATCTAGTCACACACAGATGTGTCTTGTTTTTGTGTACCCTGAGCTTCTATAGTTACTCTCAGAGGTTTAAAAATACTAGAAGAGATGTTTAGTCATGGAAACAAAGAAATCGGATGCTATCAAATTAAAATTAGGCAGCGAGACTTACGCTGACTAAATCTACTCTCCTAAACCCTCCTTAGTTGCATTTTCAAGGACCCTATATCAAAGGTTAAGCTTAATTAAGTTGGCCAGTGCCAGATACTGGCCCCCTTCAGTCCCTGAAAATGGAGTTTGACTTGGCTGTGTACAGACAGGCACAGCCTGGGACACATGGGCCAGAGCAAAGCCCAGGAGTCTGGCAGATAAACACAGCCATGCCTGGTGACTTCTGCTGGCCTGCAGCAGATCACGGAGAGCGCTGAGTTCAAAGGAGTCAAACAAACTTCAGTTCTGCCTCCCTGATTCAGAAGATTCATCTGAATCTCCACAGGCGCCTGGTGTGTCCAGGGATGCTGGCATAAGTAAAATCCCGCCAGCATGATTTTTTTCCCCATTTGCTGGCTTTATTCATGGCTCACAGATATCAGCCAGTGAGGGAGGTTCTGTGAAACCATAAGACACTGTGAGATTGTTAACTGGGAGTAAAAACAAGGCAGAAAAGAGACGCTCCCTGCAGAAAACAAACAGGCCCTGCCCTTCACAAGCAGACAAAGCCCCACACAGCTGGAGCCTAAGTTTATGTCTGTGTTACTTGCAAAACACAACACCCAGCAAAAAACAAAGACTAAGTCTGTCTTCGTTTCCAACCCAGAATTTAAAAATCTAAAGCAATAAGTTTTTCATAGATCAAGTCTCCTCCTGACTTCCAAGTTAGATGATCATCACCTCAGAAAAGCATAAATAATGGTCAGGGACTGTGCCCAGGAGGCAGGGCACAGTTAATAGAGCCAGGTCTTGGAAAAGGACATCATCCTTTGCCTATGGCTTGCAAATAGTGTGTCTCCTTTGAGCCTCATGGACCAAGGGAGGGGACATGAGGTATTTTTAACTCATTTTATGGGTACAAATTCTGAATATCCAGACAGGTTAAGAGACCTGCCTATAAAGTCTCTGTTCCTAATGCACACTTGGACTTCAGTCTCTCCTCCAGGGGAAATGTTACAAAGCATGTAAGGCACTTTGCACAGACAGTATAACCCGAGGAGCACTCAGTCCTCATTAGCTGTCATTACGTTGCTGGGACCTCCAGTTGCTCTTCCTGTGGGGCAGAACTGAAGACCAATGTCATTTACTTTGTATGTCTACCTCCTGGGGCAACACTAGAAAAGCTTCTAATGAACCACAGCAGAAGAAAACATCATCCTCAATTAGAGCCCTTAGGAAAGTCTGCTGCATTTTCCTACCTGCAGAGGAAAACACTAAATCAGGAGTCTGCATATGAATAAACAGAGGAGGAAAAAAGTTATAACTCCACAAAAGATTACATGACTCCTTACACTGGCAAACTGCCCAAGAGCCTTTGGAGTCACCATATTGGTTTTTTTATAAAAGAGTTTTTATTGTTGCTAATGGAAATGCCATGCTTTTACCTAGACAGATTCTGCAGCCAGAAGACCTAGGAGGTCAGGCTGCTCAGGATAGGAACGTCTACCCAGGATAGGAATGTCTGCCTGTCTGTGACTGCTCACTGGAACAGAGACAGGATGTTCCCTGACACTGTCTAACCCAGAGCTTGCCCCTACATTGATGAAGAATAAACTGGGTGGTCAAGAGTCAGACAGAGTCAGATAGAATCGAGTCCAAGGCCTAGATCTGCCATTTCTAGCTGTGCCGTTCTGGGAAAAATATTAACTGCTCCAAGTCTATAATTTTTCAGCTATAAGGAGGAGCTGCTTATGCACCTAAAAACAGCACAAAAAGTATTTAGCTGAATAAATGGGCGTGCTCATTAGTAGTATTAGCATCATTCCAACACAGCTAGAAATGACCCCAGAAATTACCTTCCCCAAAGATTCCCAAATCTGACTGAATATCAGCATCATGAGATGCCTTCTTAAAAATGCATGTAACTAGGCCTCAGACTTCCTGCCCCTATAGACTGTTTTCAGGCTCTCAGCTTCATAGAACTCCTCGTTCCTTTAATAAGCCATTACAATGTCTGACTAGGACAAACAATGTGCTTCCAATAGTCAAGACCACAACTATTTCTCAAAATCACTGAGGCTAAGGAATCTGGCTTCTCTATTTTTTTAAGCTCCTCGGGTGATTCTTAAACAGCCAGGTTAGCATCAGTCCTTAGAAGGACTGTGGGGAGCCTCCAACCCATGCCCTAGAGAAGATAAGCAACCTGAAGTTCACAGAACCACAGAACTAATTAGAAAATGATAATAATGACAACAAGAACAAACACACCCTCAGTTTTTCTAATTTCCAATCTATTAACCTTCTCACCAAGTCAGCACAACAAAATCAAGGAAAGAACAGGACTTTTTGTGGTTGATTATCTTATGTGTGGTTCACAAAGTTCCAGTATACCACATGTTAGCAGCTATTTAGAGCCATCAACAGATTTCTCCCTAAGGACTTACACTGTGGGTTTCATTTAGAATCACAAATCCAGGGATATTTGGGGCTCTGTCTGAGTGTTAAAACATCCCTGACCTGCCCCAGGGAAGACTGACTTTTTAGGACACAAGACCAGAGTCTGGGAATCACAGCTACATCTCTAGACACCATCTCCAGCTGGCTTCCTGAATGACAGGCATAGTTCCCAGGAAAAAAATGAAAAGATCAGAAAAGCAAACCTGACACAGAAACCCATAAGGGAAGACACATATTTCAATCATAATCTGAGGATAGTATTAAGAAGAGCTTATGGAGAAAAGGGAACACTTATATACTGTTATTGTAAATGTAAATTACTACAGTCATTATAGAAACTATCTGGAGGTTTTTCAAAAAACTAAAAACAGAATTAGCATATGATCCAGCAATCCCACCTCTCAGTATTTACCCAAAAAAATTGAAATCAGGATGTTGAAGAGATATCTCTGCTCCCATGTTCATTGTAGCATTACTCACAATAGCCAAGTTATGGGAGCAACCTAAGTGTCTACCTGTCACACTCTGAGTCTTTCTGGCAGGAAGAGTGCTTTGAGGGCTCCCTGACTAGTCAGGCTCTTCCAGATCAACCTCTCTAACTAATGTCAACTGCTTCGGCATCTTAAATACATCTGCCAAACCTTTTCCCTGAATTACCTAGAATGGTATTTAATTGAATGAGTGGGAGATGACATGTATAAAATAGGGACCAGAAGTCTTGGGGAACCATCTGAGAATTCTTCCTACTACATTTTCTCATCAACTCTGGCTTGCAGCAAAGCAAGATGGGAAAGAAAGTTATAGTACAACATGAAGACTACAGTTAATAATATTGTATTGTCTGTTAGAAATTTGCTAAGAGAGCAGATTTAGGAGTTTTTACTAAAAATGGCACTATGTTAGATGATGGTTATGTTAATTTGCTTGACTGTAATAAGCATCTCACCACATACATGTAGATCAAAACATCATGCTGTGTCTTTTAAATATATATTTAAAACTTAAAATAAAGGTATGTATTAAAAACAAAATGGGACAATAAAACAACAAGAATGACTTACCTTTTAGGTACAGCTTATAAAATAGTTATTTAAAAATTATATTCATTGTTTTAAAATTATACTGTGAAACACATAAGACCTTTCAGCTTGTACTTAGCAGGAATAAAAGTTAAAGATGCTAATGATACTGTATTATTATTATTTAGGAGGAAGACTCCTCGGTACCAGATGTAAGTCACTTAATCTTTTCTTGCCTATTTTATCACCTATGAAAGAAAAAGATGAATGTTTACTTCATAAGGCTGATACAAGAGTTTTAGGATATGTTTCACTTAAGTGATTATGCCAATGAACATCTGTCATTTCTTTCAAACTAACCACATGCAAGCAATGTGCATATTTTTAAGGGTATTGTGTTGAGATGTAAGGTATGTGACTTCATAACTGAGGTCAGAGCCATGATTCAATCTTAGTTCTATCTCCTTCAGCAAATGTATAAAGCACTCAGAGCCTCGGCAACCTTAAAGGGGGTGACAAAAAGAATAGATAATAACATAAGTGTAGACCTAGTGTATGGTGTCCACTCAGTATATGCTGCGTATTTGAATAGCTACAATACTCTTTCTTTCTAAAACTTTAACACCTTCATTTAAGTAACACTGCCATGATTTTTGCCATACCATATTCCATGGTTTCCTTCATAGTCTTTACATCAACTTTTTTTCTTACCTATGAAATCATGGTTTTGATGTGCTTGTTTCATTTTTTCTAAGATTATGTTATAATAAATGCTTTGCTGTTAAAATAAAAATGTAATGACCAAAATTACCATGTGTAGCACTAGAGATAAACATATCACACACTGGGAAATGCTGCAATAGAATGTGAAAGCCCTCTTTTAAAGAAAAAAGAGTGTTCCTTAGGGTCCCTGAGGAAATAAATTGAGAGCTACCCGTATTTTAAATAATTTAATTTTGGTTTTTGAGAGAGCGCCTTGGAATTCAATTCATCTGATTTGTAAACTAAGCCTAGGGGAAAAAAATGTGTTCAGTTAAAATGAAATGAAAATATGCCAGGGCCAGAATTCATACTCAGACATTTGTAATTCTAAGGCCCATGTTTTCCACAACACGACAAAAAGGATGAGGGCAATGAGGAGACAAGTGAGGAGGTAGGGTGGGGTGAAGAAGAATAGAGAAGGAAAGGCAAAAATGCAGAGTAAGTGTGGCAAATAGCATCTAGAGAGAAAGACAGACAGAGACTGAGAGAGAAAGAGACACAGAGAAAAAAATGGAAAGAACACAGCGGGGAAAAGAGGTGAAGAAAAACCTTGGAAAATTCTTAAGTGATTATAAACTTTTATTGTCACCCAAAACCTGTACTCCTATGGGCTTTAAAAGGCAGTTATCTCCTCCCACTTCTCTTTATATATTATTTAGTTGAAGTTACTCCTTTCTCTTAAACCTCCGGAACTTTGCTCAGAATCCAGGTGTCACGGCATCCCTTTAGACCAAAATTATGAACTGTACAACATGTTCATAATCGGGGCAGTTGGACTCCAGGATCTGAAAAATCAAGCTGGGATTCCTCACTCTGAGTCTCTGCCTTTGGCATGAAAAATAGCAATACTCATTGTAATATGGCAACCAACTGAAAATGATGTTGAACAAGAGAAGGAGATGGTTTCCTTTTGACTTTCCACTCCGGCTAAGTGGTTCTCAGGAGGTGGATTTCTTGCAGACATTTGCTTCTACAACTAGAATTAAATTTTCTGCCTGTGCCGCTTCCTGTCCCAAGAAGCACCACAGTGCTGCCTGCTCAGTGCCTAGGGAAGAGCACTTTCATTCTATATTTTAATTAGGCCCTGACATCTGGTATGGACTGTGAGTGCTTATTTGCACACCTGCAGGCTAGTGGCGGTAAAGGCGCCCAGCCTACGTGGAGATTACCAGTGCAGATGGAGACTGCAGTCATTCAATTTAATAGAGCAATTGCGTGGGCCTTGTAGAACATATAGCACTTGCGAAATGTGAACCCCATTCCAATTCCAGGTACTCTGCGCTGCTTCTTATGCAGTGCACACTTCACTCTCCTGTCAATCTTTATAACAAACACAGTTAGAAAAGAGGACTGGCACCAGAGCAGTCTTTGAAACCTTTCAGGGGAGATGGAAGAGAGCCGAGGCTCTAAGAAGGAACTGAATTCATAAAGGCAATGAAATTTGCCTGAGATTTAAATGATCCCCTTTCCTCCTCTGGTAAACAAATGTGTCGTGTATGGCTCCAATCTCATTTAATGAGCCTCTGCCTTTTCATGTGTAGCAGAAAGTAGGCACTGAGAAGTAGGCAAATGTGGCAAGAGAGGGTCAAGTTAGCCTCAGGCACACTTGTGCTTCCATGGCTTGGGAACACCTCTCACTTTCCACTCCTGGCGGGCCAACTCCAGAATGAGACTCCAGTTTTGCAGATATCACCTGTAGCACTGTTTTAATTACCCCTGTATCCCCAATATCTCTCACAGTGTCCTGCATAGCTTATGTGCTCAATAAGCTTTTGTGGAAAAAAAGGATGAATAATAAGCCAGCCGAAGCCATATTGCCAGACCACTGAGGCCCATGGCTTCCTGAATCCTTCCTTCTGGATGGCCTCAAAGCTTTGGGAACCCCACCCTGGGTAACTTGCTGGAAAATTCCATCTGTCAGTATGTTCACTGCCTATGAAGCTGGGATGCTTTTATTTGGCTTATATTATTTCCTAATTATCTCCTCCAAGCCTGTGGGATCCCAGCTAGTATACATTTTAGCTAAGGAGACAGGGCAGTTGTAGTGAGTAGCAAATGATATAAAACAGAACAATGCCTTATGTGGTGGTACTGATTAAATGTTGAAAGGAGAAGGAATTCTCTATGGCCCTGGAAGGTAAGAAAGACTTTGCTTTAGACCATGATGTATGGCTAGTCAGAGAAATAATGAGAAGTCTTCCAGATAAAGAGGAAAGGCATATAAAGCTGTTAAAAGCATGGGTTTGGGATGGGCCTGGCTGACGTTCCTGGTTTCACCATTTTCCAGCCATATGAATTTAGGTAAATAGCATAATCTGTCTAAACCACAGTTTTCTCTTTTAACCAGATGAGAATGATTATGGCAATGCTACATGACCTCTAGAAATAATTAGAATTAATGGAGGCAAAAAGTATAAAGGACTTAGCAAAATTCTAGGCATTGAAATGAATCCGTGCTTTAAAATAGCAGTAATGATGGGAGGAAGAGAAGGAAGGAGATGGCAATGACAATAATGACCAAGAACCCAGGGTAGAGTGGCCTGAACAGAGGAAATGGAAGAGACTTGTGTACCTGGTACAGGAGCTGGGGGAGGGGAAAGATCAACATCTGGTAAAGCAAAGGAACAGATTCTGGAAAACAGTGCAGTGACAAAAACAGACTGTGAGACAGAAACATTCAGGAGAGAGAAAGTTTACTTGCAAGGAATGCAAGGGAGTCAGACTTCAGAAGGTTGGACTCACCAAACATAAAACACAAGTCTTTAAGGGAATAAGTGGCAAAGTTACCAAGGGTACCAAGTTTACATCTGTCTGTTCATAGTGGAAAAGCAACAACTTTCTCCTGTGATTATCATATTTACAAAGATTAAGACATATCCACAGACATCAGCATAGCAAGAATCCAGAATTAAACTGCTGTATTAGGGAGCCAAGATTTATGGGAAATAATCAAGATTCTAATATTCTCAGGACCAGAATCAGTCAAGGAAACATGTTATTTGGGGTTTTCTGAGAACACAACTGCCCCCTGTCATATTAGAATCAAAGTGTCATTTTTTACTTCTACTAAAGTAATAGTTGTCATCTGTTTTATGGCCATAGATATTTAATTCCAAATTGAGAACTTTGGAGTCAGATAGACTTGGGCTCAAATCCCAGAATTGCTATTAAATGGCCCTGTGAACTCAGACAAGTTGCTTAACATCTTTGAAGCAGTCTCTTCATTTGGAAAAGAGGAATAAAAATATCTCTCTTGTTTCTTTTTGTGGATTAAAATATAGGTAAGCATTAAGCACAGTGCCTGACACATTGAGAGTGTTCCGTCAAAAAGATCTGCTTTTGTTGGGTTGTCCAAAGCAGGGCTTGCTCTGACCTCTCAAGTGCTATAGGAAAAATGAAAATTCAGAGGAGATAATATTTACCAAGATGATCCTGGAAGCCTATAACTTATCCACCAAGCTTGAAAAACCCCCCAAAGACTGTGGGGTCAGGTATCAAACCCCAGCTGCCTTTACCCTGATCTGGATAAAGGTGTTTGTGTGTGAAATAGCACCCTTGTGCCTGCAAGTCACATCTGCAACAAAATTAGAAAAATAAAGACAATGATATAGTCTGTTTTTCATGCAATTAAACTTATTTAATGAATGGTTGTTTATTCTAAAGACCATAACCTTCCTAACATTTTTAACAAAATAAAACCATCGTGAGAAAGCAGTTTGTTGGCTTTGTTTTTGATTATTTTTTAAGGATCTCAACTGGAGAAGTAAAAACTTGGCAGTCATAGATCAGCTGCCAAACTTATATGAAAATTTCACTGTTGCATATACACCAAAAGGATGGGAACCTTGGCCTAGGCAGCAGAAATTACTTGTTTTGCCCATTGGGATGTTAGGAGTGGTCACAGTGCCTTTTATTTGGGGTACTGCCTATTTAAGCATATCCAGGAAGCAAGCTTTTGGGGGAAAACAAGGATTCTAGCCTGCTCAATTATTGATTATTTCAAACCACACGCACTCAATTTAAAACCCAGTCACACCTCCTTTCACTGAAATACAATGCCGCTGTTACAAATGTTTGTAAAGTGTCTTCTAGCAGTTAGTAAGTGGAGGTGCTGACTTATGTTCTAAGAGTAGCAAGGTGTTCAGGCTGCTAATTTGCTTAATTTGATCCCTTGATGTACAGAATCTGGGAGCCGTATTCTAAAGCTCCTGGTCCTTTTCTCCATTCGCTAAGCATACAATTCTGAGAATATTTGCAAAATGCTACAGACAGGGTCCAAGTCCCTGTGTACAGACATAGACATTGCTTCTTGGTAGTGGGCTATTATGGAAGTGTCAGAGTCATGGAAGGACTCCAGCATTCCTATTAACAAGCAAATCCTGGAAGAGAACCAGAGTGAAAATGAGGAAACATAATTTAAGGAAAATAGGAACAATGTTTGGATTTCCTCTCTGGAGGAAAATTTCTGAAAAGGAAAACCATTAGTCTTTGGTGAAGATGGAAGGTGAAGAACAAAATGTTTGCATGGAGGGGGTGAAAGAGATGGTTGGAGAGAGCACAGAGAAGAGTGGACGGATGAAAGTTTCTCTGGGTGCAGACATACACTGACTATTCGTTCACAGACTATTGCTATAGGCATCTATATAATAGAAACTATGAGATTTGGAAAGACCAGATTTTGAAAGACCCCAGCACTTAGTAAGACTCACCCATGCCTTACTAAGTTCAGTACAGCACATCAAGAAATAACAATACTTTCTTAAAAAAAAAAAGGAAAAAACTGGCTGTTTTATTTTCTTTTTGGACATTCAGTGAAAGATAATTACAGATGCCTCATTCATGGATGACAAAGTTATTCTCTTATTATCTTGGCTACAGCCTTTGGATACGTTACTGTGTTTACCTGTGTTTCTTCCGTGAGATGACTTAAGGACTAAGGTGCTATTTAAAATGTGAATTGTCATTCCAGAAGAGACTTTGAAAAAATTATAATTAGATTGATCCACCAGACAGATACCAGGCAGGGCTTTCCTTATCATGAAGGGTACAAAATATTTAATGGTGTCTGTGCTTAGAATTTGATTCAAAGTCAGATTTAAGAAGGCAAATTCAGAGAAAATCATTAGAGCTTGAACGGACCATAAAAGGCAAGTCTAACCTTTCCTAGAATCTTAAATCATATTTTTTTTGTGATTCGAAAGGAGTTGTAATGATTATCTAACAATTTATTATGGATTGGATTTCTGATTTGACGGTTATTTTGAAGTTACAGAGTCTAAGATCCTAAGAGGCCCAAATCCAGCTGCTAATCATCCTACTGCTTTGTGGTTTTCCCAAAAAAATAATGTACAATGACTGGCACAGAAAAGGGATGGAAAGTACTACATTATTGATAGCTGAGAAAAATGCTGCAAAGCTCCGATAAAAAAAAATTGGGTTGACTCACAGGGCTTACTGAGACCTAAATTAATCTACTTACATGCCCTCTCTCCCTGTTCTCTCTGCCTAAATATTGACCCTAGTATTCCAAAACATGCCTCTAGGAAAAGAGGGATGACCAGGCCTAAAAGAGGCCCAAGTCCACTTACCCACCTGGGGACATGGAATCAAAAGAGAGAGAGGTTAGCGGTTCATGCCAATGTTTTGATCAGTTGGATAAGCATTTTCTCTTCCCTTGCAGAGGAACCAAGAAGACAATGGATGGGGTGAAAACTTTCTGATGTGAGGATGTATTTCTGAAGTGCATGTTTCTGCCTCTACAATAACAATATCTACCATGTACCAAGTATATACCATGTGCTAGGTTCTGTTCAGAGAGCTTCATGTTCATTATCTAAGTTAATCTTCACAGGAACTTGTGGTGTTGGCCTTGTTATACTCATATTACAGATAAGAAAACTGGGGCTTAGAAAGGACAGGTTGCCGGGTTCAGTGGCTCAGCCTGTAATCCCGTACCTTTGGGAGGCTGAGGTGAGTGGGAGGATCGCCGGAGCCCAGCAGGTCGAGGCTGCGGTGGCCGGGAGCGGCCACTGCACTCCAGTCTGGGTGACAGAGTGAGACTCCAACTCAAAAAAAAAAGAAAGGACAAGTTTTACCTACTTTATCTGTTCAGTGTTTAGATACCTACTATGATGGATAGCTCCCTACTGTTGGCTTATAAAAGTAGAATATTCACTCTTTCTACCATTCCCACCTAAAATAGCTCAATTCTACCACTGGTAAGTCTGACCTTGATTAAATTCCCCTTGATATTGAAAATATTGTTTCCCTATTGCCTATCTGCACCAGATACTCTTTGTACCCTCCATAGCAGTGGTTCTCAACAATGGTGATTTTCTTGCCAGAGTAGACATTTGGCAATGTCTGGAGACATTTTTGGCTGTCACATTTGGGAGTGGGGATGCTACTGAGATCTAATGGGTAGAGGCCAAGAATATTGCTAAACACCCTACAATGCACAGGACAGCACCACTCCCCCACCCCCAGCAAAGAATTATCTAGCCTAAGATGTCACTAGTGCTGACATTGAGAAATCCTATTCTGAAGCCACACAAGGCAAATTGAATTACATTCTGCGTTAGACTGTATATGTCTGCAGAGAACAATAATGACAAGTCTAACCCCTCTACCCTATATATGCTGTTATCCTTGCCATCCAGGCTCTCTCGTCTCCCTTTATCTATTTATTTTAATATTTTAATATTTCACTTTTCTAAAAATAGGTTTTGAAGGCTAAGTGAACTACCTAGCACTAGATCTGACATTACTTGGTTCCAATTCCAGTTATCTTCCAACTCTATCACATCTAATCTTTCCATTAATTGGAAATAAAGGTGAAATAATACAGAAAATGCCTTTACTCTTACAAAATGTGTACTTTGGTGAACATTAACCTAACATGCTACTCTCCCTACCCAGGTACAGATTTTTCTCTTCTACTGTCATTTGACTAGGTCATGTTAACCTTTAAAGTCAATAAAAAGATTCCCACAAGCAAGGCCCTCAAAGGAAAGCATGACTACTTTCATGTCAAATAAAAGTCTGTGCGTATAGATCAATAGAGAAGAAGAGAATCCAGAAGTGAACCCACACAAATGGTTTTGACAAAGGCACACAGCAATTCTATGGGAAAAAGATGATCTTTTTAACAAATGGTGCTAGAACAATTGGATAGTCATATACAAAAAAATTCATCTTGAACCTGACTTCACATCATAAACAAAAAAAAATTAAATCAAAATGTATAATAAACCTAACTTCTTAAGAAAAATCTTAGTGACCTTGGACCTGGCAAAAGTCTTCTTAAATGCAACAAGAAAATGTGAACTGTGAAAATAAATAAATAGATAAATAAATAATTCAAGTTTTATAAAATGAAAACTTTTCATTTCAAAAGACAGTGTTACAAAACTAAAAAAGCAAGTTATAGACTTGGAGAAAATATTTGCATGACATATATTTAACAAAAGACGTATACCTAAAATATGTAAAGAACTCATACAACTTAATAATAAGACAAACAATCATTTAAAAAATACAGAAGAGATTTGAACATACACATCACCAAAAAAATTACAGATGGCAAACAAACACATGAAACGATGTGACACATCTTAAGTCTATAAAGAAATGCAAATTAAAACCACAATCAGGTACTACTACAACCCACTAGAATGACTAAAAATTTAAAACACTAACAAACCAAGTATTACAAGGATGTAGAATCACTAGAGCTCTCATACACAGCTAGTAGGAACATAAGATGGTAAAACCATTTTAAAAAACAACCTGGCCACTTCTTAAAAAGCTAAACATATACCCACTATTGAACAAAGCTATTAGTCTGCTAAGTATTTATTGACAAAGAGAAAAATCCACCCAGACTTATAGACAAATTTTCAGAGTAGCTTTACTGATAACAGCCCCAAACTAAAAACAACCCAAATGTATATCCATAGGTAAGTAGATAAATTGCAGTATATCTATGCAATAAAAAAGGAAGAATTAAGCCAGGCTCGATGACTCAGCCTGTAATCCCACGCTTTGGGAGGCTGAGGTGAGTGGATTGCCTGAGCCCGCGGGTTCGAGACCCACCTGGGCAACTTGGTGAGACCTTATCTCTACAATAAATCAAAAATTAGCCAGGCATGGTAGTGCGCACCTGTAGTTCCAGCTACTTGAAAGGCTGAGACGGAAGGATCGCCAGAGCCCAGCAGGTCGAGGCTGTGGTGGCCTGGAGCGGCCTCTGCACTCCAGTCTGGGTGACAAAGTGAGACTCCAACTCAAAAAAAAAAAAAAAAAGGAAGGATTATTGATACATACAATAATATAGGTCCATCTCCAAATAACTATACTGAGTCTAAGAAGCCAGACTCTCACACACACCAAAAAACAAAAATAAAAAAGCTTATATAATGAAAATAACCTATAGAACAGAAAGTAAACCAGTGGTTTCCTGGGAGACAGGAATGGGAATGAATGGGGAATCATAATGGGACAAAAAGAAACTTTTGGGGTGATGGATATGTTCATTATCTTGATTGCCATGATTATTTCATGAATGTACACCCATATCAAAACTCATCAAATAATGTGTTTTAAATACAGTCATGAACTGCATAATATTTTAGTCAACAACAGACTGCGTACATGACAGTGTCCCATAAAATTATAATACAGTATTTTTTCTGCACCATTTCTATGTTTAGATACACTGACCATTCAGTGTTTAGAAAACTGATCATGATGTTTCATCTGCTTACAGTTTTCATTTTGGGAACACACTGTACATGTTTGTGGCTGGGAGCAATAAGCTACATCATAGAGCCCAAGTGTGTAGTAGGCTACACCATCTAGGTTTGTGAAAGCACACTCTATGATGTTTTCACAGACAAAATTGCCTAATAATGCATTTCTCAGAACATATTCCCATTGTTAAGCAATGCATGACTATGTGTAGTGCATTGTACTTCAAAAATACTTCAGTGAAACTGTAGAACAATGAAATAAAGTAAAATAAAATAACATGAAATAAAGGGCAGAATTTGGTGACCTCTGGCTTCCTGTTTCTGTACCATAGTGCTAACTACAGTGTCCATATGAGTGCCCTCTTCCTCTAGTGCCAGTCCCTGAAAGCTCCTAACCCCTGTCATTGCTTAGAAAGTTCTGCTGGTACAGCCATTCGGTGAGAAGCCTGCCTAATCATGAGAAACTAAAAAGGCAACAATTGCTAAGATATCGCACATTGGTGACATTGGTGGCCTCGTCTTGGGGAATCTTCATTATTAAGTATGGATTGAATTACACCAATCATTTTAGACTCCAAGGCATAGCTCAAAGGTCATCTGAGTCCCAATCTGCCAAAAGACGGTGTCTGAGCACATCTTTCATTTCCACAGACCCTTGTCATACCTCATCCTTAAGTCTCATTTCACATTGTTATTGTACCACTGATTGTGTGTCTTTGCAAGCTTATTTGTTTTGACTTTTCAGTGTCTCTTTCCTGACCAATGGTCAGTGAAATCCTAAGCACATAAAGGCTACAATTCATCAGGACAGATTTAGTTCCCAGTAACTACTTCTTTAGTATAGATTAAGCAAGTATTTGAGAGTTAGGTATTTACACGGACATTGTTTGGGAAGATGATGGCGATGCTTCTGACAGATCTTTATCATTTTGACATCAGTTTTTCTCTATATCTCTACATATTAAATAGTAAATGGCTATACTTTATATTATACCTGAGAGTCTACCTGCTATGGTAGAAATTACCACAAACTTTGTGCTCACATCTGGACTCAAAGCCCATTTTTTAATTTCCTAACTGTATCACCTTGGACAAGTTTCTTAACTTCTGCGAACCTGAGTTTTCTCTTTTGTGACGTAGGATAGTCGTTGTAAGGGATTCATAAAATATTTTCTTTAAAGAATCTTGGACAATAAGAAGTCATAGTATGGTGGTTCAGATCATGGGATCTGAAGCCAGACAGTCTACATTTCAATACTGGCCTTGTCACTTACTTTGAAACACTCTGTGCCTCAGTTTCCTCATCTACAAAATAGAGTTAATAACAGCATTTAATAACAGCATCTAGCTCATAAGCTTTGTATCCCAGTTAAATTAATTCAGGTAAAACATTTACAGCAGTATCTGGAATAAGTTGAGGACTCAATAAATGTTAGCTGCCCTCAGATTATTGTGCATTTATTCATTATAACGTCTGCCACATATTAGGCAGCGGAAAAATGGTAGGCGTTGTTCATTTAAAACCTTCTGTCAGTCGGGCTCGGTGGCTCAACCTGTAATCCTGCGCCTTTGGGAGGCTGAGGTGAGTGGATTGCCTGAGCCCACAGGTTTGAGACCCGCCTGGGCAGCAAGACCTCATCTCTACAATAAATCAAAAAAATCAGCCGGGTGTGGTAGCACATGCCTGTAGTTCCGGCTACACAGAAGGCTGAGGCGGAAGGATCCCTGGAGCCCAGCCGGTCGAGGCTACGGTGGCCGGGAGTGGCCACTGCACTCCAGTCTTGGCGACAGAGTGAGACTCCAACTCAAAAAAAAAAAAAAAAAACCTTCTGTCTCCTTTGGTTTAAAAACGACTTCTCTCCCTTATAGCCACCCCTTCAGGATTTCCGAGAAACCCCAAATGTTTTTCAGATTACAGTAAGAATGACATCTTCTACGTGTGTGTGACTCAGCAAAGAAAATAGAATAATAACTAATGTGAGATTTTAATTATCATGTATGCCAGTGATGCTGCTTTGTAAATCAAAACTAATTGATTCGGAGTACTTGCTACTTCTTTAGTCCTCCTACCAGCTCAGAAACAACCATGCTATTTTTCGTGTAAACAGCAAGGGTGCTTCTAGAAAGGGGGCTTGGTACAAGCAGAGTGCCATCTATTCAAGTACAATTTCAAGGCTAGGAATTTAGACTTATCATCCTGAGATCCACCCACGGTATGTGTGCTAGAAGGGGGCACAATGTTTACTCACTGTAATGTTAGATAAACACATCTTCCTCCGGAAGCTATCTTTTTTGGCTTATCCTTCAGAAAATGATTCGTGCTTTTTGAATCAATGATTCTGTCTTAAGCATCACAGCAACACTGCTTAGTCTAATGGGTTCACTAATTTAATTGGCTGTTATGTAAAGCAATACTTTTATTTATCTAAATGTCTAACTTTCAAACTTGTGTTTATTCACACTAAATCTTACATGGAAATGTAATTCCCAAAGCAGAAAATAAGAGGAACAGAAGGATGTAGGTTGAATAATGAAGCCAAGTGGCCACCTGGTCAAACCCCACACACAGCCCTGACCCCTCCAGCCAGCCCTGCAGTACTTCCTAGAAACCCCAAATGTTACTCAACCAACACTTTGAAAGCTTCTGCCCTAAAGTCACTTTCTTCACTGAGTTTTCCAAAGAAGTCTCTTAATCTCACAAAAAAAGCCCACTTCCCCCTTGACTTCACAGCTTGTGGTTTCTATATATTTCATTCATGTTGACATTAGTTGTCTATTTTCCAAAGTGATTTCCTAAGTGAAAAATTCTGAATTTTTAATTAAAAAACTTTTCTTCCCACTTACCATCCATTTTTAAAAATAATTTAATGATAAAGAGAAGACTGAAATTTTCAGTATTCTTTACTCAGGAAAGATACTAGCAAAAGTTTGGAATGATTGAAATCCATGAAATTATCCTGGGGCTGTGAGGAGGAAGATAAGTTTGTTCGGCAAACTCTGCACTGAGGATCTTGTGGGGAGAGGAGTTCTTCTTGGAACTTGAAAATAAAGATCCATGCAGAGCATAAGAATTTATCACTGCAGCAAATAGAGATCAAAAAAAGAAATTGCTTTGCAAGAAACTGAGCAAATAAACAAAGATGATAAACTATGTTTACTGCCCATTCAGTCTTGGGCTGGTAAGTCTATTACATGTGTGCCCCCATTCCCACCTCCAATGCCCAAAGCAGGTTATCATGGCATAGGTGAACCCTCAGCGCCCTTCACAACACAGTGTTCCATGCAGCTACTACCAGTGAATTCATCAACATCGGCATGTGATTCGAAGTCTTTCTGCCAATACTGATCTAGTCTAACCACCACATTTTACATATGAAAAAATGGGGACAATGTGCCCAATATCACACAGCTAATTGTTGGTGAAATTGGTGGTGAATGCCATTTCCTTCACCAATACAACTCTGGGTCCATGACCCTGAACATGCTAGAACATTGGTCAGACCCTGTTTGAGAAATTTTGTGTTCTTACTCCCCATATCCAGAACATGTTTTCAGGCTTCTTTTGGTACTAAAGTTGTTGCACAGTGTTCGTGCAATCTTTCAAAACTGATGTCAATCATACTATATGCAGGGGGCAACATCATGTACAGGTTAAGAGCACAGGTTTTCCCTAACCAGGCAGAGCTGGACTGCTATTCCCGCTCTGTTACTTACTTGCTGTGTGATCTCCAGAATGCAATTTTTTAAACCTCTTTGAACTTCAGTTTCCTCATGCTTATAGCAAATGCCCTGCTCACTAGAAAACTGTGAAATTAAATCAAATACTGCATTTGAAAGTGCCTAGCAGAGGGTCCAGAGCTTGGAAGATAGAATATTTAACAATAATATTTTCCCTTTCTTCCTTTCCTTCCATTCTCTTCCTGTTTGGTTCCACAAGTCATTAACTCCTTGAACTTGGGAAGGAACCTAACATTCCTGAGCCTCTCTCTTTCCTTTTAAAGACAAGAATAACATTAGTACTGAACACATTGAGTTGCTTTGAGGACTAAATGAGATTATATCAGAGGCAATAAACTCAACTCACAACACTGGCCAGACTCTGTAGAGAGAATCTCCTGGAAGACTACCTAGCATTCTTGCACTTAAATGTCTAGCCCCAGAGACTTTTGTCATAAATATTTATGTTATGACCAGTGGAGGAGAAATGCAAAAAAGATGGCTTCTGGGAGAAGGTCCATTCTCTTGAAACTGAATCCTTGTATGGTAAGTGGGATAATTGTTGGATTACACATTTGCAGCCCTGAATTCTGACTGAGTCTGCCACAAGATTCCTCCGCGACCTTTGGCCTCTCTGGACTTCAGGTGATCTGCCATGCCTACCTCATAGCATTAGAACCCTGATGAGAAACTACTCAAGGAAATCTAAAGGCTCTACAAATGGAAGGAATCCTTTTTTTTTCCTTTTCCTGGAACAAAAAGTTGGGGGACCTGTCCCCTAGAGTTTGAATTATCTCTAGATTATCTTTATCTTCTTGCATTCACACATGCCAGTTTATGTAAAGATCCTTTTTTTCCTTTAACTTAAAAATTGAAAATATGTCTGCCCTACTTAGAGTCAAGACTCTACGAGCAATGTCTTTAACTCCTACACATATAGCCAATTAGAGGGATGTACACACATCCTAGGCCTCTGAGAATCTTCTTTTGATCGTTACAGCTAGGACCTCATGTTCAGAGAGTTCCTGAGTTATTAAATATAATGTAGTTCAACCAGGACACAAATGTGAAACATAGCTTCCCTTTTTCCTATCCCCCACCACAAACAAATGTGTGTGTGTCTGTGCACGTGTGCACGCACAGACACACACACACACACATTTCTTTCTCCAGACCCCTTGTGTCAAACCGTTTATAATTTTTTCCTGCCAAGTCTTTGTACAGCACCAGAGTGACCAAGGAAATGGCACCAGTGACACGTGTCAGTTCTGATGAACAATTTTGACCAGCAGCAAAGAGTCCCCAGAAAAATATGAAAGCACTAGGTAATTGAGAATGAGTCCTTTGGGCTCTTAAGTATCTTGTGGATGGTAGGATAAATCCTCATCTTTTGCTAGTTTAGGAAAAGAGATATGATTCCCCCCTGCAAAGAAAGTGGAAGGACTAGCCCGTTATCAGTTACCATGGCAACTCAAATCCACTGCCTGCTTAGTTTACCCTGTCACTACAAAAGAGTTGAGGGAAGAAAAACAACACTAAGCTTCTCTCTGTTTTTTTGTCAAATATCTTGAAGTGACATTTCATGGCATGAGTCTGAAACACCTTTTTAAGAGTGACAAGGAGAAGGGAACGTGAGAGGGAGGCAAAAGGGGAGCAGTGAGCCAGGGGACACCAGAGACATGTTTGAGAGGAACTAACTGGCTAATGTGATCAATGCCAATAAAACAGAGGGGAGAGAAAGAAAGCAATAAATATTTATTGAGTGCCCGCCATGTGCCTGGTGCTTAATAATGCACATCCTGTGACCCCTCAGAGCTCTGGGTCTGGAAGAGAAAGACAGGCAAACAAGCCATTAGAATATGGACTGCTGGGGCAACAGTGCAGGGTAGAAGGGAGCAGTGGCAAGTGGTACTGACACAGGTGTTTGGGTGGGGGTTGGTGGAAGACAGGTTTCCCACAGGAAATATCTATACTGGTATCTGAAGAATATGTAGGGGACAGTAGGCGAAAAAGTCTGGGGGTAATCCTGATTGAGAGAGTGAACCTTGCAGAAGTTTTAAGGAGAGAGACGTGGGGGTTTGAAGGACTTCAGGAAGTTTCTTATGGGTGAAGTGGAGCATGAGCGGGCTTAGAGTGAAGAATGAGCTCAGCTGGAGAAGGTTCAGGGGCTAAATTGCAGCATTGCTTGTAATTAATAGTTAAGGGTTTGAAATTTATCCAGAGGCTAATGAGGAGTCACTGAAGTGTGTTTAGCAGGTCTGTGACAAAGTCATACCAGCAGCAGAGTGGAAGATGGTTCTGGAACCAAATAGTGATGGTGGAGGGAATGAGGGAATGAAGTCAAGAATGTGTGTGATGAATTAGACAAGACTAGAAGCAGTGGGGAGGAAGTGATATGAATGGGTTCTAGAAATTTTATGACTTAGAACCAACAGTATTTAATGTGAGTGGAAGAGAGAGGAGTGAAAGATGAAGCCACATTGCTGGGTGACTGAGGGAATGGCAGTGCCACTTGCTAAATGGGGGTCAGCGACGGACTGGTGGGTTTGGGGCCATTTGATTGGTTACAAATAAGTCAAGTGGATTGGGCCACTTTGAGCCTCTAGAATGACACTTGTCAAGCTTTTGTGTGAAATTGTACATAGCTAGGCCCAGAGTCTGAAAACTGTCTTGAAGAATTCTATGAGAAGATGATATGTTTAGCTTAGGACATGGCAAGAGGGATCACGGAATGAGATCATGTGTAGACCCCACCATCGGGTGGATAAGAGCAACCACAGAAAAACAACTCAAAGCACTGTTTTTACTCTTTTTTTGAAGGTTGCATACCTCCCACACTTTCATCATGGCTACCTGCACATGAAAAGATTGGTGGTGGGGCCGGGTGTGATGTCTCACGCCTATAATTCCAGCACTTTGGGATGCCAAGGTAATGGGATTACCTGAACCCTCAGGTTCAAGACCAGCCTGGGCAACTTGGCAAGACCTCTTCTCCATTAAAAAAAGAAAAGATTGGAGGTGCCCTTTAACCTTGAAAGGAGGAGGAAATTTAATTCTCCTGTTGACATTTGCACTGATATCCAGGAACTTGGCTCTTGCGGAGCTCAACGCTCTCATTCAGATTTGGAGATATTTATATTGAGAACGCCAAAGATGGAGTCCAGTAAGGACAGAGTGTGGCCTACATGAGTAGTTCCTGGTATTGGTCTACCAGCTGGCTAGAGAATCCCACTGTGACCCTCACATGTGCTCCCTTACATCCCCTCTATTCTCTCTTCTAGCAAGGTCATTGCTGAACTCGTCATTTTCTTCTGGTAGTCCACACTCTTGCTTCAAAGACTGAATCATCCATCCATACAACCACATGAGACCTTGGTTTCTGCCATTTTAAATGCCAGGGATGCATGCAAAGTCAGAGAGTTGGGTGTGAGTCTTAGCACCACAACTAGCTGATGGGTTCACCTTAATCAAGTTGCTTAAATTCAGTTTCCTTCTCTGTATTAGAGGGATAATAATGACAATAATAAACTTCACCCTACCAGATGGCAATAAGAAATAAATAAGACAAGACCTGGGGAAGAAGAATGGAAACTGGAATGGGTGTTGGGGCTTCCTGTAGAATGGGGAGGGCAGCTGGGTTGTGGAAAGAAGAAGAACAAGCCTCCCAGCTCCTTCTTCCTGCTGCCCCGCCATGCACACCCAGCCCTCTCTGGGAGCCATTGCCTCAGAGAAACATTGACTCTTCTGTAGGAGAGTACTGAGGTCTGAGACAGAATTCCATATGTGTAATGGAGCGGCCACTTTCAGGTGTTCCTTCTCCTATGTGAATGAGACAAGGAATGAATAAATTCTCCTCTACACCTTCATTATGTCAACTACCAAAGGTAGCCTGAGTGCAGTCCCAAACATGGTTACTTCATTGACGTTCCCTCCAGAAAGTACCCATAAGTCATTTATAAAGTAGCAAAAGGAGCATGGATTTGGACACAAAATACCTTGATTCACCTCTGAGGTTTACTAGGTGCGTGGTCTTGGAGACATCATTTAGCTTCTGAGAATGTTGATTTCCTCATCTGCAAAATGGAGATAATACTTCCCAAACACTGCTTATAAGGATTAGTGATCATTTAAGCCAGGGGGCAAACGCAGGGCCAAGCACAGAGTAGACATTCAAGAAACAGTAGCTACATCATTTTATTTCTAATAATTTATAATAATAAAAAAATAAGAGGTTGTGCTTCCCCAGGCCTTTAGCCCACCCTCTCTCAAACTTGCTGTGAATTACAATGGCTGCATACTAATTCCCCTCATCCTGAGGGAAGCGTCTGAATTCAATGGTTATGAAACCAATTAACATCAGAGAGGACTGGAAAAAAATTCTGTCTCTGACTCTAACCCCGTGTCTTGCTCAGAAATTTCAGCCGGCATCACTTCAGCTACTGCCTGGAAGTTACTCCTTCACCTTGGAGCACCCCTGCAGGAACCAAGCCCAGTGAGAGTGGGCGGCCCTCTGCAAGGAGAGAGGGCACGAGGCAGGAAAGCCAGAGAGACGACTAGTTGGGCCTGTGCTCCCAGTGTTCTTTTGTACCCAGTGGCTGTGTGAAGGGTGGATGAAGGGTATTTGGTTTTAATTGGGGAATGCTATCAATTGTCCTAGGCTCATTTAAAAATCCATTAGTATCAGGAAGTGGACAGATTAAGTAATGAGGAAGGGAAAAGAAAAAAAGCTGTCAGTGCCTTGCTTTGCAGGGAGCGTACAGCCTGTCTAAGCTTTACCAGCGAGGCCTGTACTGAATGCTAAAAAGCTGCTAAAGTCAATTTCAAGATGCTGGGGAGGGAGGGGAGGTGTCTGGGCCAATTCACACGAAGTCCTGGGCAAGCTTATTGTTCTCGCAGTTTCCAAAAGCAGTACTGCAGTAATCTACGCCACACGTTGCAGATTCCTGCAGCTGTTTCTGGAAGCCTGGCAACGGTGCCACCCAGCTGTACACCACATCAACACCTGCAGATAGTTAAACTCCTGTGTCCCCTTCCTATTTGCTAAACCCTCAGATGGGCCTGGCTACCTTTTCCTCCTGGGAGTCATCTGTCAGGCTAAGGGTCCAGGTAGGCATGAGGCAGACATGGAGAAGAATAATAGGAAAATGCCAGAAGATGAATTAGAAGGAGAGTAAAGGGGAAGAGAAGGGAGGATAAAGATAAAAACAAGCTGCAAGAACAAGAAATGAAAGAGAGCAGGGGTAGGGTTGTGTATTCATTTCTAGGGCTTCTGGGAAAAAAAAGTACCAAAAACTAGGTGGTTTTAAACAACAGAAATGTATTCTCTTACAGTTCTGGAGGCTAGAAGTCTGAAATCAAGGTGCTAGTAGGACCACACTCCCTCTTCAACCTCTAACGAAGGATCCTTCCTTGATTCTTCCAGTTTCTGGTAGCCCCAGATATTCTTTGGCTTGGGAGTGTTGCAGAAACCCAAAAGTTAGGTTCGAGCACTTGATGTGAAGAGAGCCAAACACTGACACATCAACACTTAGAAGCAGAGAAAGGGATGACCAAAGCATGAAGGCAGGAGAGGCAAACTCTCAATCCAGCCTGTCTTTGAACATGACTGGAGGGTTATGAGTAAGGTAGTTATGAGGGAAGTGAGACTCCTGGTGATCAAAGCCGGCCATGTTGTGTCCTCTGGTCAATCAAATTTCTAGATACCACTGAGGAAGTCTGCATGACCTAAACATCATAGGCTGTCTGTATGACCTAAAGATCATTGTTCCTTAAAAGAAAAATGATCATTAATCCTTCAGGAAGCCCCCAGGGGTTAGGATATAAAAATAATCAATGATTAGTGACTACTCTGTACTGAAAAAACTATGTGCAAGCAATCATGCATGGAGGAAGAAAGGAGAAAGAAAAATAAGTAAAACAAACATCTTTTGATATGTATAATACAGGCTCAGTCATAGCACCCCTCCAGTCTCTGCCTCCGTCTCCACATAACCATCTTTCCACTGTGTCTGTCTGTGTCTGTTTCTTCTCTTCTTATAAGGAAGCATTATTCTGGATTAGAGTCTACCCTAATCCAGCATGACCTCATTTTAACTTGATTACATCTCACAAAGACACTATTTCTGAATAAGGTCAGAAGGTACTAGGGGCT